>OZ010592.1:74961497-75018997 GCA_963932145.1 Acanthosepion lycidas | reverse complement strand
AATAAGTTATGTATAATTGACATTTGAAAACAATATTTTAAGATAAAAATGTGTTCTTTGTGAATATGGGGAATACAAATCATTAGAGATCTTTAAAAGATTATTTATAAAATTGAAGCAAGTAATACATTGTCTATTAAGTATGCCTCCAGATACAATCAGGCTCACACTTGCTCAGCCTGACAAGCCACGTTAATTTTATTACAATCATTTTATTAACTTATTTTTTGTTGTTGTTTTTTTCTTTCTTTCTTTCTTTCTTTCTTTCTTTCTTTCTTTCTTTCTTCTTTATTACGAATAATATCAACGAAAAGTATTTCGGTCAATATTTTGAGTTAAAACAATTAATTTGGGATCCATCTGACATCAAGAACGAAAATGACACACTACGAAAACTTTCTTGTGCTTTGAAATTGATATACTTGTAATTTGAAACACTCGGACAAAGCTGCGTTAATGCGCCAACTGCTCTTTAAATCTCTTCCCAGAATATCGCCAACTGATCCAGTTTTACTCCTTGCTTGACATCATGCGTAGCAATACACGTACATATATATATATATATATGTTGGGTAGGTTCTATGACATGAAAACTTGACTTCTACCAGAGTCCACAAAAATGTAAAACATCCTCTTCTATGCATCGTTTAGCTTCCGTATGTCTATGATCACGGAACTCTACAATTTTTTCCCTTCACGCTGATTTGTTTTTTCCTATCTCCCCTCATCTCTGTTCTGCAAAAGCATTTACACCAATTCGTTAGGCATGTTCTTCGCTGCTTTATTCTCTCCATCTCTCTTCAACATGTTGCAGAAATGTCAGATTCACCAACTCTACATTTCTCATTATTCTATAACAGCTTCTTTCTACAAAGGAAATTTTCCTATTTTATTAACAGCTTCTTGTCTATTCTATGGCGTCTTCGTTTTTTGCTTTCGCATTTACCGTCATTTATTGAAATGCTTCCGCGATATTTAATTCTGTTGTCTCCAACTTTTAGTTTACATGTTGAACTGTTACTTTTCCTGACGGCTATATTTTCCGTGTTTTTAGATTTGTTGTTTTGCTTAGCCCATTCTTCTCACTTTACTTTAGTACATTCTATAGTAATCCTCTAGTTTGATTTCTTTTTTTGATATAAACAGTGTAACCTGCATATTTGATGTTCCTAAGATTATGGCCGCCAAAATTTGAATCCTGATAGGACGTCTAATTCGCACAGAGTTGCCTCACTCTCCGGTGCGAATGGATATCGATATGTTACACACATTTCTACATTTGTGCACTAACTGAATTCATTTCTATCAGTATGAAGGCGGTTTTCTTCTACCATAAGTTCTAGATTATTGTAATATCAAATGAATCAAGATTGCGTCGCAGTTAAAATAGTTCTTTGTGATATACTTTACAAACGACTGTTGTATAATCTACAACATCTAAATTCACATTATATTGCAAGTGATTTGTCCTTTCTGTTATTTTTCTGAGCACAATCTTTGTTGCAGTGTCTATAACCTTTCTGACTGTTTTGGTACATTTTCCGGTCTAATTCTACTACGCGCTCTTTTCATTGTAACAAAATTAATAAATCTCGTTATCTGCCTTTTTTATGCTGATTGTCCGATGGCGTTCAGATTGATTAACACCTGAATAGAATGTTGCCAGCACTTCTATTACAATTCCATCTGCACCTGCTTCTTTGTCTCTGCTCAATTTGGCCTTGGCTGATTCCACTACTAACTTTATTATTTCTCGTCCTTTCATATGTATATTTTTAATTGCAGGCTTTCTTCTTTCGTTGTCCAAGTGTTCCATCTTTGAGGCATTTATCTTTTTTCTATTATTAGCGTTTTTTTTTTTGACTTTATGCGTCCTGTCGATGAGCAAGTTTATTTTGCTCTTATTGTTTTTATGCATATCACTCATTTTTTAAAAAATCTATTGTTTCTATTGTTGCGGTCGGCATTGGAACAAGAAATGTTGGCATTGTGCGTTTTGGTTGTTATCTGATCATTCTGTATCTGTTGGTAAAGGATTTTGCTTATTCCTTCTTCCACAACCAATTATATGAAATTGAGATCACTACTGAGTTAAAACATCTATTACAATAGTGAATACACAAAAGAACCTTCATAAAGAGTGATGCACGTAAGTGAAAGATCCATGGATTTGAGTAGATGAAAGGCTGTAGAAATAAAGATCCGGGTGTTCTCAGAGGATATTCTTTCGACGTGGAATCTACAGTGTAGACATATTTGTCGGAGTGAGGAGAAAGCGACTGATTTGTGAAATTTATTCTTAGAATGGCTCCCTTTGGGCTGACTGGTGACGGGGTCAGGATTATTTTTTATGCTTGGTGTTTGGCGCCCAGACAGAGATTAGTATTTTTGCGGGAAGTTATTTCATTGATTGGTCTTAATCAATGGGAAAGTTGTGTTTACTGTGGTAGCTTTTCAGTGTCGGTTGCTATAAAAAAAATCGTGATTATTAAAAGGTGATTATGGGCGTATAGATTAGGAGTAAGTGAAGACACTATGGACATTTTTCCTTCTTTGCCTACCTTCATTTGTTTGAGTTTTATTTCTGTAGTGTACTCTATTGTGTAACATATCTTAGTAATGTTTGTTGTCGCTTTCTAATTAACTCAAAATTGCATTTGTCGTCAATTTCGTTTTTTCTTGTCTTGCTTACTTTGTGATTATCTTATTTGCTGATTTTTTTTTCAAAAGCTTCTACGAATATAATCCTTTGAATTCTCATTCTTATCTAATTCATTTTATGTACGTTTAACGCATTCACTATATATCTTTCTTGACATAAGAGTCATTCAAGAATTTGTCGTTTTTGCTAATCCGGTAGTGTTGTGGCTTTCTTCAACTTCACTCTAAGATTACCAATCACTGGTTGGTGGTTCAGGCACTTGACTATGTTTTATAGTCAAACCTGCATTACTGAAATTCACAATATTTGCAGATATCTGTCCTAATATTACATATTCAAATATCCAAAAATGTTGATATTTATCATGCGGCCAATAAATTAACTTATATAACCATTTTCTTTCACAGACATTTGATGAAATACATACATAGACAGATAACATGAGAAAAACAAAAACAGCCAATTAGAATTAAAACACACATGCACACACGTATGACAAAGTGGAAAAAGGCCTCCTCATTCTTCTGAACAAGAATGAATGTGTAAAAAAAAAATTAATTCACAACTCAGCGATACAGTCACATATGAAAAAATAAACTAAAAGAAAATAATTATTGAAACGAAATGAATTAAGAAAATGATTAGAATCTAATTTAAAATGAAAACAAAACATTGTATACAGTAATCGAATATCACACTAGAATACCCATCTTTACAGCTCCTCCCCCTAAAACCAACAAAAAGTATCATCTAAGGAATAGATATCCTCCAAATTGGCGAAAGCCCTAAAAACTGTAATACCTCTCCTTGGAACAATCAGCCCATCTCATATGAAGAACTCAGACAGCCTAGCTGAAAAACTAAGAGATATGAACATTACTGACAAACCCATGGTCAATCTAGATATAAAATCCCTTTTACACCTACGTCCAAGTTAAAAAAAAAGTAGCTAAACCGCTTAAAAAAACACCTAATACAATCTAAGTTTAATAAGTACTTAACAATAACTAAAATAATAAAAATCTGCCAAGTGATCGCCAATCAATGATATTTAACATTTAATTATGATTTTACAAATAAAACTTTGGCTTACCAATGGCATTCTCTCTTAGAGAAGCGATGGCATGTTTCTTCATAGAATTTCTCGAACCTGGTACTTTTGAAATTATTTTATTTACATGACCTTGTAAATAAATTAAATAAAGTTGAACATAAAAAACAACTTACATACGAAATGAAAGAACTCAATTGTTTACATTTTCTAAATATCATACGATAGGGCTTTAACAATAGTTTAAAACTTAGTGTCTACCGGAAGTCAGCCAACAAAAACGATATAATAAAATTGCTATTCTCATGATAACAACTGAAATAAAATCCGGTAAAATCATCGGATTCTGCTTAAGAGCACTCAGTATTTGTAAGCCTTAATATTTACATGAAGAGAAGAAATACATTTAAACCATTTTGAAGCTTATTCACTGCCCAAAGTATTTTATATTCAATTCGAAATAAAAGGCCCATAAATGTTTCAAAACAAAAATGCCAACTAAATCTATCACAAAAGGACTTATCCAAGCTCAACATATGATTATTTTACAACCACATTTAATTCAATAAAAGACATAGTCGATACTAAAAATGCAATGAGGTAAAACATTTAAAATTCCAAACCTTACTCATTCATGCACATGTATAGTCGCCCCAAAGTAATAAATTTTGTCTGATGAAGTCGTAAAGGAGAAATAACCTCACACGAAAATATTCTTCCACATACCTTTCACCCAATATATATATATTTATAAATATATATATATATATATATATATATATATATATATATATATATATATATATATATTTATAAATATATATATATATATATTTATAAATATATATATATATATATATATATATATATATATATATATATATATATATATATATATATATGTGTTCTTCTATGACCCAGCCGATGCCCAATTTACCTGAAGTTTTATTGGTTAGGCACTAAGTACCATTTGCTTGTTGACAGAATTTCGGCTTGTGTTGCTTCTTGCTACAACGCTCTCAAGTTGCGTACTGTTTTCCCAACGTAACTCGATATATATATATATATATATATATATATATATATATATATATATATATATATATATATATCTGTGTGTGTGTGTGTGTGTGTGCGTTATTCTATGACCCAGCCGATGCCCAATTTAGCTGAAGTTTTATTACTAAGTACCATTTGCTTCTTGACAGAATTTGGGCTTGTGTTGCTTCTTGCTACAACGCTCTCAAGTTGCGTACTGCTTTCCCAACGTAACTCGCGTTTCCATTTTTCAGGAAGGATCGGTTCTCCTATTTTCAGAATAGTTCAGTAATATATAATTTTAAATGCCGTTGTGACGCAGTGTATATAACACGGACTAATCAAAGTCTGGAAACGCGTATTACGCAGCATGTACCTTCCTGTTTGAGTTCTTTTTGCCAGAGTCGTGTTAAAAGCACCACATAAGCGGTGTATGACTCCTCCATTGGGCAGCATATACTGGATGATCCCAACTGTGAGGCCGATTATAATGACACATTTTTCTTTTCCATTTTACATAGTGATCGCTCGGTTCGCCATCTTCGAGTTCTTGAGTCTGTTTATATTAAGCTTAATCAGCTGAGCCTATGTAAAGAAAAGGAACACTTTATACGTACCTTACGTTTGATCGTGCGATCGTGAATAAATGTTTTCCATTTTATACTCTTTTTGGAACACCGCATTTTATTTTTAGTTGTCAATTAATTTATAATTAAAAGCTATTTTAATCGTGATCTCCGTATTCAAAAATGAGCTAATAAATATAGTATGCAAACTAGAAACACAGTAACGAAACAACAAATTAAAAAAAAAACAACAGCGGAAAGAACAAAAAATGAGAAACAAATGATATATATATATATATATATATATATATATATATATATATATATATATATATATATATTATAAATTAATTGATTTAAAATATGCTTTTTTCCGCTACACAGTTCTTACCATGTTTCAAAAATGGAGGGTCCGAATATAATTTTGTAATTAAATTAAAGACATTAGTTCCATTTCATCATCAAAAAAATTCGCTTGAGGATGAAATGGAACTAATGTCTTTAATTTAATTATAAAATTATATTCGGACCCTCCATTTTTGAAACATGGTTAGAACTGTGTAGCGGAAAAAAGTCAATTAATTTATAATATTAATGTTCTGTAAATTTACATTGAACACTATTTTGTAAAAATAAAAATATCTATAAGAACACCGGATTATATATCTTACTGTTCTTTATATATATATATATATATATATATATATATATATATATATATATATATATATATATATATATATATATATAAGCCAGAAAATCCAGAAACATCTATAATGTAGTAACACGCAACAAAAAAACAATCTGAAAATGAAATCACCAAATTCTATAAAACCAGAAAGTATGAATTGGAAAAAGTAAACGAAGAAGACCAAACCATAAACGCCAAAATAAAATTAGAAAACTGAAGACCGGAAGTAAAACTATTTAATAAACTAAAAGATCACAAATACATATGTTAAATAAACTAACATGCTGAATAATAACTCACGCAAAAACAAACAATGGAAACATACATAAGTAAATTTTAGAAAAAAAAAAAACAACTTTAAAGAGCTTACTAAACATAAACCGATGGAAAAATATACAATGAACATGTAATTGGTTTTAAAACATCAGCAACACAAAAAAAAGTTCTTTCATAGAACTAGACATAAAAGACTTTTATACATCCATCAATGAAAACAGGTTAAACAATGAACTAAACCTGGTGAAACAATACAAGATCCCAAGCAAAGATCTAAACATAATCAAACACAGTAGAAAGTAATTACTATACTACGACAAAAAAATATGGACACAACAACAATAATAACAACAATAACAATATCGACCGCACATTTGACCTAACAATGGGAAGCTATGATGTCGCATATATATGAGAACATATAGACATACACATCATCAATAAACTAAGACACATCATTAATCAAATAGGCATAGGTTAATAATCATAACATCCGTAAGAATTTAAAAGGGTAGAACTATGGAGAAAAATTAGAAAACAGATTAGAGAAACATTCAACACATTAGAATTTAAAATAGACACATAATCTGACCTACAAATATTAAACTTAGATGTGTCTTTTAATCTAAGCAACGATGTATACAAACTGTACAGAAAAACAAACAAATTTATATACTTCATCAAAACTCCAATCATTCTTCTAACATATTTAGGCATATATCCATATATATAAACAAAAAATATAAACAAATTCTAGCAACATAATGATATACAAGGAAAATTAAAAAAAAAAATCTCATGAAGCTTTAGGAAATAGCGGTTATCGGAACAAGCTAGAATAGACAAATGAAAACAAAAGAAAAAAATAAACAAACTCGGGTTCAACCCACCGTACAATATTGCAATTAAAATTAAATAAGAAAACTATTCTCCAAATTAATAGAGAAACATTTCACCAAACATAAAATATATCAAAAATCAACGATAAAAATACAGTAAAAATAAGTTACATGGGATAAAATAACTAAATATAATAAAAAGCACATCATAAAACAGCAAAACAAAATCAAAGCAATTGTTGAAATAAAATTTTAAAAATCTACTTTGGTGAGTACGTACTAATATAAAAAGTAAAGAAAGAAATATAACTTAAAAGTAATTGTATCAAAAACACAAACCATCACAGATGACATCCCATAGAACCACGTAGATAAGAGTAACTACTATATCAACAAATAATAACTAACAAAATAATACCCAACTATACAAATACACACAAAATACAATATGCAAATCAACACAACTACAGTCATTATAAAACGCAAAAACACACATTTTACAGCGCACACATCAACAAAATAATAACCAAAATAATAATATCAAATCAAACAAAACACAAGCAAATTACCACCACTAAACTTCATTACTACCATCATCGCATGATTTTAGGCAACATAATTTAAAAAAAAAATAACACTGCTCTCTCCAAATATTTACGACAATTAAAGAATTATGGCAATTCACCTTTCATCAACTGGAATGTTATCCGAAGAGCTAAAACTTATAATGGGAAAGGAATAAATGTAACTCATGCATTGTTGTAAAATTGCTTATCTTAAAACACTTAAATAACCCTAGATTATAAAACAAAATAAATGAAATGATGTGAAATGTAGGCATAAATATAAATATCCCATACAATATTATACAATATAAATATTAATCCAAATTCATTTTTAAACTAAATTACATCTTTAATGTAAATTTTGTGGTTTTTATATAAAAAATGAAAAAAAAAAAAAACAGGTAAATATCCCTTTGATAAAATGCAATATTCACACCTCTAAAATAAAAATAAAAAATGTTTTTCAGATATATACAAATCCCGTTTATTTTAAATTCCAAATATAAGTTTTTAAATTAAACAACTATGATACCATTTTATTATACAAGTGCGCCAACATTGCGATAAGCAGACATATATTTCTAAAATTTAAATTACGTAACGGCCAGTATATACTAAGGACCTGAAGATAGTAATGTATTAAAAGATAGTTAATATCTCAGGTGTGTTACATCGTCACTATTTTATTAACACTGTTATATATATATATATATATATATATATATATATATATATATATATATATATAGAGAGAGAGAGAGAGAGAGAGAGAGAGATAGAGAGAGAGATAGATAGATAGAGAGAGGGAGAGAGATGTAGGATGAGATAGATGTTGGATACAATAGATATTAGGTTGGTGCAAAAATAATGACGTAATAATGTCGTTTTTTGACGTTAAAAATACGTAAAAAAACGACATTATTACATCATTATTTTTGCACCAACTTAATAGTTAGATATATATATATATATATATATATATATATATATATATATAGATAGATAGATAGATAGATAGATAGATAGATAGATAGATAGATAGATAAACAGAGAGACAAATTATCGTATATACAAATCTCAAGACTGCTCTACTTTTTTTTATATCTATGTATTTCAGTATGTATATATGCGTTAGCTAATATGTAGAGATTCCGATATATATTGTACCTGTTTTATCTATGATTCGTAATATATGTCATGGCTTCCCTGTAATTGCATGTGCCGATGTGCGAAGTAATGGAAAATAGATAAATGTACATAAAATTAGTTTTCGCCAGATTGGTGGGTATCAAGGGCGGGGGCTAGAAATCTTGTTGGATCGTTGAATAATAGCTTCGTACATGGACAAGGCAGCGATTTCTCGGATCTGTAATTGAAATGCTGAACGTTGAAAGTAACGGCATTATTACAATTTGATGAATTTGATTTTCCTCTTGTAGCCTCTCAACCGAGCCCTTATCACCTTCACCCCTGAGCTCGCATCGTTTTCCGGTGAATTTATGTGCTTTCTTACGCAAACCCATATGCGACCAGCACGCATGGGCACCTTTGTGCGAGAGCCTGTGAAATTCTCTTGCAGTTGAATGGAGCTGAATACAGGGCAATCTTTAAGAGTTGTATGTGTGATTCGCATAAAGAGACGTCTAGGTTCCGAAACGCACCTTCTTATCTGACTGAATCAATTTAAATGTACGTCCATCATCTTATAATTGATATGGGCAGATACATACATTAATATATATATATATATATATATATATATATATATATATATATATATATATATGTATGTATGTGTGTGTGTGTGTGTGATGCGATGCTTTATACGTATACATTTTCTCAAATTATATGTCAAATCACGATTCAGAATCATTTCTAAATGTACAAAGACATCCAAAAATCAGTAGCCACCAGATTCTTTTCTGCTCTACAAGGTTAATTTCTTTCTGAAGCTACAGGATTTTATAATTTCTGGCTTATTTTGTCAGAATTAAAATATACGGTAGTATCCCAATTAATTTGTAAGATGAACACCTACCATTATATGTATTCTAACAAATGCCCTCATCATTTTTTTTTTATCACAACGCCTCCGATTTCTTTCGTCCGGAGAGCACACACTTAAATTCATGTCCCATCGATTACCCCTGTAGTGCGTGGGCTCTGCTCTCAGCATGCCAGGCATTCCTATTTTGGTTGCCATAACAAACAGTTTTTACAGGATGAAGTTGCTAGTCACACGCTATATAATTACCTCATATAGGGATACATTCTGGATAAATAATTGGATAAATTCTGCATCAACTTTTCGACAGCTGTTACAATTAAATTTCTAATTCCGACATTGAGTTGAATAAGGCTGACGAAGTTTACGTCAGCTGAATAAATCTATTTCCAATATGAGTTACTTTTGGACTTTTGTGTAATACTGTGTATTGGCTTCGTTATATATATATATATATATATATATATATATATATATATATTTAGGCTCTCTCTCTCTATATATATATATATATAGTTCGGCTCTACTTTTCTATCGAGCACTGTTTTTTAAAAGTAATAACAAAAATACTAAAGTACTTTGAATTATTTACCGAACGAGTTCTTACCTATTTTCTATATATTTTCACAAAGACAGAGAGAGAGAGAGAGGGAGAAAGAGAGAGAAAGAGAGAGTGAGACAGACAGATACGAGTAGGGTGTTATAGATGAAGATAAGATGTGTGATATATATATATATATATATATATATATATATATATATATATATATATTTGATAGATAGATACGTTCATGGGAGTTGAGTGTTTGGACTTTTTTACAGGATGATTTTAGGAAGATTAGAGACTTTGGGGAGAGAGGAACCATCTTTTAATTCCTGTTACTTCCAGGTTCACCTGGACACTGTCAGTGAACCCCAAAACAAATCAAAACATTATGAAAATACAAAAATACTTTTTTATCATCAAAAGGCTAGGCATATATTCTTAATATTCGTAAGAATATTAAATTTCCACATTAAATAACCTACAAGATGTTATTTTGTTAAAGAAATAAATGAAATCATTTAATTGTATATTCAATATTATTCAATTTAATCAGTTCCCTCTTATCGGGCAGTTCTTTTTTAGTAAAATCACTCTGCTTTTGCTCCGTTAAGTTTCGCATCAAGTTTTTAATATGGCTTCCATTAGACAAAGTTTTCTCAATTAAAACTTTCAACAGAGAATGAGAACGGTAACAATCGTTTGGAGCTTGGTCAAGTGAATAGGGTGGATGAGCTAAGATAGGCTAAACGAGTTACAAAATATTTTTCCTTTCGTTGTCAAGAACGAGCAAAATCATTTACCTTGTATCTAGTAGAAGCTGTCGCTGCCAAGCAAAAACAATTGTAGGTTAGTGTACACGAAAATTATTCTTAACTGCCACATATGATCAGAATATCTGACAGTACGTGGGAAATTTAAAGTTCTCAAAAATGGAATTTACTTAAGGCTAAATATTATACAGTGTAAACCGGATATAAGGGAGTTGTAGGGACCGGAGAATAATTCTCTTATATCCGGGTTTCTCTTATATCCGGGTTTGGTCTATTCTGTTTAGTTAAGTATGGCTCTAACTTGGGACCAGAGAAAATCTCTCTTATATATGGGTCTCTTATATCCGGGTTACACTTATATTAGGTACAACACGTATCTATCTATCTATCTATCTAAATATACACACGTATATATATATATATATATATATATATATATATATATATATATATATACACGTATATATATATATATACACGTATATATATATATATATAAATATGCACACGTATATATATATATATATATATATATATATAAATATACACACGTATATATATATGTGTATATATATACATATATATATATATATATATATATATATATATATATATATAAATATACACACGTATATATATATATATATATATATATATATATATATATATATATATATATATATATATATATATATATGCGTGTTTGTGCGTGTGTATTTATGTATGGAAGGACGGTAGAACAACAAATAGTAAAATTACCAACAATACATCAACCAACAAGAAGGAACTCTTTCATGACATTAATTCTTACACTAGCTTACATTTCAAAAAGAAAGCAAACACTATTCCCAAATATAACTTCAACAAAACTATGTGCACACAAACTTGTATACGCACAAAACCGAGTGTCATCTACCATGTAGTTAACTGTGAAAGCAGAATAACATATATTTTAAATTAAAAGAAAAGTAAATTTCGGAATTAAATGACCCATAAGTTGTTGATATGCTGTTACATAAACAAATGAAATCAACATCCATTTTATTTCTTCTACCTTATTTAAGGGGCTTAGTAAATTGATCTTGTGATTCGAATGATGAATGCTCAAATGAAAATTATATGAGTACAGCAGAATTTTTAATATGAATAGGATTTACAAAACACTGATGAAAACAATCAGTAAGACAGATTTTAAAATCTGGGATGTATAATTGCAAATAATTTTTGCAGAAGTTAACGCTCATAGGGTGATAATGAAAGCAAGAGGGAAAAACAGCTGATAATCGAATCAATGTGTGAATGGACAAGCAAGGATGAAAAGGATGCATTGCTTACACCTTCTTTCGCGTTTCTACTCAAACAACTACTTCTCCCGCACTTCACATCTGTGGAACTCTCTTCCCCTTACTTGCTTCCCGGTTACTATAGTCTTCAAATATTCAAGTGTTGTAATAACAATCGACATCTAACAATAAACTTGTTACCCATCCTTCTATGTATTCTTTCCCCAAACAACCCTTTTTACTCTTGGTCGCAATCATCTATAACCCCTTGAATGCTAGTGGCTTGAGGTGAATTGCTTTAACACTCTCACACACACACACACACACACACACACACACACACACACATATATATATATATATATATATATATATATATATATATATATATATATATAATTACTTTTAACTGTGTGAATTCCCTCCAACATTTCCGATAGACTAAAGCAAACCGCGCCAAAAAGATAATATTGTTATTGGCTTTCGTTCTGTAGTCAAAATGGGACAGAAAGTGAGGGTCAAAATGATTACCTTCCAGATGTATGGAGGAGTGAAGCAGTTATCTTGATATCATGTAAAACGATTAATCTAAGCATATATGTTGTTTTAGTTGGCCAGTGTAAATAGTTTAAATATTTTAATCATCTTGATTTTTAAATTATATATATATATATATATATATATATATATTTATATATATATATATATATATATATATATATATATATATTTATATATATATATTAGGTTGGTGCAAAAACAATGTCGTTTTCTCATATATGTTAATATGTGAGAAAACGACATTATTTTTGCACCAACCTAATATATACTCAAAATGAATGGTGACATTACTGAATATTATATGTTAATTTTATATTTGCATACGTGATGTAACTCTCTTTCTATCATGTATTTTACCGTTAAAACTTTCTTAGCAGCGGAATAAATGCCCTCGCAAGTGTACTTACATTATTTGAGTGAACCATATCAATATACCTCTCACCTCAGGTCTCTGATTATGACTCAGGTGATTTATCTCTTGGTACAGACAACAAAGGCAATAGCAAACTCTTCTTCTTCTTCGTCTTTTTCTTTTTCTTCTTCTTTTTCTTCTTCTTCTTCTTGTTCTTCTTTTTTTCTTCTTCTTTTTCTTCTTCTTTTTCTTTTTTCTTCTTCTTCTTTATTTTCTTCTTCGACTTCTTTTTCGTCTTCTTCTTCTTCGTCTACTTCTTTTTGTTCTTCTTGTTCTTCTTCTTTTTGTTCTTCTTCTTCTTCTTTTCCTTCTTCTTCTTTTTCTTCTTCTTCATCTTCTTCGTCTTCTTCTTTTTCTTCTTCTTCTCCTTCTTCTTCTTTTTCTTCTTCTTCGTCTTCTTCTTCTCTTATATTATTTACTTTTTCTTATTTCTTTCCTGTTCTTCTTTTTCATTTTACTTATGCTTCACCTTCACCTCCTCTTTCTTCTTCACTTCTTCTTCTTCTTCTTTTTCTTCTTCTTCTTCTCTTTCAAATTCTTCACTATTTCCTTCTTCACATTCTCCACCTTTCCCTTCTCCATCGTCATCAAGTTAACCTTCTACATATTGTTTTCAGCATTGCTGTTGGATGGTGTTAACGTCTTTTTAAAATTTCATTCATTTTTTAAAAATCAATATGCCAGATTTTTTTTCTATTCCCAATCAACAATTTCCTTCTGTATTTCTTTTTAAATTCTCTCAAACATTTACTTAACTACAACTGACTGCGTCTTATATACGTAGACTATTTTATTGACATGATGTGATTTTATTGTCTGTCATAATAAAATCCTTTTGATCTGCCAAATACAATTTCTTCTTGGTATTTCATAGAAAACTGCATTTTGCTGCTCAACCGGATATGTAATGAGTTTCCAAAATCTGCATGTCTGACTGGACAAGACCTGAACACTGACCAACGGTTTGACAATGATGCAAATTAAATAAAAGCATGCTTTCCAAGAATGGAGTTCTTTTTATATCTGTATTTCGTAGTATTTGAAGCGTTCTTTTGTGAGATGTGTCCCATTTATATTTTATGATCATTATATTTTATTTTTATTGAGTCTCCTTTCCAGGATAATCTCATTTTATTTCAGAGCTGTTTTTTTTTTTTTAGTTTTATTTGTTTTTATTTGTCGACATTTTCTCATTTCAAGTCTTGTTCATGTTTGATTGTTACATTTTGATGCGTTTAATGTTCATTTTCACATTACTTGACGCATTCCTTTTTGATTTCCTTTTTACAATCCAATTGTGTAAAAATAAAAAGCAATCAAGAACGTGTGGCTTGAAATACAGAAACATAAAACGAACACATTCTACCCAAAACGAAAATAAATCACTTAAAGAAGAAACAGAAAAAAAAAATCTCTTTTTCTTCCGACATGCTCAGCAGAACATCAACACCGAATTCCCAAGCGTTCATCCGCGTTAGTTTTCGATATGTTACGCACTGCCAAACTAAAACAGTCGTTTAATCAGAATTTCTCAGTTGCGCGTTTCTATGCCTTTCTATTAATTTTTTGAACCACGTCATTTCCTTTCATTTTTCCCTTGTGGTGAAGGAATCCTTACCCTAAAGAAAAAAATTGTAACCTGTACAAAAATATTTTGAATAACAGGAAAAGAATGAATTACATTTCGCACCAGTTTTCATATCTCATTATCAAGCGTTTTCCTTTTCACCTCATATCTCTTGTCATGTCGTTTCCCCCCTCTACACATCTTTATGCAATCTTTTCCGTTGCTTTTCTTCTATCAACACCTGTTAATCTCCGTTTTCTATGGTATCTTATTCTTCCGATTTTAACATTACCTTTTCAACTACGATGCAGAAGTGTTAAATATTCTCATCTTATCAAAAAAGGGTTTACAGAAATATCTCTTTTATGCTATTGTCCCTCCAGTACATAAACTGAAAACAAATCAAAGTAGACAATTACCGAATGATGATGTAACAAGGCTCTAAAACAAAGAATTAAAAATGCATATTATGAAGAAATGTAGGACATCTGTCCGCCTTCAGTATGGATACTAAACACCAGGTGAGTGACACTCTACAACATCATGGCTTCAGGTTTCCGCTGACATGTGGAACGTTTATATTTTTGTTTTTAGATCATTGATTTTCGAATAAATAAAACCTAAACTATCGCAATTACAGGAACATAATGTAGAAGTCTTACCTGCCAACATGGCTTCCTTCTTCTGTTTCCTTGTATTATTTATTGTACAATGTACAAATGTGGCACAAGGCCGAAATGGGGAAAGGGGGAAAGGATGGTCATCTTCTGTCTTAACTTTAAACTTAGCTAGCCGCAATCACTGACCCAAACATACAATGTTCCTTTCACCAAAACAACACATCCATTACACACCATTCTTACTACATCCACCAAAATGCCTCAGAGACTCTATGAAGTTCTAACTAGTCCCCATATATACAATTCATTGTCTGTGGGGAGAGGGGAATAATATAACATCTAAAAAAAACCCAATGAATATTTATAATGAATACAAATCTATATACAAGAAACTAAACAAAAAAAATTAGTAGTAAAACCCCCCACAGCCCTAACTGTGGCAGAAACATCAGTTAACTGGACGAAATCAATGCGAGACTTTAAAAAATATAAAACATTCGTACAATCCATGCACTCGCTACAAACACGCGTTCAATCAAACACAACAACAAATACGAAAGACACACTCGAAACGAAAGGCGCCCCGCACCCACCAGAGAACTGATATCACTAACCACCTAACGATGGGAGGGATGGGGAATTAAACAAAAGAAAAAAATAGGGCCAGAAATAAAAGGGGGCCAATGAGCATATACACCCTAGCTAAGTTAACATGAAAAAAAAAAGATAACTAAAAAAAAACGACCTAAACAAACCTATACATGGGTGGGTTTGCCAATGTTCAACCCAGCAATCCCAAAAATCTTAAAGCCTAACCGGCATCAAAAAGCCACTCAAAGTCAGCACCTTTCACTCTGCAGAGCCGAGCAAGACTCACCCATCTTTCGCCAAATTCCAATGGATGGAGTAGCTTCCTTCCCGTCCTGATCTTGACTTTAAGCTGATGCTTAAAGAACAAGATCAGTTGGGAAGAGGTAAACTTCTCGTACCCATGCAATTCCTTCTGCCGCGTCGTCCATATCACGACTCGCATAACCCCCAGTAAGCAAAGGAACACATACTGCTCAGCCTTAGTCAACGGCGGTACTATATTACTACAGACGGAACTGGCCTAGAGGACAAAGAACTTTCTGCGCAGCATGCGAACCATGATATCTTCAAGGAACTTGCACAACGGAGCTACGACACTACAATGAAAGAAGGCGTGACCTAGGGTCTCCACCTCCCTACTGCAGCGAACGCAGTTTGGCGACTTTGCCAAACCCGCTGCGCGAAGTCTTTTGGCGACCCAGAGGGGCTCTCGAATCACCAGCCAGGTGAGTGATACCTCAGGGTTAGTGAGACATTTCAACCCGGGCGCCCAAGTCCATATGCAGCGAGCCTCCCGCTTCGTCAGACCGAGCTCGCCTATCAGATCCTCTTGAACTTTCCCCCTAACTAACACCTGATATAATGCCTTACGAGACAACGGCTGGACGTCGGAGAGGCCATCCTTCGCCCGTAAGAGTCGCTTGAAGGCTATCCGACATTCACAATAGAAAGAGCCCTCGCGGAGTATAAGGCCGGTCTCCTCTTCACACGAGAGCACATTTCTCAAGGATGGAAAATGTTTGTGATCGTCTTCCTTTCAGAATTCGCCGTTCTCATCCAGTTGCATACACATCCGGTCTAGATAAGTAATGCGAAGCGTATGTCGACGAGTCTCAACGCAGGGCACCCTCAGACCGCCATCAGAGGGATGGAGGTTACAGATCTCGCGACTAACCATGGCAGCCCTGTCACCCCACAACAAGGAGAACAAGAGCCTTACAAAAGCCAATGAAGTGTTAAACGGGAGTGGAAGCACGGAGAGTCGGTAAAGGAGAATCGAGTAGATGTGCGAGACACATACTTTCGCCCTCCCCTTCAAAGAAAGATTCCTCCGAGTCCGCAGACGTACTGCGAGCTCGGCCTTCTCTTGCACCTCCGACCAATTCATTTCCAACAGGAGGTCGGGACCGAACCAGACGCCGAGTATCTTGACCGGGCCGTCCGTCCAGAGGAAAGGTCCAGGAAGACAAACTCCCCCCACGAACCCAACCGCAAGCCAACAGACTTATTGCGGTTAATCTTGGCGCCTGTCACCATCTCATAACCCTTGATTTCTTTGCTGACTTCATTAATTTCGGCCCTACTCGACACCAGAACCGAAACGTCGTCTGCATAGGCGGAGTATCTGGCAGAGTTGGTAGCACCAGGTAAGGAAATTCCGCGAAGGGCCGGATTCGTCTTAAACTTACGCAGGAAAGGTTCCAACGCAAGAACGTAAAGCAATGGAGACAGTGGACAACCTTGACGAATGGAGCGAGACAAAATGAAAGGTTTCGATCTTACCCCATTTACTTCTACCAGCGCACCGGGGGACGCATACGGATCCAAGTGCGAATGTCCGGCCCGAAACCGGCGGCCTCCAGAAACCGATGGTCAACCCTATCGAAAGCCTTGGACTGATCTAAATTGATCAGCGCGGCATCACTGTCGACTTTCTCGATGATCAAGCGTACCAAATGAAGGTTGTCCTGAATAGTCCTGCCCATCGCAGCAAAAGTCTGCTCGGGACCAATCAGACTAGAGAGGACAACCTGCAAACGGCCAGCTAAGACCTTGGCTAAAATCTTCAACTCTGTATTTAACATCGTCAAAGGCCGATAATTATCTACCCCATCTCTACCGACTTTCTTCTTGCGAAGCAACTTAATCACACTCCTGGTGAAGCGTTGATGAATAGACCCCTGCTTCATCCAGTTGTTGAAAATCAGTGCCAGCAAGGGGACAAAGACGGGCAACTGCCTCAAGTACATTTCATAGGGAAGACCATCTAATCCTGGAGTCTCGTCCAGACCAACCTGCTTCAGCGCATCCCAGATCTCAGACTCTGTTATGGGACACTCGGACCCAGCCGCCTCAAGGCGGGGAAAGTCGGCTAAATAGGCATCGAACTGAGCAATGCTCAGACCGGGATCCCTGGTAAAAAGCTCCTGAAAATAGTCACAAAAAGCCTCACAAATGCCCGCCTATGTAGTCAAAGTCCGCTTGTCCGGCAATGTGATGTTCGCGATATGCCGACTAGATGCCCTACGATAAGAAGCGGCCATATTCGTAGCCTCACAAGACATTCTTTTTATCCTAGCCCTAACTACTACAGTTTGATCCCTCTTGATAAGCAAGGAGGCCAGCTCCGCCTTAGCTAAGGCTATGTACCCACTATCACGGAATTTTATCGCCCGATCTACTTTGGCTTCAAGAGACTTTTGTGCTGCTAGCCCTCCTAGATTTAGTCGTCGACTAAAATCAGCAGCAAAAGAACTAAGTTTTGATTTCAAATATCCCCACCACTTATTCTCAACCACAGCACCCGACAATTCACGCAGTAACATTAGTAAAAGCTGGTCCTGGAAATCTTGCTCACCAAATAATGATGAGTTTAATTTCCAGTAACCAGCCATCATAACCCTAGGCTTATCGAAGTCTACCCGAACCCGGACAAGCTTATGATCCTAGTAAACTATAAAATGGAAACTTGGACATTCTAAGAGCCCTACTTCGACTCTCTTAACTAGAACTCGGTCGATGTAGCTTGCGCTAACCACCGTATCCGAGCAGCCGGCCCTAGTCCAAGTCCACACTACCTCCCGGGGGTGCTCATTTCGATACTTATCGACGAGATCAAACCCGTCGATAAAGTCCCGAAACGATTTCACGTCCGGATTGTTAGTACCCGGTTTATGCCCTATACGATTTATATCGGGATCAAGGACGGCATTCCAATCACCCGGTAGAACTACCGAACGAGAAGTCGTCAAAAACGGCTCGATATACCGAAACAAACCAGGCCGCTGCGCATGGTCTTTGGGCGCATAAACCCCAATGAGACGAAGTGCCTTATCCTATATGGTAACATCCAGCATGCAAAGCCTGCCCGCCAGATCCGCGAAGACAAGAGCACACACCGCATCCTGAGACTTGCTAATCGCCTCCTCCAACATGGCCCATGCCTGACGAGCTCCGGTTCCTGTTCTTATTACCGTGGGAACTATCCGGACATTGGGAAAATTATGAGGGTCTTCCACATCCTTGTCTGCATATTGCCTTATCGAGAGAAGGTACTTCAAATCTTTGATTCGGTTCCCGTAGTCTCTGGCCCTTTCAGCCTGGGCCGGGGAAATTCTGCTGGTATCCTCCCGTGTGTAGTAAATGCGTTTAACCGTTTTTTTTTTCTTTTTTTCTTTTGTATACTGTGTAGGGCTTCTCTGCCTTTTTGGTGCGGGAGGGGTCATTTCAGAGTTTATAATGGTGGAAGGACTGGGAGTATGAAGAGGGGTAGATGAGGATTATTGTTTGTAGCGGCTGGGATCTCTACTGAGGGGAACAGCTTTAACGGTTGATGATAAAGGTGTGGAATGTTTCTGTGGGGAAGGATGTTTTCGACTCGCAGGTGAGGACAAGTAGATGATGTTGTGGGAGTGCTTTTTTAGACTGAATTAACCTCGCCTTGTCTAATTTTTCTTTTAGCTCCTTTATATTTTCTGATTTTGCAAATCCCGGGTCATATTTTTGTCGTTTCTTTCTCAATGTCTCATTAGAGACCGGGGCATCGCCCTTAACGTTGACAGTGGGAGTGTGGCGGTACGTGTCTTTTGCCCTTCGGCCTTCATTGGACTTAGGCCCAGCTGTCTGGCGCTTCCTTCTAGCCTTACCAGCAACTAGCCATTCCACCTCCCCTTCTCCACAACTGCACTAGCAGCGGGCAAAGGCTCTTTGGTGAATGTGGCCTTTGTGCCAACCGGAGGTTTATCCGAACCGGCCCCGGAAACTGTCATGTCCATTACAGGCGAGGCGGAAGGTAACGACGCGGTCAGAGAGGGATCTTGGTCGACTGGCGCTTGACTTCCAGTGAACTTCTTCTCTGGGCAGGAAAAGGAGAGGTGACCAGTCTCATCACACTTCCAACATACCGGTTTGCGGCCGGTCACAATGACCGGCAGCTTCAAGCGCCCTACTACCAGACAGTTGGGGATGGAGCAGAAGGCCTGTTCGTTCAACATAATTTCGAAACTCCACCCTTCCCTTTCAGGCTATCGCAAGAAGCACCCTGAATCTCGTCCTACTGCGAAAGGAACGCAGCCAGGTGTTACCCCATAACCTGAGCGGGGACCTCCTATATTGTCACTATTGCCCTTCTTTGCCCTTCATATTCTGTGCGCAATATTAAATCTTTTGTAATCAAGTCAGGACTTGAAGCAGTGACACAGTCTTCTGGCGTGGGTAGCAATACGTCCCACATCAAATATCTTGCTCCTTTCACAATTCTGAGGGGCTTAAAGCACAAGGACTCCAGTGATTTTAACACTGTGTCTTTCGTCGAGCGACAAATTTTGCGCGAACGATTGTCCACGACAAAGACCGACACATTTCTTTTTAAATCTTTCTTAATTCTTGGGCGTCTTCCAAGAGTCAACCTTCCACGACAAGGCTCGCTTCAAGAACTCTGCAACATTGATTACGCAACTCGGTGGGGAAGACCAACAAGAAGGCAATTCCCCGGCCTCTGCATTCTTATTTTTCTTCAGTTCTCTTTCGCCATTCTCGGCTTCGTGCTTTCAAAATGTTTGCTCTTTTTAGGTTCTGAGGTCTCCACAGCTTTTTTAAGGGTATTCACCATTTCTTCATTCGATGGAATTAGAAAAGTGTAGTCATTAGTATCTTTTTTATCGGGCGGATGTTTTTTTGTGGAGAACAATTCTTTTTTGCTGTTCTTTTAAAGTCAGGGATCATTGGTTTCTTTTTTTTAATCAAAAAGGACGGCACTGTTCTTGTTTTTTTTTTCATTTTTAAAGGAGGAAAAGGGAAGGGAAGGGGTGGTAGGAGAAAAGGGAAGGGGAGGGGTGGTAGGAAAACGTTATAAAAAAGAGGGGTAAAAAGTAAATAAAGTTTCGCTTATCAGCGAGACAACAAATTTAACTAGCAAACAAAGGTCGACAGACGAAAGTAAAACAGAAGGACGTATAAAAAAAAATAAAAAGACGAAAAAAGAAACAAAAGAAAAACAAATTTAAACATATGAAACGAAAACGCAAAACAGATGGACGTAAGACAGACGAGAAAAAGTGAACAAGGTTCACATAAACGAAGAAAGAACAAAAATTAAAAGGACAACAGATAAGAAAGCAACAAATTACACAATAAAACGAAAAGATATAAACGGAAAAATAAAAACCGCTATACAAAATAAGATATGAAAATAAAAATGTGACAATTTACAATATCACTGCCGATAAAAAACGGTCAACCCAAAAACAAAACGTTAAATAAGGATAAAAAAATGGACAGTAAACACGAAATTTGAAAACAAATATTATACACACGTAATTAACAGATAAAACACAGAACTTTACGGGATGTTGGCACGGGAAGAAAATAAATTTAAAAAAGGAAAAATAAAACGTAAAAGAAAATCAAAACGTTAAATAATAAAAGAATAAATAATAGCAAAAATGAAGTAACGCTAAAAATGGGGAGGGTTAAAGAATTGAAACGGGGAAAAAAATCAAAAATTTAACAAATAGTTAAAAAAGAAACTAAGAAAAACGGTAAAAAATAAATCAAAACTTACCTAAGTAAAGGCAGTCAAAAGTTTTTAAAAATTCTCTGAGAGACAGAATGACCGTCTAACACGGTCAGACAGGAAATGGTGTAAAAACCTCTGTTTCCTTGTAAAGCAAGCCAGGTGATTTTACCTCATTTTATAGGAGAGTTCCTAATACACCAGTTAGGTTGGCCCATTTTGCTAGAATGGACCTGCCCAATACATTTGCATGAGAGGTCTTTATTCACCCATATATTTCTCCGTGAAATGACTCAAGTCAGTTTGCCTACTTGTGTGTTAGACCACTGGTAAGCTAACCAATATTCTACACATAATAAGAGTAAAACTACTGACACATAATTGATTGACATTTCAGTAATAAGGTACTGTGTGCGATAGATAAACTGTTGTCTAAATGATGCAAAAAATGAAAATAACACTGACATCATATTTTAACAGATATATTTACCAAAATTGCACAAAAATATATTGAAATACTAAAGAGTAAATTCATCGCTATTTACATAAAAAAATGGTCTCAAGAAGACTTCAGAATCTCCTGCAACTATCCTGGACGGTCTTCTTGTTTAAGTTGGTAAATATTGCTATAATTCTTGCCTCTAGTTCATCTTTGCTGTTAAAAGGTGTTTTTTTGGTCTCTCGTTCAACTGCACCCCATACATGATAATCACGGTTATTTCAATTCTGGAGATTTACGTAGCCAGATGTAAACGGTGATGTCGTAGCAGAAAATGTCTGACAGCCAAGGCTGGGTACATTGTGTGACATGTTGCGGAGTACTGTTGCCAGACATAACTTCTACCACCAGCCAACCGATTGGTCCAGTGCAGCACTGTCTCCTCAAGTCATGTGATGTAGGCCTCCATGTTGGGTCTGAGGCATCCAACAAGATATTCGGGAGATCTGTTCTTATCAGGACGATAAGAGTGAGCTTTCTGAGCTGCCGTACCTTCGTAATTACCACTAGACTTATCTTTTTTCCGAATCCTCTGCGCTGTCCTCAGATTGACAACCAAACACTTTGAAATATTCGTATTGTAGCTTCCGGTGCGAATGCCAAGTAGTACAGCTATCTGTTTCCAAATGTATGGGAGAATGAATTGCATTATGTTGCTCTTTTTCTCACAGACCCTTCTATGCTGTTCTGTCAAAATCAAAAACAAAATAAAATTATAAATTGTGACAATTTACCTATCGCACGCTTTCTTTATGGCCGGATGCTTTCGCTTGGATTAGAGTATTTCCGAATGTCGTCCATTCTAGATCAGATATTTTCCCCGCTTTAAAATCTTTTCCTGATCTAATAATTTAAATATTATACTTCACGCTTGTCTGTTCACCCCCCCCCCATTTTGCAGAAGACGACGCTGAATAACTCAAAGGGCGTCAATATGTTTGTCCATTTGTGCGTGGTCATGTGCGTCTTTTCTGCGTTTATCTATAATTTTATTTCCAAGATGGACATCCCGTTGCATGTCAGGTAGCACCGGTGACAACTTGGTTGAAATTCCAAAGTCGGATGTGAAATTGCCAGTCGAATGTCAAGTCCCTACAGATAAATTTTATTAACATCTCACACTAAGGAAAATAAGTTATTCCTGTTAGTAATTGTTACGTTCACCATGTGTCGCATTTATTGGGAAATCTATTGACTTCTGTTACTATTTGGGAATGCATATCCCACCATCATTTTATTATGCATGTCCATCTATCAGAAAGTTTGTTTCCCAGCTTGAGTCTTCTTTTTATATCTCAATGCATTCCCAGGACGAATAATCAGGAAAGGGGGAAGAAAAAATAGAATATCAGCAGAAAAATCCCAAGATTTTACGAAAAATGATAAAGCTAGTATTTTCGTGTAAATCCATTCAGTTGCATACGGGTAAATATTCATACGCATCTACGCATATGTTTAACTTCAAATTGCGTCTGCATATTTGTGTAAGCATTATGCAAATTGGCGAAAGATGTTTCAAGTTTAAAATATATGATACATATGTTGGGCATAAGAATAGAGAAACCTGAATTTCAAAAGGAAATCAGTTGTTAATTCAACAAAAAATATTATACTTCGAATTACTTATGCATAAGTACAAAAATGTAATTTTCAGTTGATGTCTTTTAATATCATAGGACCCTTGCTTTAAATACTATTAACAAATTTCTTGATGGTTCTTGAAGTGATTTTGAAGACAGAAGCCAGAGTATAAATGTTGGTACCATCACTGAAGGAATGAATGATTTTTTTTCTCCTCACCATTGGTCTTTGAGGAAGACAGTTGGTCTGACAGAAAACAATTTTAACCTGTTCTAATTCTATGTAACGCAATTTTCAGTGATTCTTACAAGAAACTTTGTCAAGAGAGCTAAATGTCTTATCTGAAAACGTAGAAAAAAGAAACTCAATTACATGAGAGAATTTTAGGATATTAAACATTTTGTGGGATGGAAAAGTATACTGTTATACTATTTCGATAATATATATATATATATATATATATACATACAGATTCATGTTTCATTAAATGTTGTCTATTTATTTTATGTAAATTCGATTCATGATAGGCTCAATAAAATTATCATTAAACGAAGAAAGAAAATCACAATATTGATCCATATTTCTTTAATCCAATCTAAGCCTTCGGATAACATTAGCTAATATCAAAGATGTCAATTACTGTGCAACATATTAAGCAATATACGGACAAGAGAGTGATGATAGTCTGTGATTGTTAACACATGGATGATTTCCTAGCGACGATAAACACGTGCATATATATATATATATATATATATATATATATATATATATATATATATATATATATATATATATATTTCACATGGAATAAAGAGTTTGGCTCGAAATTCCAGCGTCAATTATCTGAAGTGGGTGAGAGCCTACAATGGGCGAATCTCGTGAATATGACAACAATTATTAGAATAACGGTACAAACAGTGTATATGGGCGCAAGCAGCTTAAAATCCTCAGTTCATATATATATATATATATATATATATATATATATATATATATGTATATATAGTTTAAAATCCTCTGTTCATATATATATATATATATATATATATATATATATATATAGTTTAACATGCTCAGTTCATATGTATACATATATATATATATATATATATATATATATATATATAGTTTAAAATCCTCAGTTCATATATATATATATATATGTATATATAGTTTAAAATCCTCAGTTCATATATATATATATATATATATATAGTTTAAAATCCTCAGTTCATATATATATATATATATATATATATATATATATATATATATAGTTTAAAATCCTCAGTTCATATATATATATATATATATATATATATATATATATATAGTTTAAAATCCTCAGTTCATATATATATATATATATATATATATATATATATAGTTTAAAATCCTCAGTTCATATATATATATATATATATATATATATATATATATATAGTTTAAAATCCTCAGTTCATATGTATTTAATTCCACGTACCATACCTTTGGATAACGCAGTTTCCGTCGATTCCCTTTAATAACTCAACATTCCAAGTTTATTCTGGTGTGGAGTTGAGCTCACAAGACTTTTTATCATGTCACCCTTTGGATTACTCAACCAACATTTTTATCCACCGATGAGGGCAACAGTCCGAACAATGCAAATATTGTAATTAGTTACAATACCTCATCTCAGAAACATAGGCAGATGTTGCGGGACATGTCATTCCGAAGCGATCATCATCTAGGTGTCAACGTGAAGGGACCGTGAGCCTGAAACTTCTGAGTGCAGCTATGAGGGTGAAACAAAATGCAGACGGCCAGGTGCTCATCAAAAGGCTTATTGTCTGAATGAAAAGTGCATCGGTCTTTGTTTTATACAATATTACGGATGAGGTGTTTCATCTGCGGGTTTAAATATGTCTTAGAAATATGCACAAGTAAAGGTGAAGACAAACCTGTTTGCTACAACACGGTAAGATACTTACTCTCATAACAGATAATAAAACATTATATATATATATATATATATATATATATATATATATATATATATATATATGGGTGTGTGTGGGTGTATTATGCAGTATTACATTAGAACATGCTCATGTTCTAATGTAACACTGCATAATATTAATTATTTATTGCTCTACTTTCGTATTGAGCTCTGTTTTGAACGCTGAAGTCATAGTCTTCGATGTTTAACATTTTTGTACTTATATATATATATATATATATATATATATATATATAGAGAGAGAGAGAGAGAGAGACAGAGAGAGAGAGACAGAGAGAGAGATTGGAGGGAATAAATGAAACGGCCAAATATTAGCAGGTGTGTACATGGGTGTTAGTGTGCATACGCAGGCGAGCTTATAAATAATCGTTAAATTTCTGCATAAGTTGTAAATATAATAGTGTTCAATGCGGTTATACAAAGCAAATACATGTATTAATTCGCACATATACGCGTTCGTACGTTTTTGGCCTGCCAACACCACACAGCTAAACCATAGTGACACACCAAAATACGCTTATATGTAGTAATATATATATATATATATATATATATATATATATATATATATATATATATATATATCGACGTGGTGTAATGGTTATATATATATATATATATATATATATATATATATATATATATATATATATATATATATATACACTCACACACACACACGTTCGGTTTGTCAGCTGAAATACGCCTTCAAACTTGGTCGGTTTCAGACGAGAGAATAAACGGAAAAGTAAGAAGTAGTATGACATTATCTCTGAAAGATAATTTCACGAATGAAAATAATATGAGAAGAGTATTGATATTAGAAGAAGATATTTTGAAAGCAGCCATATTTAATTTAATGGTGCATAAAGCAGGAAAACGTTGAAAAATAACTTTATTTTTGGCATATTTCTTCCTCTAGGTGTTTTGACACTTCAAAACATAGGCTATCATTGTCCCCTTCAATTTCCTGTCATTCGTAGCTCTTTATATATTTCATATCCTTCTTATTTCTCCTAAATATTGCTCCGACATCTATTTAATCACGCTTGTCCGTGAGATTATATGATGTTTTCATTTGTCCCTCTAGCCTCCAATTTGTTCTGCGTGTATCAATTTTTCCAGATCCCATTTCCTCATTAACTTCCCTAGATATATCAACTTTCTCTTCTTAATGCATCTAAATTTTTTTTTCTCTCATGTTCTGTCCATGGTATTCTCAGCTTCCTTCTATAGAACCACTGTTTTCTTACCTCAAGTATCTTGTTCATCTTTGAGATTATCCAGCATTCTCTGTCATATTCAAGAACTGATATTACAGAACATTTCAGGATTCTTTTCTTTTTTGCTAACGCAATATTTATCCCTTTTCACCATTAAATGCTCGATCGCAGAAAAAAAAACAAAAAAAAACAAAAAACACCTTAAATCTGCTCATCAAAAATTTGAATTTAAAAATACAAATTCATATTTCTTTCAATCCATCGTGCCTATCGGTGGCGGTGGGGAAGGTATATCTACGATTTTATTTTTTTCAAATAAAACAAATCGAGACATCCAAACAAAATAAAATTCTAAAAAATATTATTATTCATATTTTTTGTTAAATTCAAAATAGTTTTTTTTTTACCGCGAGTTTATCACTATTCATCATTTTATTTGGATTTACTAAGCGAGAGAATTTTTTAAGAAGCTTCCAAATGTTACTGATCAAATGATTTTGTCCAAATGAAACTGACTATAATAAAGTTATTAGAAAACTTTCAAAACGAATCATGTGAAAAAGTCGAGTAAACAGAACCTATCATTGGTTATACTTAAGTAAAAAGCCATGCAGGCAAGTGGAAGCTTTGAAATTCAGATAATTGTCTTGTTAACATCGTAAACAAGCTTAATATTAGGTTGGTGCAAAAATAATGACGTACTAATGTCGTTTTTTGACGTTAAAAACTAAGTCAAAAACGACATTATTACGTCATTATTTTTGCACCAACCTAATAATTTAATAGCTTACTACCCTTTCCTTAATAATGAACTGTTTTCCAAATTACAAACCCGTTATATACAGACGAAACTCTCCAAGACTATTGCTAGTCTATCGTTATTTCCATGGCAAATGTTCAGACGAGCTAAATTATTTAATTCTTCTAACTCTAACATTCCTAGCTAAAACTTGCTACTCTGAGACCAGACATCCTCATTCCCTTCGTAAGGAACAAGTTCCCCTTAGATACAGTCTTCAAAGAGAAACATTGTTTGTGGATCAGAATCAAAGGAGGATATTTTCGCTACCACTAAAATTATAAGTTATATATATATATATATATATATATATATATATATATATATATATATATATATATATATATATATTAGGACATATTTAAACGCACACGGAAGCCTACCAAACATTATCGGCAACATACTAGCAGAAAATCCATGTATAATAGACACATGGAAATGTACAAAATGATTAAAAATAATGGAATCACTAATAACAATAAGAATAAATATGAACATGGCCACAACCTGCAGACCGTGTTTGGAAAAGAAAATATTCCTATAAATTCAGATACTTTCATAAAAACACGTATTCAGGCAAAGAATCTGCCTGTAGCCACTGAGTGTTGACTTAATGACCACACACACACACACACACACACACACACACACACACATACATATATATATATATATTTATATATATATATATATATATAGAGAGAGAGAGAGAGAGATTTAGCTATATTATATATATGGGTTAAAAAGCTCAATGTAAAGAGACAGAGCGTATGTAAATAAATCTGATGGTCTGACGAGTACGTCTAGCATGAAACTCAATTAGAATACTTTTGGCCTCCTGCACATTGGCGCCACACACATAGTAATCAGGGGTTTGCTCTATCGGGAGTTATGTGGCCAGATGTAAGGGTTGATGTGGTCACAGAAATCTTCTGTCAGTCATGATTGAGTTCACCTGGTTGGATGTTGCTGAGTCTTATTCCAGATATAGCGTCTTCCAGCAAACACTCTTTTGACCCAAGGCAGTACTACCTCCAATAGGCACTTGCATTAGGACACCTGTTGAGTCCGAGTCCCTGTGGGATGATGAATGGAGGTCTCGTGTCACCATCAGCCGTAACCACTACAAACAACATGATGTTAACAGATTGTATCATCCAACTCTTTCCTAATCTTCTGCATAGATTGCCAAACAAACACTCTGAAATGTTCGTATTGGAATTTCCGGCGCGAATTCCAAGCAGTACAGTATGCCGTTTCCAAATTTCTGACGGAGTGACCTGCGTCAGGGTGTTTTTCTCATGCCCAACTGACCTTAACATACTGTTTACTTGACAAAAACAAAAACAAAACAAAAAAAAAACGTGCAAGTTCGAAATTAAAAACATTTTGAAAGACTTAACGTAATGGTAACATTAATATTAAAAATGAAGTACATGGCGCTCTTTGGTTAAAACGTGCTTGCTAAGATTGTAAAATAAAAGAAAACATGCCCATGTGACGTCCCCCCGGTGTCGCTGCGCCAAATGTGACCTCTTTCTAGCCGCATCGGTCGTGCTATCCTGTCCTGTGACGACCAACTGGCTTGGTATTGGTCGCGGCACCAAATGTGACGTTTTAACCTTTTGGTGATTCGGATGGGAATCTGGTTAGATTCGGTATCAGCCTTCTCGTTCCCAGCTCGCCTCCAACGTCTGGTTACCGAAGTAACTGTTTTGATTTCCAGTCTAACCTACCCACGTTGTGAATTGATCTTAGGCAGACGAAATCAATCAGTCGCCGGGCCGTAATGCAAGCCGAGTTCTATCAAGGGCAACACCGCACAAGTATATGTAAAAGAAAAGAAAATAATAACTCGAAAAGTTCAAATGCGTTAAAAAAAAGGATAACAATATTTTATATCTGGTTTCTGAATACAGGACTGCGTCTTCTTCCCAACCCGCTATATGGATTCGTGACACTTTGTGTTTGTTAGGCGAGTCTTAACATCTTAAGTTGTTTGTTCTTTAAGAAACTGGTTCTTGGTGTATCTTCAGGTGATATTCGTAAAACTTGTTTTGGTGGTAGGAGTCTAAGTCGTTCTTCAAAATTAAATTGTTCTTGGTTAGAAATTGAGTCGTGATTTGCGGGAAATCTTTCAAGTCAGTGATCTGTGAGGTGAGTGCAACTCCAACTGCGAACTTCACTCGAACTCGAACTGAACTTAATTCGCTGCGACTCTGCTTATATGGACGCCGACCAAAACCGGGGTGGGCTTGTCGGGGTTTGAGGTTCCTTGATAATTCTAAACCCACAATCCACTTCTTTGTTTTCAGTCAGGAAAATTTTATTATTTTCAATTTTTGGAAGTTTTTCGTCTTCCCACTTTCTTCTGTTCTCATATTGGTATCTCACCATGCCCTCAGAGGGTGTCAACGGGTTTCCCCTCTCTCTCACAGTGGCATCTCTCACCTATCCTTTCAGGGGCGCAACAGCCCCCCCCCTCCTTCTTCACATGATTACCTCCGCCTAACGCTCATGCCACCATTCAGCCAATGGGCTCTCAGCAGCGTGGGTGTGGCCAGACTAGCCTCGGTTTAAAAAATCTTGCTCAAAGAAAACAAAAATTATCTTCCCATTTTTTTTCTTTCTTTTCTTTGAGGAGACATCACACCCTAGACCGAATCACCTGGAATTCGTCAATCAGATTTTCGCCAGCATCAAGTGGGTGGCCATTTGGACGTATTTGCATTCTTGGTGCCAATTACTGATCCGAAATAAATAGTTTCGCGATCATAGCGAGCCCTGACGATAAACAGATGCTCGACTCAATGATATTCTGCATATAGACAAAGGCTTAACCTTTCCTTCATGGTGGTCAGCGGACACTTTTTTTTTTCTCGGACAGTGCGTGCTTAATTAAATTTCATTTTTATCCCTTTAGAATTCTGCGGGAGGTAACTTGTCCAACTTGAAAATTGCCTTTAGCATTGCCATGGGCAGATTGGACATATCTTACTCTCCGCTCCGTAACATAAATCAGATTAAATTCTGTGTTTTACTTTCTCGACAATGGAAATAAAAGCCTTACCACTTTTCCTTGTCAGAAAAATTACACCGCTTAGTGTCCTTTTCGTGATGGCTTCTTATCACCTAAATTTAATTCTCGCCTTTCTTTTTTTCTTCTTTCTTTCTAGCGACGTAAATAGTGTCACACCCATTACTATATATATAATTATCTGAATTCTATCGATCTCATTAAATGTAAAAATAAAAATAAAATTAAAAATAACTTCGATAATGTCTAATTGAATAGCCGAATGCGCACAGATATAGAGAACATTGGGTCAAATTTTAACCAATGTACGTCCAGAAAAGAACAATAAACAACCCTATACGAATACAAGAAAAAGTGAATAAAATGCTTGATCGCAGTTCCTTTTCAATCGTACGTAATGAGACGTGTATAAAAGGTTCTTGCTGCCCAAATACAAAATTTAATGCCCAGTTTGTGGGATTAAGTGCATAACATATCACAATCAACTATGCAAACAAACGGGCATAATGAATTGTGATTCATACTAGCAAAACTATCGGTAGGGAAATTTTAAGCCGAAACTTGTTATGATTTTCCAGCAACTTTAAAACTTTCACGCACAGTGATAGTTTTCCCCTCCAGGTGTCGACCACATGACAAATCGTCCCTGATGGCGCAGTATTGTTCTCTCCACTCAGTCTTGCACTCATATATCAGTAGCAAAGTCTGAGTTGGATCAGAGCATGCAGTCGCGAATATCTTTTTTCAAGTACGGCCTTACTGTTTGTCTGTTATCAAGTCTAGAAGCGAGTTGCAACAATAACGGCAGCATAAGAAAATGGGACATCCCCCCAGTCTTAAAAAAAGTTGTTTCTCGCTGTTTTTCAGACAAAAGGTAATAATTTTGGTTTAAGCTTCTTTACAATTCATCAAATTAATAGTTTCTGTTTTAACGAGTTTTGAGGTTTTTTTAATTTTTTTAAAATTAATTTTATGATTTTTTTTTAAATACGTTTCATATCCCTTGATGGCAGGTGTCACAAATATTATGGAAAGCCGTATATGAAAAACATTCCCAACTGCATGTCACCCTTCCCCATTGATATATATATATATATATATATATATATATATATATATATATATATATATATATATATATATATATATATACGTGTGTGTGTAGGTTAGGTAAATGAGATAGCCAGATATTAGGGACGGTATACGCGGTGCTTGCGTGCATACATTGGTAAGCAAATAAATAATTACCAAATTTAGCCAAGGGGTGTAGAAATAATAATAATAATAATAATAATAATATATATATATATATATATATATATATATATATATATATATATATATATATATATATATATATTATTATTATTATTATTATTATTATTATTATTATTATTAATAATAATAATAATAATAATAATGATAATATATATATATATATATATATATATATTATTATTATCATTATTATTACTATATATATATATAGTAACTGATTCAGATCAATATTTGATCTATGTTTGTTCCTTAATTAACATATATATATATATATATATATATATATATATATATATATATATATATATATACACGATAAAATATAGTTCCATTTTATGGTATATATATATATGTGTTAACGAGTTTAATATCAAGATAGATCGTATATAAATATAAAAGTGGATATTGACGTCTAAACCCAGCTGTTACAGTGTGTGTCATGCTTAAACACCATCGTCTGGGCATCGATTGTGTTTAATCATCAAACAGACTGGCGCCACTGGCTGTTAACTTCAATGTACTGTCTCTCTCAAACACACATAATTTATATATATATATATATATATATATATATATATATATAATTTTGTAGTAAAGAAAAGACTGTCAACTGATAGTAGGAACTGAAATAGATTTCTTCTGATTCTCGACCGCAATACTTGTAACCAAATCGCAGTTCAAACGATAGCCCGTCGTAACAATCCAGCAGACAGCGTAGAATAGACTAAACGGGCTCACACGTCCAATCTTCACATCTCACCAGCAAAAAACGCATGTTCGTTCCCCCAAGTACAAAGAAATCTTCTCCTTTTATTATCGAAGAACAACGACTGCTGTTCACCGAGAGAATTTTTTGATTGGTCACGCTATTCAGGGGAGGGAAGAACATTAGCATAGCTTTTACTCATTGATGTAGATTTTTGCTAAATACTTTTTAGTAATTTTTCTTCGGCAGATCGCACACAAAACACGAACTTTTTTTAGGGGTAACTGATTATCTCTTTCACTATAATATATATATATATATATATATATATATATATATATATATATATATATATATATATATATATATACCGTGGTGTATCATATTATGCAGAGAAAAATAAGTAGGGAAAATATTTTAATCAGATTGTCTAGCTGTTTTAATGATATATTTTCGCTTAAACATTGCATATGTTTAACTGAATTCTGAGTTAGATTTTTAAAAATGCATTCAGGTTTCAAAAACCTCAACGTTTATGAGAATGGGAAATATTCGTAATCGAAATTTTCGCTGATTGATCATGCTTCATAAAAAAAGTTCATTATTATTAAAGACCGAAAGAAAATCAATTTTCTGTTTTGAGCGAGAGAGTAAGTAAAAAAGTACTATATATATATATATATATATATATATATATATATATATATATATATATATATATATATATATATATATATATATATATATTTACACATACATACACACACAACTATATAAGGCAGAATAAGAAAAATGAATGCAATAATTGAGTTTTCGGTAAAAAATCGAATAAAATTTTGTGGCTGAAATGTTGGGCAGTCCGTTGTACGTTTTGAGCGTCTTTGCTTTTGTTTTGAATGTGTAGCAGTTTAGTCCTCACAGGATCTAGTAGAATACAAACAGGGACTGGTCGGAATGAGGAATTGAACACCCACACGAGAAATGGTTTATCTACGCTTAACTCTTTCCCTACACCACTAAACCGATTATAAACCTCTCTGTCTTGTTACCTCTCTATCTCTCTATCTATAAATCTATCTCCTTCTCTCTCTCTCTTTTTGCCTTTCGATCAACAGAAACTTGTATCTCAAACATGAAATAAATTGAAGTCATTTCTCACATCGCTGTCATCTTGTCAATGTTAGGCAATAAACCCTGTTCTTCTCCCTTTATTTTTTTTATTTATTATTCCGTTTACTTCCGGTTACCTCTATTTATTCAAATTCCGGTTGCCTCTATATATTAGGTTGGTGCAAAAATAATGACGTAATAATGTCGTTTTTTGACGTATTTTTTAACGTCAAAAAACGACATTATTACGTCGTTATTTTTGCACCAACCTAATATGTAGATATGTTTTTTCCTTTACTATTTCTGTCTGTCTTCCTACCAATCTTTATAACATCTGTCTGTCTACCTGTCTAACCATAAATTGATTTTATGCATCTCAATAAACCGGCAATTCTGAAATTTCATAATTTCTCTCGAATTTTTCCACTCCAACCAATTATTTCTTTCGTTTACGGAAAATTTCAGAGAAACCTATTTTTGTCCAATAAAAAACCCCAACAACGATTTCTAAACAATTTAAATTCGATTTTTCTTTAATAGGTATTGATTTGTCTTTTTTTGTAATAAACCCACTTGTTTTTCATTTAAAAAAATGTATTTCATTTTCTCTATTGTTTATTTTTTCCTATTTATTTCTTTATTTTAAATTTGTTTTCGCTGATCTTGTGCAGGGTTCTTTTATTCGTTCTTCATTTCTTTCTATTGAAATGACGTTATTTTTTTTATTTTTTCAACTATTTTTTTTTATTTTCATCATTTCTTTGATTTAACAATTTTCCTGTCTTTCGTTCTGTTTAAATATTTAATATTTTATATATTTATTCATTATTTTTCGAGATTTCTTTAGACTGGTTATGATTTTCCCTCTTTACCTCCTTCATTGTGTTACATATATATTCTTCTTCGATTTTCTACCTTTATTCTCGCGAATTCTATCTTGGATTATATTTTTTCTTCACCATCCATTCTTCAGAATTCTTAGGCTTATTTCCGTTAACTACTTTTCGAAAATTATCCTATTTACATTCTACATTTTCTATTTTTCATATTTCTTAAGCTATAGACGCCATTTTCTTTTTCCTTTCCTCTTCTTTGTTTTCCTATGATAATATATATTCGGTTCACCTAAATTATTTGTTCATGTTAATTTTTATAGAATCTTTCTTTCATTTTAATATATCTTTTCCATCCATTTTTCCAACGACAGTTTGTTCTTTTCTTCCGAACATTTTTTTTTACTTCTTTTCTTTCAAATTTACGTCTGTTTCCGCTTCCTAACAATTTCACCTGCTCTATTTTTAAAATCAATTTTCATAGATTTTTTTTATCTCTATTTTTCTTTCCTTTTTTTCTTTTTATTTTAGATTTCCCTTCTTATCTAAACTGATAAATTGACAACTCCTTTGTTTCACGGTTTATTTGCAATGAACAAATTCATCCCAACAAAAAACAAAAGAAGACAAATTGTATTACGTCTTCGTAGTCTATACAGCTGTATCTTGGCGTAAGTAATTGGAATTGAACAATTTTCTATCTGAGAGATTTAGGAAAAGATTGACGGTTCCACTTAAGGATTATCATTGAAACAGATTTTCACAAAACTCTTTCTATATAATCAACCTTTAGATAGAATCAGATAAACTGCGTTTCTGTTTGGTTTTTGCCGGTGTATGTCGGTGTTTGTGTGTGTGTGATCTCAAACGACTGTTTGGTACCCAGTTAACATTTTATGTGTATTTTAGGGCAAAAACATAAAACAATGTATCTACATTTTTTATTTTACAATTTTGGAATTGTTGATATATTTGCTAAAAATATAATTTCGGAAGAGAATACAATTTTAGAAAAAGAGATACCGCTTATAGATACTGCGATAAGAAAATGAAATGTTTCCCATTACCTTTTATTTATGTGCTTTGAAGTTCAATATAGCCTTGAAAGAACATTTTATTAAAGATCCTTACTGAGTGAATACTACAATCTGTGGATATTGTTTACAGCTATTAACCGACTAAAATAGATAATATATACATTAATCTTACTAACATATTTCGCTTTTATTAAAGCTTCTTCAGAGAATAAGATATTGGAAAAAACAGGAAAAAAGAAAAGCAAATTCTGGTTATTTAATATTAATGTTGTTTGTTTTCATTTAGTTAAGCAGGCTTCTTGGGGATTTGTCTTTACAAGCAGCGTTCGTGTGTATAATCTATGCGTGAAATCTTATCATAATTATATCATAATATATATTGTCAGTCGTATCTGGCATAGATATGAGAAATGCAGATGTTGTTTGTGTTATTTATTTTTCATTGGTTACGCAGACATCGCAGAATTTTTATTTTTTTTTTTTTTGATAAACAGCGTTCGTGTGTGTAATCTATGTGTGGAATTTTATCATAATGATATCATAATATATGTTATCAGACTTATCTTCCCTGTGTATGCGGGATATGGATGATAATATATATTAATATAATGTATATATGTTTATATTTCTGTCTGTAGATGTGTATGTTGATTTATGGAGGTTTTTACGTAATATCAATTATAGTAGTAGCAGTAGTAAGTATATCTTTAAGTGTATCTTTAATAAAAGTTGGTTATACCAAATAGCGTATTTGACATGTGTTAATAGATGTTAAACTATTTACCAGAGTTCTCTCGATGTATTTCCTCTGTAATGATTACACATTCCTAATTAGGTCAAGATTTATAAAATAAAATTATAATTTTGTTCAGTTTTGTTCCTGTGGGTATCATTGTAACTAAGAGTGGGAGAAAATAGAAGAGATGACTCTGTCTTTTTTATTCTTGAAATGGTCAAGCTTAAACTGCAAAAGTGAAGTAGATGATGTCTCAAGAGAGATGGAAACGCGTTCTCAAGACACTATTGCTTCAACCATTGCCAGTACGGGCCGAATGTCAAGGAAACTAAGTGAACAACGTTGTACAAGAATTCAATCCCAGAATCCCTTTCAGGAGACTAGTATCCTTTGTTTTAAGCAATCAGTCATCAACCACCCCTCCTCTTTTTCTTCCTCCGCCTGCTCTTTACCAAATTAAGACCATCACCAGAATCAGCATAATGGTCGACTTCATTAAAACCACGACGTGTATCTGTCTTCTACTCCAGATTCTGGCTGGTATCACTCCCCGCTCTTGCCTCTGCCTATCACAGGTCTCCCCTATCCACCATCATCATCGCAAGAGGCAAGATGAGAGACTAAGTAGAAAAGACAGTGAGGGTAGGAGACTAGCATATTTTTCTCTTTCTCACTTTTTCTGTATCTCATTGTCAGATTAAGCTTTAATAAAAAGGAAACATTCTACATTCACAAACATTTCTTATGTGTTCTTTATCTTATCATTATACATGCTGTAAGTACGATTGTATAACTTATACACAAATCGTAAAAACCTGATAGAAGAAAGAAGGGTCTCTGTACTCATTGAAAAGAAGGCAGGTGTAGAATCCTTTCTAAGATATTATTTACTGCATTAATTTTATAATATTGAAATTGTCTGATTAACTCATATTTTTTCTTGTAGCAATAAATGAAGTATATCTTAAGTGGTTTTACAAAAGGATGCTTAGAATAACAGGATCTAAATTGCGTGAGCAACCAGGAACAAAACGAGAAAAAGTTAAAACGGTAACAATTTGACATGGTATGACGGAAGGACCTATTTGAAATGATTGGTAAACTACATTTATTTGGAAAAGATGTTAGAATAACCCATAACTTATACTGGTAGCACACTGCCTTCATTCGATTAGATCTCGTCATTTAATAGTTTTAATGACTAATTGTACCCACAGGTCTTATGCTAACAGTTTCTTTTTCGCACTTCTCCTTTGTGAAACCCTCTTCCAGGTTTTGCTTTCAAGCCAAGTTTAATGTTCAGTAATTAAATGGAATGTTATTCCATATCTACTGTCTTCTTGATTACTCTTTTCTCATTATTAATGTTTCTGTTCCTAATTCTTCAACATTCAGAAATCCCTTGCGTTTTAGTGGCTTTTCTGCCTTGCATGGGGTGATAGCGATTTAAAAAAAGTTATCCTGGAGTTCTGTACAAAAGTATGACAGAAAACAGCAAGGTAGATAACCTGTTTTCATTATGTGTCACATCTAAATCGAAAGGCTCTTTGCTTAAAAAAACTATTCTTTTAATATGGTCGTATAACTAGCTAGTAGAGCTCTTCTGTTACAACGTCACTCAGTAAGTTGGTCTGATTTCAGTCTGAAGTCGGACGACCGGCTGACCGATTGAACTCTCTCCCTTCGGGCGGGGAGGAATCCGAACGAGGATACGCCGAAGGGCGGAGTCTCTTTCGGGGCGGCAAACCGATCTGAACCCCTTTATACGGGTTCAAAGGGCATATTTTTGGACGTGCTCACGGGATCGGAGATCTCACGTTAAACCGGCTTTATGCCACATGATGCTCTCGTGGGGGTTGACTAAATACCGTTCTTCTATTACAACATAGTTTTCACACTGTGGCAGTAGCAAAACACAACTTAACTGCAGAAAAAAAAGCTTGATAAAAACTGGAGGCGTTTTCTCTGACCTGCGACGTGCACACTTTCTTCTAAGAAATTCCTGGAAATAAATGTGGAATAGGATTTGGAATTAAGAAGTTTCTACCAATGACAGTAGGTAAAAAATAACTTAGAATTAAAGAAAGATATTTTTGTTCTTTTATTGTTCTCTCAACTTAATAACTTTTTTCTTATATTCCTTGACACTCAGTGAATAACTACGTATCAGTGGGTTTCATACCTTCCTTGGAGGGAAATGAGCAAAAACAAAAATAAAAAGAATAGGCATACAAAAATAGACAGCAGCGTAAGACAAGGTTGCGTCTTCTCCCTAGATTTATTGCACATTTATATGCTAATGAAATGGGAGACACTACTAGGATTTAATATTGGTGGGCGTAATCTTAACAATATATGACACTGTGTTGATGGACGAGTCGGAAAGGAAACTAAAGGATCTCCTAGAAAAGGAGTTAGAAAAAAGCGAGGAAAATGTAATAAACTTTAATTGCGAGACGACATAAAGTATGGTCGTCAACAAGAGGTAAAGCCTGAAATTCGAAGAACGAATTAAATATAAACATCAAGCAGTTAGTTGTAGAAGTCCAAATATCTGGGAATCCTTTTAAAGAGACTAGAAAATGTGACACTTAGATCTGAACTCGCATTGGAGTAGCGAAAGAGGCAATCGAAAAACTAAGAAAGGTCCTATAAATGGAAGAATTTCGTTCGGAACCAAGAAAAGAGAAGTTTGTGTTGTGAGTTATTCATTTTCTTTTATGCCAAGGAATGTTGGACAACTTTCCCAAGGGCGAGAAAAAAGAAAAAAAAAGAAAAAAAAATACGAGAAGCAGCAGAAATGTGGTTCTAAAAATAAAAACAATGTACGTAATCAGTAAGCAACAATGAATTCTTAACGAATATGCCAATGGAATGGTTACTTAGACTCAAAATCATGAAAATACAGCTAAAATCGTCGAACATAAAAGCGCAGAAGGAGGCTTGAAAACTTAATCATCATGGGACAGATTGAAGAGATAGGTAGTGTGCTACTTACCTTTCCAGCTTGGGGGAATGGATAGCAGAACGGGGGTGGGAGCCATAGCAAAGGGAGAAAAAAACTGTTAAGAACCACGCGAAATAGAAAATTGTGGAGAATCATGATCACCTATGTTATAAATGAAGGTGCTACAATAAAGATTATATTCACCATCAGAAATAGACGCTTGAAGTTCATATGGAATACAATGAGGAAAGACGACTTGGAAACTTTGATAGTCACAAGACTTGTTGAAAGCAAGCGGAGAGAGAGGAGAACAAAGCATGACCTATGTAGCGACCTTTATGAAATAAATGACATAACTGATTTCAAGAGAGATAACTGAAAGACAAAATTTAGTAAACGCTACAATGAGCAGAAAGTTGTGGAGAACCATGAACCACAACGTTCCGAAGGTTCATTTCATATAAAAAAGATCCTCTAGATCTATATCTTACTCTATTTGTATTGCATATAGTAATATCATTCTTATCATAAATATTGCATTTCTTCTTTCGGTAGAAAAGGAAAGCAAACATAATGCAGGAAGTACTCAACAAGGAGAATGGAAGCTTTTAAGGAAAATGGAAACAGTAATAGCAAATATACTTAAAGTCCTAAAGAGACAGTTGACATATTTCAGATATATAATAAGGAAAGAATGTTTGGAGAATTAATACACTCTTTATACATGTCGAATGCTAGCGGGTCAAATGTAATCATTGTCTAACCTAAACTATTTTTTGTCAATGGATGTCAGCACAAATACTGGAAAGGAGAGTAAGGAGAAACAAATTTTACTTACACCTACGATGGATAAAGTGTGGTAACGTGTTACAGTGCTTACACCCTGAAATGAAACGGCATGTAAAAATAGGTTTCCTGTAGATTACTTAACAGGAACTAATATAAAATGAAAGACTTCGGTACCTATAGTAATGAGTATTAATAGGTTAAGATTAAATTTTCCCATGAGGAAATTGCTGTCAAAATGAATTGTACCTATCTATACCTGCCTAGTATTTTGGAAAATATTCCAGCTTCACATTGTGCAGGAACAAAGAAACACGTCACATCATATATTTTTTTCATTTTATAATAATAACTTTTCTTCTGAAATTGTTCTCTCTCTCCCTCTCTCTCTCTCTCTCTCTCTCTCTCTCTCTCTCTATATATATATATATATATATATATATATATATATATATATATATATATATAGCTTTATTTTATGCTATATTCATGGGATAAAGTGCTTACTATCAGAGGTAGATCGTATGTAAATATAAATATAAAAGTGAACATTGACGTCAACAGGCTGTTACATGCTAGACGCAATTGTCAGGCCTGATGATTGCGTCTAGCCTGAAATAGACTGTCGCCTCTGAGTGTTGGCTTCAATGTTCACTTTTATATTTATATATTTGTGTGAACCCACAGGTAAAAACTCTTACCTGCTTAATTTTACTGTTCCACGTCTACTTAAAAATAAAATAGTCGTTATAAAAAAAAAAAATTCATGAGAGCGCACGAGTGTTAATCCTCTCCGCTTTTACTTAACGAATTTAACAGCGGGAAAAAAGCTAGTCAATAACAGTTTTCCAAATTACCTCATAGATCACCATATTAGTGTTTTGTTTTTTCTTTCTATGGTAACCAATAGTATCATTGAACATACAGATAAAAACAATGGCATTAATTTTTAGAAAAATCAAATGCATGGTAAAAATAAGCAAGATGAATATTCTCTTAGAAACATGTTAAAGAAATATAAAACTCCAGTCGACAAAAAAAGAAAATTAAATTATCTACAATAAAAAAATTTAAAAACTCCTCGGCAACAGCAGTAACTCACCTGCAAGGTCGAAATTACAGAGAAGCGATATTACTTAAGAATTCATCTGTCCCTTAACGAACAGTATTTCTGATCAGAGAAATGCATAAACAATTATATTGGATATACGTCAGCATAGCTAACAAGATGTCTGACGTAACATCTTTTTGACCATAGCTCAATTAGGTCTAATTTAAATATACATGAAAACCTACCAAATTCCATCCACAGTATATTCATTGATAATACAAATATCATACATTCATCTGTAAGTAAAAATGCTAAAAATAATGGATGCATTATAATTAAAATTTAAAAATAGCCAACGGTGGATAAAATCAACTTTGAAGGCAATGTGATGACTGCGTTTTTGAAAATAAATCATCACTATATTTCTTAATATATACATAAAAACAATCTATATTTTCTGTTAAATTAAAAAATAAAATTGACCTTGATAATGGCTAAACGTATAGCCGAAAGCGCACGGACATGCAAATTCCGAAAAATTCTACAGAAAATTATATATATATATATATATATATATATATATATATATATATATATATATATATATATTATTTTTCGAATTATCTGTTTTATTTTATGAGTTCATAATTGTTCTTATTTGATATTCGAACGTCGCTTGATTATTTTTCAAAGATTGTGCTTTGGGTATATTTACGCAACTGTATTTATTTATTTCTGGTTTCTCACTTTTGCTGAGATCAATTTAGAGTCACTCATGGAAAGGACATTTAAACAATCAAACTGAAAAATTTTAGGTGTATTTAAAATCGATCACCTACGGAGGGATATAAACTATATAATGTTGACTTCTTCCCTTTTATTACAACAGCCACTAGAATTTTGCCTCCTTCTTGCACTTGGTCCCATAGAGCCTTTTGGTGTATATACTAAACTTTGGTCTTATGGTAGTATTATTTTGCATATTTCTTGTATTTTGGTCTATGTCTGCGTAAATTATCTTAATTGTTACAAATGGCCACGCATGCACCACACTCTCTTGGAGGGTGACTTGTCGTTTGTCGCAAATTAGAAAATAGACGAGAAAAATATATGTAATGGGATAAAATGATATATATATAATCATGTATAGAAAAACATGAGTACTTAAATAAACATAAACCCTTCTTTTATACATGTTTCATTAAATAAGACAGGCAAGATACTGAAATTAAGATTTTATTTATAATTTCTTGTGTTGTCTTCGTTTTTTTTTCTGGGCAGTGAGTATTCAGCATATCAAAATGGTTTCGGCTATACATTTATTCGTTATCATGAATGATTTATTTTAATTTTGAATTGGATGTACGGCTAAAAGTGTAGCCAAATGCCTGCGCTATTACTGAACATTTGGACAGTTTCTACACACTCTGTCTATAAAATGAAACACTTGTTCGAACGCAAGAAAAATTAAATAAAAAGATTAATCCCAGTACCTTATCTCTCGTCTTAAATGAAACATGAATGTGTCTGTATATATATATATATATATATATATATATATATATATATATATATATATATAATGTATGCATATATTATACACACACACACACACACACACATATATATATATATATATATATATATATATATATATATATATATGCATTAAGATAATATATTGCAATACATGATTTGCATAACTTTTGTAAATATTTCCATTTGAATTTTATTATTGAACAAATAAAATGAAAAAAATTATGAAGAAGAAACAGAAAACAATGAATTTGTCCAGACACATAAAATACCAAAGGCAAAAATAATCTTCCATAATTGCAGTAAATTATTATTTAAAAATAAATATTCAAAACAACTGACATAATCAATAAAAGTTATGAGCAGAGAAACTTTTGAAGACAAAAATAAGAAAAAATAAAGGATAAATAATATCCGGCCTCCAAACGACAGTCTTGGACGTTGCGTTCAGCTGTACTTTTAATTTTCTTTGAGATTCAGTACCAGTTTTTCAAGTGAGCGCAGATCGCGCGAGCACAATTCCTATACAGACATTTTCTCCGACCGCGAAGCAGATACAATCATTTCGGCATCAATGTGAGCCTAAATGCACAGATTAGATCACCGGGAGAATCTATAGTCTGTCAACATAATAGAGCAGCGCGTTTGCAAAGAACGAGCTTTTAATTAAGCAAATAATACGCTACGGGTTATTGAATATGATAAAACGATAATGGTCTGTTACGTATAAGCGAGGTTCTCATCAATCTCCATCCCTCTCATTCTCTATATATGTCTCTGTCTTTGCCACTTTCTTTGTCTTTGTTTATCTCTTTTTCTCCCTCTCTCTCCCTCTCTCCCCATATATATATATATATATATATATATATATATATATATATATATATATATATATATATATATATATATATATATTTGAAATAGATCATTAGTCGATTCCGCTACTTTGGTTTCAAACTTCGGTATCGTCATGCGGTTTGCATCAACTATGAAGTGTGCCTATAAAAATCTTTAGTATATATATATATATATATATATATATATATATATATATATGTATATATATGTTTGTGTGTGTCTATATGTATATGTATATGTATATGTGTATGTGTGTGTGAACCACAGACATATATATATATATATATATATATATATATATATATATATATATAAATACATATATATATATATATATATATATATATATATATATATATATATATTTGTGAGGGCAACAGACGGAACTGTGGAATCATGGGGAGAATTGGCATTAACCCCAAAACACACAGAGACACACATACACACACACGCGCACGCACACGCGCGCACACACACACACACATATATATATATATATATATATATATATATATATATATATATATATATATATATATTAATGTTAACACACACACACACATATATATATATATATATATATATATGTTAATGACAAAATTCACGATTGTTCCACTTTTCAGTCTGTTGCTCTCACAGATAATGAAAATTGAAAATTGAAAGTCTTAAACATTGAAAGACCCGAAGATTCGTTTATTCTTGATCACATTAAATAGAGATTAAATCGATTTTCTGAATGTTAAATGAAAAACTAAATACTATCAGCATAAGCGAAAGATAATGTTGGCATTGAATGAACATTAATTAAGTAAATAATACGTCACTGGTCATGAAAACGATAATGCTTTCTACCTCAAAAGTTCACTTCATCGACATATATATATATATATATATATATATATATATATATATATATATATATATATATATATATATATATATATATATAAATAAAAAAAAAAAAAATAAATAAATAAAAAACATTAAGAAATGGACAAAGTCCGACAATTTATTTATTAAAGACATTTTTATGTTTAACGTTCTTTTTATAGATACAAGTATTTAAGTAAATGCTCTGTTTATAATAAACAGTATTAAATAACATTTACCGGCCTGAATGTGCGAGAAATTTTCATAGAAAATATTCGTCCTTTGACAGGATTCGAACCTGCATGCTATATCTTTTCTTGATCTTATTGTCTTCGTTGCTTACTTTCTGAATTCATTTTTCATTATTTCTTTTCTTTTCTTTCCTATTGCCTTCGTAAGTTGTTTTCCGTATATATTTGTCGGTCTTACTTTTGACTCTTTTATCCGATTGTCTTCGTTCATGGTTTTCCATATTTCTTACCCGTTGTTGTATTCTTTTTTTCTTTCTTATTTTCTTCGATGATTACTTTCCGAATTTCTCTCTCAATCTTTCTTTTTTTTTCATTTTACTGTCTTCGATATTTGTTTTCCGAATTTATCGTTCTTTTATTAATTTTTTCTTTCTTATTGTTTTTGTTGCTTGCTTTCCGTATTTCTTTATCGTTTTTTCCCTTCTTATTGTCTTTACTGTTTGACTTGCGATTTTCTTTGACATTTTTTTCTTATCTTTTTTCATTGTATTCCATGTCAGCTTTCCGTATTTGTTTGTCTTTCTTTCTTTTCTTTATTCCTTCTCATTATCTTCGTTGTCGCTGTCCAAATTTCTTTTTCGTTCTTTCTTTTTATTTTTTTTATTGTATTTCTTGTTTTCTTTCAGTATTTATTTCCTGTTATTTGTTTTCTTTTTCATATTGTATCGTTTCTTGATTTCCGTATATTTAATCGTTTTTTTTTTTTCTTTTCATTTTTTTTTTTGTCTTTTTTACTTACTTTCCTTATTTCTTTGTGGTTCTTTCTTTTCTTTTTCATATTGTATCGTTTCTTGATTTCCGTATATTTAATCGTTTTTTTTTTCTTTTCATTTTTCTTTTTGTCTTTTTTACTTACTTTCCTTATTTCTTTGTGGTTCTTTCTTTTCTTTTTCATATTGTATCGTTTCTTGATTTCCGTATATTTAATCGTTTTTTTTTTCTTTTCATTTTTTTTTTTTGTCTTTTTTACTTACTTTCCTTATTTCTTTGTGGTTCTTTCTTTTCTTTTTCATATTGTATCGTTTCTTGATTTCCGTATATTTAATCGTTTTTTTTTTTCTTTTCATTTTTCTTTTTGTCTTTTTTACTTACTTTCCTTATTTCTTTGTGGTTCTTTCTTTTCTTTTTTTTATTGTATCGTTTCTTGATTTCCGTATATTTAATCGTTTTTTTTTTTCTTTTCATTTTTCTTTTTGTCTTTTTTACTTACTTTCCTTATTTCTTTGTGGTTCTTTCTTTTCTTTTTTTTATTGTATCGTTTCTTGATTTCCGTATATTTAATCGTTTTTTTTTTTCTTTTCATTTTTCTTTTTGTCTTTTTTACTTACTTTCCTTATTTCTTTGTGGTTCTTTCTTTTCTTTTTTTTATTGTATCGTTTCTTGATTTCCGTATATTTAATCGTTGTTTTTTTTTCTTTTCATTTTTCTTTTTGTCTTTTTTACTTACTTTCCTTATTTCTTTGTGGTTCTTTCTTTTCTTTTTTTTATTGTATTCCTTGTTTGCATTCCGTATGTCTTTCTTGTATTTTCTTTACTGTTTCCATCATATTGTCTCAGTTTCATCCTTTCTATATTTCTTTATCGTTCTTTCTTTTATGTCTTTTTCTGATTTTCTTTCTTTCTTTCTTGTTTACTTTCTATCTTTTTACTCTTTGTATCTATTTTGTTTCATTTTTTTCTTAATTTCATTATCCTTTTCTTACTTAAGTGATTATTTCAGTTTCCTTTTTTGTTTCTCTTTTCACCTATATTGCTTTATTGCTTTTTTGATTTATTTACTATTTTTTTTGCTTTATCCATTTTCCAACGTTTCTTTTTTCTACTTTCTTACTTCTTTCTTTCATTTTCTTTTTCTTTCATTATTTTTACCATTGTTTATATTTGTTTCTTTTATATTTTTGCCAGTGTCTTACTTTGTCTTTTCTTACTTTTCTTTATTTTTTTATCGTTTTGTTTTCTTTTTTATCCTTTAATATTCTCCATTCATTCTTTCGAATGATTTTCGACATTCATTCTAAATTCTCTTCCTTCATTTTCGCTTTCGACATTTTACCATTCTGGTTACATTTATATCTTTCCCACGTCTCTGGTTGCCCAATTATTCAATTCTAATTCGTTATTTATTATCTCAATTCTAATTCGGAATTTAAATACACCAATATTTCTAAACATATTTGTCGAGGTTACACGAAGGAACTCAAGTTTATTTTTCCCTTGTATGACTTGTATTATGTGAGTAATTATAAAAATACAAAGAATTTAATTTAGGATGATTGATCTTATAAGGTTTAATTTTAAGGAAATAAAACTGTGATCATAAGATAAAATTATTTTTCCCATTAAATTAATACATTATATATTGAGTAATTTCTTACTCTCTCTGTTGACCAGTATTTTTTTTTCAGTTTGTTTTTATCGGACATCACATATCGGCATTAGAAGATATTTGCCGAAACCTTCGTATTTGAAATTTATATAATTCTGTTGTAATTTTGTCTTTGTTCAAAATAACCGAGAATTAAGAAGGACTGGAATCTTGAGATATTCTTGTTTAACTGTTTTTACGCCATGTTTAATATGAAATTCAATATTACTTTTCGATAACCACTTTTATATCAATTCGCGTCTGTAAACACTTGCATACAATATTTAATAACCATTCATAAAATATTATAAAAAAAAATAATTAAATAAATTGAAAACAAAAATATATTTATACAATTATCTACCCTGCATTAGAAAATTTCTTATAAAATATATGTCGTATGTTTATTACTGACGAGGATATTTGTCTGTGTGTGTGTGTGTGTGTGTGTGTGTGTGTCATTTTAAAACCAATTATGTATGACTGGTTAATTTTCTCATATATATTGGTGGTAAATATATAGATAAATGTATGCTGATTTGCTACCGTACGTATTTTTAAATAAATGTGAAAAAAAATATACACAATAAAAAGGTATAATTGTTATTTCTAAAAACATACCAAGAAAATAAAATAACGTGCACAAAATGAAGCGATCTCTACTTGGTCATATCAATAACTTAAGCCTCCTGAGAGAAAAAAAATTGGTAACTGAGATAATATATATGAAATTAAAAACATACCACTTACAACAATGACAACAAAAACAAAAACAACAACAACAATACTAATAATAATAATAATAATTATTATTATTATTATTATTATTATTATTATTGAAAATAAATAAGAGATGAAATTAAGTCCCCTTGGAAAATACCACTTTCCATGTTTACTGGGCTCAGTGAATCATTCACACGTGTCTACTTCACTCACCATGATCTTCATATTTTTTCCAATAAAGATTTGATTTCAAATGCTTAGAATGTCAAGACACATTAGAATACAGTAAGTTATCACCATGTCATATGTTTTCCTGGAGATTATACATGTCACGTTAGATGATTTCTTCGTATTTTAACCTCATGCAATACCATATTATCTATGATTTTGTGAGCATTGGTAACTCTTGAGATCTTCCTGTAAACTCTTTCGTCTTCATTATGCATTGACTGAACCTACAAAGAAAGATAAAACTTCCATGCAGCTATAATCGCCATCACTTTCCGCACTAATTGTAGACATTATTAGTCGATAGTTATTTTCAAGGCTTTCTTTAGTCGTGTTTTTCTAAAGTAGTTTGGCTAAAAGTCATCCACAATGAAACACTACGATTCTGTACAAAATCCTGCAAATTCTCCTGTAGATTTTCATGCATATGTCAGAAACATTTAATCCAATGTATTTATATATAATCAGAATCAATGGTTTTCCTGTTACCTATCTACTAAAGCAGTTTCCATATTTGTGATAAGATTTTCCCTGCTTCCGCACCTGATAGAATCATCCGTTCCTTTTTTCAGTCATTCTACATCTTTCCTATGTTAATGTTTCTTTCCCAACTCGAGCGGCATCTTCCCACGAACTACTGATTTTATTTTGGAAACGACTCCCTGATAACTACAACATTAATCTGTTCATATCTTCCTGTTATCTACCCCAGGCATCTGCATAAAATCCGCCACTTACTCAATAATCCGCTACCTCGATTGGCTCCCGGATATTGCACAGGGTTAACACCAGTGAAATAAATCTTTCAAAATAACTGTGCTTCATTTGTATCGAGTATATAAGCCATATCATTAGTTCCACAACAGTTTAGATGTCTGAAGAACTTGAATTGACGATTGGCAAATATCCTTTTCTGCTGTAATTGGCTGATTCGTAGCTGGTATTGTTGAATTTACCCACTTTTGACTAGTTCGACAACAACAAAAAAAACACATCCAGTTGTGTAATGGAATATCTGCCGAGCGACATATATTCGCACTGTCACATTTGTTCTGGTATGATCACATCAATATTCAGTATTTTAATTGGATATTCCATTCATAATTTAAGGTTGCACTCCTCCAAACGAACAATAAAACCTAGTGCAAAGTGGTTAAAGCCATTCAAAATAAAGTTTTTTTTTCTATAAATGCAGAAATGTGTTCGAATCTTTCCGTAGCGCGCATCCTCATTAAAAAAGTTTCACAAATGTTCATGCTGATCGACGAAATAAAATACAGTTCAAAATAAATTGAGAGACTGTACAAATAGGGATATCGACATAAAAGAGCATGTAAAAGTAAATATATGTGTATATGGGATTTTTTCGAGGGTAAAATCTAGCCAAACTACAAGTACTTTAAATGTATAAGCGTATATAATTATAATAGTTTTTGCACAATTGCATAATCGTTTTCAATTACATAATATTTTCCTACGTTTGGTGCAGAAACATCCACACTTTTTGCAGGGCCGAATACGTGCCACAAGTTTCTTAAACTATGCTCCGCATATATATATATATATATATATATATATAATGATAGATATATATATCCAAGTATAGGATTGGTGTATACGGAATAAATTCCAGTAACCAAAAAGACTATTCTTAAAAGAGTACTCAATACAGACTAACTTTTTGTAGGGATTTTATAACTTGTTTATATAATTTTCAAATAACATATATATATATATATATATATATATATATATATATATATATATATATATATAATTATTTATTTTAAAATTATAACATAAATATGTTATAAAATCACTAAAAAATAATGTATATATATATATATATATATATATATATATATATATATATATATATATATGCATGTATGTATGTATGCATGTATGTATGTATGTGATTATGTGTGTATTTTGTGTGTATTAGGCCTTTTTCTTTTAGATTTTCTACTGTATGTCGTCTTAAGTTAACGTGGTATGTCCGAGAATTTGTATGGATTTGTTATTGACAATAGTTGACAATTTCTAAGGATCAACCTTCTCTGCAAAATATATGCAAACCAACTGGTAAGAAGAGTGGGTTGTTTTATTGGTGTCAATTTTTATTCATTTCAGGAATAAGATTAAACAAATTATTGTGGACAGTTTGCGGCGAATTTTAACTTCAGTCGATGATTCAATTTGGTTGCAAATTTAAAATAATTTTTTATATATTTATATAGGGTCATGTCTTCTGTGTGAGCGAAGAAATGCTATGACTACCGTGGTGTATCATATTATGCAGAGAAAAATAAGTAGGGAAAATATTTTAATCAGATTGTCTAGCTGTTTTAATGATATATTTTCGCTTAAACATTGCATAGGTTTAACTGAATTCTGAGTTAGATTTTTAAAAATGCTTTCAGGTTTCAAAAACCTCAACGTTTATGAGAATGGGAAATATTCGTAATCGAAATTTTCGCTGATTGATCATACTTCATAAAAAAAGTTCATTATTATTAAAGATCGAACGAAAATCATTTTTCTGTTTTGAGCGAGAGAGTAAATAAAGTACTATATATATATATATATATATATATATATATATATATATATATATATAAATGAGTCTGTGTAGTATTAGAACATAACATTTATAATCCCTATAAAAATGGGCATATTTAAAGAAGAGCAAGGATATTAAAGTAAGTGAAAGGAGAGCAAGGATAATAAAGTAAATGAAAGAAGGGCAAGGATAATAAAGTAAATAAAAGAAGAGTAAGTATAGTAAATAAATAAATAAATAAAAGAACAACCTTCCGCCCTGGTTTTCGCAGTGTACTTCCGGAGGAATACCTCTCCGTTGCCTCGAGTTTTCACTGAGAAACTCTCCAGCACTTACCGGCATATGAGAAGACTGATATTACATAGGAATACACAAAACACTTATTTCAACGATTATTGTTCCTTTGTAATATAGTCCTAATAATTTAGAACACCCTTAATTCGTTAATGCAAAAGAATAAAATTATCATACAATTGTCTTGTAAAATCAATCATTGCTGTCTATTTAGAATTATGATTTAATTCTCAGTAGAGATCCAATAATTATATCTTTAATTAATATTTGCAACTTACAATATGTAACCAAGTGCGAACTACAGGTTCAATATTTTATTTGGTGAGAAATTGTGTGCCAGTACTCTGGAAAACACATCAAAAGGATACTTAAAATAACATCGTGTTTTTCATAATAGTAACAGGACTAGATGCAAAAAGATATTATGAATCCTTGCTAAACCAAATGCAGAAAATGGGCCAAAGGGATCTTTGAGTATTTTATGTAAACTATTAAAATATATTCGTCCAGAAACATGCCGATAAAATACATTCAGAGGCAAAGCCTCGGGACGGGAGATTTGAGGTTTTGTGAAGCATGGAACCACCCCCCTAACTGCTGTTGTTCGCAGATTCACACTGAGCCAGAGTGTTAGCACTTGTTATGGTCCGAGGTATGGACCAATACTGACTCCCAGCAATTAAACATATCATTTTCATCGTAAAATGTCCAACAACCCTACAGACAAGTGCTACTCTGGTGGCAGTCACCAGCAGGCCACCGGTGAGCTTCTAGTAGTCTAACAGTAGTAACAATGCCGAGACGAATACGGAGGCGGTCTTACAGCGGGCCACCAGCGGTAAAAGCTAGTGACATGGCGCCCGGAGGCAGATTGGTGGCTTTGTCTGCGGAATGAACTTTTTATAGCGTTCAATACAACACTAAATAAGTATAAAAATAGAAGCAATACATTTTTTATAAAAGCATTACCAAAAATACATTTTACTAGTGAAATACCATAAACACACTTTATGATCTAAAAATTCTCTATCTAAAAACTACCTTTTATCCTGAAAGTAAAAAATTATATACAAAATATTTAAATTTCTGCATTAAGTAGCCCAGATAGTTTGATATGCCAACCAACAAACGTTCATGCGCACGAAAGCTGAGTATTATCTACCATGTATTCAACTGTGAATGCAGAATAACATATATTAGATATTTATTAGTTCAAGATTCCGAAGAAAATTAAAGTTCGTCATTAAATGTTACATAAGGTGTTGATATACTGTTCACACAAATTATGACAGCGTTTTATTCTTTTTTTATTTTTTTGCTAGACGTTTTCTTTTAAATTATTTTTTAAGTGAAGATGAACATTGACATCAGTATTATATTTTATATTTGATTTGAATATGAAATATCTGTTAAGTGCCAAGTCTTCTGGGGAAATATAAAAGAAGCTTTCCTCTTGTGCCAATAACGGTTTTGAAGTAACTGTATTCCTTCTCTTAGAATGGCTGACACTGCCAACTAGAAAGCCCAGTCTACCGTACTATTAAGTTGGTGCAAAAATAATGTCGTTTTTTGACGTTCAACTTTAAAAGAAAATCGACATTATTTTTGCACCAACCTAATATTTCACTTATAAGCGGGGGAGTAGGAAATGCGGATATCTGTCATTTTCAATGTAATCTGTGAGAAAGTGAACGCCAGGGACTAGGGTGAATTTTGAACTCGTCTCACAGAGATAGAATTTCGACACCAATGAAATATACGGCACCAACAAATACAATGTTTCTAAACTAGCTATATCTTATTTCATGAGCCGTGACAATTCAGGACATGGATGATCTTTATACCAACACTCTTTTATTATTAACAGTAAATTTTAAAAACCTACAATTTACTTAAATTATTTACATTATTTGGACTGTTATCCTCATTTTCATTTCCAGATTTATAACCTTTCGGCCGTTGTACGGTCCGTTGATTGAAGTTTCTAACCGAAATTAACTACATTCTGGTACGTTGTTCTAGTTCTACATCCCCTGCCTCTTCAGGATATCTCAGTTATTTCCCTTTAACTTCACATTCCACTTGAACTTCACCTATTGAATTCACAGGTCTTTTGGATCTATTCACTGGGCCATGTGTCATTGTGCTCAACTGCGTATGAATTTTTTCTCTTATAAACATAATGTCTCAGTAATCTTTTTTATCAGTGCTCGTATTTAAATTTTTATTTTATTATTAATTAATTTTTTACCAGATTATTTTTGTTCTTATTCATTGTCTTAATTACTTTATTATTATATTGTATTCATTTCTATCCTTGGTCGGCTCAGGGAATTTTGGTGACCTAGCTTATGTGCTGATTCCTTAAGTTTTCGTATTTTCTAGTGATGTTCTCTGTGTATTATTTCAACCTCATCTCACAGGGTGGGCGATGATGTTCCCTTTCCCTTCCATATGTGAATGTGGCAATGAAAATGAGGAAAACGGTCTAATAATGTAAATAATAAAAGTATCATAGTACCTCAACTCATCGATATCGACATATGCCGTAATATATATATATATATATATATATATATATATATATATATATATATCACAGAAATAAAAGTGTGAAGCTTAAGATTACCAGATATATTAAAAAAGGGCGAAGCAACCGGTTTCGAGCCCGCTCTTCAGGCTTCCACGGGAGATTTAATTTAAATCAAAAACACAGAAAATGTACAATGAGAAGGAAATGCGGAGGAAAAAATATATATATGAACACAAGGAATGTACAATGAGAAGGAAATGCGGGGGAAAAATATATATATGAACACAAGGAGCTAAGGAAAAATGACAGCGAGTCCCAAAAAACATTCACGCAGTTTACACAAGGAAGGCTTGCGGGACCCGATATAAAGCACCTCCAGCACCTTGAGGTGAAATAACAGTGTGACCGGGACAACACAGTAAATCAGTTGACACTAAAGTAAGCAGCACACCTAATGCTATTTAAGAGGTGCTCACATGTGGCGGAACCATAGGTATTTGGAACACGTCCATTCAACGGCAAGATGTGATTCCTGATCTTAGTGGGAATATGTTGTTTAATTCTCATGTCTAGGCGTTGAGTCGTCCTCCCTATGTAGTCAGCACCGCAACTGCGAACGTATTTATAAATAACAGAATTAATTTGATGGGGAAGGAGAACGTCCTTACACGCAGAACGTAGCATAGGCCGGGTTTGAAAAGAAAAACAAACCTTTACGAACCTCATTAGAGAAAAAAAACAAAGTCGAACATTAGATGAAATCTGTCTAACTAAACCTTTCACATTTGGATCCAATCCAGGTCAATCTAAGATAAACAGTGCACTTTTTAACACTACAGAGTTTGACACCTCCGAACTCCTCAATTTTGTTACGGATAACCGAATGAACAGCATCAGTAGGATAAACGAAACTGAATAGGGTTTCCTTAACAAAATTGATTTCATCATCCAAGAAGGACTCTGAACAGAATTTTAATGGCCTATGAGGGAGAGTTCTAATAATGTTTATCTTACGTTTTGTAGGACAAAAGGAATTCCAATGCGTATACAACCCCGCAAAAGTTGGTTTCCTATAAACCGAGGTGAGGAAACTTGTTGGGGTTCGATGTACTAATACATCCAAGAAGGCCAATTGAAAATTGGATTCCTTCTCGACAGTTAACTTCAGTGCTGGATGAATACCATTTAGAAAAGAAAGAAACTGATCAGTCGCAACTTCGTTGTAGATTAAACAAAAAGTATCATCAACATACCGACAATACAGGACAATTCAGGACAAAGTGCATTCTTCCGTATTCTTTCTTTGTGAAAGCCAACAAATATATTAGCAAGTGCCGGACCGAAAGGGGAACCCATAGCAATCCCGTCAATCTGTCGAAACATGGTGTGATTAAAACTAAATTCAACAGAAGACGTGGCAAATTTCATCAACTCAACAAAGACAGACTCAGTGGAGACAAAGAAATGCGATAAAGCAAATCACAGCAAATATTAATATTTTCCATAAGAGGGACACAAGTTTATAGAGGACAGACGTTGAAGGAACACGTGAACTTGCCCGAAGACGACAAATTTTGAATACAGTCGACAAAGGAAAATGAATCCTTTATGCAAAATTCACTCAAGCACTGCAACAGGCTACCTTGTGTTGAGCTGAACCGATCATTGATAAAATTGGTCTTAATAGTACCCCATCCTTGTGGATTTTGGGGAGCCCATACAGACAGACGGTCGAATTTCGTTGGCAATTTCTTGTGGAAGCACCCCAGTCTTTGCCCACTTCAGGAGTAATTTCTGAAATTTTAGTTCTCCTGAAGGAGTTCCATCACATGTATCTGAAGATCCTAGCTTGGTAAATTTCGAAGACTCTTCTAAAATCGAAGACATCTTAGCTACGTAATCTGCTAGGTCTAAAATAACAACTCCAGCACCTTTATCTGGTCTGGAGATTATAAGATAACAATTATTCCTCAAGGAATTAACCACTCGCTCATATTCAGCTTTCCATTTCGATTCAGCTGAAGCAACAGAGGATCTAGCAAACCTGTGTGCAGAATTATTTAACTGAACTTTCAAGTCGCAAACCTCATCAACAGAAGTAGGCGAAAGTCTTGCCAACTTGGCATAGAAGATCGCGGACTCTGAAAAAAAAACCTTCTTATCAGACATAGAGGGTGGAATGCAAAAGTCCAACCCATGAGCAAGAACAAACGATTCTAGCTCAGTTAATTCATGAGAGGACAAATTGACAATATTATTTAAATTTGGTGAACCAAACTTTTCAACTTAGCATCATGCTTAGTTCATAATTTAACACAATCACGTTGAGGGACCCAACCGAAAAACCTAGAGAATGTTACCGAATCAAAGAAAGAAAAGGGATTCCTATAACAGCACCATAATCGCTCGTAATCACGCTTTAGACGCAGCCTCCAGGTTGAAATCTGTTGAATCCAATCTTTAATAAAGACAGATTCAATCTTCCAACCATAATGTAATTTAGACCTACTTATTCTAAACTGAATAAAAGAGGGGCAAAACATTAGCGGATACATTGTTTGAGAAATTTAAATTAAAAAAATACAATGTGACCCGGATATAAGAGAGTTGTTGGGACCGGAGAAGAAGTCTTTTATATCCGGGATTCTCTTATATCGGGGTTTTCTCTATTTTGTTTAGGTAAGTATGGCTCTAATTTAGGATCAGAAAAAACCTCTGTTATATCCGGGTCTCTTATATCTGGGTTACACTGTATTATCATATTTTAGCCTTAATCTGTAATATTTTATTTAATATACTAAGTAAACTCTGACTGTACCTAACGTTCAAATATTTAAAGATATTTTTGTAGGTACAAAATATAATCACAGAAATAAAAGTGTGAAGCTTGATATTACTAGACATATTAAAAAAGGCCGAAGCAACTTGTTTCGCTCCGGCTCTTCAGGCTTCCACGGGAGATTTAATTGAAACTAAAAAATGTACAATGAATAGGAAAAATATATATATATTATATATTGCGTGCCAAATTATTATTGAGATAACTTTTTTTCTAATATTTCAAAAACCCTACAATCAATTCACACAAATCTTTCACACAGTGTTTGTAATACAGACATACGCAATCACTGAAATTTTCGTATTGATATGCGTAATGTAAACAAACTGCCGTCGTATTTGTTATCAGCACGGTGATTTGAGAGTGCCTAATTATTATAAAAGTGTAAAAATTTAGTAAAAAGATGTGTCGTAAAAGCAGTTGAAGTGATGCTGAAAAGAAAACTATCATCTCAGAACTCTCAAAAGGTAAATCTACCCTAGAAATTTCTAAAATGATAGGGAGGTGTAATCAAAAAAAGTTCACCGGTGCCCCTACACAAGTACTCAAAAGGGTCGATAAAGGCAAGCCGAAGGTTATTTCACGTCGTCTTATGTCCCGACTTAAACGAGAGGCCACGAAGGAGCCTGGACTTACCAGTCAAGAGCTTTTCAGTCGCATTGGGGATAATACTGTGTCTAAAAGTACTCGGTATCGGTATCTGATGGAAATAGCAACAATAGTCAAACCTGTATCGATGCCTCCGTTGACGAGA
>OZ010592.1:74941497-74956497 GCA_963932145.1 Acanthosepion lycidas | reverse complement strand
TTAGATCAGGGCTACAGGAATGTAAGACGCCCACGGCTAAGATACAAAGACAAGCTGAAAAGCAACTTATGAGCAGTCAATATACCACATAACACCTTTGAGCCCTTAGCTTTCGAGCGGGTAGAATGGAGATTGACGTGTTTTAGTGGACTCAGCAATTTTCAATCTGCTTGTCTGAATAATCTTCAAGAAGCGAGAGCAAGATCTAAAAGGCCAGCCAATTTAACGGTGATCTCATCCCACAATCCACACTCTTGCTCCATATGTGGCCTCCTTTGTAAATCACTAGCGGGTCTTAAATGCCACTTAAGATTATCGCATAAACTTTCATAACTGAATCAATAAGCTGTCAGATCCTGATACGTCGAAACCGACGGGAGAGTCCATTATATATATATATATATATATATATATATATATATATATATAGTGATTAAATGTAACTCCCTATTTCATTTATGATGGACTCTCGTGACTATAATTTTTAAAAGACAGGAACTTATTCGGACATAAAATACGGAGTTCGATTTCAATCGCTCTTTATATATATATATATATATATATATATATATATACACGTTATGAAATGGACAAAGTCCATTAAAAAAAGAATGTATAAACTTAAAAATATCTTTATATACATATATATATATATATATATATATATATATATATATATATATATATATATATATATATATATATATTGATGTTGTATTTTGGCAGATATATGTCTTTCAAATATGTTTGTTTCAATAATATTGACAGGTTATATAAGTTTTTCATTCATATTTTCTTTAATTTAATTTTAATTTTTTGAAATTTTTGAATTTGATAGTTTATTTTATCGATATTTTTCCAAAGTTCATTTTTTTTTTCATATTATTTTTCCCCGAGGAAATTCGAATGTTACTGCATTCGTTTTCATGGATTGTGTTTTGTGCAAATTTACGCAACGGTTTTTTCTTTCGTTCTGATGTTCTCTCCTTTCCTAGAACTACTGTCTAATTTCATGTTCCTCAAGAGTGACTTCAAGAGAACATATTATACATCCGAGTTGATAATTTATTACAAAGCTTTTTATGATCCTGGAACATCGATGAACATCATCACTCATTTTATTTCAGTTAAGATAATCGGTAGATTATTTTCTGCGCCTTTTTCAATTATTTTCCTCCATAGACGATTTACTTAACGACACATTTAATTGTATTTGTTACTCAATAGGACATTGTTTAAAGTTACAACCTTTTATTTACTTGCTAGAATTGCACTTAAAAAATTATTTCAGCATTATCTTTTTTTAAGCGTTTCACCACAAGCAAGGCTTGAATCCACAAGCACGGTTGGAGCGAGAGTTAATAGGAGTGATAGGGTAAGAATGAAGAGAAAGATAGCATATAGATCAAGGAATCTGGAGACGTCGATTGACATTACATTTGAATAGTTGGAAATTTTATCTATCAGGGAAAGAGGAAAAGGGGAGGAAGTTCTACAGGCGAGAAGTGCGAGACATGAAGCTATTGGAGTAGAAGTGTCGGCTATATTTAACAGTTTCGATAGTGAAAGGTTAAGAGCGAGATTCCGGCTTAGTGGAACGCTTAAATTCATGAAGTCTGGGAACCAGCGAAAGCAGCTCATCGGAACATTTACCATGAAAGTATTTGTAAAAAAAAGAGAGAGGGATGCGATGGCACGTCCGTGATAGAGCGACTGCAGACGAGATGCCAGATCAGGGCCAATTATATTTCATATCATTCTCTACAGAGTGACAAGGAAAACCAATTTTGTCTTTTATTTTTCATACATATCAAAAAGGTTTGGTTCTTCGTATTTGTAGAACATATCCAGGCATTTTTTTAGCTTAAGAAATAGAAATTGCATTTTCAAAATAAACTCAACGATTTATTCTAATTGATATTCGCATCATATTGAAGCCACTGTAAATTATTTGAGCTTATAATCAGAATTAGAAAAAAAAAATGGTTGGAAACTGTTGATCACATAAATTGGAATGAGGCTTTGAAAATTTATGTCTAACAAGACATATTGAGGCAAAACTGACAATGGGTTGCAACATGCCACATAACTGACGTGCAAACATTTTTATGATCTTCGGGTAATAATAAGTTATGGATCACTATATTCCCCTGAAGAGACACGATACATAGAAAAGTTATTTGATTCTTCCTCTGATATTGAATTCATTTAGTCCTCGGTTTGACGATAAATTCCACCCATCAGTAAGGCTTCAGATCGGGTGATTGAAGGTTTTGAGGAGCGTGCAGCTTCCTGTTGTTTGCTGTTTTTTCTTCACGTCAACACACATCGCCGGTATCAGAAGCTGTTGTTGTCCCAGATATGGGGAAGTATCCCTAATAAAATCAAAACATTATGAAAGTATAAAAATACATTTCATATTAAAAATACCAGGGATACATCTTTAATTATGCCTGTCCCTCTCTTTGTTAGTTCCTTAGTCCATACAATCGTTACAGCCTGTTAATACCTCAGAAAAAATGAACTATTCCGTTTTGATCGCGTGGGACGACCAATAACATATAAGAGTCTCTACTTGGTTTCAGTGAAAAAGAAAAAAAGAAGGTTAAATGAAAGAAAGAAAGAAATATATTATCTGATAATTAATGGACTAATCCGTTGTATGTGAGAAGAGAAAAGTCATGAAAGAGTCCACTTGGTTTCAGTGAGAAAAGAAATAAATGATGTGAATATACAAGTTTTTAACGCCTGTTTCTGTAAAATGATAATAAAAAATATTTTCATTTGTACATCCATATTTAATATAATGACGAACCTTCAAATTTGCTATTCGTATTGCAATATTTTGTTAAAGTTGTTAAGCTCAAATATTTAAAGATGCGATAGGGGAATTTCTACAGATATTTTATTGTCGTAGAACTCGCCATGGGCGTATTCAAACATTAACTGAATAATTAAGTTTCACTATTCATACTATTCAGATATTGTCCTCAACTTTGTTGCCATATTTATCACAACGTTTCGGCCGTTGTACGCTCCTGCCTTCTTCAGGTATTAAAATCACAACTCTTAGGGTCCTGTGACTGGATCTAAACAAAGCCTTTATCCACTGTGCCATGTGGCATAAAGAAGAGTTATTAACTCGGATCACGATGTGAATATTATTGAAGAGAATAATTAATTTAAATGATGCAGAGGAATACTCAAGTGATTATGCTTTGTTTAAAAAAAGAAAGAAACTAAATATGCTTACATCATTTACCTATCATAATGCTGCTAATATGGCCCGTAGATTAGAGGAAAATATTACAATTTATCAGGCATAATAGGATCTAAAATGTCTTGCTCATATCAGAATGTGTAAAAAATATATAAACTGCTTCATGGAAGGTTTTTTTTAAAATTCATTATGCCTTTTACTTACTCATTACATAATAACTTCAAAATCTCTATTTTTTAAATAACTATTCAAAGAAAACGATATACACATGTACCCATCAGCAATATACACATATTTCCATCATTGATGTATTTACATGCCCATCAACCATGTACACATCAACGACGTACCTATAATATCCATCAACAATTTTTCTACATACACATCAAAATGTACACATATACACATTGACTATTTATGCATCTACTCATCAACGATGTACACATCAACCCATAAACGTTTTGTATACATACCCATAAAGGATGTACCCATATACCTATAAACGATGTACATATCAACGATGTACACGATGTAAACATCTACCCATCAACGATGCATATATCCGTCCATCAACTATGTACACATACCCATCAGCGATGTGCACATATACTCGTCAACGGCGTAAACATTTACCCATAAACGATGTACATAGCTAACCATAAACGATGTACACACATACCCATCAACGATGTAGACATATACCCATAAACGTCAGCATGAATACAGAAAGGCAATTTATGTTCTGATCGATACAATAAGTTAGTGTCTATGTAATTATAAACCAAACGTGCTGAAAAAATCATATTTCACTAGTCGACACAATAAAGCAACATGCCTTGAGCGAGTATTGATATTTAAGTTCAAGCCAGACCTTATGTAGAACTCGTATATATGATCCATTGCTGAAGAGTCTAGATAAATGGTCGGTTCCTTGTTCCACTCCGGTAAGTACTTGATTCCTGCTGCTATACTCTCACTTTTACAAGAGCTAAATCAAACCAAAAAGGAAACACTATCCGGGCAAGAATCTGTCCAGTCTTTACAATGTCGATAGGGCCCAAAATTGTCTTACGACTCTTTCCCACAGACGAAACATTTCCATCTTCTCGCTACTCTCTAGCTATTTTCACCGTATGATGGCGGGTGGCTTCTAGCGTACCTTTTGGATTATTCTAATATCCTTCCCAAATATGTTAGTGACCTATCAGTTCCAACAATAAAGATTTAATTTTTAACAGACGCTTTTGCGTAATCCTTAAAATAAAGGTATACATCTTTTTTGCATTTGTATTGCTATGTCTGATATCATTCTGAGTTTAAATATGACATTGCTTGCTTGAGAATACGCACTGATCTTGTTCTATTCCCTCTGCTGCGTGTTCTATTCATCAGACAATTCGTGATAACGGTTTGTTATATGGCTCGTTAGGCTGGGTATTAGATGGAGTTCAAATTCTTTTGCACGAAGGCTTCTTACGCAGTGCTACTAAAATGGATCATCTTAGCTCTTTACTAATGTTATATATTTCATTTATTGTATCTGTAATCTTGTCAATGCCGAAATTATCTTCCAACATTTCTATTACATGTCCATCTTGCCCCGCTTCTTTGAATTTACCCAGCGTTGATTTAATTTCTGATTCTTTTAATACTGGTTCTTCGATATTTTTGTGTATTGCGGGTTGTTCTCTTTTGTCGTGGAAGAGTTCTACAAGCTGTTCGCTCCATATCAGAATTAAGTTAAATCTGTTAGAAGAATAATCTAAATTATAAGACTTATATGTAATATCAATAATGTCGAGTCTAAAGTTCTGTGTGAAATGCTTCAATATTATCTCTTCCTGCGTATCACTGAATTATTTCATTAAATTAAATATCAGTTCTTAACTATTTACAAAATGAATTATTTTTCTTTTCTTTTTTTTATTTTTTAACTTTTCACCCCAAGCAAGGTGGGGGTGCCAATAGCACGCAATGGCTTGCAGAAAGTTGGAGGAAGACTAAAGAGGCGTGAGGGAATAAAGGATGAAGAGAAGGACGGCGAATAGATCACTGTATCTGGAGATGTCAATTGACATTGCATTTGAATATTTGGAGATTATAGCTATCAGGGAAGCAAGTAAGAGGAAGGGAGTTCCACAGACGGGAAGTGTGAGACATGAAACTATTGGAGTAGAAGAGACGGCTGCATTTAACCGTTTGGGAAAAGGTGGGACCGAGATGCCGATCAAGTTGCACGTTTGGGAACTAGCATACAGTTTGGGAACTAGCGAAAATAGCTCATCGGAGCAGTTACCGTGAAGTATTTACAGAAAAGACAGAAGGAGTCAAAGGCACGTCTGCGAGAGAGCGACTGCAAACGAGATGCCAGATCAGGGTAGTGTGCAGGGTATTTCAAACGTCGATGTAAAATCCTAAGAAATCTTACATCATGAACTACAAATGGTAGCATGATTCAACTGGTACCATTTAAAAGTGTCAACTTTTCTTCAGTTAATTTTATCTTACTTTAATTAATTAAATTTCATTTTTGAACAACTCTCTGCTTGATAGATGGGTAAGACGTTCCGGACGGACTGATTGCGTGTTCTTGAGATTGTCTCCAAGTCTCCAGACCTCACGTCATGAGACTTCTTCCTCTGGGGGTATGTGAAATGCCACGTGGAGGTACCTCCCCTTCCCACAGACGTGGATGAACTGAGGACGTCAATTACTAAAGCTTTGCTAATCACCGACAGCGCTATACTTCGTCGCGTTTGACATGAATTGGATTATCGTTTGGATGTGTCGTGTAACCCGTGACTCTCACATTGAACACCTGGAGAAAACTGTATAGAAACGTAGAAATATTAGCTTTCAGGAAATATAAATTGTGTTTTAATGTCCTCGGTAGTTATTAAGATATACAATGTCGTAATGAGGCACAGGTCTTTGAAACGCCCCGTATAAACAGATCGCAATTTCGGGAGCTTCGGCGTCCAGTAATGATTAGATAGCTTGTATAGCCGAAGATTAATATTGTGTGCAGTGTGACAAGTATATGTAGCTTGTGCTAAACGAACCTAAGCATAGTACGATAAGAAATACGCTTTGGCATGGAGTAATTAATGGGTTCCATCCTCAGCTGGTGCCCTATAAATGTGGTTTTATGCTTTTTCGTCCATGTGACATGTCCCTTCTTCTATGTGACTTATTAGATTTGACATTTAAACATGTAAATTTTACTTCATTAAATATGAGTTTTGCGTGTATAGACTAGTCGAGTTCATTCAGTTACTTTTTTTCGTTAATTTCATCACTTTTGTTATAAATACCGCGCATTCTGAAAATAGAATATCTGTAAAGAAAAGAGAAATGTTATAAGACCCTGGTCATCAATTTACTGCGGATGATCTATAGATTAAACTACATACATATTTATCTTTTAAAATTATTTTCTGTTTTAATTAAATTAGCATTTTTAAATAAAGTAATTACAGTCTGGCTTATTTCGGTGAGCGAATATATTAGGTTGGTGCAAATATAATGACGTAATAATGTCGTTTTTTGACGTTATTACGTCATTATTTTTGCACCAACCTAATATTTGACCATTGTTATTGTGAAGTGAGTTAGGTCCTAACTAGGTGCCTTGAAGTTTTGTTTCAATTTAAGATTCTTCTTATTTATTCGACCAGTCCCTTAAGGACATGAGCGATCATGGCTCTCGACTTTTCCTTATTTTTTATAGCTCTTAGTATCTTTTGTCTTTTCCCTATCACTCCCAATTCTTGGTCTGTTATCCATTTGTCCAAGCTTATAAGGTTATTCAATTGCTGCGTCCTTGAGTCACAGAAACACGAAAGCGCATCAAAATAGCGTAAGAGCCTTCTAGAACCTAAGCAAAATATTCAGACATGGGAAAATTGCGTTAGAATCGAAGAAAAAAATTGCTGAACTGTTACGTCATAGTAATTTTCCTATATAGTATTGAATTTTTATCAGAAGATTAAGCATCATGGATTTCATTCTAGTTGAGAACAAGACGAACAATGTTAGTATGTCAGAAATAAAAAATTGAAATTTATGTGACACAGAATGAGAAAAGAAGGCTTTGTGAGTATAATACTGAGAGAATATATTGTCGATGTAAATAACAGAGGGCAACAAGGATAAATTTAATTAAATATTTAAATATTTTCTGGAGTGGTGACGAAAAGAAATGGAAACAACTTTTACATTGTTTAAAACAAGCAAGAACGGTTGTTGCTTTTCATTGATTTTTTTTAATTATTTTACGGCTTTGTCGTTTATCTAATGCTGAAAAAATATTTTGTAAGACATTATTTTCTTGCGAGTGAACACTGCATTACAAACGTTGCAAATAATAAGAATTATTTTTCCAGATACAAGTCCTACTATTTAACCCATATTTTGGAGAGGAAGATGGATTTACATCTCTTCCAGGGGTATTTGCTCGTAAGTTAATGTCGGGACCGTCACTTGACTTTCAGATTTCCTATTCCGAGTCGGTATTAATTAAGCCAACCGCACAATATGGATGTTTGCACGGTGAAAACATTCTTTTTTTTTTTTTTTCGGGTAACGCGTTCCGCTCTTTAGGAAATCATAAATAACGTGATGTTTCCATTGTGATTCCACATGCGTATGATCGCAGCTCACCAATGAAGAATTAATACGACTTCCTCCTTCTTTTAGGTCTAGGTGATACTTTGAGGAAATCTTAGCAACATCTAATATCCGATATATGTCATCGATACAGGGAAGCCAATGGCGACAGGCTGGTGGATTGCAGTTGCTGTGTATTGTCTGCATCGGATTGCTTGGTCATTAACTGCTCCCTTCGGCTGGTGAGTTTCTCGGAAGAACGGACGTTTGGCATAACCAGCAGAGTTAAATTTCTACAGAAGGTTATCTGGCTAGTTCCGGTTTTGTCTTGCGTCAACCGTCCATGGGATCAGATGCTATTCAAACCTAGGAGTTCTGCTGTTGGTGAACAACAAGTGTCTGGCACTATAATGCAGCACAAAGAAAAAGAAGAGGGAAAGTTTTGTGTGATGGAGTGAAGGAGGTGCCATCGGGTTTGCGTTTTTTTTTACCTGTCTTCGCCAAATACAACGAGCAGTTGATGATGATGAAGGAGAACTCTAATTGCCCGACTCTAAAATGGACACGATGCATAAAAAATAATTCTCTGTATTTAAGCAGTAAATGTTCTTTAAGGCAAATATTATTTAAGACAGAATATATTGTGTGTCCATTGATTTTAATGTTCAGCTATTATTAAGAATAATTCTTCTCAGACAAGGATTATTCGTAATTTGGAAAGGTAGATCATTAAAAGTAATCTACAAAAAACTTATGCTGTCTTTAAAGATATTTATATTAATAATTTCATCGCAAGCACATTAATAAATCCAATAAGTCGCAAGGGTTTTCTGAGAGTTAGAGAGTACGTAAAAAAAGGAAAATACTATTATGAGATAAAAATAAAAGAACAAGAATTAAGAAGACATTAGACAACGACTGACTTTTCATTTACATTTACGAAGATCAATGTTGACTGGGAATCTAGAATTCAGAAGAGAGTTCCACAAGCGAGAAGTGCGGGAGAAGAAACTTCTAGAATAGTACAAGGTTACATCATTACAACTGTAAAACAGTGAAGCTTTGCCGCCTATCTACAGCGCTTAATTTAATAAAGTTTAGGTACCATATAGGAAAGTTAATCAAAGCAATATCCATAAAAATATTTATAGAAATGGCAGAGAGAAGCTACCTTACAACGGCAGGAAATTACCTGAAGGCGAGATGCCAGTTCAGGACAAATAACATTGCTGATTCTTCTTTGGATTTTATCAATAAACGTTTATTATGAAGACAAAATTGCCAGATCTGATCTGGCAGTAATATTCAATGCATGGACGAACGATAAACTTATAAATATATAAGATATATTCGGGTAGAGAAATTGTCTATCATGATACACTGAGTCAATTCTCCTAGCAGCAGATCTAGGAATTAATTCAATATAATCTTTACATTTCATGTCGGAGCAAAAAATTTAGCTCGAGAGGGATCAATGACTTACTCTTCTGGAGGTTAGCATTAGCCATGCTAATGGAAAACAGAAATGGTTGTCACAGGAGATTGATAGAGAACAGCTTTTATTTGGATGCTTTAAAAATAACAATACATTCATTTCTGTAGTTAACTGCAAAATATAGGTAATATTTTAAATATTTTGCCTTAAATACCTAGAAACAGATTTTCAGTTGTACTTATATATTTTTTCCTCCTTCTCTGTGAAGTGTATTATTTATAATATCTATGTAGTTGCACATATGAAACTCTATAACATAACAGTATAGCAAGAAGTATGCAATTTTGTAAAATTGTGGTTCTGTTTATTTGTTCTGCTTCATAATCACAAGTTCGTTTATACTAGACTGAACATGTGTAGCCAACGCTTGGGTTTCTGTCGCTATTTTGATGTCTCCATTTGGAAAGAATGTATTTTTCCCCTTTTTTTTTTCGTTCAAAGAAATTACAAACCTAATCACTAATGACTGTAAATCACTAAATGGTCGACTTAAAAGCGGGTAACAATAAATCAGCAGAGAAGATCTGACATGGGTCTCCGCCACCATTACTTTTGAATTCTCTTCATTCGATGGTGGTGCGACAGCGGTGGTGACATCGAAGTGTTTGCGTTGGAAAGGGAGTGTTGGCTAGCGAAGTTCTTCGAAAGATTCATAGTTTAATTTTCCTGACACAACTGAAGCGAAAATAATCATATAAATGGCTACAGATCAGAGAGTGGCAACAAACGAAGTCATGCAGATAATTTTTCTACATATTACAGACATAGGCGGATGATTAATGGTGGAATTAATTAATATCAAAAGTTTGAAGAGGGTTGGTGTGGAGGAGTAATATAAAAGAAACAAAAAATAAGCCCGAGAATATGAAAATAGATGAAAGCCACCCGAATATCTAAATAAACTAAGACAAATATGTGTAGGAAAAATTAACATTCGGTATATATTTTATCAAAACACACAACATAAAAACGCGCGTGCGCACGTACAGAGACAATTATAGCGCATGCGCAAGCACAAATGCTTATATTTATTTAAACGCTACAAGGTGTGCACAATCGGTAGAATGTTCAGTGATATTGGATGAATTCAGTTTAATTTAGTTTATATTCTCGCTTAGATGAATGTGTTTATTTATTAGTCGGTGTATTATTTTACACGCATGTGGGGTAAGGGGTGAGTAACCTAGGCTCACATTCAAGCAAATGTGCACAGGCCTATGCTGTTGTGGTTAAGGTAGGAAACGTCAATCTACTTTCTACGCTTTTGACAGTTACGCTGCTACAATAACTATCTATCTATCTATCTATCTATATATATATATAATTTCTAAAATTAATTTATTTATGCTAGAAAACCAAACAAAGCATTAGTGTTTAAAAAGAACGATTTAACTTTTCTTGATCCGTGAGTCGATCTAAAGCATGTCGGATCAAACGATGCTTTCTCTTGCCATGGGGGACGCAAGTTCGGACTCTGTTGGAGGACCCATATTTTTTTTTGGAATATGGTAAGATAAATTAATATAGTGTTTAATGAATAAATTGACCGTCTACTCAAATCCACTAAAAATAACGTTTAAGAAATAATATATATATATATATATATATATATATATATATATATATATATATATTATATATATATATATATATATATATATATATGAATGATATGGGGTTAAATATAGGTACAATATTTATTGGAATCCAGCAGAACGATAGGATAAGGGACAAATATGAAAGTTTTGAAATATGAAGGAGAAAAATATTATAGTAGTATTATTTTTTGTTTAATATATTTAACTTTATATATATATATATATATATATATATATATATATATATATATATATATATATATGTGTGTGTGTGTGTGTGTGTGTGTGTGTGTGTGAAAAGAAAATCTAAATAAATACAAATAAAAAAAAATCTTCTTTCCTGAATGATATTTTTCAACTCCACATTACAAAGTTGGGATGACACAAAAAAATGTTATTCTTTTGTTTTTAACTCAAAGGGTTTTCAATGATTCTTATAAAACATGTCGTCAAAATAGCTGAACTTCTTATCTGAAAACCTGCAAAATGAAACTCAATTGTTTTAGTGTTTATTTAGATATTAAACATTTTGTGGGATGCATAATTATGCTGTTCCTACTATTTATATATATATATATATATATATATATATATATATATATATATATATATATATATATATATAAAGAAATATAGTCTTAAGGTGTGCTATATTTATGGAATAAAGTGCTCAATATCAGAGATAGAGCGTGTGTAAATATAAAAGTGAACATAGAAGTCAACACTTAATAATAATACTTAGAATGAACTACAACAATCAACCCCAAAACTGAACAAATAGTTTTAATTAAATTCCCAAACCAAAACAAAACTGTTAAATAAGTGATATAAACAAATTTTTACTACGTTAATAAATAAATAAATAAATAAAATAAGAAACAAAAATAAAAACAAGCAATATAATTTGACCTAAATAGATAAACAAACGACTTCCGGTGAAATAACCGCCATAATAGAATACCCACAATGCACCACTAACCCGTATATATATATAAATAGCCGAGAAAAATAACAGCACACGTGGCTTGACGATTGCATATAGCATGAAACAGACTGTCGCCTCTAAGTGTTGACTTCTATGTTCACTTTTATATTTATATATATATATATATATATATATATATATATATATATATATATGTATATATATATATATATATATGTATGTATATATATATATATATATATATATATATATATATATGTGTGTGTGTGTGTGTGTGTGTGTGTGTGTGTGTGTGTGCAGATATGTAGAAAAGTTGGAAAGAATAATTTAGGTAAATAATCTAGGTTTCTTTAGTAATTTTTTTATTTAAAAAAACAGTGCTCCATACGGAAGTAGAGCTTACATTATAATTATTTAAATAAAAAAACTGATTCCTTCACTACATAAGAGTTCTCATGTTTCAAAAACAAGAGCCGAAAACATCAATATAATTATTAAAATTAAATTGAATTGAAGTATCATGCGAAAATTTAGGAATAACCAATATTGAAATTTACGCATCTTTATAATCATGTTCATTCAAAAAATTAATTACTATGGAAAGGACGAGTGTGACCATCTTGAGAATGGGCATAAGAGTTAATTTGTATCGACATATCAATCACCTTCGGAAAGAGTTCAGGACGAGGTAGGGCCGGGGTGTCCATTTCAAAGCGACTTATGACTTACATGTACACACATCGTCTGGTCAGTCACTGCGAAAGATAGCTGTTGGCATTATAATACATCGTGAAGTGTCTAAAGAATTTTATTTATTTATTGCTCAGCATGAAGTCCGTTAATAAGGAAATATTCCAACAACACAGTAATTTTTATAACACAGCCCAAAAAAAAAATAGCGAATACAAAAACGCTAACATAAATTATAGAAACAAGAGTACCAACCAGTAGAAAAACAGGAAAAAAATCATTTGCTATACCCCTCCGTTCAACCAAATGCTTAGTATTAAACTAGGACATAAGTTCCTAGTTTAATTGAAAAACACTTTCTACAAATAGCAGATTTAGCAAAATCTTTAATAAAAACACCTTAAAATTAAGTTACAGTTGCACTGAAAATCTAGAAAGAATTATAAAGAAACATGATAATAAAATCCTGGAAAAACACGCATGCCAAAACAGTATTAATAAAGATACTTAACTAAAATTAGACAAAAATAATGAAAAATTATGTGATTGAAGAAGCCCTGAAGATTTTCCATTGGAAAAAAAACTCTGCATAATGTATTGGGGTATACCAATGAGAGTCCTAACACTGAAACACTATATATTGGTTCAAAGAAGAATGAATTTAAAATTAGATGGAGACAACACAAAAGCTCCTTCAAAAATATTAGAAATAGAAATCAGACATCTCTCCGAATATTTTTGGCATTTAAAAGAAATGAATAAAACACCAAAAGTAAAATGGAAAATAATAAATAGAACTAGAACTTGTAAAACATGGGATGAACCATGCCCTTTAATGACTACATGAAAAACTACACATTATTACGTTTCTATATAATGAAAATTATTAAACCATAGACATAATTTAACGGTGTTTTGCCGACATCATAAAATAGTTAGCATAAAAAAATAAATCATAGTCTAATAAAATGTTTAAAAGCTTATCTCAATCATAAGGTAGAAAAAAAATTAATGAAGTCGTCAAAAAAACAAATTGTATTTCAGTGCCACGCGTTTATGTACGAAACAGCCAGTTCCCCCCGCAAACAATGAAGTAAAATTCTAAGGACACTTCACGGTGTATTAAGGTGCCAATTAACACTTATGCCCCTTATCAAGATGGCCGCTCTAGCCGTTTCAATATTAATTTTGCGAATGAACATGCGTATAAAGTTTCGTAAATTTCAATAATGGTTATTCCTAAATTTTCGCTAGATAATGAAACGGGGCTTGATATTTTAATTCAATTTAATCTTGATAATTAAATTAAGGTTTTCGGCTCATGTTTTTGAAACATGAGAACTCTTATGTGACGAAGGAATGATATTTTTAAAAAAATAATCATTACATATATATATATATATATATATATATATATATATATATATACATATATATATATGTGTGTGTGTGTGTGTATGTGTGTGTGTGTGTGTGTGTGCGTGTGTGTGTATGTGTGTTTGTGTGTGTGGTATAATAATTTTAAAAGTTAATTTTCAGTGCAGACATATTACGTGCACGTAAAGTTAAATTTCAAGTGAGCAGCGACCGACCGCGACTGCCAGCTTCGTACGCGTTCGCGCAATCTGTCTGTAGCTGTAGTTACTGAAAATAGGAAAATTTATACGCCCATGCAATTCCTATATGATAAGCCAACCAAACTCAGCAGGGTTAAGATAACCTAACCCTCCAAGATCAAAATCGCCAAGAAAAAAATCCATGGAAAATGATTTAACGACTCAGTGTCAAAGGAGAACACTGGGTCCACTTTATAATAAAGCACCACCATTTGTAAAAGCATTCAGCACCCTGTTTCCCTTTTGGTGGCTGTTTATTCTCATTTTTTCTAATAGTTCATATATATATATATATATATATATATATATATATATATATATATACACACACACCTACATATATACACACACATACATATATATATATATATATATATATATATATATATGTGTGTGTGTGTGTGTGTGTGTGTGTGTGTGTGTGTGTGTGTGTATGTGTGCCAGTATGTAGAAAAATAAGAAAGAACACGTTAGGTAAATAATCCAGTATTTTTGTTTTTATTTTTTTAAAAACAGTGCTCCATACAGAAGTAGAGTTTAGATTATGATTTTTTTTTAAATATGATTCCTTCGCTGCATAAGAGTTCTCGGTTAAAAAACGAGAGCCGAATCCATCAATATGATTATTAAAATTAAATTGAATAAAAGTAACAAGCCTGTTTCATCCTCAAGCGAAAATTTAGGAAATTTCATAATTATATTGATTGATTCGGCACTTGTCTTTGAAACATGAGAACTCTCATGTAGCGAAGCAATCATATTTTACAGAAAATAATTATAATGTGTATATATATATATATATATATATATATATATATATATATATA
>OZ010592.1:74933997-74936497 GCA_963932145.1 Acanthosepion lycidas | reverse complement strand
AAATATATTTGGTATATATATTTTATTTAGTTCATATATACGACCACATTTTTTTATGAACTCACAAAATTTACGTTTAATTCTGCAACCTCAGATTGAGATAATAAAAAAATGTCATTCTGTAATGCAAAATAATATCAGTCCTCAAATATGACAATGAATGTGAGGAAATCTTCTAACAAATGATGATGTGACTTTGTGAGACGTCTATAATTAAAATCAGAAGGAATCGTTTGACATTTCTAGGCTACATAATGAAAATGGCATAAAACAGCACTTATTGTACGAGGCATACCACATCATATCCACACATACTTTCATCTCTAGGATGACAAACACATCCCTAAGCCCTAGATACGAGGCTCCTTGCTCATACACTAGAACTGATCAAGTGTAACGTCTTTCTCTAGTATAATTTTTTTCTTTACTGGTGTTGCTTTATATTGCAGCATGATTTTGGGTGTTCAGTAGCTAGCTTCATTCACAAAATCAAGTATAACACAAAAGGCCCAAATTATATTGAGTAAATGTAACTAAAAGGAAGTGAATGGGTCTGACCCGGCATGTGTATTAGAGTAACATTGCTTAGATCTGGTTGTCATTTTAAAGAAATGTCACGAAATAAATAAATGTAGCTTTTTGGATTGTGTGGGTAGGTTCCGCGACAGAACTATTTCAGTTATTATACTGCCCACTCGGGAATGATCTCGGAATTCGTATGCTCCGAAATTCTGGAAGAAACACTTTAATCCGCTAGAATGAGACAATGCTGAGTATTGATATATTAACCTGGTTTACACAGAAATTGTGAGTTGAATTGATGAGATGCGATGAGTGTACGTAGACGGAGAGGAAACCGGACGATCAAAAACTGAACAACAGTACTTAGGAAAATTACGAGATATATCTTAGCATATAGAGAGGAATGAGAAAAATCTACCAGCTGGAGATTAAATAAAATTTTCAACTCGAATTTCATTGAATGCTACCCGGATAGATAATACTTATAGGCCGAATTACACAACGACCATTTTGATAACAATATGGATAAAATAATCCACTGTGTAAATCATCTACATAACGATAATCCCATCTTAGACATTCATACAGTAAGAGACTGTATTCCAGCAGACTAGCGTCATACGTAAATATTAGTTCTTTTGAAGAATATTTATGCCTTAACCGGGTATTGAACTCACACTCTTTGGGTCTGTCACTGGATCTAACCAACGCCTTTATCCACTGTGCCATGTGTCCTGGATAAAGGCGTTGGTTAGATCCAGTGACAGACCCAAAGAGTGTGAGTTCAATACCCGGTTAAGGCAGTGGAGAACTTTCAGAGGGAAAATTAGCAGGATATAACTGATAACTGACATCCATCAAACATGGCACGTGGAACTAGAACAGTCTACCCCAGTGATCGAAATAAAGGGTTCAGTTCGAAATTCCAACCACCTGAAGAAGGCCGGAACGTACAATGGCCGAAACGTTGTGATAAATATGGCGACAAAGATGAGGACAATAGTCCGAATAATGTAAATACTCTACTATTTATATATCACGCCATTCGGCAGGAATAGGGTCTTATGAATTTCTGAAAATGTGTCGTCATAATTTACATCCTTAAAACAGAGAAGGGCTGTCACCATTTTTGTTATCAGAACGGTTTGATAGTTGTGCACTTCGGCCTTAATCAAATTATTGTCGATCGGGTAAACTTCAGGAGATTTCGTACTGAGCACATTATTTGATATGGTAGATTGATCTAGTTCTCTGTCCACGTTCAAAGATATCTCGTCTAGTTCATATCTGATGCTGCACAGTTTGAGAATTTCCAGTTTCCACTGCCAACAATTGCAACCATTCCGACTAAGAGGTTTCAATTTCTATGTGAACTACATAATTAGTTCTATACTCAGAATTGTCCCACTTTAGTGGATTAAAGCACTGCTTCCTGAGTTTCGTGGGATGGGAATTCCGAGATCAATTCTTGGGCTGGGCAGTGGAAAAGGAGCGAGTAATAACTGACCTACCTCTCTCGCGGAGAATGTACCCATAGCATTTAATATAATTGCATTTTTGTATCGTCTCAATTAACAGGGTAGTCATTCGTTCATGTTTCTCACAAATCAATAAGCTTACATTCACTGGTTTTATCACAGTAGTTTGCCATGACAATTACGTCTAGATTCTGGATACCCTAATATACATAGCGGGTCTAATCCATTCATCTTCTGAAGTTTGAAGTTTAAAAATCTTTAATAGCATTTACGTCAATATTTTGAGCCTTCTTTTTATACATGTCTTTTCAAACAAGACGTTCTATTCAGTGCCCAAAAAGATACAGGAATATCAAGAAATGCCGGTACAGGAATTATTTAAAGTAGTGAAAGATGTTGCCCTTGGTCAATACCCACATTGTGAGCAAGAAGAGCCGGTAACCAAATCAATCAGCAAGTCCGTACCATGGGATACCTTCAGCAAGTATTCCCTCAGAGTG
>OZ010592.1:74921497-74931497 GCA_963932145.1 Acanthosepion lycidas | reverse complement strand
AATTTTGCACTCCGCTGACTATATGAACTTTTCCATAAGTATTAAGAGCTCCAGGCCAGAGGTAAGGAGAACAAGTCGTTTAGTGTCAGTCAGTTTTCTGCCAGGCTCGCGGCTCTCTTGTCGATCTCTTTGACTCCGAGCAGAGAGAAACCCAGATGAGGCTAGGCGTAAAGGCAGAGTCTCGTCTCGGAGGTAGACAAAACTCTGGTTTGTGTGTAGGAAAAACAAATTCTTCGAAATAAGGAGCAAATTTTGGCTTCGATGCTTGAAATTCAACAACAACATAAACAGCAACAACAAAATTATCTATTGCTAAAAAACACCGAGAGGAGTTGTTTGGTATATTTCGGACGAAAACAAAACAATCAACATCTCTTATGCTTAACGCTGTCCAAAACACCATATTAGAATTTGTATACAATTCTGATGAGAGAATAAATTTTTATGCGTATTTTCATATATATGAACAAATAGTAAGTCAGGGATGCAGCGGCTGGGAAGATGAGAGAAAAAATGAGATTGATATCGAGGAAAATAGCTCCGATAAATTATGAAAAATACTGGAACTGCATATTACCGAAAAATCCAGGTGAAATCAGGTTTAACGAAACGATACGCATTCTGACAAAAATCTTTCGTGACAACCGATCTCTGTTTAATACTGGTTGGAGTTGCACGAATATAATCAAAAAAGAGGACGGAGATTTTGTCACGTATGATGATATCGCCAACAAAGAATTTCTAATGTGTAGATTAAAGGACATGATTTCAGATATGTTCAAAGGTTTAATTTTGGTTCACGCTTTAAGAGCTAAATAATGTGCTGAAATATGACCAAAAATTGAAGAAAACAGTAATATTACACTGCAAGAAGTAGTGGACGATTGATAGATAATTCTAAGTCTGAAACACGAAACTGAAGAAATTCAGAGAAGAGAATTTGCATTGTCACAAGCAAATGAAAAATCTACAAAAAGAAGAATAAATACTTGGTTCAGATATAGTAAATTACATCTTGGAAATGACTGCTCATTAAAAAAAAATGCAGAATGTTACAAGTGTGGTAAAAAAGAACATATAAAGTCACACAGCAAAACCAAACAATAAAATATTCTCACAGAAAGAAATTCGAACAAGCCATGGTCACAGAAAAAAAGAAAATTTGTGAACGTGAAAATGAATAATGTGGGTGCGAAAATGCTACTGGACACCAGTAGAGATATTTGAATAATCAGTGAAACCACACGAAAGGTATTTAGAAATCCTTTATTGAAAGAGGACGTCTAAAGTCGCGATTGTAGTTTCTGGTGAGAAAGTTTGTTTATTGTTTGTTTTGTTTTTTAGAAAAGTCATGTAATGTCTGATTCCGTAATAATCATGTAAAAACTAACGCTTATGCATTACAAATACTATGACTTTATTCGTCACTCACAGGATGTAACTATTGGAACTTTGGAATTTGCTGATAAAAGTTCACTATAAAAACGAAACATGCCAAGCAACCAATTTCTTAAAAAATCAGAGCGATAATCATAAGGAAGAATTTAAAAAAAAATGTTTTCCAGATGTTCTGTCAATTGAACATGGTTGGAGTTCAAAATTCAAAACTTATTTTTAAGAAAGAAAAAAAAAGGTTCCATTCTAGTATTTAAGCCGAACTATTCGCAGCATTGGAACAAGTCAACGAAGAGTTGGACAGAATCGAAATAATTTTTGTAATAGAAAGAATTAATCATTCAAAATGGCTGTACCAGCGGTGTATGTAAAGAACAAATAATACAATTTGTCTTTGCGCGGAATATCGACGGGATTAAATAGTTGTTTAGAAACACATAGCTACCAATTGCCAAATTCAGAGGAGATTTTTTCAAAGTTAAACGGCAGAAGAAATATTTTCAAAGCTGGATCTCTCTGAAGCGTATTTACAACATCCGGCTGAAAATTAATGTTCAAAATTAACGAAGATAAAATAGCACAGAAGGCGATATAAGTTTGAACGATTTCCTGTTCGTAGGAAGGTGGCACCAGCAATTTTTCAATAAGCCATGGAAGACATACTTACAGATTCCGATTTCCCAGTGGTGTATCTGGACGACATTTTGATCAAAAGTGTATCTAAAGAACAGCATGCTGCGCGCGTGAAAACAATTTTGGGAAAAATAAGCGAGTACAGGTTCAAACTCAGTGAAGAAAAATATGTATTGTTTTGCTGAAAATTAAGTACCTTGGTCAAATTATTGATAAACGATCGTCTAACAGATCTACTGACAGTAACTGGAATTAAAAATATGTCTCCACCAAAAAACGTGACGACATTATAAGCTTTTCTAACACTAGCTAATTAATATCAAATATATGTGCATCATCAGTTATGTCACCGGCGGATTTAAAGTTTGCTAGAAAGTAAAATCGGTGTTCGACATGTTATTGTCACGACGAAAATAAAAGAACGGATCACAAAAAAGACACTAAAGCTTTTTAGGTCGGTGATGAAGTTTTTTTTGAGCATTTAAAGATGGCGGAGAAACTTGTGAAGACAACATAATATCAGCAGGATTCGTAAAGCTGATTTAAATTGTAAAGGAAAAAAAAAGGTTTAAACATGAAGCACCATAATGCGCTGAAAAAAGGTTCATTGATGAAAGAAATGAAACATTGAAAGAACCGATAAAAATGCTTTAAGATGTTTTTGATGTGCCCGAACAACAATAAGTCGTGAAACCTCCAATTACAAGTTTCGAAACAGGAAAGTACTGAATAACTGGAAACGAATCCGAGATGGAAACGCTACAAAATCAATTATGTTGGCGAATTCTCCAGAAAGAGGAGGGACAGATAATATTAATAAAATATAAAATATTTGCAACAAATTAATAGTCTTAAATGGAGGGATTTTGTAAAGTAAGCAGTGAATATATGAAGTTGTCCAACAAAGACTTCCAGGTCAGTGGTAAGAAAAATAAGTTGGCGAAGCATTATTTCTATTATAAGCGTTATACACACACACACACACACACACACACACACACATATATATATATATATATATATATATATATATATATATATATATGAATGAGCGTGTATCCGAGTGGTTAGAGCATTCGAATGTTCTCACAGAGTCGGTGCGTTTGGAAAGTCTGCGAGAACCATAACACCGGTTTCCCAAGATTTCTGTTTAAAAAGTGAGTAAAGTTTGTCTGATGGAATCGTTCGTCGATAGCTGTTGGGCTAGTCAAGAAATCACGACCGACGGTTTGAGCCTACTGGACTTCGCCAAATTTTGGATCACATCAAATGATGCACTCTCTCCCTGAACCCGTAGACCGCCATAACCAAATATATTCTGAAACTACATTACCTGGCGTACTTGGATACGTATATTTCATCTTGATTTATTGATTTATTCAGACAATACGAGATTAATACAAGTTGCCTTTGGACACTACAATCACAAGAGATGCTCAAAATGGTGGCTTCCAGAAAGTTATTAGTACAGAGAACTGGGATTGGGAAAAGTTGCCCAAAGTGTTCAGTGGGATTTCTGCACATGCATTTTCAATTTCTTGTCTAAGGACCGCTAGTGTCATGACATCTGTCGAGAAAATATCGTACTAAAGTAAACAGTGTTATGTCAGTTTGGTAAAACTACGAAAGTTTTTCCTTTCCAGAAGTGGGTATATAGTTTTGACGGACTCTGTATATATATATATATATATATATATATATATATATATATATATTAGGTTGGTGCAAAAATAATGACGTAATAATGTCGTTTTTTGACGTTAAAAAACACGTCAAAAACGACATTATTACGTCATTATTTTTGCACCAACCTAATATATATATATATATATATATATATATATATATATAGTTGAAGTGAATCGACAAGTTCTTTTTATCATTTTTATTCACTAATAATTGATTCATATACAAGTTTGAAAAAAGTTATTTCTTAATTCATATCACCGCATGAAAGGTAATAAAGCCAGTGAGACACAAAGAATAATTGCATGTGGAAGAATTAGAAACAGAAAGATTACCAATGAGCAAGAACAAAAAGGATAACCAGGGAGACAGTGAATAGGGATTGACAAATTTTGAAGACATCTATTCTAATTTTGCAGAATAAATTGGGCTGGCCACGGAGTAGGATAGGATTTCTGCAAGCGAGAAGTGCGAGGAAAGAAACAGCAGGAAATTTAGAAATACGTCTAACCAACACAATTACGAGAGTAAACAGTGTCATATCACTTCGATAAACCTACGAAAGACAAGTTCTTTTTTTGAAGTATTTTGGTGGACAATATATATACAGTGTAACCCGTATATAAGAGACCCATATATAAGAAAAACCCGGATATAAGAGATATTTTATATGGTCCCAAATTATTCCCATACTTACCTAAACAAAATAGACCAAACCCGGATATAAGAGAAACACGGATATAAGAGAGATTTTATCTGGTCCCAAATTAGAGCCATACTTACCTAAATAAAATAGACCAAACCCGGATATAAGAGAAACTCGGATATAAGATAAACTCGGATATAAGAGACTTCTTCTCCGGTCCCGACAACTCTCTTATATCCGGGTCAGACTATATATATATTTTTATATAAAGCTCTATATTGTTGTACACTTGACGATGATACTGAATGTTTTCTCATGTATTAAGTAGTGTGTTTGAACGCTAAATCATTTCGTATCGACCTTCATTAAATAATGAAGATGATGTCAATATTTTTGTTCATTGGAAAAGAGTATTCTTCCGCTTCTTTGTTTCGTAATTTCTAAAGTTTACCATTTTACAGACTCATCTCTTGGAAGCAGGTCAGCTGAATAAAAAATACTCCAAGAATAATTTGCAATTTGCTTTTGATATTAATTTTCTTCTTCCTTTAATTCTGTTTGCGTAAATATTGATGTTCATATTTAAAGATCCGATCATGTATAAAATCCCAGGGACGGGGAAGTGTACGCATACACACAGATATACCAGCACGTAACTTAGGAAATCACACAGATAGTTTAATCATATTAAAACAATTTTCTAAGCATTTCAATCGGTTACTGAGAGTGAAAAAGAATAAGAAAAATGCGATAGATAAATTGTCGATTAAATTATGCAAAAATGAAAATAACACTGACATCACCTTTTGACAGTCATAGTTACCAAAATTACATAAAAAAATATCTTAAATACAAAAAAGTAAATTTATTCAATAAAAACGCCATTGGTTCCAACCACGGCCTTTAGGAGACTTTTAAACTTCCTGCCTATTTTCTCGAACGTCACCTTGCTTAAGTTGGTGAATGCTGTCATAATCATTACCTTCCCTTCATCTTTGTTGTTACAGGGAGTTTAGTTGGTCCCCCGCTCAATAAAAATCCCAGACATATTAATCAATGCGGTTGCAGACTGGTAACTTAAGTCGCCAGAGTTAAAGGGTGATGTAGTCGCAGAATTTGTCTGGCAGCCATGACTGGATTCTTCTGCTTTTGTACAGAGTTAGGTTAGCTTCCAGAAGCCACTTTCTTGGCCCAGCGCAGCACTACATACTCAAGGCATTTAATGTTGAGTCTGAGGACATCACCAACAAATTCGGGTGTTCTGTTCTTATCAGAAAGATCAGAATGAGTTTTACGACCCACCGCACATTCGTAATCACCATTAGACTCATCCAACTCTTTACGAATCTTTTGCACTGTCCTCACATTGACGCCCAGACACAAATAAATGTTTGTATTGTAACTTCCGGTGCCAATGTCAAGCAGTACGGCATACCGTTTCCAAATTTCTGGTGTCTTTTTTTACTCACAGACGGTAGCTAATTGATCCTACTATACTTTGCAGACAAATACTGTACTGCAAACAAAATAAAAATAATCAACGCGTATGCGCGAAATGAAAAATATAAAATGGCGACAATTTACCCATCTCACTTATATATATATATATATATATATATATATATATATATATATATATATATATATGATGGTAGATGTCCAGAGCATATTCATCATTGAATGAAGTTGCTGCTTTTGCAGGAAACATTGCCTTCAGTGACATTTGTCCAAAAGCTATATGGAACGCAGAACGTAATGCCTACGAATTATTTCTATGGGAGCGACAACAGATACAGGAAGTGAAATAAAAACGAACATGTTTTCAGTTATATACGATATGTTTCTTTCACATATTCGCTGGCATTGGCTTATGTCATATGCATGTAACAGTCGTAAATATTTGCAAGAACGGAGGTGACCCACTTTCTGACGTGAGGACGTTGTTTTAAAGCTAATATATATCACGCATTTCCAGTTTTTTTGATTGGCCCAAACATATGGAAAATCTATGAATTAGACCTATGACATGACACTCGTGATTTGCAACCTGATCGATTGTGTTTTAATTGCTGTATTTTCTAGTGATTTCTTATTGCTGAAAAAGGTATTCTGGCTCTTAGATCATTATTACAATGTGATGAATAGTAATGATCATTTTATTAGGGACTAGGAAATCCAGGTGTTTTACGCATTGTCTATCACAATATTCGGTGAACATAATTTTACGCGCTGTCGTCTGTCACTTGAACGTTTTTAATTTTATGGCCAATATACATGTCACTACTTTCTGGAATATCATTCAGTTTTGGTTGGTTGCTGTAATACACCGTCTTCTTACCTGTAAAGTTACGATCTTTGGAAGATGTCTCTTCCAAACTTGTACAGATTCAGTAGTTGTATTCCTTCGTCTTAGTGTTTTTTTTTTTGGGGGGGGGCGATCAACTTGGCACAAATATTCCGATATTGCAACATTGCCCTTGTTGTTTCAATAGCACTGGAGATGATTTCACTGTTTGAAACTGTTATGGCCCGGTTCCTTGTACCACGGTGATAATCCAAGGTATAAGCAATAAAGAAGAACTCAAAGGCGGATATGGAATAACACAGATATATTACAAACAGGAATATATACAGAGAAGTAGAAAAGTGTTAGTACGAACAATCAGGTTTAGTAGTAATTGTCTTAACACAACTCTGTTTCGGACTGCCTCTGACTCGACTGACTGACTCTGCTCGCTCTGACTGACTGACAGACTCCTGACGTACTTCCCTCCAGACTTCAGACTGAACGGTATTTAGCCATCCCCCCACGAGGGCATCATGTGGCACAATGCCGGTTTAACGTGGGATCTCCAAGCCCGTGGGATCTCCAAGCCCGCGGGATCTCCGAGCCCGTGGGCTCGGCCAAAAATATGCCATTTGAACCCATATAAACGGGTTCAGGGTCGGTTTAACACCCCGAAAAAGACTCCGCTCTTCGGCGTAGACTCGTTCGGGTTCCTCCCCGCCTGAAGGCGGTGAGTTCAGCCGATCAGCCGATCAGCCGGTCGCCTGACTTCAGGCTGAACTCCCTGCTTTCTCTTGAGGCGCAGTATTTATTACGTATGGAATAGTCCATTATGTTGTTATGGGAAAGGTCCCCGAACAGAAACTCTTCGATTCGCATAGGCTGACACCTGTAAAGTGGCGCATGGAATGTGACTCGGCAATTATTGTCGTCGAGAATGCCGAAGATTATCAACATCATAAATATGCTTCGCATTTCCAAGCCGTTTCATTAATAAAAAAAATCCTTTGACATTCATTGGCCGAATAGCCAGGGCTACTCTCGGTCGAAATTTGTAAAATATTTCGTTTTAGACAATTTTCCAGAAAAACAGCTTTCTCAAGTCCACTGATCCATAGCGACGTTTCAAAATTTCTTCCAACCCGTTTATTGTAGAGATATATCAATATATTTATATTTTTACGAATGTAATAATTTAATTCTAAAACACTGTTATGTCACACAATATTTTACCAGACTACTCCCAGCTGCTGTAAATTTAAAAATAAAATAAATATTCATTATTCTCTGAGACGTTCAGCATCAACTATCATACAGTTAATCGTCTTTAACGTCGCGCGCAACTATCACAGATTAGGAATTACTAATTTTCGAGATTGTATAACAGTTTTATGTTAACATATATATATATATATATATATATATATATATATATATATATATATATATTCTAATTCAGAGACATACTGTTTCACTGTTTTACAGCACATCAGTTTGGCTTGACATCCGAGTGCGTCAAGTCGAGATCGAAACAGCCGTTGACTCTAAGGCATTGGCGCACGGTTGGTATGAAGATGAAATTAGAAGTATTTATTTTTAGATAAACACGCCAGTGACAGAGAGAAATCGATTCGTTTTAACGAAAGAGCTTTGCATCAGCAGCGGTAATAGTCACAATTTACAAATTCATATTATTCCCCGAGAGCGCAACCGAAATAATTTTTTCAGGAGTATGTATATATTTTGTCATCCACAGACTGTTTCGCTGTTTTACAGCTCAGATCATCAAGCTGGGCATATATATATATATATATATATATATATATATATATATATATATATATATATATATATATATATATATATATAAGCAAATATATGGATATAGATCCGACAGTCTGAAGAAAAATATATGGAAAAACAAAAATCCGAATATGCAAATATGCTGTTTTAAGGAATACGTTTTCACAACATCGCCCACGTGACGCTGACGAGATCATATTGTGAAACGGGACGCTGATCTTAAAAATTTCAGTTATTCTGTTCTGATCAGTCTTACTCTTATGTCTATCGTCTTTTCATGTTGGCTTGAATATCGTCTCATGTTAATTATGTTTTAATAACTATGTCCTGAAGAAGGTCTACTCGACCGAAACGTCTGACGTCGACATTGAAACGGATTTTTGTTTTTCCATATATTTTTCTTCATATGCATATATATATATATATATATATATATATATATATATATATATATATATATATATATATATATATATACACAAACACACACCTATATATATATACACACACACACACACACACACATATATATATATATATATATACCAGAAATTTCAAAGAATTTGCACAAATTGGTGCAATACAGACTATCAACTAACTTTAGCAAAAATAAATATTTTTAGCGAAATATAAACCTACATTTATAGTTATACTAGAAAAAAATAAACACAAAGTTAAGCTAGAATGCGTAAACATTAGTAAGAATAAGAACAATATATATAAGAATAGAAAACGCAGCATAATTTGGTTTAACCCATCATTTAACAAAAATGTCAAAACCAATATAGATAAAAAATTTCCTTAAATTAATCCACAAACCTTTCAGCTATATATCATTGCTTAACAAAATATTCAACAAGAACAACTTTAAGGTAAGCTACAGCTGCACCAAAATCCTCTAACATTATAAAGAACAACATAATAATATAACATTAAATTAATATTTAAACAACCTCAATAGGAATATTAATGCAGACAAAAAGTGTCGAAAAAACAGTACCTATCCACTAAACAATAAATGCATGAATAAAGGTGTAATTCATAAGGATAGCATTAAACATAACAGCGAGACTAAGTTTTATTTTGGTTTCACGCCAACCCACTAGAAAACCCGAATTTACTATTATAAATTAACTCTTACCAATAAATAATATTCAAATGCCACGGAACTCTCAATATTTTACTGGGAAACCAAAACAAATAACTACACACTGGTAGTAAATAGGAATTTCTTTACCAAATCTACACCCTTTTCCGGCCACGGCGACCGATGTAATCTGTGTTTGCTGGAAAAAAAGATATTCATATTCAAAAGTACTAACGTTTTCAATTCCCATAATTGCATGACAACTTGGGGAACAAAAAAATTTTAGTTGCACTACAAACAGAGGCATATGTGTATTTATAAATAATACTTCATAGCTCTGTTTAACTACATTGAGCACATTTATTTGCACCATAAATTAAATTAAATATATATTTTCTTATCTGCGTATGCACGCTATCGCTTATAGAGTTGCTAAAATCTAGTTATTTAGTTTATAGTCACA
>OZ010592.1:74903997-74916497 GCA_963932145.1 Acanthosepion lycidas | reverse complement strand
GCTATGTCAAGACCAATAAGATTCCAGATACTTTGTTGAATTTATCAATAATGTTTAAATACATAGAATAAACACCAAAGCAACTTCGACAGCAACATTCCAATCATGGCAGAATGGTATAATTCTAAATAGAGTGCCATCCAAATCTCATAGCAATGAAAATAAAGGCAATATATACCTTTTGTTTGGTTAAACTCAACGGCTTATTTGAGTAGGGCTTTAAAAATTAAAATGAGAAAAAGAAAACTTAAAATTACAACTCTTTTAGCATTTAATTAGGAAAATATAAGTATTGTAAATTAGACTAAATAATAGCTGATTAAAAGTTTAAAACTTATTTCTAAGAGTAGGAAACGCCCAACAATACGTCTCAGTAATAGGTTTTACGGCCGTTATTATCAGAAATTCGAAATCTGATTTTAAATTAACAGCCAATATCTTTGCTTCCACCTGTGTTGAAAGCCGATGCGCATCACTCAGGACGTATACATACCTTATGCTAAACTAAACGAAGTCTTCTTTTTAAAACTCCTCGTGATATTCGAGTTTTTGCTTTACACAAAAAATGTTCTCCCTGCAATTAAGCTCAACAATTTTCATAATGTCATATTATCTTAGAAGTTGTTCATGATATTTTTTCTTTTCTTTTGTCTACATACAGTTTGTAATTAATTAATGTTAGAATATTTGAAATTTCCAAACGACACCAAGGCATAATAATCTTAAAGCGATCTAGTTTGTTTTTCACGAAGTCTTGATTACGGTCCATATGGCCCGTAGAACCGATTCAGTGGAAGAGACGGACAAATGCCACACACAATACATTTTTTACAATGTTTTCACCCAATGTTGTTCACCAAAAACCTCTCAAGTTTGAGGGTTAGATAGTAAATGTCACAAAATATTGGGATATGTGGGAAAGAAAACTGTTAAATTCCAGGCTTGTAGCGGTTACGTTTGTAGTGATCGCAGCCGCTGCACTTTGGGAACCGGTTCCACAGAGCAGGGGTTCGTGGCAAGAAACTTTTCGAGTGGGACATAGGTCTCAGCAATGGAATATCAAGGGAATATGAGTCTTTTATTACAATTTTCGTGTCATGACGGGTTTTAGACGTAAAAGATAGAAATGGTGGAACTAAGGAATTTGTTTCGTTTCCGTGGACTGATTATCAAGACATTTCCTCTAGGAGAAAAGGGATTTAGAACGGAAAATAATTTGCTACACACTAAAACGTGGAGAAGTCTTTGGACTCTATCGAGACAGGAAAGCGAAGACTGAGAAGCGGCTGCCCATATCCGGCATGAGTACATTATTTTCGACCTTATCTGGCACGAGTAAAGGTAGAGGTTAGCAAGACATACTTACAGGAGCGATGTGTGGGACCGACAGTTTTTCAAGCATCTTTAACAACAGATCGTAAGTACGAGTTCCATTTGAGGTCTGGATTATGTTTAAGTCCCAATAATTGATCAAGGCACGAGTCATTTCTAAAGGAGCATTCTTTAAGTGTGGTTGGTGAAAGTTTTGTGTCCGATGATAATATGCCAATAGTTTGGACGAGATCGAATTAATTGATTGGATTAAACATGGCGAGGAGAATAAGTTACTGCTTGACAAAGCCTACATACTACAAAGCGTATTTAGAATATTATATATATATATATATATATATATATATATATATATATATATATATATATAATTATTTATTTAAAAATCAAGACATAAATCTGTTATAAAATCACTACAAAAATAGTCATTTTGTTTCAATACCTCTGGTGTCTTATCAAGTGATGACGTTGACATTCAACATTATGACTTGATAAGACACCAGAGGTGTTGAAACTAAATGCCCATTTTTGTAGTGATTTTATAACAGATTTATGTTTAAATTTTTAAATAAATAATTAAATTCGCTCTACCCTGTATTGACCACTCATAAGAATAGTAAATTTTGGTTACTGGAATTTTTCCGTACACACCAATCATATACTTGTATATATATATATATATATATATATATATATATATATATATATATATATAGGACATAAATGTGGAATACGAAGAAAGAAAATTTCAATTTATAAATTATTAGATTAGCCTTTTTCAGTGTCGCGCCATTTTTAAAACGTATAGCCAAATTAAAAAAAAATGTCTTTATATATATAATATAATGTTCTAATTGATATGATGGATACGAAATTTATTTTTAGCTTATGAATACGAATAATAAATTTGATAAATTCTAGATTTGACCGGTGTCCATCGAAATAATAAAGAAAAGATGAATCGGTCACCATCAAAATTGAAAAGGCGAGGGAATTGTGAAAACAGCGAGTATGTTCTTTTAATTATCACATTTAGTCAGTATTTACATTATTATGTTGTACGCTCCGGCCTTCTTCAGGTGGTTGGAATTTCGAACTGAACCCTTTATTTTACTCACTGGGGTAGACTGTTCTAGTTCCACGTGCCATGTTTGATGGATGTCAGTTATCAGTTATCTCTTTTTAATTTTCCCTTTGAAAGTTCTCCACTGCCTTAACCGGATATTGTCTTTGTCCACTGCGCCATGTGTCCTCAGGGACACATGGCACAGTGGTTAAAGGCGTTGGTTAGATCCAGTGACATGACCCATAGAGTGTGAGTTCAATACCCGGTTATGGCAGTGAAGAACTTCCAGAGGGAAATTAGCAGATAAAACTGATAACTGAGTTCTATTAAAACATGGCAGGTGGAACTAGAACAGTCTACCCCAGTGAGTGAAATAAAGGGTTCAGTTCGAAATTCCAACCACCTGAAGAAGGCCGGAGCGTACAATGGCCGAAACGTTGTGATAAATATGGCGACAAAGATAAGGACAATAGTCCGATTAATGTACATAATACCTCATATCTGAAATATAGACTGACACATTTCGTCATTAATTTTTTTTTCTGAACTTAAAGGAATGTCTACTGTTTACACTTAACTTTTTTTTTAAATAGTTTTTATATTTAGTTTGTTTATCTGTGTTCATATTTTTTTTAATCTGCTGGTAATTGTTTTTTCTTACCTCTACTGAATGCTTTAGAAAAATCTAGAATAATTCCCAAGAGACGGAGAAAATATATTTCCTAAACTCAAACAGAGTTACAGAATGTGAAACCAAATTAAGATGCACATAACCAGCAGCAAAGAATGCCAAAAAAAAACAACAAAAAAAAAAAAAATTATTTTTAGAGAAAGCAATTAAAAATCTGTAAAAATATATCAAAGAACTTTAATTCAGGTGATTTCAAATATTTCACCTTATTGAGGAACTAATTAAATTCATTTACATACTTATATTTACCACCGTAGAGCACAATCATAAATATCAAACTAGTTATTTATAAAAGTGCATATCGTTTCTTTTTTTAATATATTTTCCTTCAGTATCTGTCTATATTTCTGAGGTGAGGTATTATGCAGTCTGTATACATTATTCGGAATATTGTCCTAATCTTTGTCGCCATATTTATTACAACGTGTCGGCCATTGTCGCTCCGGCCTTCTTCAGTTGATTGTAATGTCTAACTGAACTCTTTATTTCGCTCACTGGGGTAGACTCTTTAAGTTCCACGTACCATGTCTAATGCATGTCAGTTATCAGTTATTTCCTGTTAATTCCTCCCCCCACCCACCCACCAAGTTCTCCACTGCCTTAACCAGGTATTGAACTCACACTCGGGTCTTGTCACTGTTTCCAGTCACTGACGCCTTCATCCACTGTGTCATGTGTCCTGTTTAAGGTGGTGGAGAATTTTCAGAGGGAAATTATTAGGTTGGTGCAAAAATAATGACGTAATAATGTCGTTTTTTGACGTATTTTTTAACGTCAAAAACGACATAATTCCGTCATTATTTTTACACTAACCTAATAACAGGAGATAACTGAGATCCATTAAAACATGGCAGGTGGAACTAGAACAGTCTACCCCAGTGAGCGAAATAAAGGGTCCAGGTCGAAATTCCAATAACCTGAAGAAGGCCGGAGAGTACAACGGCCGAAACGTTGTAATAATTATAGCGACAAACATGGGGACTAGCCTGAATAATGTAAATAATGTAAATGGTACCTCATCTGAGAAATATAGATAGATATTACAATTACTTATATAAGTTTTCAGTATAATTGTATAATGATCATACTTACGTAATTATTCCTTATTCTCACATAATTGACTAATTCTTCAAAAGTATTCCTTGTTCTTTGCATAATCCTTCTTTACGTAATTACTATTTTGTCTTTAGATAAGTCTTTGATATTTTTATATGACTTTTTTTTTACTGTTCTATAAATGCTGTTCATGCTTATATTAGGTTGGTGCAAACATAATGACGTAATAATGTCGTTTTTTGACGTATTTTTAACGTCAAAAAACGACATTATTACGTCATTATTTTTGCACCAACCTAATATAATTAGTCTTCACATTTAAATAATATTATATTTGTTATTATAATTAATGGTTATTCTTTACACAGTTAATCATAATTCTTACGTATTTCATTCTTAATGCCATTTTTATTATTTTTCTTTCTTACTTTTAAAAATTATTTACACAAGTTTTTCTAATTTTTGCATAATTCGTTCTAATCATACGTTTATTCAATCTTATTCTGTCATATTTATTCTGTATTATTCTTTACTTATTTCTTTTCCTTTTTATGATTATTCGTAATGCATATTTACATAATAGTCCCTTACAATTAATTAAGTATTTATATTTATATAATTCTATCTTATACATAAATATTTATTATCATTCATGTATAACTGTTTCTTAATATCTATATAACTATTCTATATCCATTATATATTTCTTATTTAGCTGGTCCTTATTCTTACATAATAATCCCTCAGTCAATTTTCTTCATTTCTTCATTTTTCTTAAATGGATACTCTTCATTCTTACGTAGTTATTCCTTATTTTTACATTGTTATTCATTATTCTTATATATCCAATACATATTCTTTCAAATCACTTCCATTATGTTTCATTGGTGTTCATTATTCGTATATAAATATAACGTATTGTTACATTTTATTCATTATTATTACATATTTAATTTTTATCCTTATATAGCAATTTATTACTCTTACATAACTTGTCCTTATTCCTGTATAATTATTACAGTACTTATTCTTACATAGTTAATCCTTATTCTTATATATTTAATTCCTCTTAATAGATGGCTATTCCTTATTCTTACATCGTCATTCCTTATTCTTACATAGTTATTCCTTATTCTTACTTAGTTAATCCTTATCATTATATATTTAATTCCTCTTAATAGATGGCTATTCCTTATTCTTACATCGTCATTCCTTATTCTTACATCGTCATTCCTTATTCTCACATAGTTAATCCTTATCATTATATATTTAATTCCTCTTAATAGATAGCTATTCCCTATTCTTACATCGTCATTCCTTATTCTTACATCGGCATTCCTTATTCTTACATAGTTATTCCTTATTCTTACATAGTTAATCCTTATCCTTATATATTTAATTCCTCTTAATAGATAGCTATTCCTTATTCTTACACCGTCATTCCTTATTCTTACATAGTTATTCCTTATTCTTACATAGTTAATCCTTATCCTTATATATTTAATTCCTCTTAATAGATAGCTATTCCTTATTCTTACACCGTCATTCCTTATTCTTACATAGTTATTCCTTATTCTTACATAGTTAATCCTTATCCTTATATATTTAATTCTTATTAATAGATATCTATTCCTTATTCTTACATAGTCATTCCTTATTCTTACATACTCATTCCTTACATACATACATGATTCCTATTCTTACATAGAAATTCCCTATAATTACATTTCTATTCCTATTTTTACATTGCTATTCTTGCATAGTTATAAGATATTTATAGATAGTTATTTCTTATTCTTACATATCTATTCCATATTCTTAAATAATCATTCCTAGTCCTAGTTATTCGCTATAGTTGAATAGCGATTACCTAACTTTACATTATTATTTCTATTCTTTTCTAAATGATTAATTTTTCTTGTATGATTATTCTTATTAACGAGAACTATAAATTATTCTTAAATCGTTTTTGTTATTTTTCAGCATTTTTCATTTATATATTTTGGTCTCTCTTTTTCTTAAAATTTAACACCTTGAAAAAAATGATATTTGCATATTCAGAAAATTAATTTGTTCGCTCGACTGAGATTACGTATATATGGATATTATTTAATGTCATATTATTTCAGAATATAGGCAACTACGGTTTTCTATTATTTTGTTTAGGTATTTTATATAAATATATAGCAATAGATTTCCGTGGGCTTTTCCATAGATTTACATTCAGATTTTCTTCTTTTATTTGTCTCTCGGAAATTACATTCTGACTTGTCAGAAAACCCAAACATGGCGGCGAAGAGGTGTCAGAGAAGGCTTAAATTCGATCCCACTTTTCAAGCTACTCGCACATCAAACACATTTTATAATACATCTATAGACCCATCTATTTCCCATATATTTAAACCTTATTTTTTTAATGTATGATAAATTAACGAAGTAAAAGCAATTAAGAGACATTACTTACCTGGACACTTAATCAATAAAAGTCATTTTATTAAATTCGATCATTTCTCCTGATTTTTTTGTCGGCGAACATAATCTTAGCAACGTAAAGTACACGAATGATGTGTCTTTGAGATAAACTTAAAAAGGAAACTAAATACACTTTTAAGCAACGTAGCGATATAAAGAGAGAATAAAAATATCCCTTGTAATTTGAAGAAGACAATACATAGTCGTCACGAAAAGGGAGTGCGGAAGTTGTGAGTACCTGTCTATATTTCATGAGGTATTATGTACATTAATTACATTATTCGGACTATTGTCCTTATCTTTGTCGCCATATTAATTACAACGTTTCGGCCGTTGTACGCTCCGGCCTTCTTCAGATGGCTGGAATCTCGAACTGTTAGGCGTTAGTTCGATCCAGTGACAGAACCCAAAGACTGTAAGTTCAATACTCGGTTAAGGCAGTAGAGACCTTCAACAGGAGATAACTGATAACTTTCATCCATTAAAAAAACAGTGCACGTGGAACTAGAACAGTCTAGCCCAGTGAGCGAAATAAATGGTTCTGTTCGACATTCCAACCACCTGAAGAAGGCCGAAGCGTACAACGGCCGAATCGTTGTAATAAATATGGCGACAAAGATGAGAACAATACTCCGAATAATGTAAGAAGTTGTGAGCCATGCTAAAAGATTACTGACACTACAATTTTAATACTATTTTCAAAATATTTTAGGATTTGTGCACCCAGCATTATACAAATGTTTTCTATGTAGCATTCAAAGGATTTCAAATAATGTCCCTAATTTAATCTACGGGATAAATTGTTCATAATCCTTTCTTCATATACAGTTGTGTATCAAAAATAGTTTTGTGAGGTAGGTACCTGACAACAGAATAAGGACCATTCGACACTGTGTGGGAGTATTTGAAAGGGTCCACCAGTTAATGATCTGAAGTGTGTATGCGTGTGCAGAAGGAGGACATTTTGAACATTTGTTAACAGTTGCTGTGTTGAGGTACAACGATGTTTCGTTTGGATATATGTTTATATAAATAATTTGCATTTATTGTTGCCAGGAACACGTCCCCAAAATATTAGGTTGGTGCAAAAATAATGACGTAATAATGTCGTTTTTTGACGTGAAAAAATACGTCAAAAAACGACATTATTACGTCATTATTTTTGCACCAACCTAATATGTAAAAAAAAAACAACAAAAAACGTTTGGTTTGTATTTGGAATTGGACATTTAACAGTTTGCGATGGAGTAATGGATAGCGGCTCGGAATCGGAAAGCCGAGTTCGAATTCCATTCGAATCCATTACATTTACTTGTGTGCTAATACCCTTAGGGAAGGTATGAATCCTCTTCCTCAGCTATGGATAAATAGCAGGACAGACCGGCTTCTATAGACTTGGGTGGCAACTGATCTACCTCAGAAAGTAATGGCAAAAAAATCGAAATATACATGATCGCCTAAGCGTGTATCACGCATGGCACATGACTGACCGTAAACTTTAAAATTAACTCAAAAACGAAGGATTTAGTGAAATATGAATTTTTGACTTTGTTTTGATGTGAGTAACGCGCCAGCAAAATGTGAAACTTATTTTTTATACGTATATGTCTATCTATCTATGTCTATTAAGTGGGGTAGTAATTGCGAGTTCAATATCTGTGACAGGTAGTAGGTATTCGGCATCAGGGGAAACTGGGTTAGTTATAATTTAACAGCACCAAAAAGAACAAGAAGTTAAATGATATGTAGTGCGGAAAGAGAAAATCTATCCGCGCCGATTTAATAAAGTGTTAATTTTGAAATCAAAAACCTGTATAAGCCAGTGAGTGGAACGCCCAAACGTTTTTATAATAACAACTAAGATGCAGGCCTGAATCCGAACGAAAATTATATAAATGTTGATAGCTTTTCATTCCTGTATGCCCGACAATGATTTTTGACGTCAAAATCAAATAAACATTTAACTATCATTATAGTAAGATACTATGAAAATATGAAAAGATTACGAAGAACGGAAGATGTCTTGGAAAATATTGTCTGAAACAAAGAAAATGGCTCTGAACTGCTTTGTAATATCTAATCACCTGTATGGTAGAGAATGCTGATCAATTTCTCACATTTGGAGAAGAATATTGAAGATACAGAGATTCATTTTGTTACGGGAGATTCCTGAGAATATAATGAACAAGACGTGTGAACATGTTCTTTTCAAAATATATGGACCATAGGCAAGCGTATCCTTACAATCAGAAATGTCTGGGACATATAATCATGTGAGAATTTTCCAAGAAAAGAAAAACCCACAAACATACGTATCCTTACGTTCAGAGTTAGTCGATAGAAATTTCTGGTAAATGCAATCAACTGATAATTTTTTATAGAAAATATGAACTAGAAGCAAACGTTCTGTTACAATCAAAACCAGTCAGTTGAAATTTCTGGGACTTATAATCAGGAAAGTTGGGAAAGGGAATTTAAAGAAAACAAGAGAAGCAAACCCCACCAGCGAATAATCGATAAAAAAAAATTCATGTAGATACATATCAGAAGTGACAATTACGAATGCTAACGGGTCAAGTGTCAATAAGAACAGTAAACAGCAGAAAGCTATGGAGAGGCAAAATATTGGAGCCTCTTTGCCCATAATATGGGGTATTTTTAAAAATGTAAGCTAAAATCTCATTTACTAAAATTTATTTGATTTTATAATCACAAAGAAATAAGCCCTTAACTCTAAAAATAATATACAACAATATCATATTTTGTTTTCGTAAAAAAAACACCTACTTTAGTTAACGCTTTATAAATTCTTGTTATTCTTTCAAAAAATTTTTTTTTAAATGTTGAAGGCAGGCATTCTCACGCATTCGTCAAGTACTGGAAAAAACCTTACTCTCACTCTTGGATTATTCTACTCGAAATCTCTTCTGACATAGTAATTTAGTGGTGAAAGGTCTGCAGTTTAGGGTGGCCAAATCATAATTTTTAAAATTGTGTTCATTTGATTTGACACGTGGCAAATTTGAGATAGTTTAGGAGAGTGTTTAGGATCTTTGTCTTATTGAAAGGTGAGTTTATTTTTTCAATTATCGATATACCCTATGGTATAGCACATCTTTGCACAATCGAAGGATAGTTTTTTTTTCATGATTCCTTTGAAGTGAATCAAATGTCGAGTCATTTCTCCCCCTCAAAACACCGTCACACTATCATGTTTAACAGATAGAAGAACGCATTCACCCTTCAGTTTTTAAATAAATAAAATCTCTGAAAAGACTATCGTAATGGCACAATTTTTTTTCTAAAAATAGAAACAATTACATGTTTTGGAACATTAATTATGTTACGTTATGTTACATTATGTTACGTCATTGTTACATTATTTGATTGCATTAATCATTGCTGAATTAACATTTAGAACTTGTATCAACATTTAACTTACGTTGGTATTTTTCAAAAGAATCTGCTGACCGATTATTGGCGCAAAGAGAATTTAATGATTTTCATAAAAAATAAACAGAATCTATTGTGGAAAAGAAATTTGAACTTTTTGCCAATAGGAGGATCTTAGAGAAAGGCTGAATTATAAAAGCAAATATATTCGAATCATGAAGTTTTTATATTTTACTTAAAAATAAAAAAAAAAACAATTTAAGATGGTAGTATTTTCAAAGAAGTAGAGTGTAGGCCAAAATATCTAGTTGCATTATATTTATATATATATATATATATATATATATATATATATATATATATATATATTGTTTGAATAAAAACAGACCACGTTAAGGTTACATGTAATAAATTATTTCTCCATAACCCCTTTAACAGGGCTCTGGATCATCAGACTTTACTTCCAAAAATTGAAATGAAAAATGAAAAATGAAAAGAAATTCACACATTTTTGACGGACCTCATCAAGTATACGTAAAATTAACGGAGTGAGGAAGTGAGGTGGGAAAGAGGATATGAATGTGTCATATGTATCATTTCAAATTCTTATTTTTAATTTTTAACTTCAATGTGTCGGCTAGATGTTGTTCGAATTTATTGTGTCTAGTCTCAAGATATAGATGGCTAAGGAGTGGAGGGGTGGAGACCGACTTTAAACGAAGAAGCTACACTACTTTCACGAGGACAGTTTTTCTTTCAAATTTTTTAGACGCTGTTAATTCGCGTTACATTAACGGGCATGTTTGGGAGGTAAAAGTTTTTTTTGGATCTAGATGTTTAAACAATCTACGAAGAAATTAATTTGAAATTCGGTGGAGTTTTTTGTTATTTTCTATGAAACAGTTGATTGGAAAAATTCACAGATAGTACATTGAAAGAGTAATCTATTTTATATTTAGTAATCTTATTAAAGTAATCTTGTTAAAGTAACGCGAATTAACAGCGTCTAAAAAATTTCATTTTTCATTTCAATTTTTGGAAGTAAAGTCTGATGATCCAGAGTCCTGTTAAAGGGGTTATGGTGAAATAATTTATTACATGGAACCTTAACGTGGTCTGTTTTTATTCAAACATATCTGCTTTGAATTTTACATTGAGCTCTCCGGATATCACCCTCTTCGTGTCTACACATACGGATTACCTAAGTTTGCATAATCTATCTATCTGTCTATCTATCTATCTATCTATCTATATATATATATATATATATATATATATATATATATGTATACCTGAGAAATATTATATATATATATATATATATATATATATATATATATATATATATATATATATATATATATGTGTGTGTGTGTGTGTGTGTGTGTGTGTGTATGTGTATTTATATATATATACAAATAGAAATTATTAGAAGGATTTGATAATTATAATAATTAATACATCGAGTCTGATAGAAACGTCAACAGAATGCAGAAAGCACTGGACGGCCGTTTCGTCCAATATTTGGAAGTCATCAGCAGTGGTCATCCACTACCGAGATGTGTATATCATTGCGTGAACCGGCTTCTAATGCTCTAGAATGAGCGGCTTGGTGAGAGTAGTCGTGGCTCCAGGGCGGGCACAGTTCTATGGTGAGAGAGAACTGAGTAGACTTTCACCATGGAATATGTGAGCGAGCGGCGCTTTATTGAGTCTGATTTGCAACCGCTTCGTCTCCGGGACCCATTGGAACAGTTGGTATGATTTTTGCTTGACAACATAACTGTCAGGGATTCAGTTCTCGGTAGTGGATGCCCACTGTTTATGTGTCCCAAATATAGTACGAAACGGCCGTCCAGTGCATTCTGTTGAGGTTTCTATCAGACTCGATGAATTAATTTATTTTTTTGACAAACATATATATATATATATATATATATATATATATATATATATATATATATATATATATATATTATAATAATATTTTTTGTTTAAAAATATGATTCCTTCGCTACATAAGAGTTCTCATGTTTCAAAAAAGGGAGAGCCGAAATCATCCAAATAATTAATAAAATTAAGTTGGATTGTGGTGTTTAGTCCCGTTTCATCTTCAAGCGAAATTTTAGGAATAAGCTATCTCTCGGTTTACGTGTATTTTTACAGAATTTGTTATTGTGGGAGTGGCTAGACTATTTTCCTTCTTTAAGTGGTCAGGGAGTTAATTCTTATCAGTAGATTCATCATACTCTGAGAGGTTTAATTAAAATTAATCACGGATGTTTTAACTCAAGTACTTTTGATCTTTACTAAGGTCATCTTCAGGCGTAAATTACAAAGACAAACTTATTGTAACTATCATAAAATCTGCATTCTGCGGTGATAGTGATATTCTGTTATAGTTGTCTTAGAATTTTAGATTTATCCATTTTTGTGAAACATACATTTAACTATAAGGAAGCTGACCGAAGATAAGGTAGAAATGTAGAA
>OZ010592.1:74886497-74898997 GCA_963932145.1 Acanthosepion lycidas | reverse complement strand
CAGAATCTGAGTGGAATACGTCATGAAAAGCATTGCTTAGCTCGAGACAGCGGATCAATAGATGCAATTTTATAAACATATTTCAAAATATCAGGTATCATGTTGCAGAATCTGAGTGGAATACGTCATGAAAAGCATTGCTTAGCTCGAGACAGCGGATCAATAGATGCAATTTTATAAACATATTTCAAAATATCAGGTATCATGTTGCAGAATCTGAGTGGAATACGTCATGATAAGCATTGCTTGGCTCGAGACAGCGGATCAATAGATGCAATTTTATAAACATATTTCTGTCAAAGCGAACAACATAAATATAACATTTGTATATCCAACTTTTCATAGATTACATTCAGGTGTTTAATAAAATCAGAAATAAATAAGTTTAATTTACACATGGAATACTACAGAAAATACAATCTTTATGTGGTAAGAGAATATGTTTAGTGGAGATAAAGATTTAAACAGGATTAAGACATGCCTCCGTTTCTCATCGGATGTATTCAATCTATTCAGTGAGATACTCATAGATCAAGAAAACCTATGATACTTTATAATCGGCTAGGATTATGCAAAGTTATATTTCGCAGATAACATAGATATTGAAATGTTAGTCAGGGTTGTAAGGGAAGCGCTAGAATAAGAAATAACTCTAAATAAGAAGAAATACATACTTGTCATAGCAAGAAACATTCTACGTTGCGTATTTGGTACGTCAAAATGAACCAAGTGTTGATCGTTTTCTGTTTATTTCTTTAATGCTTATGAATAATTTGTGTATTCGAAATATATTTCGGATTTTAAAAAAATAGGCTTACAATAGTTAAGTTTTAACAAGCGGTCCGCATTCCGGGCAATGACTGGACTCGACGTGACTTACCTTCGGTTATTGTAAGAGAACTGGAATTTTCAATGATTTGATCGCTGGCCAATCTTAAATATTTACATGATTCATAATCGATCGAAGAAATTTAGGCAGATTTTTACAGTCGTGTAGAAATTGTTAAATATTCATTTTTATAAAGTGACTCAATTATTATTGAATTAAAAAAAAAACAGTGATGTAAACAAAAGAAGTGATTGATTTGTTTTTCACGGTTTATCAACCTTTTTCAGATTATTTAAAGACATACATTTTTTCGATTGTATTTTTTTTTTAAATAATACTAATTTAGTTACGCAAGTATTACTAATCAACATATAGTGATTTAGTGATGTAAGTATTACTAATTAACATATAGCTAGCGAAAAAAAATAAAGCTTCAGATAAGTTATACTTGCGTTCGGTTTCTCACTGCAATATATTCGATTATGAATCAAGATGAAACATTGTATGATAACGCAATGGGTCGACGTCGACCCTGACTATAGGACAAGATAATGAGCAATGAACCATTGGATTCTAACACTTGAAAACCGACAAAAAGATAAGCCAAGACTGATAACAGAGTATTTGTCCGTCTCTATCCACTTGATAATTTCAGACTCCCCTTCTTACTAGGAAGCTATAAACATACTGCTCGCAATTTACTTCAAGCTGTGTAGCCAAGACTTCTATGGGTCAACTACGTCAGATGTGTCAATGCCATAGGCGACTCTCGTCTGCGAAATAAATTCCACGACGTCCCGAAAGAACCCGCCGGAGACCGGGATAGTGGAATGCTTTTATCCTCTAAAAAATTGTAGCGAGGGAAAATGTTGTATGGATTATTTCCCCTTGTTTATATTCTGGGGAAACACTCTATTCTATGTTGAATAAAGCTTCAGGTAAGATATACCTCCATTCGTTTTCTTACTACACACACTGAATCAAACAATCGTGCTTCGTTTCCTAAGAAACCAATTGATATGGTTCGTTATAACCGAACTGCTGACACGTCTTGTTATAACAAAACTATTCAAAATGAAATAAAAACTTTACATGTAAGCTTATAATGAAATTTGAAGGATGTTCTTTAAATAACCTGTGATATTTTGACTTGAATTATATGTGTCTATTTTATATTGAGATGTAATTAAAAGCGTTTGGTTGTCTAGAATACAGTATAACTTAGTGTGAAGGAAAATCAATTTGATCATCACTGATACATTTTGAGCAGATCCAAATTGAATTCTAAATATTGACAAATACATTTAACTTTTATAAAATTAAATGATGAAAAGTTTTTCCATCCCCCCAATTCTCATACACGTATACTTTTGATTGATGCTCAACAGGTACATAAACATAATTGAAATATATATATATATATATATATATATATATATATATATATATATATATATATATATATATATATATATATAAACATATACATATACAAAAACATAACATACATAAACATATTTGAAATAGGCGTGACGAAAGATATTGTGGTTCTATATTGAAACATATAAACAGTTTCCTCTTTCTTTCTAAATGTTACCTTCGGGCTCACTGTCATTTCCAATTTAATTTGCAATGATATTACCCAAGATAGAAATATTTTAAAAACATGAGGTGCCATTCGAGTAAAAACAAAATATCAGATTCTCATATTTCTTTTAAAACGTCTCGTTCAACTTGCTTTTAACTAGTTTCTACACTGAATATAAAATACTTTGAAAATCCTTTCCATATCTTTTTTTCTTGGCAGATCATCTGTATCAAAATGTTGAGAAGTTAATTATTAGAATTGATGAAATCAAAAGCATAGGTAAACTGAATGAATTCGGCTATCCTGTCAAATCGGTATGACATTAAAAAAAGATAAAACAAAAACTACAATAGAGAGATGCCTGAATTAAATCGTCTAGCAAACATATCTAAAAAAAATTTAAAAAATTTAAAAATGTTAATAAAATGTTGATATAAAAAAAAATACCGGCGCTGTAAATTCTTCTGCGTTTCCTTTAGGTTCAAACTTATAACCGATGTATGTGTTTTTATAATTTCAACTCCGCTTAATGCATGTATAATTACATCAACAAAAACATTAATCTATTACGATGAAAACCTTCGATAAGAGACAGAGGTGTTACAATTATTTTTTTTTTTTTACATTACCATTAATTTGAAATTGTCAGTTCTCACGTTGGTTCAAAAACGAAGAAAGGTACTTGATGACCAATATCTTTCTAATTTTAAATATCTTTCATATTTACGTGACAGATGTACATGCAAAGATTGTAACAAAGTCAATAACATGAAAAATATACAAACAAAATTGAATTATAACAAAATATATAACGATTGCTGCTGACAGGAAGTGAAAAGATTATATTGGAATATTTGGTAGGTCTACTGCTAGGAACATTGGTTCACTGTGTCGTGCAAGAAACTATCTTCAATTTCTATTATTTACATTGTTCGGACTATTGAACTCATCTTTATTGCCATATTCACGACGTTTCTGCCGCTTTCCTCTCCGGCCTTCTTCACGTGTTCCTAATTTTGAACTAAATCCATTTAGAGTGTACTAGTTCCACGCGACACACCTCTTCCAGATGTCTCTGTTATCTCCCTTTAGTAACTTAATTCTCCAAGATTCTGTTCACCACTGCTGTAGCCAGGCATTGTTGAACTCACAATTATTTGGTTCGAGTCATTTGATCCAGTCAAATATTTTATCCACTGGGGCATGTGTCCTTGAGGATATAAGCGTTGGTTGGATCCAGTGACTTGAAACAGGGACTTGTTATTTCAATACATGGCTAAGGCAAGAGAGAGCTTAAAAGTACGGCTTTTAAGCTCGTAATTAATAAATTAATTATATGACTGCGGAAACATGAAAAGACACACGTAGCTCGGTTCTCATAGCACTACCCAAGAAACCAGGTGAAAATTAATACCAGGACAATCAGAATTCTGATGATTAGAGCGCGAAGCAGAATTAAACCAGAAATTGGACACAAACCTTGCGGCTTTGTCAAGGTTATATGAATAAGAAATGCTATTTTAACAATCACAATGATATCGAAAGGAGCAGGACAAATATACAGATGCATGATCACTTAAAATGCAACTGGGCGTAAAAAATATTGTGACTTCTCGTCTGATGTGTTCAACTTCGGCAATGAGGCTCTCTTACGGGAGCTGGAGACCATTCTATGATTGAACACGGCCGTGCGCATCATAATAATTTACGAAACGCAGATGACATTGTAGTGACCGCAAAGAAAACTACAGAACCTCTTAGACGGCGTAGTAAAGGAAACGAGAAAAAAGGGACTAACCCTCAACTGTATGTAGGGAAATATAAATTACGATTGTCCGCAAAAGGAAAAGATCCGAACCGCAACATGCCAACAACAGACATTTAAATATCGTGGAAATAATTTAACAGTCGATGTAAAAAGCCATATCCAAACGCGCACTGGATTAGAAAAAATGAATTCCAAAATCTAAAAAAAGTTTTAAGAAATATGAGAATTTCCTTAGAGACAAATCCTGTACTGAACTTATGTCATATCAATCATATTGCATGGCAGTGAATGCCGGACAACTTCCTCACACATTGAGTGAAACTGGATGCTATGGAAATGTTATTTTACGGGAGGATAAACTTTATTCATTAGAATGATCTTCGTAACCAACAAGGACGTCTAAAGAAACACGGAAATAAAAAGGACATGTACACACAATCAGACGTCCTGGGTATATCCGGCAGCAAGGCATCTGATGAGGAGGTTTACAGGAACCACCTCTTCTGTTGTTCCGAGGTCAACTTTGACTTGGGGTCGTAACATCTGTTAGGGTAGCAGCTATGGACAAACAGATAACCTCCAAACTGTGGTGAAAACACTAAGAACGCTAAAAATATGTTTTATAGTAAAAAATACCACTAATATATTTTTGAAAAAAATATCAGCAGTAAACTTTTGAAAAAACAAAACAAAACAGCAATACATTTTTTTTGAAAAAAACAATACTAGCAACACGGTTGACGCTGGGCAAAAAAAAAAAAACAACAACAAAAAAACATCTTCACAAAAATACGACAATGAAACCTGATCCACGAACTGATTTCTTACAACGGATACATATTCTATGCATACAAACCTATACTAAAAGTCTTATCGGCATTGAATAACCTACTAAGGTGTTGATATAACGTAAGACAAAATAAACTAAACCAAAGCAAACCAGAATCAGAAAGATCTTTCTTGGTTATACAGGGTGTTTCGCAATTGTTGAAAAAAAAGCAGCAGCCTCTAAGATGGGGAGTGCTGGAGGAGCGTGAGGACTTTGATGAGGAGTAACAGTGGTTACATCAGGATGATGCGTCTCCTCATATTGCAAAAGTTACCATGGCATGGCTCCAGGAAAGGTTTGGGGAACGTCTCATTAGGCGCAAAACTGAAGTCGAATGGGCATCTCACTCCCCTGCGCTGAACAACCTCACCCAGATTTCTTCCACCTGGTAGATTCTTATTGTCCCAAATGTGAAATGTGAATCTCAGAGTAACTACACGTCCCAGGCAAACGAGATTAAATAGGTACACTCAACTTAATTTTTACACATTTATTTTAAACTTGAGATCATTTGTGAGAGAAATGGCTATTTTATGAGACTAAAAATATAATGTCAATTTTTGGAGACACACAGTATAATCGTTGTTATTTCGTTTATTTACCAGATGCATTTCTATTGTTGTATATATTTTAGAAAATTTGACAGTGTTGTAATTCAAATTAGAGCGATCACTGAATTCGGAGAGATGCTTTAGGTATCACCAAAGTCATTCTTCAAGTAAATGATCTCCATAGACTCGCAGACGATTCGCCAGTAATTGATTTAACCTTTCCGGGAAAAAAATCATCTATTTTATAGGCTTTTCCAATAAGAGTAAAGCGTTGATATTTAACTGAAAGTTGCCAATGGCTGTGTAACGTTTCCGTGTTCTACATTTAAAATTAATTGAGGAGGTCGGGCCTCAACGAGTCACTAAAATATGACCGTCAGCGAACTTGTTAATGTTCTGTGAATTATCGAAAAGTATCTCTTAAGAATATAACCTATCGAAAAATTCGAATATGGCTTTATGTAATTAAGAAAGACCTTTCAAATTGCTTTTATTATATTTCAGTTTTTATAAATCTTTCGATGATAATTCTTTTAATCCTCGTAAATGTATTTACCTGTAACCTTGAATATTTTATGAAACAAAAGTCCCACATACTGAGGTATTTTGGTATATTACGTTTATAAAAACAAATGAAACCTAAATACTTTTTATAGCAGTGTTAGAGAGTATGTCTTATGCAGAATTTATTTTTAAGTACTATGTCACTTCAGAACGTAATCGTTCATGACGCTCAACAGATTTTATTATTAAGTCTGAATTGCTATAATTTATTATGGAAGACAATAGTTTAGTTGTCTCATTGCGTTTGTTCTGTTAGTTTGAGAATTGTCGTTTGCATTTGGGAATGTGCGATGTGTTGACGAACTAAAACTAAAACTGATGGAATGGTTTAGAAAACAGAAAAAAGAAAATAGAAGAAAATACGATAGAAAATTTTATTATATCTGAAAATATTTGCTTAGAGAATGAGGGGTCACGAAAGAAAGTGTAAATTTAAATAATATTCATATGGTGATTTTATAGGCCGAAAATATGAGGATGAAACGCAATCGTAATTATTTTAAAGAGGTAAGCTTGCTAACCATTACACCACTTGGACGTGCTAAAAAGATTGTCTAAGCGTAACTTAGATGTGGCACAAGGCAAAAGTATGGGACACTAAGTGAGTATCGAAATATGTACTCAGTGGTAATAGTTCTAGGGAGAAAAGCTTGCGAATCATTACGCCACATCGAGATGCCTAAATGATTTTCTAATCGTAGCTTACATGTGGTACAAGTCCGAAATTGTGCCGAATCCATTGAGGATCGAACCCATTACCTCTGTCGTAAATGATCTAGTAAGACAAGTTAGCCAACGATTGCACTACGTCAAAGTTTTCTGAATGCTTTCTAGAGCCAGTGTAAAAAAATATATATATTTGAACCGTTAGAGTGAGTGATATTCTGAGGTGACTATTTTAGCATCCTACCTAGACATCGGCTGAGTTTAAAAGAAGGTTTCCCTTTTGGGATACGCATTACGCATGATTCCAGAGGTTTATTTGTTTTTTGTTTTTTAAGTATGCCCAAATGTTGAATAATTTTTGCTGCTGCAAGTAATGTCTTTAAAGGAATGCTTGACTGGCGAAAAGGTGTAATGTCTGTTACAGATTCTTCATATTTTGGAAATAAAAGTGTTCCTTGTCCTAGAGTTACTCTCAATCAAGGCTAGAGATCATAGTCTACTCTGTTGTATTCTCAATATCTGGAAGTGTGGAAGTGGATTCATGTCATTCAAAAAACATTTACAGAAAAGTAAATGCATCGTGTAGGTAACATTAAGTTATATGTGCTTATTTATACAAGTAGAAAGAGTAACATTGCTTTTGTCAAATATAGAGCATTTAAATACATTGATATTTATTCTTAGAATAATTTTTATCGGAAAGTTTTATACAAAATAGTGTAAGTTTTATTGGAATATAAACATTCGTAATACTCTTTTTCTGATAATATTTATTCATCTTAATTTGAGTTAGTTTTCTTACAAAAGCACAAAACTCCATCCAAGGATCGGGCATGAAGCAAAAAAAAATGGTTTTGCTTTATTCTTTTTAAATCTTACCTAGTGAAGTTTTTCTTAACGCAACAGTTACATCGTCAATCATATAAATCTCTTATCTTACAATGTGACTTTTATTTTTGTCCGTGCAATATATTTACGGTTATCATAAATATTAAATGAAATACGCCGGTAACATAAACAGTAATATTACTTTGAATATATTATTAGGTGAAACATTGACAGTTATTAAACTTTTCCCTTCTATTTAAGCCACGTGATTGTGCCAAATTGAAACACAGAAGAACTGAATCAATTTTACTAAAATAAAATAGATATTTTATATACGCCCTTAAATACTGCTTCCTTTGTTGAAAGATATATTTAATACAGATTTGTTTTTCCTTCTTTTGTGTACGGCAGGAATTCTGGACCTTTCAGATAATGGTTCTCCTCGATATCCTGTCCTTTGTAGCTTTTGGTATTTTTTTTCTTTTTGTTATCTCTCCTAAAATGTGCCAGTCATTTACCGATGGTCGTTAGATAGTTCATAGGATTTTTTCTTATGCCTCTCTTGCATTCAATATGTTTCGTGAGTGTGAAATTATCGAAAGTCTCTTTCCACATTAGAAATTTAAACTGTCTCCTTCCGATATTAAGTTATATAAATTAATATATTTTATTCTTCATTTTGTCTGGACAATATTCCTTTAGAACATGGCCCAACATGGCTAACTAAATCTTTCTATACTTTCTAGTTCTTATAATAAGAATTACAAAGGATAGGATGGCCTTTCTAACATTGCCCTCGACATCCCTGGTCTGTTCTGGCAGCCATTTTACATGCATATTAGGTAGGTTATTAGCTCTTTCCCTCTTCCGCTCTCTCTTTCTCACTTAATTCCCGTGAATGTTTCTTTCTTCATTATATACCTTAAAACTTCCACCTTACACATAAGTTTCGTATATGATATTCACAACATCCTTCCTTAGAACTGCATCTTTTTTTCTTCAAGGCTCTTGTGAAGAAAAATTCCCAGTATTCATTGCTATATAAGAAGAACGATAATTACATAAGAATATCTTTGTTTATTAACGAGATTTTCCTGTTTCTCAATATGTTGCTTATCTTTTCGCGGCGCTGTTTGATATACCAACACGCCTTCGGATTTAGGTAGTTCGTCGTCTGTCCACGCACTTCAGTGATATAGATTTATATTTTAAAAATTTACTTGATTTTGGAAGATCCAGTTCGGAGTTCGTACCTTGCTCTATTTTTAATACCTATGAATATAATTCCTAACAAAGTACAATGTATTTTAAATTTCTTTCTTTTCCATATTTTTGGTACATTCTCTTGCAGTTTCCTTTCTAAATCGGACATTAACAGAATTATCTGCAAATCTTAAGATGAGGAATCGTATTAAGACATCTAGTTCTCTCAGGAATAATTCTATGTGGAATTTAGTCTCATGCTACTTTCTATATTTGTGTATTTTACTAATTCAATTTCTTATGCAGGTGGTTTAGTCTCAGTATAAATTTTAGATAATCCTTTTAAATAATAAATATGATTTTCTCATTTATATTTAGATATATTTACATAGGCGTTGTAACAGATATTGAGCAGTTCTATCCATAAATATAGCATACCATTAAATAATATTATATCATAAAGGTTATTATTATTTATCATATCCTGAAGCTGGAAAAAGCGTATTAAAAATGAAACAGCCAGATCTTGTCGGTTGTATTTACTCAAATTTGTTTGGAAATATACATACATACATACACACACACACACACACACACATATATATATATATATATATATATATATATATATATATATATATATATATATATATATATATGAATATGGGTATATATACATTTATATATATATATATATATATACGTATTCATATATATGTATATGTATATATATATATATATATATATATATATACACATATATACATGTATATGGATATACATATATATATTGATATATATATATATATATATATATATATATATATATATATACATATATACATGTATATGGATATACATATATATATTGATATATATATATATACATATATATATTGATATATATATATATACATATATATATATATATAATTATATATATATATATTTATATATGGATATATATGTGAATTTATATATGTATACATATATATAAATACACATATATATGTATGTATATATATATATATGTATACATATATATATATATATATATATATATATATATATATATATATACATATGGTTATATATACGTGTGTGTATGTGTGTTTGTGTGTGTGAGAGATAGACGAAGAGATAATAATAAACGTTTATGAGATATTTTGATAAAAACACCTGCCTCGAATGTGGTAAGAGGACGTCTTCCACTGTTGGAGACATTCAATGAAATAGAGCAGTATAAAATCCATATTAGGATATAAGATGTAAAAGTTCTCTTACGCACAGCGGCAATCACCCCAATCTAGTTTATCAGGGAATGAACAATATAAAACATCAAGAAATATCGAAACTTGAATATATATATTTAAGTTTCGATATGAGATATAAAAGTTATATATATATATATATATATATATATATATATATATATATATATATATATATATATATATATATATATATATATATATATATATATATGTTCGCGCTTGAAATTGGTGAAAACCAAGACATAGTTAGTGTCAATGTGTACAAATATAAAATAACCCTATGAAATTTTCATCCAATTTGTGTTTTCTAAAATGACTTTCCAAAAATGAACGCTATAAAAAATCTATTTTCATCATTTATGTAGTAATATATTAGGTTGGTGCAAAAATAATCACATAATAATATCGTTTTTTCAGGTTAAAAAACGTCAAAAAACTACATTATTACGTCATTATTTTTGCGCCAACCTAATATTTCACCAAAAGTGAATATTTGACATGTGAAAAAAATATAAGGTTTATTTTACTTTGAGGAACCTCCTTTTGCAGCGATTACTTCAACCAAACGTTTTCTGTAGCCACATATCAGACTCTTGCCACTCCCCCCCGCCTCTTTGCAAAACTCAGGCACCTGTCAGAGTTTGGAGAGTCATCTCGTATGAACCACCAGCTTCAACCACGATGTTTCTAATGAAGTTAGACCCGGACTTTGACTAAGCAAATACAGAATAACCATCTTCTTCTTCGTAAGGCATTCCTTGGTAGTTTTTCTCTTATGCTTAGGGTCATTTTTGTTTCAGAATCCATTTTTTGGCCCGGCTTGTAATTCCTCATTAATTGTAGAAGATTCTCATCCAAAATTAATTGACAGGGCTTTGAATATGTATTTCCTTGGATAATATGAAAATAACCAGGTCCAGAGACACAAAAGCACCTCTTTACCTTAACATTCTCTCGATCTTTCTTGACAGCTGGAATCAGGTTATTGATAGGCTATGTTTCCCTTACTTCAAACAAGGCAGTTCTGATTGTGAAAAAAAATTATATGTTTGGTTCATCTGTCATGGCATATTTTAATTGATCAGTTTCTTTTTTTTCCGTTGAGAGCAGAGCTTTCCTTCTAGCATATCTCCAAATAAAGCCATGTCCGATCAATTTTCGTCTGATTGTAGACAGATGTACATTTAATCTAGATGTTACCAGAGAAGTTTGCAACGCTCTAGAGGTGATGTGTCGGTTGATTTTTGTCTCATTTATTATATTTCTAGTGTCTCTCGGCGATAATTTTGATAGGCGTCCACTTCTAGGAATATTTGCTGTCGTCTTGAATGGCCTTCATTTTTAAATTATCTGTGACCATGTCTGGGTGGTCCTATACATCTTTTTGATTTGGTCTTATAGGTTTCCACAGACAGGTGAAAAATCAGTAACTTCTTGCTGATGTAATCAGATACCTCCTTTACTTTTGATTTGTGATGCATTAGTGTAATATGCTGGACTCCATTCTTTTAATTTGTATTGCAAAATCAATTTAATAAGGATGTCTCATTTGATTGGTCAGCATAAATTAGATAATTAAACACACAAATGTGTTTCGGATGAATTTATTACCTAATTGACAAAGGAATGTCATATTTTCTCTTTCGGAGAAATAAATAACTCAATAAATATATTAGAATAACTTTATTATTTAAATATTATTATTGAAATATCATGTATATATATGCATGTTGCCTTTCTTCAGCTTTTTTAAAAACATTATTTAAGGAAAAGTTTTGACAATGTGTATTTTATTTCTTTAAGTAAATTTTTATTTTTTAGAAACCTAGTAATTTATAATGTCTCATGTATGCAAAAAAATACATGTATCATTTAATGACCTACCTATTTTAGCTTTTGTCATTGATTTCCATTTCACAGTAGGTGTTTTATTGGTTTCTTTTAACTACCAGAAATATTTAGATAGAGACGTCTGATTTCGGTATTTATTTATCCTAAAAGTATTTTGATGTTGACGAAACTTATTTTGAATCCATGTATTGTGCATTCAAAATAGAATTTTACGTTGCCTGGATCCTCAATAGATAACATATAACACTGGTACACTAATCATTCATTGCAACATTTATTATTAAAAGTACAGTTTTGAGGATTTCTGCACTTACATAATTTTTATTTATCTTCATCTCTATTTATTATACTGTCTACATTTCTTAGTTTTGGTCAATGTGTTGACTCAAGATATTAGCATTATGTTTGTTAATAATCATTTCTAAGTATTCAGTACAACTGTAATTTAATTTTAGGGTATTTATTTTATTAAAATAGTACTGGGTTTACTGTCTTTAGGTAAAAGTTTAACGATAAACAACGGAAAGCGTTTTTCACCATTTAGTTGAA
>OZ010592.1:74861497-74881497 GCA_963932145.1 Acanthosepion lycidas | reverse complement strand
CAAGTGGGAAAAATTTAAATCTGCATGGCACTTTACTCTAATTGGCTCATTCGCTTGCTTAAACTCAACGTTGATTCTGGTTCCCCAGAACTGGGCTGGATGTGAAAAAGTATTTGTTGTTAACATTCTTTTTTCATACGGTTTTTCCAGTTACGAGTCCTTTTTTAAAGCTGATCGTTTTGTGTTCATTTTGTTTAATTGTTTTTTCGTATCAGATTTAATGTTTAGTATAGAGCTTTGAAAAAATTCGCAGAGTGAGATAGGCAAGAAGTAAGGCATGTAGTAACATTAGCACGGCAAAAGGCACTCCTTTAAAGGCAAGGAAGGGCAAAAATATTTTAAGTCAAGTGATAGCGATTGCTGTATGGGTCGTGCGATTTTTGGATCAAGCACGGGCAACGCCAGGCGATGCTGCTAGTCCTTATTAAAGGATGAAAGGAACTTAACATGGTGATGAATATTCATATCGTTTCGAGTACTTTCAACGATAGCTGAATATCTTCATCATGGTCTTGTTTTTTCTTAAAGAGAATTTTTTTCTTGTCATTAGTTTTCTAAGACAAAGAAATTTGTGTTCATCTGGAAATTGAATTTATTTATAAATATTTATGCAGAATTAATAAGTAATTTAATTAATTGTTGGTTTCAATTTTTTAATGTAGATCGTTTCAAGAATCTTTAGATTATGTTTATTATTTCCCTGAAAAGAATAGATGTATATTCAAAAATAATATTCCTCAACTAATTATTAATACTGCGCAAATGTTTTGAAATATTTATGGTTGATAGTTTAAATAGCGAGGTTTTACATAATGGCGTTAAATATGTTTTCTTTTTTTTAAGTTTCAGACATTACAATAATTAGTTACCTCCCTTGTGGTTTTCCACATGAGCTTACATGATAAAATTTAAAATTCTGCATTACATAAAATAGTGTTTCTAATTTCCCACGAAAAAAATCAGATGAACACAACAATTTTGTCTTTAAATAATGATGAACACAAAAAGTTTTGTCTTAGAAAAAACAAGGCCCTCATGAGGACAATGTGCTAAAGTTGAAAGTACCATGCAATAAAATGAATAGGCATACGTGTATCAAAATTACTTCTAAAATAACTTGGAGCTTATTCCTCATACCAAAACAAAGACAAAAGTCTATATAAGTATATGTCCGAAAATACTTTGCTTTTGAGTTATTAAGTTTAAAGAATGTTTACTGCAGATGGCGCTGTGTTGCTATATAGACTATGTTACATTTGTCATTTGTGTACATTTGTGGCTAGTCTGTCTTCAACGATTAACGTGCGTAGTATTGGGATAACTTATAAGTGTGCAGTAGAACAATCGCAGGATATTCATATCGTGAGCAGGCAAATATGGTAATTACATACGGCAGCGCGAATGGTAATGGACGCGAGGCTGCACGGCTGTATCAGGTTGCGTTTTCAGATTTAATGCAGCCGAGTAATCCAACCGTTGCCGCGGTTTATCGTCGCGTTGTTGGAACAGGATCTTTGACAGCACAGATTATGTATCGAGAAAGTTTGAGATCCACTCATACGCCTGACAACGAAGACACACTCTACAGGCCGTCAGAAGAGATCCAGGCATCAACAGACGTTATGTGGCCTAGCATATTGTACATCTCCTAGTACCACATGAACGGTACTTCAAGAGCAGCTCATGTATCTCTATCATTTTAAATGTGTACAGGATCTTTCGCCTTCTGATCACGCACTACGGGAGAACATTTTTTTACTCAAACTGCTGATCCGTCGTTCGACACTTAAGTCTTGCTTACCGATAAGGCAACATTTTTACACAAACGATATTTTGGGGCGGATTGGATATGCGATAGTACAATACAGCATCAACCGATATAACAGAAATACCAGCATTGGGTTACAAGTGCTTTGTGAGCTGGAATTTAGGTGACTGTTAGGGTCATGTGTTCTGTTAGCACGTTTTGCAGGAGCTGTTTACAGGGGCACTATTTCGAATACACTTACAGACATGCAAGATGATGCACACTAGCTAATACGAAGACTCATGTGGTTCATGCCTGATCGAGATTCAGCACATATTATTTGCGAAGCATATCTGACATCTAGAACGATGATGGAGAGGTATTGGAGGACCAGTTACGTGATCTTAATCCTTTGGATTTATATTTCTGGGGTTACTAGGTTTCGGCAGCAGGCATTAATAAATTCAGAGACTCTTCATCGACGTGTCATGGGGCCCTGCAAAACACTTCAACACGGTGGGGGATTATTTAAAAGGGACTGTCAGTCAATTATCTGGCGGGTGCATTCACGTGTAGAATCAAGCGGGGGACATTTTTAGCATTTTTTCAGTTGCTGTGTTGAAGTACAACAATGGTACTTTTTACATATTTTTGTATGGTCATTTTACATTGTTTTGATGTGAGGAACATGCACTAAAATTTTATAAAAGCAGTTTCGATACACCCTGCGCTCCTAAATTCTGGACACATAGAAATCTCATTAATTATCTATTTCTACCACCAGAGATTAATCATTGTTTTGTCGAAAGAAGAAAGAATTGATTTCTTTTTCTGGCGTAAGCTAAAAAAGAGAAGCCGTACTCTTTGAAAATCATAGATGCAACACATTTGACTGAACGAATAAAGACTGCATGTGCTAAAATTGACGGGAATGTGGAGTTATTATATATATATATATATATATATATATATATATATATATATATATATATATATATATATATATATATATAATAAATAGCTCAAACACTAATGTTCCATACTTATAATTTATTACATTGGAATCGTAAAAAGTTCATCAGTCCTACAAATTCCTGATGCGTAATCGGTCAGTTTTCATTCCCGTCTTGAAACAATCGGATGTATAGCTACACTGATGAACTGTGATACAGAGAAACAGGCCTGTATGTGGATGATTATATATATATATATATATATATATATATATATATATATATATATATATATATATATATGAAGAGAGGTGAGAGAGAGATATGAAAGAAGACAATCTTATTTTAGGCGACGCGTTTCGGACACTAATAAACTTTATCAAATCAAATGCAATATTTTTTGATAATCACTTATATACAAAAACTGTATTGGGTTCTCACATTTTTAAAATTTAAGAACGTTAACTGAAAAGTCATCTTATTTAAATTATAAAATAGATAATTCATTCGCAAACTAGAATAAAATAACTAGCAATTTTCATTAAAAAATACAAGAACATCATTTATTCATTTTTTTTATTAGACAATGAATTATGTCACTTGGCGTCCTCCATAGCGTGCATAACTTTTCAGCTAAGCTGACAAATAATTATGTGCGTTCTTAAATTTAATATCATTCTCTATAGCTAATTTTACAAATTAAAACCCTTGGACTTGTTTTGACAAATTCGCACAGTGGACGAAAGGCATTGGCTAAGATGTTTTCCTTTTGATTTTATTCGTATTCCGAGATATTCCATACACACGTACACAGGCATATATATATATATGTGTGTGTGTGTGTGTATCAGTTCGTACAAAATTAGGATATTTTTTAACTTAATTTTAATTAATTATTTTTTTCTAATTATAGATATTTCAGCAAAAATTTTAATCCGATTACTCTAAAACTTAGCTATATTTGTACTAATAATCTAGAGAATATAATTAAATACCATAAGAATAAAACACTGAATTTATAAAAAAATAACTCCAATGCAAATGCTGATCCTAATTTATCTCAGATACCTAACCTATGTAGTTGTAGAAATCCTGACAAATGTCTTTTATCTAACAAGTGCTTAACAAAATCCCTTGTGTTCTATTTCATCAACAGAAAATCTAAGTTTTGCAAAAATATATATTGGGAGTACAATGAATACATTTAAGAAACATTTGTATAATCTCTTAGTGGTTTATTCTAGATTTAAGATATTAAATTGGTTAGTATTCATAAAATACTAGAAGTATTATTATCCATCACTTGACGTATTATTATTATTTTTTTTTTTTACGTATGGTGTTCTAAATAGATTTTAATTTCAAATAAATTTATAAAAATCATATAAATGTTTAATAATTATTTTGTACTATAATTTATAATGTAATATTGATATAATTAAGTATACGCTTACTTCTTAAGGTGACTTTTATTTGCATACTATGTATAATTCTGTTTAATTTGTGATTTCATTACAAATGCCATAAATATGAGATACGGCAATGAAGCTGTAAAATATTATTATCTTGGAGCATTTTATTTCCGTTTAAATTCGAATTCTCTTTTTCAGCGTGGTTTCATATCAACAGCATCTAATTTTAATTTCTTCTCTTTCCTCTTCATCGTTATCTCTTCTTTTGTATCTGTATAATTTGCATATAATCCTCATTTTCTTTTTCCTTTGTTTTCTTTCCATTATCTTGAGAGAAAAATTGATTTCATTTGCTTTCTTATGTCTTTATTTTCTTTCCTCTTTCTTTTCTTTTTCTCGGTGAGCGAAATAAACGTCTCAGTCCGATATTCCATTCACCTGAAGAGGCCGGAGCGTACAACGGCCGAAACGTTGTAATAAATATGGCGACAAAGATGAGGAAAATAGTCAGAATAATGTAAATAGTGTACATAATACCTCATCTCAGAAATATAGACAGATACTGAAAGTCCGAAATGTTGTAATAAATATGGCGACAAAGATGAGGACAATAGTCAAAATAATGTAAAAAGTGTACATAATAACTCATCTCAGAAATATAGACAGATACTGAAAGGCCGAAATGTTGTAATAAATATGGCGAAAAAGATGAGGACAATAGTCAGAATAATGTAAATAGTGTATATAATACCTCATCTCAGAAATATAGGCAGATTATTTTCTTTCTTTATGTCTTTCTTTTCTTTCCTCTTCTTTTTCTTTTTATTGATTATTTTGCTTCCTTCTGCCTTTCATTTCTTTCCTCTTTCTTTTCTTTGTATCGATTTCTTTTGCTTTCTTATGTCTTTCTTTTCTTTCCTCTTCTTTTTCTTTTTATTGATTTTTTATTTTCTTTCCTTTTTATTTTAAAAAGTAAATCCTTTTTCGCCTTTTATGTGATTTTTTCCCAAAATTTTAATAGATGTTATGTCTCATAAATTGTTATTTCAAATAAAATCGTTTATTACCATCATTATTAATTTTCTGATGGGACGTGTTAAACGTCGAAACAAAATATACAATTCTGTGGTAACTTACATGTTCTAATGTAACGGATTTTAATAAATATTAATTGTTCTATTCTTGTAATGAGCCATTTTTTAAATTGATGAATTTGAACGTTTGAATTTGTTTTGAATATATATATTATTTTAGCATATATATATATATATATATATATATATATATATATATATATATATATATATATATATATATATATATATAATGTAATGAAAAACAAATCACTTTAATGTACCATTACGATAATTTATTTCACCTAAATCCTTTTTTAAGGATTCAGGATCATCAGGTAAATCTTCCAACAACGAAATGGGAAATATATATATATATATATATATATATATATATATATATATAGAGAGAGAGAGAGAGAGAGAGAGAGATAGATAGATAGATAGATAGATAGATAGATAGATAGATAGATAGATAGATAGATAGAAAACCTGATAGCATACAGAAGAAGAAAATTGACTTAAATGGAGAGGACATCATTTTAACTTTAGGAGACCCTTCAGCTACCACTTTATCAAAAGGAGACCGTTGACGCGTAGAACAAGATATTCATTGACACACTTGTAAATAACGAATGAGTAGGGAAAATTTTGATTGTAAATAAATGAACGACTAAAAACAAAATAAAAGATTCCAAAAGAACACTTCATTCGTTCTTTAGGTTTGGTCGAGGCAATATGAGTAAATATTTTTTTCCTATTTTATATCCATTTAGAATCTTTTATTTTGTTGATAAAATATGTTGGTCGACATTGCAGTTTATTTTAACTAATTTAATACATCTCTATACAGCCACCATTAGTTGTACAAAGCACATCAATGGTGGCGATGGTATCAGTGATCTTTTGCTTTAGATCAATGATGCCTCAATCTTTTTTCGATACACGATATCTTTAACATAACCACATAAAAAAAAATTTACAGGGGAATGATATCTGGTTAACAAGGTGGCCAGGTAATTAGGCCATCACTCCCAATCCACCGATCTAGAAATATTAGGAGTTAATTTAACATCACCTCTTTCATCAACAGGATATCTGAAACACTCAATGTGACGAGAATCTTTGATAACTACTGAGTATATATTAACAAATTTCATTAAGGTGTCTCATCAATTGCCTTTTTGATATATTTTTTTTTAATTTGTAAGAAGACTTTATGAATACCCTATATAAATCGTGTGTCAATGATATTCAGAGAAAATTTTAAAAGTCATCGAACCGACAAGGACGCGCTGCAATAAAAATCACAGCTAACGAACATAAAAGCTCGTTAGATATTCGCAAGAATATTTTGGGAAACATGTCTCCAATCAGATGAAGCAAAAAATGAAAATTTTAATAGATACACAACAATGTCACGTTAGCATAACAACATTATTTGCTTTCATGTCTTTATCCAATAATCTGAACAACGTACATCTGATTTTATTTTTCTGAATTTGCTTTTGCAACGCGTGTTCCATGTAAGACTAATACATTTTAGTGTCTTATTATCTTTTTAATTTATATTTAAATCACTTTTATACCATACCAAAATGATGTGCTTTTCTTTTTATCTCAACAGTATTGTCAGTTACTTTAGCACAATTTTGAAGCCCCGATCTAATGCTGCATTGACATCAAAATACCTGGTTTCTTAATTGAGTTTAAATATTTCTTACGCTCGCAATAATTTTACATAGCTGAAATTCGAAAAAAAAATGGCATGACCGTATAATATCTGGCTTCTTATTTGATGTTATTTTTCAAGCGAGCGAAAACCTTCACATATCTCTACTTCAGAATGGGATGCTAATAACAGTAAAAATATTATGCCTATCTTTATAATATCTGCTCCATTATTTGTGATTATATATATATATATATATATATATATATATATATATATATATATATATATATATATATATATATATATATATATATATGAAAATGTTACTTGAGTGGCACCCGTAAATTTAAACAAGCGGAAATGGCATCTTCCTCTAACATATGCTTTACCATTTTTTGCAGATACCATCACGGCTTGAACCGATGCCCACCGTGTGTTTGATGTTGATTTTTTTTAAAAGTGGTGAATCTGTAGTTGTCTTTTCGTTTAGATTTCTTATTACATCGGAACGATGCTGCTGCTGAGTATTAAAATCAATATGTCTATGGGTCGCAAATTTCATGGCCACAAGTTCAGGGCTTAAAGGAAAGGCACCTGGACGACCTCAAGGCACACGAACACAAGAAAATGTCCAACTCTGAAATAAATTTACAACAGTATTCTTGCGGGAAGCGGAGATAGATGCCACCATTTACAGAGTGTTATTAAAACAAAATGAATAAAACTTGTAGTCATTTTTTTTAATATAGTTACTGTTATGGGGTCTTCCGCTTTTTCATATAAGTGGACTCGACCAGAGTGTTACTGGGACTGCTGCCGTTAAATACCCAGAGTCAGTCAGAATAGAGGGTGAGAGTGAGAAGAGATTGTGATTGAGTTGGAGCTATAGTAATAGTGTGAGATAACCGCATGTAGAAGTCAGTTACAAGCACGTAGACTCTAAGGAAGTCCTACTTCCAGACATATATATATATATATATATATATATATATATATATATATATATATATATATATATATATATTATTGCTACTAACCGCGTTCCTGGATTTACTAACAGTATTACCCATTGTATTATTGTGAAAATACATTTAATTTCTTATCTTTAATTCCTGCGTTTGTCATTCATTGGAGACCGAATTTCATCTCGGAATCCACAACAATTACCTTGATCATTTGGTTAACCTTTAAAACATGGTAGGGATTTCTATCACAACCTCTATATTTCTGAATTTTCAAATGGAATAGCCTCAACATTAATAAGACTTTACAATATCTGCCTTCTTGGTGTTAGGCGGCTTTGCAGGATAGAAAATATTTATATATGAAATTAAGTAAAGTAAATAACATCAAAAATCATACAGATCAGTATCAAAGTACAAAGAAAAATCAGCAATGTTATTGGTCCTGTCCTGGCATCTCGGCTTCAGTCACTTTCCCGACGCCGTAACGCAGCTTCCCTGTTCCTTGAATAATTTCATGGAAATTGTTTTGATGAAATTTCCTCTAGGGTACTTTGGCTTTATAAATTTAAGCGCAGTTCTAGATTAGCGGAAAATTCTCATTATTTTACAGATGAAATGGATAGATGTGAGCGTAAGTTCTATGCTGACAGTTTCTCTACCGGCTTATTTACTTTACTTTGAAATTCAAAAATTTAAATGTACTTTCAGTCGTTATCTATTGCCTTAATTTCAATTCTTTTATTATTTTCTCTCCTTAATAATGTTATTTTTTCTCATATCCTCTAAAAATCACTAACTACGTGCGTCTTAGTGGCTGCATAGCATGTTTTGTTTGAAATGAGGTAAAAAAAATACACGTGTTCAGTTGCTTTATATTTTGTCTACCGGATGTAGCGTTTCTAATTGTAAAATCAGTTCGTTTTTAAAAGATAATCGGCAAAATTGTCGGAATATAAATTTAGTAAATTGTGTTATATATTTAATATTCCCTCTGATTCTCCCCCAACATTATTCATATATACAATGCATAACTATATTTTTAGTGGATGCTTATATCTGAGTAGATGTTCCTTTTAATTTTGAAATGTATATTCATATTCCTGTAACGGGCTGTCTAAAAAAATATGTTTATTCAGTAAAATGTAACGTCTGAAGTGATAAACATATCTCGGATTGATAAATAGATATACATACATGTATAACACAATAATACATTTAGTTTTCAATTAAATTATTTTCAGTTCCGTTTTATGACCTACGAATTGTAAAGGGAGTTCAATATAGATGTAAATTTATCTCGATTTTTGTTTTAATTTGTTGAAATAGCTGGTCATAAAATAGTGATATATATATATATATATATATATATATATATATATATATATATATATATATATATATATATATATATATATATATATATATATACACGCTCACACACATTTTAAAATGTTATTTGAGTGGCACCCGTAAATTTAAACAAGCGGAAATGGCATCTTCCTCCTACTTATGCTTTATCATTTTTTTTCAGATGCCATCACGGCTTGAACGGAAAGGAATGATACAGACAACACTGTAAGAATTTTCTTGCATGTTGAAAAGCAACTCATCTTTTCGAAGTTCCTTCAACATTCACTAACTCTTATTTAGAATTTGAAGATATTTTTCACGGCAAAAAACTTACAAGAGGTTTCTTTTTCTAAAACAATTTTACTTTTAATTACATCATTTGATTATATCAAATGTTTAATATATATTAATGTTGTAACAATTTACCTAAGCCACATACAATAATTCGTAACTATAATTAACATGAATTTTCAAGAAACCTTATATAATATTGTGGTGTCCTCCCTCTAAAGACTCTATGTTGGACACTTCCGCCTACTATTAGATTAGTATGAGAGAAGACTTTGGGGGAACAGTCAAAAAGTTCTGTACCAGCTGTGCCGGTCAAATTATCTGCTTCTGAGCATAGAGGATACCAAGATGAGGCAGAGTCGAAAGATAGTCTCGTCTCGGGAAACAGCTCTCCGACCCGTTTTATTCGGGGTCTATGGTTATTTTTTCGCCGCGCCTACCGACTCGAATTGCTACACATTAAACTCGGCCTTGTGCCACATCCTGCCTTGTGCCACATCCTACCTTGTGGGGAGGCTGATAAATATAACAGTCGAACAGATTGAACCCTGCAACACTTGTCTGGTAATTTCTTAAACCATTTACTTGGTCACAATATCTTAATAACACGACACGTTTTTCAGCTATATCATATATTAAACAGTAAGTACAACAGAAGAGTATTACACGACTAGTGAGTGTGTGTCGGTTGACCTAGCGTTCAATCTATTCGACTGATCCCACAAGGCCTTCGTTCATACTAATCGTATAGTAGGTGGAAGAGTCCAACATACACTGTTCAAAGGAAGACACAACAACATTAAAGAAAATGATGAGCTCTCTGGCAGGATTCGAACCTGTGACACCATTTGCAGAAGTTAACTGTCGTTAAATGCGAAGTTCATCAACGAGCAAACAAGGCAGAATAGGTTCTCTTTCTAGCTCACATTTGTTTACTACTTATATATTAATCGGAAAGGTTTTTATAAAGTTACAGAATATATATATATATATATATATATATATATATATATAGCATGCCTAACAAAGAAGAAAAAAGGTTCAAGTCACATCTGTCTGATTAGTGATCAATTAGGTTTCATTTAAACACAAGCATCTACCACATCCCAGTCGCAACATATTCGTAGAGAATTCAAATAAAATAGCTTCATCCAGATGTAAAAATGGAGGCTAAAATTTTGGCAGCATCATTTATTAAAAGAAATGTCAACACTCTATAACATCAACTACGAACACGGCACAACGTGCTGACCGTATTCGAAAATCTATAACATTCCTATAACTCTAGATACAAACGTAAAAATTCCATACGTACATTTAAAAGTAAAAATAAAATTATCCTTGATTTTGTTTAAAACTATTGTTGAAAGCGCTCGTACAGTCAGAAGATTCGGCCAACTTCTACATAATGTATGTCCAGAAATGAAAAAAATATAAGTCTTAACTGCAACCCCTTGGCAGACGTTTTTAACGAAACTTACATGAAAGAGGGATTGCTGAATATATATATATATATATATATATATATATATATATATATATATATATATATATATATATATATATATTCAGTCGGGTTTCGACCTAGCTAGAGGCAACCGGATGTCTAGCCGCACTGATGAGCTGTGATACAGCGAAACAGTCTGTCTCTGGATGACATTATATATATATATATATATATATATATATATATATATATATATATATATATATATATATGTGTGTGTGTGTGTGTGTGTGGGTGAATATATATATATATATATATATATATATATATATATATATATATATATATATATATCCTTCACCGATGGAACGATTCGGAGTTTCATGCACAACGCAATCTTCAGGTACTCACCGTTACGTAATTCTAATTTTAATAAACATATCTGGTTAAAATAATGTTTCCACTGCCCACACAATACAGTTATTAAAGGGTTTTTTTTATTCAAATGTATAATTTGCATTTAAGATAGACGGGATTTTATTCTATGTACAAAATAAATATGTATTAAAGTTGTGAATATTAATTTAATATTGAGCATGAAAGGGATATTTATCATTTAGTTTTTTTATAAATTTGCATTTAAACCTAAAAAACCGAAAGGTTGCAATTTATATTGAAAGCTAATCTCGATCAACATATTTCAACAGATATTTATTTTTATGTGTAAATGCAACCATTAATTGTTTTCAATTGTTTAGTAAGCTATGGTTATTTAAGTGTTTAAAGGTAACTATTTTTTTTAATCTGGGATAAATTACATCTATCGCCTTTACCATTAAATGGTTTGGCTTTTGCTACAATATCCCACGTAATAATGGGTTTATTACCATAATATTTTTTTTTAATTTCCAGAAATGTTTGAATACAACAGTACCGGTCATGTATCTTGGATAATTAAAATTATACGATGATGATAGAAAGGTAATTTCCATTGATTCTCAGTGGAACCAAAATTAAATTTGATATCAATACCACAATGTATGCTAGCTCTGTATACAATAATATCAGTCATACACTGGCCATTTAAGGGGCAGATCGTATATTTCTATCGTGGAGCTTTCGAGTAGGATTATTAGTTATTGAAATGAATGAGAGGCGTGAATAGTTATCACTGAAACAATGACATGTCTGTAGGTGATGAACATGCTTTTTTCTTTTTCGTGTTTTTTTTTTTTAATAAATAGTCTTAGGTGGGGTATTGTAGCAAAATACAATTTTTTAATGGTAAAGGTGATAGGTGTAATTTATGCTTAATTGAAAAACACGCCTAAATAGCTCTAGATTATTAAACAAGAGAAATGAATTGATAGTTATGTATGGGGATAATATAAGTATTTGTTGAATTACGTTAATCCAGATTAGTTTACATTGGAAATTATAACAATTCCTTTTCTTAGGTTTAAGTGAAATTTTATAAAAAAAATTCCAAATAACATTGAAATTTTGCTTAACATTAAATTAATATTCACAACTTTAATGATTTTTTTTTTGTTTTGTTTATGGAATAAAGATCAAGTCTGTTGTAAAGGGAAAATATATTTTAAATAAAAAAAATGTAATCCTTGTACTATGGACTATGAAAACATTAATTTATGCAGATATTTTTATTAAAGTAAAAATTGCGTAAGGATCATTCAAAATTCAGCTCCTGAAGATTACGTGGTTCGTGAAGTTTTCAGTTGTGCCATTGCTGAAGGTTAATATGTATATTTGTAATTTATGTACTTAATAGGTCTGTTATTTTAAATCCCATACTGTTTTATTAGCACCATCACTCCCTGTGCGATATATTATATTCTTTTATATATATATATATATATATATATATATATATATATATATATATATATATATATATATATATATATATATATATATGCGCAGACACACACGCACCCGGATATTAGAGAAACACGGATATGCGAGATTTTCTCTAGTCCCAAATTAGAGCCTCTGTTAATGTATGTATAATACACCAAAACCGGGTATACGAGAAACCCGGATATAAGAGACTTCTTCTCCGGTCCCGACAACTCTCTTATATCCGGGTTACACCGTGTGTATATATATATATATATATATTTATATATATATATATATATATATATATATATATATATATATATATATATATATATATATACATACATATATATACATATATATATATATATATATATATATATATATGTATATATATATATATATATGTGTGTGTGTGTGTATATATATATAGAGAGAGAGAGAAAGAGAGATAGAGTATTCTCTGATTTTTAATTAAACTTCTATAAATCAAAATTTGGTACGTAAACACCACAAATTTATATATATATATATATATATATATATATATATATATATAGTTTGTGTCACGATGCATGTTTAGACTTTTTTTTTCTGACTGTAAACGTTCACAATTTATACAATCATAGACACCATTTATTGACTAATGAATTTCAACCATTTTATTGGAACACGTGTCAAATCTCAGTTTTAAGAGTTTGGAAGCCATCATGGTATTAACAAAAGTCAGCAAATCTGACATTTTCCTTTTTAACTGGGTGTGTTCTTGTTCTATTTCATTTATACTGTATTTTTTAACAAAATCCGAGGTCAAACTTCCTGTGACTTCAAGCTGACGTGCATGAATGTTTTGGGGCGTGGAGCTTTTGAGTGGGGCCATTAATTATTGGAATGAATGAGTCGAATAAATACGTATCACTGAGGCGATGACATGTCTGCAAATCATGCACATGTATTTATCTTTTTCTTGTTTTTTTTTTGTTTTTTTTTTGTTTTTTTTTCTAAAAGGCATTCTCACTTTCACCAAAAACTACAATATAAATAATCTGAGAATATAGTAAAAAAGAAAGTCTCTTGACACGAAAATAACACACGGATGTTTGTCTGAACGAATTGCCAAATTAGTATCGACCCTTGAATCATGGAACTTGATATGAGATTAGAGATAATGTGATTCAATTCTCTGATGCAGAGTACGAGTGAAAAAAATGAAGGCGTATTAGCTGTAATATTAGATTATCCTGCTTTTTAAGCATGTTGTTATATACTTACTTAATTAGAGGCACACAAAGAAACACACACAAAAGCAATATATATATATATATATATATATATATATATATATATATATATATATATATATATATATAAAGAAAGAAAAGTAAGATATATAATCCGGTGTTCTTATATATATTTTTATTTTTATAAAATAGTGCTCACTGTAAATTTACAGAGCATTAATATTATAAATTAATTGATTTAAAATATGTTTAGCGGAAAAATCATATTTTAAATCAATTAATTTATAATATATACATGTATATTTATTATAGACATTTTTATGTTTGACGTTCTTTTTATAGATACAAGTTTTTAAGTAAATGCTCTGTTTATAATAAACAGTATTAAATAACATTTACCGGCCTGAATGTCCGAGAATTTTTCATAGAAAAAATTCGTCCTTTGACAGGATTCGAACCTGCATCCTATACGGATCAAACATTTACGCTGACGTACCTTAACCGACTCGGCCACAAAGAAGCGTTCGGTAGGCAAGTTCGAATTTACTGCTTATAAACTTCAATCTTCCATGAATTATGAGTTATGAATGTACGAGATTCAGGCGGTAAATGTTATTTAATACTGTTTATTATAAACAGAACATTTACTTAAATACTTGTATCTATAAAAAGAACGTTAAACCTAAAAATGTCTTTGATAAATAAATTGTCGGACTTTGTCCATTTCTTAATGCATATATGACGATCCCATCGATCCCATCGTGCGGGACCTTTGGAAAGTGCATGGAAACCATTGCACGGGTTGACCCAAGCCTTGTGAGTGAAATTGGGTAGACGGACACTAGGGACCGTCGATAGCTTTGCTAGAATGAAGTCACAAGTCATCGTGACCGTACCTTTCAGTGCACTGGTGTGTTCAGATTGTTGATTTACATAAGACCCTCTCTCCCAAGTCTGCTCAGCGTAGTTGCAGTATAAACCACCGGTAGTCTCTGCAGGTATTGAATACACACAACAAATATGCCTATCTATCTATCTATCTATCTATCTATATATATATATTTAATTTTCCGAAACGTTGATATTTTTTAACGTGGCTTGTCAACAGATGTGCCTCCGTTTACATTGGTTGGAGAAAATAATGCGAAACTACATTCAGAAGTATTCAGTCAAAGACCATCGAACGCATTCTTGCTGATCTACATTGATGTTGGGCTTGGCACGTTATCCGTATGTCTGGGAACCGACTCCCTATGGTACTTTCCTCACAATTGTAATCAGTTTGAAGTATTTTCAGTCATCAGTACAAGCAATTTAAGGTTCAGATGAGGGTCATTGTAAAAACCTGAAATATCAATTCTCGCCATTTGAGAAGTAGGTTGCTGTTCGAAGCAGAAAAACAATGTTCGTGCATCAGGCAATGAAATGCTATGGAAGACATCAAACCCGGAACCTATTGCCTACTCTCATCTAACATTTTATTTTCCGGATGGTCTACTACCAAAAGGTTTATCCTGTCTATGTATTATCAACCAGTCCCTAAAAGACATCGATCATGAAGGGAACTGGTCGACTTCGACTGAAATGAGAATTTACAACGACAGTAGATTTTTGGAGAAAAATACTACTTTTTTTTTCTTTTTTTTCCAGCCTTTAAGATGTGTGATTTGCAGTGTAACATCCTCGCTCATTTCGCATGAAAAACTTTCAAAATACTTACATTTATGTGTAATTGTTCATGCTCAATTCGAATCCGGCTTGATTAAATTGATAATAAAATTACGATTTGGAGTTATCGACAGTGATATTACGGATTCATTTGCGTCTGAATAGCTATAAGTCCAGATATTATTTCTCAAACTGAGCGTGTCTAAGCAAATAGTTCTCGCGGTAGTACAAATTTAGACAAGAAAGGTTAATTCCGCACTTAGCTTTCCGTGTTCTTCTTCGTTCAACTTTCTGTAGCGAATGTATGCAAACAACGACAGTAATGGCTGCCGCCAACGACGCGAATGAATCCGAAATTTCACTGTGGATAATTCAAAAACGGTAGATTTTATCAAATTTATCAAGCGAGATTCAAATAGAGCATGTACAATTACACATAAATATAAATATTCTGTAAAATCTTTAATGCGAACAGAACGATGGTGTTACAATGCAAATTCACCTTAACGATTATAAAAAAAATTAAATTATGGAGTCCGGAGGTTGAGGATAGGATCCCTGATTGTGGATTTTTCCTTACTGTTTAATCCACATGTAATTTTATGTTGCTGTTTAATGTATACTTATTGAATATATACTTGCGTCTTTATCTCTCTTGAGATATCGATCGATTTCCAGATGTTACAATTTGTCTGTTAAAGAACAATTCTTTTTCACCCTATGCTTTCTATATTCATTTATTCAATTTTTTCTTTATTTCTTTCTTTCTTTTTACTTAATTCATTTTTCTTTGTTTCTTTAGTATTTCTTTTTACTATATTTTTTCGTTCTTCTTTTTTCTTTTTTGCATTTCTTCTTTCTTTTTCCTTTTAATTATTTTTTCTTTCTTTTGTTTTCTTACTTTCGTTTTCTTTCTTTCGTTTTCTTTCTTTCGTTTTCTTTTTTTTGATTTTTCTTTCTTTTTTCCCCCCTTATTTCCCTCTTTTCTCCTTCGTTCTTTATTTCTGACAGGCCTTCTTTCTTGTTTACCGTCTAACAAATCAAAGATTCTATAATTCCAGTTATCTTTGAATCAGTGAAGCTGTTTCTAAAAAAATAATTTTCTTTTTTGTTTGTATATGATTGCAAAACCTTTATATTTGTCTCTCTTTCCGTAACTCTGTAGACCGGTTTCGATTTCTCTTTACATATAATGCGATAAATAACATTCGAAATTAACTACCCATTTGCCATAGAGAGAAGGCAATACACTAATTAGAGAGATTGCAGTCAAAGACCAATCGATTTCTTTCCAGGATCGCATCCTTTTATTTCGACAGACATTGAAGTGGTAAATTAAAGTGAAATGTTCTTTTAATTCCTCCATTCACTTCGGGTTGTTTTATACATGAACAGAACCTTTCTCTACGTTTAATTCCTTCATAATAAGAAAGCGAAAAACAAGGTATAATTGAAATCTTATGCTAATTTAGACACACGTAATACAAATATATTGTTAAAGGAAATTCTCCGAAGCGCCATCTTGAAATTAAGAGAATATAAATAACACTAAGATTAACATTAACGTAGGTTCAAGAATAGCGACATAGAACTTATATCTGAGAAGAAACCACGGGGCATATGGTTCGATTCAATAAATCACGTTTTGGGAAATGGAATAGATTACATGACGTTGGTTTTTACCTGCCTGTAATTTAAGCTGAAGTATTAGTGAATAAAGAATTTTAAACACGGAAGGCTATTGTGTCGGTAGATCACATCAGAAATTTTGGTTAATGGTCATAGGTTATTTTCAATAAATATAAGATAAAAACCATGCTACACATAAAGAACCTTTATACACAGAATCAGCAAAAGACAGATGATACTACTTGGACACATAATGTGGAAGGAGAACTTGCAATGTTTAACCCATATGGGGTACATTCAGGACAAGATAAATAGGGGAAGGGAGCTAGCTACCTACCTGAAGAATTTGTGCGGATCGATAGTGAGATGGATGGTAGAACGGGCAGGAGTTTAGCACTCATCTTAGTATCATTCCTCATATATGATAGTTACTCTTTGACTATTCGACCAAGGATGAGGAAAAAATAGAAACAGTCGAAGTTTCTACAAATTCCATTGGCGGAACAAGTAAGCAACAATGACGTCCTTAAGAAAATGGCAATAGAGAGGAAATTCGTACTGAAAATCAGGAAGAAAACTACTACAATTCCTTGGACATATATTGAGGAGTGTTAATTATAGAAGCCTTTCGTATAAAACAATGCCTATAATTGATAACAAAAGGCATTGTTTGATATAAACAGCTTCCCATACGTAACACTTCCCGTTTTCATTCTCGCGTGGCCATGTGTGCACGAGTTTGTCGTTGCTTTGAAATATTCCATGCAAACAAAAAAGACTATCATTGTTGCTATGACCGTGTATTGTTTAATTTATTGTAATGTAATTATCATCTTTGAATAATGGCTTATGTAAGCCGAAATCTTAGATAGGACTAAAATCATGTACAATACGGTGAATTTATTTCGTCTCTCGATATGAAAGGAATTTGCTTCAAATAAATCGACAAAGCTTCTATATTATTTAATCAAACATGCATTAATATATATATATATATATATATATATATATATATATATTTATATATATATATATACATACATACATATATATATATATATATATTTATATATATATATATATACATATATATATATATATTTATATATATATATATATATACATACATATATTTATATATATATATATATATATATATATATATACATACATATATATATATATATATATATATATATATATATATATATATTAACACATTTTTATATTTAACATACTTTTTATAGATACAAATATTTATTTAAATGCACTGTTTTTAATAAATAATACATTTTTACCGTCATAAAAAGGATGTTAAACATTAAAATGTCTTAAAATATTTGTCGGATTTTGTCCATTTCATAATATATATATATATATATATATATATATATATATATATATATATATATATATATATATATATAGGCTGTCATGGATATATATATATATATTTACTAAAATTACAAAAAAAATATCTTGAAATATGAAAGAGTATTTTTATTCAATAAAATTGCCATTGGCTTTAACAAATTCCGAATCTCCTGCATCTCTTCTGAAAGGTTTCCTTGTTTAACTTTATAAATGCTGCCATAATCCTTGTCTTTAGTTCATGTTTGGTGTTACTAGGAGTTTTGTAGGGCTCTCGCTGAACTGCCCCCCCCCGCGCATAATAAACAAGGGAGTTGCAATGTAGGGAGTTAGACGATTTGATTTAACAGGTTATGTCACAAAAAATTTTCTGACAGCCATGACTGGGTTCTCCCGCTTATGTGGTATGGTTTAGAGTCCTGTTGCCAGACATAATGCCTTCTAGCAATCACCCTCTGAAGCCATGGAAAAACTAGCTTTAGGCCACCGTGCTGAATCTGAGGCCATGCGGGAAGATGAATAGGGACACAACGACGCTATCACTTCCTAATAACTATTAAACTCTTTCAGAATCCCCTGCATTGTCCCCAGATTGACATTCAAACACTCTGAAATAGTCGTATTCACACTTCCGGCGCGAATGCTATGTAGTACAGCGTGCTGTTTCCAAATTTCTGGGGTAGTTAATTGCGTCATGGTGCTCTTTTTCTCACAGAAGGTGCCCATCTGACCTTACTATACTGTACAGCCGACAAAGTCAATGAATAAGAACGCGCATGCACGAAATTAAAAATCTAAGATGATGTCAAACTCTGTATATACTTATATTAAAAAGCGCATTAATAGTAAATTATATGCATCTATATAATTTCTCAAATGTTGATATAACATGCAATTATCTACATAACCTTCTACTCATTCCTTAGTTCCTCGCCCATGCACAATGTCTACATAAAATATTCAGAATGGCTCACGTTGTTTTACTTAAAATGTTAGCTTATTAATTTTTGTATATCAGACTAATGATAAACCAAATCACAATGAAATAGTAGGTAGACAAAAACTAAAAAGAAACTATAGTTTCGATTTGCATTCAGTCTTAATTTACACTCGTGTCAAAATTAGAGATGAGATTTTTACTAGAAATAAAAGTAAACATATCTCCGTTTTAAAAGTCACGATGGATTATATGTAAATCTGCAAGTATTTACCTAGAGGCTAGCGCATTTGCTCCGTTCTTATTATTTTGAACGTGAGGAAATTTTCTTATCATGCCAAGAGAGAAATAAAACATGTAAGCAAAGAATGACGATTA
>OZ010592.1:74801497-74858997 GCA_963932145.1 Acanthosepion lycidas | reverse complement strand
CTTCAAATGAAGTTGTTTTGTACTCTAAATGAGTGAAAATTATTATACATAGTTATGATAAAATGAGTCATATTTTATGACTAAAAGAAAAGAAAACATTTTATGATTAAATGTTACTCTCGACATAATATCTTCCTTTAGCCTTGATTGATGCTGCACAAGAATTTTTACAATTTGCTGCAAAATTTTCTAAAATATAAATTTGATAATTGATTCCATTCTTTTTTTCAATGACTTTTTCATGTTTTTTTTTTCATTCTTTTTGTTAATTTGATGGATGGCTTCAAACATTTGAGATTTAGTGTATATAAGATAAGCTGCCTGGTGAAGTTCGATTCGCTTGCAGTGAAGTCCTAAATCCCTCAAATGATAAGGCAGAATGCTTTACTCAGAAATTATCATCCAACTCAATACTCGACTCATTCGGAGCTCCTACACATGCTTTTCCACTAGATCCGAGGCTATATTGAGCGAGATATGCACAACTCTGTTGAAAGTATTGGGCATTCTTTATAAATTAGACTCTCATAATTCAAGTGCCGATGACAGAATACCAGCCGTAGTCTTAAAGAAATGTGCTCCTGATCTGGCTCCAGAACTCTTTCCAGCCTATTGGAATTTCGCATCTGTTGTCCTTGATTTTAAGAACTGTGGAAACCCTTCAGACACTACCGTCCTATCCGTCTCCTAACACTCTTCGGCAATGTCTTCGAGGCTTTCATCAATATCGAAGTGGTTAAGCAACTTAGCTCCCCTCACCTACTGAGTGAAAAAAATTATGGTTTCCACTTTCCCCAGTCTACCGCAGACGTGCTTACTGTCATAAGTGAATTTCTTATCCAAGCTCTTGATCATGACGGTGAAGCTCAAGCCGTGGATCTTGATATCTCTAAGGTGTTTGATAGGGTTTGACTGATAAACATTTTCTATACTGCTTAGAGATTATGAGTGTAAGCGCAGTGCTAGATTGGCGGCAAGGTCTCAATTTACACATTTTTTTAATGATATCACCCCAAGGCGGGAATGCTAATAGTATGCAGCAAGGTTAAATAGAGCGAAAGTAAGAGAAAAACTGGGTTAAGGGGGAAGTGAGGGAACGATGAAAGATAACCAGAATTCAATATGATAGAAAATGGAGATTGAGGTTGCATTTAAACTTTTGAAGTTTGTAGTTTTCAAGGGTCAACTAAATCGGAGGGAGTTCCACAGGCTTCACGCGAGAAAAAAATAAAAACTGTTGGTATAAAAGTGGCGGTTTCATTTAACTACGCCAACAGCCAAAGGGTTGGAATTATATGCTAATCTAGTAGCACGCTTAAATACATGCACATGGCATACCAGAGAAAATCTCGTCAGATTAATGACCATAAGAAAATATAGAAAAGACAGACGGAAGCCACGTCGTGTTGGTGAGGAAATGACTGAAGTCAAGATGTCAAATCAGAATCGATTGCATTGCAGATCCTTCTCTGGATTATGTCAAGAACATTGGGAGGAAAAGCCGGATCATCAGACCATATATGGCAACAGTATTCAAGGAACGGACGAATGCTTGATTTGTAAAAGAATATCTCTGACGAGAAAAAAAATTCTGGCATGACACAGTGACCCAAATTTCCTTGTATTATATTCAGCTATTGATTTGATAGCCGTTCAGTTTGTAGTCAGATGAAAAAGTGGTGCCAATAAAGCGCAATGAGTTGCTCTCCAGTTGATTGGAGGTTATTTTCAAGAGCAACCGCCAGGTGAACTTTTTCAGCTCTGACGGATTTGCGTAAATGGTAGTGTCTTCTGCAAAAATGCCAATTTGGGAACTTATGGCATCAGAGTGATAATTGATGAAGATCATAAACAATGTAGGACCCAGGATAGAAACCTGGGGTTGACCAGCGTTCGTGTGAAAGAACTTAGAAGCGAGCCCGATCAAAACGACATTTATTTCAGGATTTGAGAAGAACGATTCGATTAAATCAATCAATCGTCCTGTAATGTCGTAGCCCTGGAACCTACGTAGAAGACCGGCGTGCCAAACATTGTCAAACTAGTTCTTCGCGTCTAACTTTAACTTTATTATCACGTGCTTGATATATATTTATCAATATATATGGCTTTCCCTGACGATCCGCTTAGGTGAAACCTGGGTAGGTTTTCTGGCTCACTAGGTTTATCTAGGTCTGCTCTACGGTTGTATTGAGCTCTTTTAGTTAGTTGTTTACTCGTGTCGGGTTTTTTTTCTTTGGGCTTTAAACCTGTATCTGTGCGATTTTTCCCCACAGACTTTCATGTTTCTAGCTCTTTCTTTTTTTTAAAACCTTTTTTCCCTCGGGATTGATTTGTTTTTTGGCAAATCAAAAAGTTGAGGGTTTTCCGAGACGAGTATAGTTACCTATATATATATATATATATATATATATATATATATATATATATATATATATATATATATATATATATATATATTTATACACTGAGAGAGAGACAGACAGAGAGAGAGAGAGTGATGTCCTTTGATAAATCAGTGCTAGACGTAGCAAAACGGAAGCCTTATTGATTGTCAGATGGATGGTCATGGGATTTAAGTTGTTTAACAACTTCAGTATTGATTAAAGCCTTGAATACTTTACCGAAATCGTTAGGAGTCTACTAGGGAGACAGGGTTAGAATTGGCTAAATATAACAATTAGATCTAAGCTAAAGTTTCTTCTATCACTGTTCTCCAATTTGGAACTCTCTTATGGGTCCTTGATTCCCATTCAACCATAATTTTCGAAAATGCAAATACGATCAATGTCAGTTATTTCTTTCAGTCTTCTTAATCCCAGTTCATTTATTATTATCTATCCTTAATAATGATTTGTTTCTCATAATCTCTAACACGAAGTAACTGCTTCCGTCTTAATCGCTTTATTGCCTTGCTTGGGTTTAAATTATTAAGATCTGTATTTATTCGCTAGAAACATGGGGATAATTATTCAGTCATTAATATTTATTTGAAGAATAACGAAGATCCTTTTTTTATGTTTATGTTTGCAAGAATACCAACTTTTGTGTTCGGGTTAAAACCTTCAGTTCCTAAAATATTGAATTTACAGTTTATTAAATAACATTGATTTCAGTGTAATGTTTCATCAGTTTTATTTATCCGGAAAATTGCCTTTCGTCTAAACTCACAATAATCTTTAGTAATCTTGTACACATTCACAAATATATATATATTCATTTCTCTAGTTTAGTGCTAGCAGCAAGCAGAAATATTTCTCCTCCCGATGATGGCCATTTCGGCCGAAACTAGTCGAGGAATCTAAATGGAATAATAATAAAAAAACGAAAGAATATTAATCTACAACCCAGTGTGTCTGAGGATTTTAATTTTTTAATATTTTTTTATTGTTCAATATATATATATATATATATATATATATATATATATATATATATATATATATATTCTGGGAGATACACACACACACACACACACACACACACACACACACACATATATATATATATATATATATATATATATATATATATATATATATATATATATATATATATATTTGCATACACATACATTGAGATACTGATATATCATTTCAACATCATCTTCCTATATTTGTCGTGACCGTTCAGGACAATCACGATCATGGATCTCCACAACACTATATCCTTTCTAATTTTAGTCCTTTTACCTTTTAGGAAAAAAATTACATCCATATGAGTATAGTTTATTTTAAGCTGGTTTGTTTTCAATATCAGTCCTCCTCTGAGATACGCCTAGTTTATCAGAGGTTTGTATTTGTGACTGTAGGAACGTGAGATCTCAATTCATGAGGGAGATGGTCTGGGGTTGGAGTTAATTAATGGCTAGGGCATTTCGTTGTCTGTAACTATGTTTCTGTTCCCACTTTGGGGTGCTCCGTAGGAAAGAAACAAGTGTGTTTTCCTGGGATTTGCAGTAATTAATATTTAGGACATAAAGTTTTAATGTTATTAATAATTCTTAGGGGATTTAAACTTAAAGCGAATAAAATCGAGATAAATTAATTGAATGAGAGAATCATAAATTGTGGGTAATACGAGGAGCCCTAATAGAATATATCATGCTATCGAACACATATAGACATGTTTCTCGTGCAGTTTATCCCTCGCGACAAAAATTGTAGACTTTGTAAGGAGAATATTATTGAAAGTTTTGCGGCGCCTTTCATCTGTTAGAACTTTTCCTAAGTGGGTTTATTTACATTCTTGTAAATATATGTTTAAATCAGGGTCTCATGTTTTTTTAATCACTCCATTCCTGAAAGAATATCTTCTTTCCGAAGCAAAAATACATGACTATAAAAATATTTAAACTTTATCAGCAAACTTTAAATTCATCATTCTATTATATATATATATATATACATAAATATATATATATATATATATATATATATATATATATATATATTTATATATATATATGTGTGTGTGTGTGTGTGTGTGAAAAGTGAGTGTGCATATATATATATATATATATATATATATATATATATATATGTGTGTGTGTGTGTGTGTGTGTGAAAAGTGTGTGTGTATATATATATATATATATATATATATATATATATATATATATATATATATATATATATATATATATATATATATATATAGTTTATGAAAAACAAGTTTATCCGTATGGGTAAATCTAAGGAGGATAAAATCCAGAGAACTCAATGTAAATCCAGAGCAAATAATATAAATAATAACAGACCACTTTAAGGTTCCATGTAATAAATTATTTCATCACAGCCCTTTTAGAAGATCTGCGGATTATATCAGATTTTACTTCCCAAAAACTTAACACGTGCATATAAGACGCTAGAAGCGAAAATCGCACCGCATCTCATCACGTTGCTTAGAAATCATCTATGTAAACAATGACATATGTTTTGTCTGTATATTGCTTAATATGTTGTAATTGACATCTTTGATAATGGCTTATGTAAGCCGAAAGCTCTAGATTGTATTAAAAAAATATGGATTAATATTGTGAATTTCTTTCTTCGTTCAACGATAATGTTATTAAACTTATCAGATGTTAAGAAAAAAAATTACATAAAATAAATAATGAAACGTGTAAAAGATGCTGCCTAAATACACACTATATATATATATATATATATATATATACATATATATATATATATATATATATATATATATATATATATATATATATATATATATATATATATATATATATATAATACATCAACATATCACAAACTATGTAAATAAAAAGTTCATTTGTATCACAGAAATACTAAATTTTGTTTTACAGACAGTACATTCCGTCACTTTCCTCCAACCGCAATATTTCGCAACATCCTATATGATGGCTGCACTTGAATTGATAAATTTGAAAAAATAACGGAATTGATATATATATATATTTTTAAGAATACTCGATACAAAATTAATTCTTACTTTTTACTTGAGAAAAATTCCATCAGATGACGAAACACGTCGGCTAATAGAAGTTTTACATTCGGTCTTTATTCTGTATATATATATATATATATATATATATATATATATATATATATATATATATATATATATATATATATATATGTGCGTGAGTGTGTTTGTGGGGGTATATATGTATATATGTGTGTGTTTTTTTTCATATATATACATATATATATATATATTTACATATATATACATATATATATATATACATATATATATATACATATATAATCATATATATACATATATATATACATATATATATATATATATATATATATATATATATATATATATATATATATATATATATATATATGAATGTATATTTAATTATGAAACTACGCTCGGATAAACATTTCTAATGTTGATGTTACACTCCATAAATCAACCATATTTTGGCGAATGATCATTAGAAAAATGATAGACAAATAAATTTCTTTGTGTGATGATATTTTTATATTTATTAGTCATTAGATGTTGTTTACATCAATCTATGACTCATTTACTTATACAGACTGAATTTTTATTGAAGTCATATTGGATATATTCTGTATATGTCCTCGTATAAGGTGACCTATAGACAAGACAAGACCCAAAAGCTTGTCAAATATTCGAGATTTAGTCTGTTATCTGTGTTATATTACGACCGACTGTGATCTATATGCGAAATTGGAATGACAATGAGTCCTTTGCATCTGATGACGATGATCATGAACATTCTGAAGGATTTTAACTGTGTATGACGGTGTCTTATCTCTTTATTCTTTACTCAGAAATATAGATTATATAGCATCTTGTATTTTGTATGTTATATTAAATTTTATTTTAAACCACACTGATAATGCATTTTAATTAAAAATATAAATTTTATGTCATTTAAAATGTTGCTATGAGAAATAATAGTTGTTATGAATGTACCCATATCTCTAAATCAAGAACGAAATATTAGGTTGTTGCAAAAATAATGACGTAATAATGTCGTTTTTTGACGTTAAAAATACGTCAAAAAAACGACATTCTTAGATCATTATTTTTGCACTAACCTAATATGTGCTTAAGTTACTTGTGTAATCGTCTCTTGAATATTGCATTTTAATGTGACATTCTCTTGAATAATGCTTTTTAATGTTAACCCAAGAAGGAAATGTATTTTTTATTACATTTATACTTGTAGTAAAACATTGTAATGTGAATTGTTTCAACTAGACATATTTATGGCAGTAGTGGACATATCAGGGCATTTCTTAGCCTACAGTGTTCCATGGCCTAAGCATACTAGCTGACTCACCAGAGGATATCAGTTAAGCTTTTTGGAAATGTTGTATTAGACGGAGCCTCTATTTTTTGGACTAATTTTTATGATTTAGGCGGAGGTTTTCTACGCAGAAATATACGGTTATGTTACAAAATCGAAAAGTACCAGCACATATGCAAAACCGAATAACTTCCTATAGATGCCATGGTTAATGTGAACGTAATTTTGTATGAAGCATTAATTTTTTTTATATAACAAAGGAAATTGATTAAAAGCTGTTATCTTTTTGTTGATTTTTTTCTTTTATTGTATCATTATTAATTTTAGTATTTTATTTTGTGATCAATGTATGCATTATATGTTTTGAACAACTGAAGTTTTTGAATTTAAACATTTTTTAACCCTTTTGAAAACTTTTATAATCATGTATGTTGGCTCGTAAAAGGTATATATATATATATATATATTTAAGAATGTAAACATTTGAAATAATTCGTGGTGCCGATTCATATTCCTATACAAAGTAAACTACTTTAAATAAGTGTAGATGTGTATAAGAGTACACTACTCGGATTAATTTGATTATATTGAAGCATCTATAATTTCGATAAAGATCACTGCCACCACGACCACCATCACCTTCTTCTTCTTCAACTTCTCTTCCTCCTCCTTCTCCCCCCTTCTTCTTCATTCACTCTCCCAATGTGCCTTCAGATTTTGATGTCGCATTTTCTGTCCTCAGGTTAAACATTATAAAATTATTTAAATAATTTTTACTTGCTCCATCTTGGTACTCCCAGTCGCAAGTTGGGCTGTAATTTTGCTGTCATCCTATGGAATTTTTAGCGCATTATATACCAGATATAAGCATTAACAGTTCTCAATTCATAGCGAAGAGCTTAGCAGTAGCTGTCGACAAATTCCCTTTCTTCCAAAGTGCACAGCACAAGAAAGGAAGCAAATATAGTGATCCACAGACAGAATGTTTCGCTATAACACAGCTTATCAGTTGGTTAAATATGCGATTGCTTCAAGCCCAAATCGAAACCCAACCGATTTTTGTGTGTCTAGGCAAGCGATTACTCTCTCTCCCTTTCTGTGTTTCTCTCTCTGAGTTTTTCTCTATCTCTCACTCACTCACTCTCTCTCTTTCTCTCTCTCTCTGTGTCTCTCTGTCTCTCTCTATATATATATACAGAGAGAGCGAGATAGATAGATAGCCATTCCTTGTAGAAAAAGTGGGGCTTGCGGTGTCCAAAGACTTTGAGTGCGATGCCGTCGGATGTGTAAACATCGAATGGGCATTGCAACAGATCTCAACGTTTCAATCAGCTTATGAACAGGGCTGCGCATAGAGAATGCTACAGAATGCGAAAATGGAAATTATAATAGTGACAGTGGCTGTCAGTTTCAGGTTTACAGCAGTATTATGCATGTCTTATTCCACATGTGCCGTAGATGAATGTCATCAAATGAAGTATGTGGATACTTCCTGTCAAGATAACTTCCACCTTAAACAAATGTCGATAAGGAATGGATTGCGGAAATAGGTTTTGGTGAAACTGAACTTTCAGGCTGGCGGCGAATTTAATCATCAACGTCATCATCATAAACGAAGCAAAGAACTAATTAAATTCTTCGATACAAGATTAAGCGGACTATATATATATATATATATATGCGTTGACCAATAATGATTTTCTCGTAAAATGCAACATTAGCGTAATTGTCTCTATTGAGATGCAGTCACAACTTTGCTGGCCTGGTCATTTGCTAAGTTCCTCATTTATAGCCAGATTGCCAGTGGACAAAGGACAATTGGACGGACGTGCTCAGGTATAAATTAACGCAAAATTGTCACCTCTCCGCTGTCAAATTGCCTCGTACTACGAACGAGTTACCTTGTATATGAATAACTGAAGATATTTTTGTCAGACGGAAATCAGAAATTTCAAAATCTGTCGTATTTATCGTCTAAGTGACGAAAGACAACGATGGATAACGTAAGCAATATTCCTGTGGCTATATCCTGAGATCCTGGCTGTTGCAAAATACGTAGACTTGTATGCATGTCACTAGCGTGATTCTTGATTCAAATACGACACAAACGTAAAAATTGAATGAGGTTGTCGGATCATCATTCGCCGAAATATGAGATAACGATACATATATTTATATACAAGAAATGTTAGGAAAATATATATATATCAAGAATGTTAGGAAAAAAAGTAGAGACAAATAGAAAAAGCTTTCTTTTTAAATTCATCGGGCTAAATGTGTCTATGCATGCGCACAAACGTGGGATGCTGATAATTTCATTTAGATTCATTATATTTTTCTTTCCATTCTTTTAGTATATATCCCACACTGTGTTAATAGAAGTTCGGCCCAAGGTGGTGAGAAGATCGTGAACGAGTGTTTGAGTGCGCCGGTGTTACTCAGATTGTTGATCATTTAGCTAAAACGCTCTCTCCCATAAACTGCAACTTGGTCTGCTCAGCATAGTTGTAGATAAACTACACGTGGACTCTGATGGTGTTGAATAAACACAAATGTGCCGGAGCGAAAGTCTACAATAGGGATTGGTTATCCGCTCTAGTAGATAGACATCCATTAACACGAGTGACTACTTATCATTATATATATATATATATATATATATATATATATATATATATATATATATATTATAATCAGAGCATTTACTTAAATATTTGTATCTAAAAAAGCATGTATAAACATAAAAATGTCTTAAGATAATTGTCTGACTTTGTCCATTTCATGATGTGTGACGTCATTTGTTTACATTTGATACGCCATGAGCAGATTTGAATGTACGTGAGATATTCATAGAAGATTGAAATTCAAATACAGTAAATTCGACCTTGTTAACCGAACGCTCCTCTGGGGCCAAATCGGGTAAAGGCAGGTCAAGCTAAATGACGGTTCCGCATAGGATACATGTTCGAATCCTGTCGGAGAACGAATATTTTCTGTGAAAATTTCTCGGACATTCAGGCCGGTAAATGTTGTTTAATACTGTTTATTATAAACAGAGCATTTACTTAAATATTTGTATCTATAAGAAGAATGTAAAAACATCTTAAAATAATTTTCGGACTTTGTCCATTTTATTTTTATTTTTATTTTTATATATATATATATATATATATATATATATATATATAAAATACGGGGAAAAGAAATAAACTCAAGGGAGAGTATATAGGTAACTATACTCGTTTTGAAAAAACCTAGAATTTTTGATTTGCCAGTAATCAAATCAATCCAGAGGGAAAAAAAGTTTAAAAAAAAGAAAGAGCCAGGTTTATCTGGCTCACTAGGTTTATCTGGCTCACTAGGTTTGTTTATCTATCTATCTATCTATCTATCTATCTATCTATCTATCTATCTATCTATCTATCTATCTATCTATCTCTCTCTATATATATATATATATATATATATATATATATATATATATATATATATATATATATATATATATATATATATATATATATATATATTACTTAAAACATATAACTTATTCAATTCCAAAATCATTCACTTCCCTAAGAAATAGAAGGATTTCAGCTCAGGAATTCATATTATAGCAAATTCTGAATGCAAGAATTTCAAATAGAATGATTCTAATGACTTCAATCAACTGTCGATACACGATTTAGCGATGTCACTTAGATTTGATCGTCTCGCTTGAATACTGTGCCTGAAAATGTTCGTCTACAAGAAAGTTTCATTATCGTTCTACACACTCCTATAATAAGCGTAATAGTAATTGCACGTGTTGTCATAGAACTTTGAGAATTAGTTAAGACAGCTTTCTTTGCAACGCCGTTTTTATCAAATATCTGCTAACACACACACACACACACGGACGGATCTTTTTTTATTTCTTTTATTCTACTCGGACCCTCCGGCTCAATACCCACTTATTGTGAATCCAGTTGATACCGTTGGCTGATCGCTGAAACTATCAGTGGAGAAATGTCAAAATTAATGTATCCTTTCCGACAGTAATTACGTGCATATATTGCCATTATTCATACTTGATAGATTTGGATGCAAATACTTTAGATTTTGTCCGTTTTTTTCTTTTTGTGACTTTTTAATATACTTGAGCAGACATTTCAATGAGAGGAGAAGGTTATCTGAATCGAGTGCTCAAGTTATTCACTGTGATTACTGTTGTGACATTAATACGGGGAAAAGAATTAAACTCAAGGGAGAGTATATAGAACGTCTAAAAAGGAAGTGCGAGAAACAGATGAATTCAGCTTGACACATTATGTTCTTGAAGAAGAGTGAGAGAGAGGAGGATTAACTTTAAGAGCGAAGATTAGAGAAAGAGGGATAGGTAAAGGGAAAAGATTCAGAGAGAATGAAGTGAACGATAATCAGAGACTTATAAGACGTGAAGAAACCTTGAAAGCGTTAGGAATGGAATGAAACCATGACAAAATAATTGAAACGTGTTGAAGGAAATGACTTACTCGGATTGTTTTCACACTGACAAAAGAAATAGATCTTAAATTCCTTCTTAATTGAGTTAATTGCGATGAGAAAATCCGCTCTTTCAGAGGAGATGAGTTATTCTTTTCGTCTAGGTGCGACACGGATGTGGTTTTACAAATATATACTGAGAAATCGATGAAAAGATTATTGGAGAAACGGATACGTCTTAAGAAGGAAAGGAACTAAAACGACATTTTCACTCAAAATGAAAGATAACTTGCACATTTGAGATATGTAGGGAGTTATGAAATCTTGAATCACTCTTTACAGGTGCCATGCGAGGTAAGACAAAAAGTTTAAAGAGTCGGTTATGACGGAGTAGAAAATGAGCAGGTATATATTGCTGGAGGTAAAGAAATACAGGAAATTGTGGAGAGCCGTCTACGCCTATATGTACTGTAAGTCTGGAATAAATTTTACAAAACACCTAATGTATTCTGCAGTTTTGTATCGTTAGTCATATATCCTTCAGACGTTAAAATCGTTGGATACCAGTACTGCCTACCAACGGTAATAGTCATTTTAGCAGTTTCTCTACGAGGAAAGATTTGGCATTCATTGAATAAGAATTATTTTTTGTGAAGATGATTTCTGGATGTCGAAAGGGTAACAGGATTTTGTCATTCAACATATGGTAATGTTAATGTTAATATTAACTGTTTCCCTACGAGAAACGTTTTGGCATTCATTGACTAATAATTATTCATTTCTGAAGATGTCTTTGTAGATGTCGAAAGCGTAACAGGATGTTCTCATTCAACATATGGCAATGTTAATGTTGATATTATCAGTTTCCCCACGAGGAAAGATTTGGCCTTCATTGACTAATATTTTTTTTTATTCTGAAGATGATTTCTGGATGTCGAAAGAGTAACAGGATTTTCTTATTCAACATATGGTAATGTTAATATTAACTGTTTCCCTACGAGAAAAGATTTGACATTCATTGACTAATAATTATTTATTTCTGAAGATGTCTTTCTGGATGTCGAAAGCGTAACAGGATGTTCTCATTCAACATATGGCAATATTAATGCTGATATGATCAGTTTCCCTACGAAGAAAGATTTGGCATTCATTGACTAATAATTATATATAATATATAGGAAATATTTGGTAGTCATTGAGAAGTTGAAATTTATAAAATCTTTCTCTTAAAACACTTTTTTAGGAGAGTCGGTTTCACAATTGTAGGAGCTGCTATCGGTCTTTCCAGTGTTGTTTGGAGGTTCCTTTCTAACCTTTTATTTGAAGTTGTGTTTAATGTAAACACCTTTATTAAATCAATATTTTTTCTTCGTATTACATGTGGTATTCATTTTAGTTGTTGTTGATGTTAGTAGTGCTCAGGTGATGTGATTTCTGTTATTTGGTACAGGTCATTGTTTGGGATTATGTAGCGTCAGTCAAAGAAGACTGTTCTTTACCAAGTCCCTTAAGCTTTAATCGTTTTTAATCCTTTTTAGGTAAATAAGATCGTGTTAGTAATATATAAAATAAAAATTCAAAACAATGAAAAAAAAAAACGATGTCGTTTAGGATAAATAAACTCTTTTTTTAAAAAAAGATAATGCAATATCTTGTTAATACTGAGCATTTGTTACAGTTAGATAAACTTTGGCCAGTCTTTTGAGGTCTATGTGCGAATAAAATCTTTAAAATGCTTTTAACGCGTGGAGAGAAATTAATTCGATATGATCGCTTATCACTGTGATTTCGGCACCCTACTATACAAGTATACTGGATTATTAGATAATTTTTTTCAATTATTTTAATCTTATTATTACACGAAGACACGATTTCACCATTTTCTTGTCAACGTTCCAGATGCATGTTTATGCCTTGAGTGTAGAATCATGAATTCTTGAGATAAAGAATTCACCGAGCCACGTTTTTGATTCCACGTCGTTGCAGAACGGAATGCCTCCAAGACCGTTGGAATGCAGCCGTTGAAAATGATAATCAGAAAATCCAGAGAATGTCGGCACAGTAGAAATTCTCAGGATAGCGTTTTGGGGGCAAGCTATTGTCGTGTTGAAGAAGAAGGTGTCTGAAATGCTCATGTTTTTGTCTACATGTTACTCTACTGCCATGTTTTTGGCAAGAGTTAACATTCTATGACATTTCTAAAACGGTAAACAAAAGAGGAAGAAAAGTGTCACAGAAGAACAGCAAAGCCAACGGCAAAATTTGCTTCGCGATAATGACATAACATTAATTTAAGACGAACAAATTAATCGGAATATATAGTTCCTTTGTTTCTTGCTTTATTCTCATTTAACACTTATTGATAGCACTTCATTGACAACACACATAAACTGAAAACTACAAAAATATAGTTTGAAAAAACTACAAAAACTTAGAAGAAACAAAAAGGAAGTGTATTATGTGCAATATGGAGATACTCCTGTATCTAAAGAAGCCATGTTGAGCACTCCAGCTTCAAACAGGTCGGATTCATCTATGTCCCAGAGGAGCATATAATTCACGAACGGGAAACGACGAGTTTTGATTGTTCTCAAATTGAGGACTTCGTGTCGGATATTTTTTTTTTCTCTATCTGTAAAAAATATATTCACAAATGGAAACGACACCATGGATAAGTAAGCTGGAGGGGAGGCAGATTTAGTCTCTGCCCGGGCCATTGGGGGGACATTAATTGTAAGCGACCTTACCATTTAGCTGATGTAAAAGGAACTTATTTTGACTGTCGCTTTCATTGCTGAACGGAGTGACGTCATTAAGCAGCGGTCAAGTGAACCATTTGACCTATCACAACCAAAAAAATAATCGCCTTTTTTTTTCATCTCTACATAATTTTTAGTTTGATTTGTAAATATGTGTTCAGTCTGTTAAATTTTTTGATTCCTGCTTCAGGTTTAAATTATTATTTTGCTTTGTGTTTACTAAAACTGAGTCCTTTTTTTTCAATGTAGTCATGTTATTCAGCTATTTTCTTTGTAATATTTGTTTGGACTTACGGATTTACTATTCGGTATATTTAGAATAATTCGGATAGTGGATAAGTTTAAATATACCTGTTTATGTATACCTGTTTCTTTATTAAGTAAATATTGAGAGCTAAAAATTCTAAGTGTTCTTTAGTAAGGACCTATAACTATTCCAGTTCTGTGTTTTTTTGTTTTTTTTTGTAATGGTGTGAATAGTTAAGCAAAACGGAAAAGTGGCTTCTATTTGTAATCCGAATAAGATACTCAAATGTATAAGTCATATAATGAGAAAACAAAGCTAGGATAATTTAACACTCACATGAAATACTGGTTAAAAGAGAAAGTTGCACACAGCGCGTAACTTGTCGAACGAGCTTGCATATATAGATGGCAGAATAGGGAGCTGGGCGAGGAGTAAATAGAAAAGAATTCCTAAGAGCAACAGGTAGCTGTGGAGTGCCATGATTGCCAATGTTTTGAATCGTCACGGTACATAGAATAATTTTATTAGGTAGTAATAAACGTTTTTGTAATAAATATTTTTCAGTGGTATTTAAAATGATTTCAGGAAACAGTAATACATTGTTTATTTTTCATAAGTTTTCTTGCTTATTAGATGTTGTTTAATTTATTTACAAGATCAGATAATATTTTTGTATGACATTAAATCATCATCAATAACACGGTTAATTTTATGGGTTACGGTTTACCTACGTGAAAGCATAGTAGCGGGTACTCCCTGATGTACATTTTTGCAAGTGACACAAGTTTGTATCCATTGTTCACAAAAAATATAATTATTTTTAAATGAACTGTTTCTAGGGATTGTAAAGTAGTTTTACTCAGCCATAGCTTCCAATTATATTTGAATCTAACCTAATAATTAAGTGAGGATTTCTTTTATTTCACATTTTTATCTTTCATTATTTTTGTTAATCCCATAATTGTTTTACGCTTCTTTTCCAGTAGATTTGCAGTAAGATTTTGCACTAATATTTTACACTAACATTTTACACTAACATTTTACACTAACATTTTTTCGCTGTGATGTAACATTTCACTTACATTTTACACGTACATTTTTGGATTACATTTAAGACAATATAAACAGTGAGGTTGTTTTGATAATTTTGAACAATTTTCTGGAGTGATGTTCATTATATTTTTCAGTTTCGTGTCGTATAAATGTTCACACATTAGTTGCCGTTTGTCACTATTTTTATCAGTTTTTTTCCACATTCGATGTTAAGTTAGATGCCTGTATGATACTTGTTTCGAAAACAATAACAAATATTTAAAAATGTCAAACCTGCCTAAAAAGTATGTAATCACTTGTGCTCTGAGTGGCCTGTGGGTTAGTGCAGACTTCTCGCAAATTCTTTTCCGTGCTAGGTGTTATAAAAACGTGATTATATACAAGTTTAAAATATAAATGTTTTCTTTTTCCTGAAAACTCTAGAATACAAACCCTCATGAGAAAATAGAGAGAGAACAAATAAAGAAACGAAAGGATTTTCCCCAAAACATACAATTACATCAACAGGGATGTCTGCCGTAAGAATGTATTTATTTGTCTCTAATCGAGCGCATAACTTGACACAATAAACGAACATGTATAATATAGTGTCCAGGCAAACGTAAGTAATAGTATATGGAAATAGTCAGGGTAATGCATGACTTTTCAAAATTAAATGCAATAGTGAATTGGTGCTTCGATTAGAAATTTTAAAATATATTTAGCCTTTGTTCCTAAGGAGGTGAGATATTTTTTAATCACTTCACCAAGGTGAGAAATCCACTAAGAAGCAAAAGAGAGAAAACATGTAAAAAAAAAATCATGAAGAGAAATAACAATAAAATGAATTAAAATGACGGAAAACAATGTCTTCAGTTTCATTTAAGAAAGTAGAAAAATGGAAGAGAAGTGCAAGAGAGGGAACTATTACAATAGAACTTACGGTTACATTAATTTATTTAATGAATAAAATCGTGATACCTATCTTCCAAATTATTATATAACGACCTCCATCGATTTGATCTTACCCATCTGTAAGATAGATACACACCTCGGCAGGATGGCATAGTGGAGAGGATGTTGCCTGTACATAATGTCTCCGCTGTCAACTGATGAGACCAGGGCTGTCGCAGAACGAGGCTGAAATCATAGATAAACTGCCGAATTTTAGTTGTATATTATGTACTACTTTCTCTTAGAGCAGTTGCCACCCAAGGCTTTAGAACCCATTCTGTCCTGCTATTTACTGGGGGGGGGGAAGAAGTGGATTCGTACCTTTCCCCAGAGTATTAGCTCGACTGCATTTCGTGTTAATACTCTAGGTATTAGCATCTGACTGGAATTCGAACGTCTCTTCGATTCCTCAACCCGAACAGTTATCCATTACCACACCGTTCCTCTAGTCTAATACTGCGGTTAAATTCATTGTCATGGTACCAAAGAGGAAAGCTTATCATATCAATTGCCATGAAAAGTCGCGGGGAAAATGCGTTACAATTGTGGGAATTTGACTGATGAACAGATGGGGGTCATAATAATCTCGGTATATATGGCGGGGTTACCAGACCAGATGTGGCAACAGTATTAAAATTTATGAAAGAATCTTAGACATATAAATGTACTAGAAGGATTCTGTCTAGAAAGAATATCTGTTGCGAGACAATGAATCAAATTTCATAGAAGCAGTCGAAGCAATTGATTTAACGTCATCCTTCCGCAACATGTAAGTGAATAAGAGATCAAGAAGGCGGAATGAAATGTTCGTATAGAGGTTGCCATGAGCCATATCGATGAAGGGCAAAATTCGTTCCGAATATGATTAAAAGACAGTAGTTTTGTTTAGGGCAGCGTTAAACCTCACAAGCCATTTGTTGACCCAGTTAACAAGATTTCATTTGTATTATTACAACTGTATGCGAATAGGCTTGGATTTTGCTATAGGCATTCAGGATTGCGACTAGAATACTTATTGAGTTTATAATTGGATTCTGTCTGATAAATGACATTGTACCTATTTATTTATTTTGTCCGCCAGCAATAGATGAAAACCCTCTAGGGCAAATAGAATTATTGAATGAAGCCATACAGGTGACTGAAGGTGGATTTGGAAATTGTCTATTCTATATATTTAGTGCTTCCATAACGTAATATAAGCCTATAACGCTCTTTTGGTACAATGAGAAATTTCTGTCCCATTGTGTCTCCAATACTAGGCTTCGATCATTTATACGTTACCATGAATGATCCAAGAAAAGTAGCGATCGAAATTTATGAAGAATTCGTCCAGAGTTCGACTCCCACAAACACTCATCATTGTGCATAGTAGACTCTCTTCCGAATGAAAATATCTCAGCATCATTTGTTCTTTTTACTACAATACCCAGTGTCAAATAATAAGTTTGTATTTTCGCCGGGTGAGATTAAAGTGATTCAAAAGCTTCTGGGTTACGAGCCATCTGCTTGTCAAATGATTCTCAAGTTCCAAATGCTCATATAGCTACTATATTTTTTTTAAAATCAGTTCAAATTTCCTTTCCCGATCCCGACTAAAGAAAAGATTTCTGCAAATTGATATGATATAATTGAATATGCATACACCTGAGTTCCCCCTCACTTGAATACGATTGGCTGGTGTACAGACGGACGTGTAGGTACGACAGAGTTTAAGTCAATGACTACGCCCATTGGACTACGCCATTGGCTATCCTATTGGTCTACACCTATTACTTGCGACTATGACGAGTACCAGTCGATTACTGATACCGTGTACTACTTTGTTACAGTAGCCAAAACCACTTAGCTACTTCGATTAATTATATCCTTTTCAGGGACATATCATGATATCAAATCTGAAAAGAATAATTAAAATGTAAATATTGCTAAAATCTACACATTTGTGGATAATTATGATCGCGTACGCCCTGATAGGACATAGCATATATAATAGAAAACAAAAACAGTGAGATAATTCCAAGAAATCATTATTTTAGCGATTTAGATTTATCAAACACCGCTTTGACGTTAAAGAATGACGTTGGTATATAACACGATAATACATGGCTCCCAGATTTGAAAAAAATCGTATTCTTCATATCCTGGTCCTTATAATTATGAACTATTACAAGATATATACTTTGATTGAAACTTTCCGATGATTTTAAATATTGTCTTTACATTATTCTTCCCCAAAGAGACTACTATTGTTATTGACTTGGTAAATGGACATATTGATGAATATCGAACATATGATTTCCGTATTTTTAGGAATTGTGTGCTTTGATGCTTATCCCCAACATCAAGCTGTGAACAACCTTTGACTCATCCGTATTTAATTTAATTACTTAAACTTAATGTGTGCAACCGACAGTTTTCTACAGTAAGGTTCCACTCGAGGTAGATGGTTATGTTTATCAGCAGTTTATAAGGGGACGGGGGAAGATATACCCTAGCCTTGAGCAGTTTAACATTGTAGAGGTCGGGGATATATACATTTTAGAGTCGATTTCACGGAGAAATGGTTCGCGGGAAGAAGATATTCGTGTGGAACGTATTTCTCACCAATGGAATACGGAGGGAATTTGAGTGGTTTGTTGTACTTCAAATGTTATGACATGTCCTAGATCTAGCGGAACTAAATAATGTATTTCGCCCGAGAACTTTCCATGAAAAGGCAGTCAGTATCTCCCCACATCGTGCCTGTGTGTGTGTGTATGTGTGAGATAGAGAGAGAGAGAGAGAGTTTAGAATGTGGAAAATAATTCGTCATTCACAAGGACTCAGAGACACTTTTGAACTCTGTCGAGACTGGAGAGTGGGAACTGGGCCGTTTCAGCCCAAATATGACAATAATACTCCATTTATCGCCTGATATGTCTCTAGTAAAGGTAGAGGATAGAATGAGGAGTCAAGTACTTTTTGGCACCGTACATGGAACTGACAATATTAGATTCATCTTGAGCAATGGATATTATGTACGAGTTCTATTTAAGCCCACGTGTCAGTCTCTCCGGGCACGGTGCTTCCTCAGAGGTATATCGGTTCATCTTGGCTGGCGGTAGTTCCTGGTCTGATCGGTTATGATAGAAAGTAACTCGTTCGATTTTTGAGCCATTTAATGTAACCAATCATTTTGTCTACCAGTAGGAAGATAGTGCTCGACCAAAAGAGAGATCAGCTCCCGATCTCTGATCATCAAGTATTTAAGTGTGTAACGTGTCAACTGGTGATGTGTCCTGAGTGTTAAACTCTTAAAATCTGTTTCCTCACGTGTTGGAGAAATTCTAAATTTCACTTTCTGATTATAAGTAAGCGTGTTATTGTCCTTCTCATTTTCGAAAAAAGTTTCTACCTTACTAATATATTCTGACACTGACTCTCCGCTTTATTTTGTCGCAGCTATTATCTCATCAAGTTACGTCTTCATCATTAAAGAAATATATGACATGAAAGCATATATATGACATCACAGTTCAGCATTGTTGTCTTTAATTGGAATGAAATATTTTTATGTCATAACAATTACATACTGGAAAGACTATTTTGATATTCGGTTACGCCTTCCGATCACTATGCCACAGTTCTGTTGTTTCACTGATAATTAAGTTTGTGTAGCTGTTTAATTTTGAAATTCAAGTTACAGTCTTTTAATCGTCTTTTTCTGAAATTCTGAATTTTATAATTAATTGTCAGAAATTAGCCGTCCAGTTGTATTTCTCTTCTCTTGTTCTTGTAACGGCATTCACCCGTGGTGGGTTCAGCCGGCTCCAATATTAAAGTTTCATGGGAATTTAGAATTCACAAGCGGCCCCCAACCCGCATGTATAGCACATCAGATTTTATTATAGTGGTGAAGGTTTCGTGCAGGACCATCCACACTTTTTGAAGGGCCGGTTACAGAGACCTGGTGCACTACGTGCGACAAGGTCCCCAAACGACCCTCCACAGGTTTTCAATTCAGAGTTTTTCCTTCTCCTAAACCAGTTGAACCCTATAGAACCCAGTCTGTCTTGCTATTTACCCATAGCTGGAGGGAGAAGAAAACGATTCATACCTTTCCCAAGGGTATTAGCACTTAAGTGAATGTAATGGATTCGAATCCAACAACAAATAGATTGTTGGTTGTATGTTTTCATTTTCAATAAACGGTCAAGATATTGTGTCCATGTTCATAGTTGATATTATGGAGTGTTCGTATTTTGTTTTTTATTAATAAGGCTTCCAATATTTTTAGCCTTTTTTTGCTTGTAGTTGACGCTATTACATTCGTGTTGTCAACAAGTGTGTTACGAATAGGCCCCGCTCGGTCTCCATGAATATTTCAAGGACACCTAATTCATCTATGGTCAGCAAGGTGTTGTGTATACTATATATTTTAAATGTTATTGGGCTGGTGCAAAAATAATGTCGTTTTCTCACATATGTTACTATGTGACAAAACGACATCATTTTTGCACCAACCTAATACTTATTTTGGAATCAGGACTGACATAAACACATTTCTTTAACGTATTTTCTTCAGAAAATTTAACGTAAAGTAGCATGAGGAACTAATAATCCCTGTTAATATTTGATACAGGCAAATGTTTTTACAACCATATATGTACAAGAATGAATCCACTTAGATATATGAGAAGAGGAATTACACCGATATATATATATATATATATATATATATATATATATATATATATATATATATATATATATATATATATAGTTTATGCAAACTTAGGTAATCCGTATGGGTAGACCCGAGGAGGATGATATCCGGAGAGCTCAATGTAAAATTCAGAGCAGATATGTCTGAATAAAAACAGACCACGTTAAGGTTCCATGTAATAAATTATTTCACCATAACCCCTTTAACAGGGCTCTGTATCATCAGACTTTACTTCCAAAAATTGAAATGAAAAATGAAAAGAAATTCACACATTTTTGACGGACCTCATCAAGTATACGTAAAATTAACGGAGTGAAGAAGTGAGGTGGGAAAGAGGATATGAATGTGTCATATGTAGCATTTCAAAATCTTATTTTTAATTTTTAACTCCAATGTGTCGGCTAGATGTTGTTCGAATTTATTGTGTCTAGTCTCAAGGTATAGATGGCTAAGGAGTGGAGGGGTGGAGACCGACTTTAAACGAAGAAGCTACACTACTTTCACGAGGACAGTTTTTCTTTCAAATTTTTTAGACGCTGTTAATACGCGTTACTTTAACGGGCATGTTTGGGAGGTTAAATTTTTTTCTGTATCTAAATGTTTAAACAATCTACGAAGATATATATATATATATATATATATATATATATATATATATATATATATATATATATATATATATATATATATATATATTGTGCACAGTGAGTGATGCTGTAAAAACTTGTGCCAACCGGAGAGAAACAAATCCATATTTTTTATTATTAAGAGTCAGTAATGACTGGATTCCCGTTCCAAAGTATGCCGGTCTGCAAGGACGGTTACCCAATAAGTATTATTAACTCATGGCCAGTAATATTTTCGTTTTTACAAATCTCGCAGAGCCTAGCTGTGGTTCATACTGCGACTATTCAAGCGCATTATACGTCGTGAAAATATTATTAAATTCCAGCTCCGTTCCCCTCTCGGGGGTCAAAATAAACGTTACTAACATTCAACAGGTATCGCGGAATTACAGCTTAAAAGACAACCGTGAAAAGAAAAAAAAATTGTTTCCATTACATTTGTTATTAGATATCTCACAGTAAAATTAAAAGAAAAACAATCCAGATGAAATTGCCTAGATTATATGAATCAATAAAAATAAATTAAATTAAAATTTCCCAGCATCCTTCATTCGTACCCATGACTATTCGGACCAATGTAACAAATTTAGTCTGATAAGGATCTAAAGCACGAAACACGCTGCACGAAATCTTTTCCACTTTGTCATATATTTTCCACCCATAGTTATATATGTAATAAAATTCATTTTACCTGTGAAAAGAAATCATCATATTTTAGTTTCAACCCGAACTTCTTTTTCTTTATACCTTTAAGAGTTGGTTGATCAAGGCTATCCACAACGTCTTATCATGTTTGGCTTTGTCGTATTTTAGCCTTTCGTGTTCTGACATTTATCTAATAAGATCGTTAGGTAGCTTACCAGTTACTTTCTTATATCCTTCTTGACTTGAATATATCCTGTGAGTTTAAAAATTTCCTGAATTTTTTGCTAATTACGTCGTCATTTGATTTGTATTGTCTTTTTCTGACTTTATGAATAATTATCGTTTTTGTCTCCATTTTCATTGACATTTCTACGATTCCGGTGGAATTCTCATCAAATTTCTGTAGAAATAGATCTCTATTGGCATACTTCTTCTTTCTTTCTTTCTTTCTTTCTTTCTTTCTTTCTTTCTGTCCTCTCTTCTTTCTTTTCATTTTGTTTTCTGCTTCCTCTTTTTTCTTTATTTGCCTCTCTTTTCCTCCTTTCGTTCTTTTTTCTCCTCTTTTTTCTTTTTTTCATTCCTTTCTTACTTTTTGTCCTCTCGTCTTTCTTTCTTTCTTTCTTTCTTTCTTAACATCTATTTTTTTTCTTTACAGCATACTTTTTTAAACTTTCCCATTATTTTTTTTCATTTTTGCATTTATTTTCCTTAACCGCTATCATTTTTTTTTTTTATTTTACACATCTAAAGCCAACTTGTCATCATTTTTCACCTATCCGATGCTTGTCACTTTGTCTCTAATGTCCCAGCTTGTAAGTTTGATGGAAGTATTTATCCAGACTGAACTGCCATTTAGAAGGACTGATATCAAATAGCAGTTCAGCACTCTTTTCTTTGTTTCTAAAGTTATTGACACATATTTTAGAAGTTTACTTACATTTTGAAAGGACAATCCCGATAGCGGCTCGGATTGAGGAATCGGAGAGCTGAGTTCGAAATCCCTTCATACCCGTTACATTCATTTACGTGCTAATACACTTGGGAAAGGTATGAATCCTTTTCTTCCCCGCCCCAGCTATGGGTAAATAGAGACCAGGTTTTATAGCCTCAGAAAAAAATGGCAAATTACTGCTAGGAAAAAAAATCTGCCTCGTCAGTCATGTATCGAAAGATACATGATCGCAATGCGTGTATCACGCATTGCACATAACTGACTGACTTTCACATCATCAGTTTGTACCTTCCATGTTACCCTTCTTGTTAAGAATAAGTCATTCTGAATACTTGCGATTTGTTTCCTAATTACCTCCACCTTTCTTTACTATATTGTTTTGGAGGTCCTCTAGGTTTTCTTTCTGTGTCTGCCATCAACACAGTACCGTCGGAGTATCATATTGAGAAGATTGTGCCCACCGACAATAAATTCTGGTAGCATCTGCAGCTCCTTAGAATGGTCTTGCTGTAAATGATATGTAGCGATAGGGGTTACCATTGTTGTTTATTTCCGACGGGATCACTAAATATGTAGTAGTGGTTGTATTACCATTGTTGTTGTGAAGGTCGAACGACGAACCTCGCGGTCATCATTATTGTAGTGATTGTTTTATCAATATTTAACTTTGGCTAGGAAAGTTGAGATTAAGGACAATGCGTGGACGCAATGCAATTTATATTTGACGTAAATAGCACATAGAATAAAATACAAAACTGAACGGAATGATTTCAAAACATAACAATTAAATTTATTAACGTTTGATGTACATGCATGCGAACTGAAAAGGTTGGACAGAGTCGTGTCCCTTTGATTAGGTATTAGTTGTACCGGAGTTCATTTTAAGAAGAAGTAATATTAAACTGTAATTTAGAAGAATAAATCTTTGGAATTGTGAGTTCTAAATTCGGTAAAATTTCAGAAGTGATTTCAGAGTTTGTGAATGTTGGTAATTGTCTTTAACGTCTGGCCAGCAATGACTAAGACGGGAGTTGTTGAAGGTTACATCTTGGCACTTGGTAGAAAGGAATGAGACGTGCGAGAGAGATGAATGAAAAGAAAACTACTCAAGGAAGTTTACACGTGTTGGGTTTATATAATGGTCGAGAGGCTCCCAGCATATGAGCGGGAAAACAGATTGGTCGGTGCAGGCGGTTTGATTGGTCGGAACTGACGAATCAACAAGCTAGATTGGAGGGGATTGACCAATGAATACTTGTTATATTTGTATGTTACTTACCAGATATGAAGAGTGCATTTCCTAAAAAGAGATAAGGCTGGTTTGTCCCACAGATATAATAAATCTGGTGCGAGGACACATCGTTGTCTTACGGCTAGTGGGCCGATTTACTCAGACATATTCTTTATTTTCGAATATCTTTTCAGAAGAATTTCGACTGAACAAAAACGTTGCACAGTATTTTCTAAGAAATGAACTAAGTAATAATGATATGATAGAAAATCTAATAAATATCTATATCGAGAAGAACAAATTCAGTTGTAAGAGAAGAAGCAAGTAAATGAAAGTTAGAAAAGAAGATAACATAGTGTAGTACTGAAAGAAAGACAGAAAGAGAAACACAAATAATGGAAGACTATTGTGAGACCGGAACTAGCTACACAATAGACTCTTCCAGGTATGCGACACAACACTCTAGAGAGAGAGACAGAGAGACATTGAGAGCCGCGTACGACTACCAGTATTGGACACTAACATATAGTAAGCTTCGCTTAAACTATCTCTGTAACCTGTTGTTAATATATCTTTCTTACATCTAATCCGTGTTCCATGTTTTCCTTCTGTGGTACCGACTTTGGCCCCACATCAAAGACAAAGAGTGAAAAAAAAGCAGAAAGAAGAAAACAGAAAGAAAGAAAGGAAAGATAGAAAAGGAGAGCGAGAGAAAAGAAAAATATAAACAAAATACGTAAAGGAAGGAAGATAAGGATTGAAAGAAAGATAAACACAAAGAAATTAAAGAAGAGGAAAATGTAAGAAAAGACAAAAGCTAAAACGGCATAAGTTAAAAAGAAAGAAGAGACAAAATATATTATGAAAGAAAAAGGAAGTAAAAATGAAAGGGAGAAAGTAAGAAAAAAGACAGAAATCAAATGGAAAATAAATGATCAAAAGAAAGAAAGGTAAACGATAGAAAGACAGAAATGATGAAATATATCAAGAAAGAAAGAAAAAGACGAAAAGAAAGAATGAAAAAAAGTAAAGTCAAAGGCCGAATATGTAAAGAAAGAAAGAACAGCTCGAAAAAGCACAGAGAGAAACAAAGATGAACAAATAACGAAAAAGAAAGAAAAAAAGGAAGATAGAAATAGAAAGAATAAAAACAAAAATAGTCAAATCCATCGGAAAAATAAGAAGAAATCATTGGAAATAAGATAAAAATAAAATATTAATAGAGAAGATTGGACAATGCAAAAATAGACCTCGATTTTTTTTTCCTGTAGACACTTTTCGTCATTGGCAATCTTCCTCAGATACTTGGACACTCTAAAACATATGATAAAATTCCAAACAGGCCATTATACATCGATTGTAATGCTTGGCAAAATGTCCTCGTGTATTGTTAATGTCTCCTGACCCGCTGTCACTATTATCCACATAATGTTCCTAACATTATCCATACGTAATATCACCATCTATATTTGACTCCTGACATCTTTTCTGTAGACTGTTCGCACCAGTAAATCAGAAAATAATAATAATAATAATAATAATAATAATAATACCAAACAATTTTCTTCCAAAGTTTATATAATTTCCGAGAAAGACCAGTGAAAATGTCATGGTTTCCTATTTAAATTTCCACATGAATCTTTATTCTTAAATCTTAAGTTAATGTTTGAATAAGCTCATGGCGACTTCTAATATAACAAAATATCACTAAAGCGCCATTAAATATTTGAGCATAAACTCTAACAAAATATTGCAATGACAATCATAAATGTTATGGCGGTCGTTATTTTAAGAAGCGGGTACAAATGAAAAATGTAATTGACACCTTTTTCCATTTCAATGATACAGACGTTAAACACTTTTATCGCTTGTTCTTTATTTCATTCTTTATTTAATTCTTTCTTTCATTTTCTTTCTGAAATCAAATAGTTTTTTTTCCCTCTCCTTCCATGCTATCAAAACGGAAAAGTCAATTATTGACTGGAAATATTTTTGTCTTCCCTTATTTCTTTCTCGCCAAATCCCCGCTTTAAGAACCTTTCTTTTAATATGTTATGACATTTAATGTATGGTAACTGAATTTTTGGCGATGACTCACTCGATCTCACTGAATTTTTGGCGATGACTCACTCGGTCTCCGTCGTTTGATAATGTGTGTCTGAAAAAATCTTGTTTTTATCGTAGTCTTCAGAAGTTTTTGCTAACATCAGAGTGTATTATCAGTTTCTACCTGCTTAATCTTATTCTCGCCTTTCGTTTTTGTCTTCTTGTCATCCTTTCTTCTTTTTTTTTTTCGTTTTCTCACTGAAATCAAGTGATCAACACGCGGAATAGTGCATTATTTATGGGGTACAGACAAGACGTTACGGTCGGGCTAACTAACGAAGGGATGGACAAACACAATTGTAAGAGGATACTTATAAAAGTGCAATAAATAATTTTGGATTTAGCCACACACCATCAAGGAAACGAAACGGGGAGTTGGACTTCCTAGAAGAGGATGGATTGACAAACTGGCTGGAAGGTAAAGTTAATATGAAAAATTCAGGTCTTAATCAGCACTCCAAATTTATTACAGATATTAAGTTATTTTTGCCGTATATTCTGTGGTTTTCGATGTTCAGCGCTTTTTGCATAGATCTCTACATAATAACTTCACTGACAGCTTTAATGCTCAATATACACAAATAAAGTTGATTTCTGTCAGTGTTTTTGTTTCTATATTTTAAACACAAAATTGAAACACAATAAAACAACTGTATATATTTGACCAAGCGTACCGACAATTATCATATTTATTGATTTTATGCGCATTGGAAATGGATGAAAATTGTCCCAGAAGAAAATGCTTAAATTTAATATCTATGTGCATAAGATGCAAAACGAAGCTCATGGCTTCAGAGATAATTACTTATGTAATGCAAATCGCACTGCTTGCAAAAATATGTAAATGAACAATGATAAAATGAGTAATTTTTATTCATGACCATGCTTATTTAAACATTACAGTAAAGTGATTTTCAGGAAATTATAATTCCTACTAGTATTCATCATTGGCGACTACAGTCTTAACGGCATTTGGTATGCAGATGACACAGTTACGATAGTAGACACAAAAAGGAAAGTACAGGACCTCCTAGAGAAGAAAAGTATTTAAGACGAAAACGAAGGAGTAAACATCAATTATAATAAGATCGAATATATGGTTGTTAGAAAAAAATAGAAGAGCGTAATATGCGAATTACAAAGTGGCGATGTCAAGATTAAGAAAGTACAATAGCTTAAGAATCTAGGAAGTCTTTTAGCAGAGAGGCGGGAAATACCACACCGGATTCGATGTCACATTGTGATATTGAATGTTGCCTTCCAAAGCTAAGTAAAGTTTCAGAAAACGGGAATAAGTTAGAAACAAACTTCTGAGTACTTAACTGATATGTAATATCGATCCTCCTATATGACAATGAATAATGAGCAATCTCCTCAAAGATGGATAAATTAACAAAGGCAACAGAAATGTGATTCTACAGAAGGATGCTGAGAATACCATAGGCTGAACATATTAAAAATGAAGTTTTAGAGAGAATGGAATCGAAAGAGTTATATTTATAATTAACATCAGAACGTAACAACTGAAATTTCTCGGACACATAATGAAGAAAGAGGGTTTAGAAAATATGACGATGGACGAAAATATGGAAGGCAAGAGGGACAGTGGAAAGCAACGCATAAGCTACCTAAAGAAATTATGTAAATGTCTGGCAGAACAGCTATTGGTAGAGATTGGAAAAATATAAAATTTATTGAGTGTTACAAAGGACATGAACATGAGAAGTGCCAGGATCGTTCGTGTCCTGCCAGAACGCAGCAGGTAGAAGAAACAAAAGATAATTTTTACATTATTTAGAAAAGGCTACGTCATTCCAACTGAATACCAGATTCAGATGACATTCGTACTTTGTCATTGGCTTCCGGGATTGACACATTCCAAGATGCAAACTTCCTTACTGACGAATACGCACTTGATGACAAGGAAGAAGACAACCCAAAAAGTCGTGCTCGAAGAAGAAAATACAATTTAAGGAGAAAAAGATCCCCTATTTTCAATCGTTTGAGTGTTATTGATTTCTTTCTTACACATCCAATGATGGAAATATAATAGATAAAGGAAAAAAAATCACGAAAAAAACATTGGAACGCTCTACCGAAGAAAATATTTTTAGATATTATTGATTGTTACATCATATATTCTTTCACGGAAAACAATAGCTACACATATCAAATGGAAAATCCAAACCATGGAATAATATTTTTGAATAGAGGTAATATAAACGCAGTAACGTTGGTTAAAAAACCCAAAGAATCTAGAATGATATCCGTTCGGGCCAGTTACATCAATCTCGATCAAATACCTAGCGACTAAATATACTTTTACTTTTATTCTTTTCTATATGATGTTTCAATAATTTGTATCAATTTTTGCGTCATTTCCACGTCAATTTATCCATCGCACCACACACACATACATACATACATATATATATATATATATATATATATATATATATATATATATATATATATATATATATTGTTCCAATAACTTGGACCGATTTTAATGTCAATCTATATCTATAAAAGGCAGTGTGTGTCTGTGTGTGTGTGTGTGTGTAACGAATGGATGGTCGCAATTTTCGACGGATTTGCACCAAAATTGAAATGCACATGCTCCAAGTTAGTGGAAAGCCCAAGACCGACCTTGCATTTCCCAACTCCCATCGATAGTGGAAATAATCGATTTTTTCATGCTTCTACAACAGTTTTCAGGTAGTTTGCGGCAATTTTCTACGAATAGGCAGGAAGATTCTATTAGCCAGCTTGAGAGCCAAAAGCTGACTGACACGAATGTTAACTAGCATGCTGGTATGCAAAAAAATAATCGATAGCTGCATTCGTCACAAGTGGGAAAAATTTAATCTGCATGGCACTTTACTCCAATTGACTCATTCACTTGCTTAAACTCAGCGTTGATTCTGAGTCCGCATAACTGGGTTGGGTGTGAAAAAATATTTGTTGTTAACATTCTTTTTCATTCGGTTTTTCCAGTTACGGGTCCTTTTTTAAAGCTGATCGTTTTGTGTTCATTTTGTTTAGTTCTTTTTTCGTAACAGTGTGAGATAGGCAAGAAGTAAGGTTTGTAGCAACATCAGCACGTCAAAGGGCACTCCTTTAAAGGCAAGGAACGGCAAAAATATTTTAAGTCAAGTGATAGCGATTGCTGTATGAGTCGTACGATTTTTGAATCAAGCACGTGCAACGCCGGGCCATGCTGCTAGTTAAATTTAAGCATCTAATGATTTTTTTTTATTTTTTTTTTATATGTAACAACTTTGGCAATTTCACCATGGAAAAATTAGCATCAATTCATTGTACATATTCGTTGGGGTTTCATTTTTAAACAAATTCTTCATATGGGAACTAGTTACAACTACACAGAGATTGTGAGGTATTATGATGGCTGTAGTAAGTATGGCGAGAATGTGTTGTTTTGGTTTAAGCAATGCTGTGGTATGTCTTACTCAGTAATCGTAGCTAAGTTCAAGACAAGGCAGATTGGAGACCAGCTTTCACTTTTCCCCCTTTTCGCCGTGTTCCACATATTCTTATTTATCAAAATAAATATTAATATTGACTATGAAATTGCAAATTGGAGTCTCATTTTTAAATGTTGCTATTTTTATCCCCGCAACAGAGAGATTTACATATTGACATTAAGGCTCTAAGAGATTTTGAGGTATTATGGTGACTGTAGAAAGAATGGTAATTAAAAAATGTGTTGTTTTGGTGGAAGGAAAACCGTGGCATTTTTGGATCAATAATTTTCTGTAGCTAAGATTAAGAGAAGGAAGATTGAAGTCCAGCTTTCCCTTATTCCACTTCTGGCTTTGTGCTACATTTTTATATTATTCAAAATAAATATTTCTTTCCGCTTTAGTACGTTGAATTCATGATTTTAAGCGTAGTACTAAATTGGCAGTTTGGTCTCATCTTTTTACTGTTGAAAGTGTTACCTCTAAGCGTCAAGATTTCAGCAGTAAAATTTATATTTGTAATTAATCTGTAATAATTTTTTATAATATTTTTTCTACTCTAATAATATTTTTCTGTTGCACTTCTCACCTGTGGAGTTTATTTCTAGCTTATTGCTTTTATGTCAGATACATTAAAGAAGCATTTAATTCCAAGGTTAATTCCCCATCCTCTTCCGTCTTCAATTCTGTTCTTTCGTTAACATTTTTACTCAACAGATTTCTTAGATTCTTTCACATTCAGAATGATGTTGCTTCTTAGTTGCTTTATCGCCTCTTAAAGCTTAAAAAAGAGATACCAGAAGCATTTGTTTTGGGATAAGTCACATTGATGGAAGTATGGAAACATATACTCAGTGGATAATACTTAAAATTGACATGTCTTGAGGTGTAATGAATATCGGCTCTGAATGTGAACTCGGAGGGCCGAATTCGAATTCACTACGCTCATTTCGCGCAAAAACCAGTGGAAAAGGTATGACATCATCTCTTCTCCTCTCAGCTACGGGTTGAATAACAGTGCACACTGGGTTCTGTGTTCTGTGTTCTGGGTTCTGGGTTCTATATCCTTGGGTGGTAACCAGTGTACCGTAGAAAGATATGACAACCTACTACGAACAGAACCTCTTCTTTGTCAGTCATGAATGGAAAAAAAAGATATCATCCCCAAACCGTACATCAGTCATGGCCCGTATCTGACTAATAATACTTACAGCTTAATATTTATTCAATTATATGTCCAGTATGCTGGCGTAGATTCTGTGTTAACAGTTTCCTCTCTCGAAGCTCCCCCTTAAGGAACTCTCTTTTGGATTTGTGGTTTCCAGTTAATTTTGATCTTCAGAAATTCAAAGGTAACTTTTATCTGGTATTTTCTGCCTTCTTAAATCCATTTCTTTTATTGTTTTCTCAGTATAATAAAGCTTTTTTTTCTCATATTCTTACATACTTGCATGTAGTGACACTATTGCCTTACATGGAGTGAGAAGCTTAAAACAAGTATATATACATACATGGATACCTAAAAAGTTAACGTGTTTATTTTTAATCCGTCATTAATACGTCATTATAATGGAGGCTTCGTATTTGAAAAAGAGGCCTAATATTTATTTAGTAAACACTGTATATTACGACATCGGCCTTCGTAGGATTTCTCGAATACGTAGAACGATAGACGTAATACACACTGTTTACTAAAGAAAAATTGAGGGTCTATTTCAAATACTAAGTATCCACTGTAATAATGTTTGTTGTTCCAAGATTTGTGCAACGTGTAAAGTAACTATATGTCTAGAACAAGTGCTTATATAGACAACATTATTTTGTTACCTATTTACTATACAGAGTTAACCAAAAGCAGGGTTACAGTTATTTCACTATTTATTTCACGTTTTACATCTAATTTATTCAAATCATAACTTATTTTAGCAAGATGGAGCACTTCCCCATTATGTTTTGGCAGCAAGTGGCCACCGTAACGAAACCTTTCTACAGCGTTGGTTCGGAAGACGGAAAAACATCGAATGGTCACAACATTCACCATGAGCTAACAGCAATGGAATTCATTTTGGGCGTGTAGTAAAGAACAAATATTATGAGAGAAATTCCCAGACAGTGAACAAATTTAAAGAGGACATCTCAGCAGTATTTATTGAAATTGATGCATATCGGGATTTTGTGTCGTGCTATGTTTCATTGCATTATTGAAGGAGGACATTTGTGCACTTGAAACATTAAAATGTGCTCAGAAAATTTAAGTAAAATGTTAAACAAATGCACATAAACAGTTTTAAATGAATATTTTTGTAGCAAATAGATATAAATGTAATATTTTTTTAAAAAAAAAGAAAAGTGCTAATCTACTAAGTATATACAGTGTAACCCGGATATAAGAGAGTTGCCGGGACCGGAGACGGGTCTCTTATATCCGGGTTTCTCTTATATTCGGGTTTCTCTTATATCCGGGTTTGGTCTATTTTGTTTAGGTAAGTATGGCTCTAATTTGGGACCGGGTGTCTTATATCCGGGTTACACTGTACCTTCGTTTGGCCCTTGTATATTGAGGAAAAGAGGACTTTGTTTCGTGGCATTATAACTGTGTAGGCTTATCATACACATGGCAGTCGCTAATGCCATAACCTATCACCTCATTCAGCATAACCATTGGCACAGCTTGTTGGCTTCATAAACGTTCAGCAAGCGTCGATTAATACAAATGGATTTAATCTCTATGTCACCCATTGAGAGGAATTCAGTGATACAAATCTTTTTTTTCTTTTTCTTTATATCAGGTGCCACTTTACACAGCTGTATTTTGTAAAATGGCCAAGGAAATTATTGTCTCAATGGCAAAAATTTTCAAACCTTATCAGCAACATCGAACTGTCTTTTGCACCTACGTATAAAATATAGTGACCATACTTTCACAGCAACCTCCGTCCACACACCACACAACACACTCATGAATGCACGCACACAAATATAATTTATATAGCCGAATATAGATAAAAGAAAGAAAAAATGGAATAATGAGATAGCAAAAGGAGAGAAGAAAATTTTAAAAAGAAAAAAATAACCAGAATAATCTGCAGTTGCATATACACATACACATACATACGCATACACACAAAACATAAGTGCGTACATATAAATATGCACACAGTTATTCACACAAAACATATGTGTACACACACATGTATATGTGTACACACACACATATATACAAACACAGCAGAAGAAAAAATCTAAGACAAATAAAATTGCATAAATTATTATTTTTTAGCTTTATATATAAATAACGAAAATGAGAAAATCGGCAGATAACTGCTGATACCTCCTTACCATTGGGTCGAACGATTGCATTACAAAAATATTCTTCAATGACAATCTGAAGTCGGGACGCTGAATATAGCATCAATTTGCTAAATGACGCATTTATATCAGAATTAATCACACACATTCACACACACATATTTATTCTCTGTTATGATCAATACATTGAGTACTTTTTGTGAATCAGTTTTAATGTTATATTGAAGTATCCACGTGTACTATATTCCAACAAATTTATTACTTGTACTATCTATCTATCTATCTATCTATCTATCTATCGCTGTCTCTGTCTCTGTCTCTCTCTCAATATATATATATATATATATATATATATATATATATATAAACTCCATGAAAAGACCAAATTTATTTTTATTACCACTAGATAATAGATGAAAAATAAAACTGAAAAAGGTCTAGCTCACCGGTTTCGAACCTCGCTGAACAGAGCTAAAACGAGGTTAATAAAATAAATAGAATTCTCAATAAAAGGAGATGAACAATATGTATTACGGGGGAGAACATATTGCTTAGACGGAAATTAGTTGGAGGCTCAGTACGAAGTCCTTCTGCTTACACAGAGAGGGCTTCTACGATAAAATATAAATTGCCTCCAACATTTTAAGCAGTAATTCCAGTAGAACTTGCGAAGAATGGTAAATAAGTCCACACTAAAACTAATAGCACAATTATGCTTATTTATTCGATGCTCTGCGATGGAAGAACTATAAGAATTTGTCAGAATGTCTGAAGGAGTGTATTTAAAATTGCGGAATTTCGTTGAAACGTGTTACTTTATTCTGACATCCAGCCTTTGTGTCGTTCTTCCAATGTAGTGTGAGCCACAACTACATTTAAAGGAATAAATTACAGAACTATTATGATATGGAGGAAGAACGTCTCTCCGTATGGGCGGAAAAGCAGACTTGGCAGAAAAGACCACACGTTAGGGGCAATTTAACAATCTCGAACTGCAACTGAAACCCGCCTAGCGTATTTTTTACTAAAATTACCCAGCCGAGAAAGTCACAGGTACACAGGACATCTTTGTACTATAGCAAGTTTGACGTTATTGAATTCAGCAATTTTATTCTTAATTATTGACTGAACAATGCCCAACGGATAGGCATTATTACAGAGTAGTGTTAATAAACCTAAGTTCATCATCCAACTTAATCTTAGAACAGATCATTAGAGTCCTATGTGTAAGTGTTTTAATTAAATTAATTTTACGTTTTACAGGACAAAACGAATCCCAACGGGAATATAAACCAGTAAATCCCGATTTAGGATAAACAGATATAACGAAACCCGAGGAAGATCTGCTGACCAAAACATCAAGAAAGGGAAGAGAAGTATCAACCTCATTTTCTTGTGTAAATTTTAAGCTGGATGCATATTATGAAGGGACGAAAGATAATGGTCCGCTTCAATCTCGTTACCAAAGAGACAAAATGAGTCATCACCGTAAGTGAATTAAACGTCAGGTTTATTAGGTTATAATAACATACACTCTTCGTGCAATCCAACAAATATTTTTGCTAAAATGGGTCCTAAGGGGGAACCCATCGAAGTACCACCAACTTGCCTGTACATGACGCCATCGAAACTAAATTCGACTTACATCGTGGCAAATTTCATCAGTTCGACGAAAATATCCTCAGGACAACAGGAAGAGACAACTGACTACGATATAGGGCATCATCTCATATATCGATAGTTTCAGCAAGTGGAGCGTAAGTAAATAGACTGGAAATATCGTAGGAACACATAAATTTATTCATCGCCAAGTAACGCTGCATGAATTCAGAGAATTCGAACGAATATTTAATACAGGCAGAGTTATATTGTTCGAAAACTGGTTGTAATATGGTAGGAAGCCATTTAGCCATGCCATGTTGAGAAGACCTTATCATAGATAGAATAAGTCTCAATGGAATCCAAACTTTATGAGTTTTGGGTAAACCATAGATACGGGGACAAATGGAGTCTCTGGGTCTAATTAAATTAGAAATGTTAGTTGGGAATTTACGACTTTTAAACCACTTAATTAGACGTTTTTTTTTTAACTTAGCCTCAATAGATAACGTAGAATCAAATTTATCTATTAGAACTAACTTGATAAATTTAGAGAATAAGAATAATCATCATCTCATTAACATAATCTTGATAATCAAGAATGAGAACACGACAACCTTTATCATGTTTCTTAATCACCAAAGAAACATTATTACAATGTCTTTTGATTACCAGATATTATTCTCTGTTCCACTTTGATTCATTATGGGAAACAGGAGTACCTTCGTAGGAATGTGCTATATTGTTTATCGTTGCTTTAATGTTGAGGCCCTATCTGTGTAAACAGAAGGACTTCCTACTGGACCTCCAACTAATTTACAACTAAGCAATGATCTTTTCTACCCGTCATACATATTGCCCATCTCTTTTTAGTGATAAATGTATTTAATTTATTTAAATTTAATTTAAGTCTGTTGAGTGAGTATATAAACCGGTTAGCTAAACCTTTTAACAATTTTATTTTTATATATTATCATCATGAGTTGTAATAAAAATAAACGTTGGCTTTCCATGGCTGTTATAAAATTGTATCCCACAAACCATATCTTTAATCTATATATATATATATAATATATATATATATATATATATATATATATATATATATATATATATATATATATATATGAAATTCAACAGATAAATGGCTTGACGATAAAAAAAAAATATCGTAATATCGTTTGGCAATGTAATAATCGTCAATCCAGTTAAAAAGGAAGAAAATAACTTTCGATTACAACTGATTCCTTTTTCAGACCATATTCATTTCGTCTGTCAGAAATTCATAGTCGTCAAAATATACCTTTTTTTATTATACGTTAATTGCCTTGACTTTTTGGAAATAATAAAGGAGTTGTTTCATTTTGCCTTCACGATGATTTTAAAATTAGTGTAGGTGATCACGTCTCTCCACAGGTTCCGTTTTCTTTATTAACTTGGAATTGACATGCTATCCTAGAAAAATAAATACTAGATTCATCTCTCTCCAAAGATCCGTCATATATTCTGTCCGTGATATCCGCTGAATGATAAACTACATCCAGCAGCAAGACCTCTGATCAAGGGATTAATGGTTTTGTGCAGCATGGAACCACCTCCTATTTGCTGTTCTTTTCAGGTCAACTATCCCCAGTGATGGTAGCACCTGTTAGCGGTCACCAGCTATAGGCAAATAGTGACCCAATCAAACAAAAGTTTAACATTATGAAAGCATAACAATGCATACTGATAGAAAAAATACCAGCAATATATTTTTCTATGAAAAATACCTAAAATACATATAGCTTAATGGCCGGAAATACATTTTACAGTACAATTACCATCAATATCTCTAGCTGAAGGCATAAAATTGCGTTCAAAATATATTTAGCTGAAGCCAAAAATGGGTTCAAAATATTTAATTTTTCTTATTAATTAATTCAAATAGTTTTATATACCGCTAAAGAAAATCAACCAACCAACCAATTAATGTCATGAAAGAGTTCTTTGTGGAACAATTTTTCATGACATTAATCCATATAATATCCTACAATTTCTTAAAGAAATCGAACAGTATTCCAATGTATAATTTCAATAAAAAACAATATTATACACACATATCACCGCCACTAGTAATTAAAAATATGCATATACACAAAAACTTAGTACCATCTATGTATTTAATTGCAAAAGAATAACATATATAATATTTTGCTTACATCAAAACTACCGAGAAAATTAAATCTCTACATTAAATGACTAATAAGATGTTGATATGCAACCAAATCAATCCTGAGCATCGTTCGAACGAATGCTATTTCTGAAAATGTGATTAACGATGATGTTTTAATGAAAACCGATATAAAATGAACAATTATACTTAGAATCAGAAAAAGGTATCTGAGATTTCGGGAAGACATAATGAGGAAAAAATACTTGAGATCTTGATACTCACAGGACATAATGAAATACCTGGTAGATAATTTCGACAATTATGCTTTGGTTAGTTTCAAGAAAGATGTAATAGGATAAGGGCAATGGCGCACACCAGATATACAATATAATCACCTTTTGGTGTAATTTCGATTTTACAAATATTTGGATCCTTCGTCGTGATCAACCCATTAAGCAGACTGTTTAAAATTGTCATATAAACCCTATCAAACTTACTATTCGATCAAGGAATGGATCATACGAATGTCGCAGATAAAGCATCGAACAAACTTAGCTATCTGACTTTTCACTGACTTCATTTATCGAGATTCTTAAGCATGCTAATTTTCTTGAGATTTGTCCGACGTTGATGAAAAGCTGGTACATATTACTTAATGCATTTCTCTAACATTCTTACGTAGGTTTTCTTCGACTACTGTTTTCAGATGCTGATTGTCAAATGCAGATTGACGTCCTTTACCATTTCGATCTTGAAGACATGTATTCCCATTGCGGATCTTCAGAAATCAGGACCATATTGTCCGATCACAACTGAATCGTTTACCCCATGCTCTCTTAAATTTGGCAACAGCTTTACAAGAAGTATGTTCAAGTCTGATCTCACGCAAAAAGTAATCAAATCACCTTTTTTTTATATATATACGAAAGATGTTGGGCATATAAAACTTGAAGTTAAACTCTGAAAGAGATTTATATATAACTAACAAGATGTCGCTAATCTTTACTTATGAATAATATATGTGTAGACAGCTATTATAATAATATATTAGTACACAAAATATTTATGTCTAAAACCACACATTATTTTCCGACCGAATGGCATAAAAATGCTACTCTTATCAACGGAGAAATCAATTCACTACGACGAAAAATCTCGAGAAAGCCGTCATCACATGGATATCCACAGGATATTTGCGTCCTGGCTCTTACAACTTTTCGACATTGCTAGCAGAACTTATATTATCACAATGTGGATCAACTCGAGGCGGTGTAATGGTTAGCAATCTTGTCTCGCTAGAACAATTAACGACTGAGTAGTGAGTTCGATATTCACTGGGTGTCCCCTACTTTCGGCCTTGTACCATATCTAAGCTACGCTTGGAAAATCACTATATTATCGCAGTGTGGGCTATATACTAACAAAAGTGTTAAAAAGAAAATAATATAAGTGAAGTCGTCTAGATTTAAAAAAATAAATTAAATTTAAAATTCACAGTTTTCCTGCGTTCATGCGCATGCGTAGTCGCACTAACATAACAAATTAGGTCCAATGATGTCCTAAAGGACGAAACGCAACAAAATATTTTTTTCCACTTTGTCATATATTTTCCCCTTTACTTTCCGGACAACTTAATATAAACAACAAGTATGTACATAATTCCGACTTAAATATAAACATCCAATGTTTACCTATTTCCGATTCAGCTATAAATAAACAATATTTAGGTATGCACTCCCAAAGTAAATCTTTACAGACGCAAATATAAACGAATTATATTTACCTGTCCGCAAGCCAAGAAAACGTTTATAGATTACCAATATTAAACATTCGCCGAACCAAATGGATGCATATAGTCTCAAATATTAAGCAGCAATATTTACCTATATATGAAGTGAGTAAGTATATCTAAATTCACTTATCGTATGTACTTGTGTAACGCACTATCTCGCGTATCGTGCGATCTCATGTTACGCTAGTATATGGGATATATAAGACCAGTATTTGATATCCCGCCGGAAAATGATGCATAAATACATATATATATTTGGTTGGATAGATGTGAGTTTGTGACCCTGGGTTTCACAAACTCACATCTATCCAACCAAATATGTTAGCTCTATCTCTGATATTGAGCGCTTTCTAATAAGTACCGCGCATATAATATATAAATAATTATATATATATAAATAATCTTTTCACACACACACACACACACACATACATATATATATGTATGTATATATATATATATATATATATATATATATATATATATATATATATATATATATATATATATATATATATATATATATATATATATATATATATATATATATATATATATGTATGTATATATATATATATATATATATGTTAAGGTGAGATATTATAACTGTTTAAACTATTTACATTGTTCGGACTGTTTTCCTCATCTTTATTATTACATTGACGACGTTGTGGCAGTTGCCGTCTTCTGGCAATATTTGATGAAATTGAGAATTTAACTAATAGTAGCTAATCTGTATGTTTGTGTTTCTAAACATTGGTTCGATGACCCTTGTCACGATAGTTGCAAGCGGTTGGTGGGTGGAGGGAATTGAAACAGGTTCTCACTGACTTTACTGAGTGACTCAGGTATCTGAAGTTTATATGTCAACGCTGTTTCAGGAAATAAACATGAGAAGAACATCTAAACAAACGTCATCGAGCCCATCTTCCGAAACATGCATAGTGACTATTATGCGTTCATTGAAATTGCAACAAATATCGACGAAAGAAGGCCGGAGCATATAATGGCTGAATCGTTGTGAATGTAACAATATAATGTGGTCAACAACCTGAACAATATGACTAATTCAAACATTCTCAAATATAAAAGACTCTTATTTATCTGTACAAGAATCACGTAAACCCTTAATCTTCCGCAAGAAAATATTATTTCGACATTAAATAACTCAACTTTGACTGATATAATTTAAGATTAGGCTTCTTTTTTTTTTTTTTTTTTTTTTGGTAATTTTTAATTCTTTACATAACAAATAAATGAATAATTGTGAACGTTTAGAAAAAAAAATATCGTCTTCATTATTGCCACATTGAAATATTCTAAATTAATTCATCTTTTATAAGTGCATATTTAATCAAGGTTAGTAAATATTGCATACTGACTGCAATTAATCTATAGAAATTTTATGTTTATTTTTATCTCTTTCTAATACACTAACACCTTACAATTATTAATGCTCAGGGCTTTTGAATTGATTGATTAAAGCACATGATATTTCATCGTTATATTTGTTTAAAATAATTCATTTTCACCTTCGTCCATTTTGCAATACAGAAAATAGCTATTGAATAAAGAATATTTAGACTATTATATCTTTGTATTAACGTTCTTATTCAAATGTCCATCTCATCTAAACATGTTTCTTTCGAAAAGTTAAACTTTTTTCCAGGTTACTTGAATGCATTCTTGATTTTCACTTCCATTTGTTTGCTCATGCCTTGTTAAATAAAACCTTTAAGTACTTGAATCATGTATTCAGGCTGAATGAATATAACGGTTATTTGTTCAGGAGTTATGCAAGAAGTAGATCAAGATAAGTACTGTGTGTTCATCAACTGTATTGTAAGTTTGTCTTTCTCTCTTTTCTTCGTTCTTTTGGGATTGAATAGTAGAAATAATTGTGCTGATAGAAGGAGACACTATAAAAGAAGCAAAGCAAGTAATAATGAATGGGAATATCGCTGCCTTCATCTGGAGAATTATTAACTTTAGAAAATAATGCTTATTAGGGGAGGCACAAATTTAAGCAGTTAAGATAAGCAAAGAACACTGCTTTGATAGACGACAAACTCAAAACAAACAAAAAAGATCTGTTGCCAAAGTAAGTAAAGGAAAGCGGAAAGAATGAACTAAGAATTAATTTCTAAAAAAAAAAATGGGTTCTAGTTTTAATCTTCCATTTTTTATTACTTCAAGCACTATTTTTATTGGGTAGCAGTAGCCAAGCCGTCAATGCAAGTTAGGCCTGACAGTGGTTCAACCTCTAAATAGAGATGCAGATTCGAATAATGCTGGAGGATACGTCTTCTTTATGAAGTTTTATCGAATCCAGCGCATTCGATAATTGAAATATAAAGAAAAAAAAACTATTAAGAAAATAAAAGAAGGAAGGTCTCCTCAAATACAAGTATCTACGGGATATAACGTTTGAAGCATTCCGAGTCCTTGTTGGTGAATAATTCCAAACTCTTACTCACTGGCAGGAGGTAGCGAGACTCTCACTGCAATATCCTTACTACCATGAGAAATGCTCGGACGAACTACATCTTCTAGGTCAAACAGGTCTGACCTTCGAAGCTAGGACCCGTCATGCCACTTAGTACCAAACCACCAACATTACCTCCACATTACATCTCCGAGAAGTAAGTCACATTCAAATAGCTTCTTCACGTAAACCACTGCACTGTGGATGAAACTCCCTAGAGGATATTTCCCCGATCACTGCAATCTCAACCAGTTCATGTCTAGAGCTTATTTTCCCCCTCTTGTCCATACAAACTAACCCTTAACGTAAACCTCTACTTCGAGTGGTCTCTGTGTCTTGTATAGGATGAACCATACTATGGACTAACCGTCAATTGTAAAAAAAATAAAATAAAAAAAATAGTAAATCTGTGTGAGCAAGGGGAAGTGTTCAGTATTTGAGCTGAGATATCAGGATCAAACAATAAAAGAGATTTAATTATCTAGAATGTAATTAAACAGAATCTCTCAGAAGAATTGACACGGAAGTTCGGAGTCCCATCAGGAGAGAAAAATCATGCCTTCCAAAAACAGGAATGAAATATCACTCCTTCCATATAGGGAGGCTTAGCAATTTCCGAATTAAAGAGACACAAAGCGAAAAATGTAATTTGGCAGAAGGCTGCTGCTAATATCATGAACGGAACAGATGACTGCGGGAAGTTTAAGAAAAAGGGATAAGAGTAAATTTGTGCTTAGGATCAGATAGAGATAAAAGAAATTTCGAGGGCACATAATGAGGAAAGTGGGATTGAAGAATATAACACTCATAGGACATAGTGATGTGAAGTAGTAACAGAGAGTAGTCTATAGGATCCAGTCTGCCTTGCTACTTACTGGTGTTTTCGGAGAGAATAGATGGATGCATACCTTTCCTACGTTTATTAGCACGTGAGTGAATGTAATGAACTCAGTTGAAATTCGAACTCGGCTCTCCAGTTCTTCAATCATAATCACTATACATTACTCTACCGTATCTCCTTAGTAATGTAAAAAAATACTTGTAGGTTAAGCGTATATGATATTACGGAGAGTCATCATCCAAGTTGTGTCAATTATGAAGGGACACGTCACGTAAAAAAAACGGAAAAGCAGGTAAAAAAGAACTCGAAACAACACTACACCCTAGCAGATAATTTAATTACCAGGGGAGGAGATTGACAGCGTTCATAAGGTTTAGTGCTTGAAATCAAATTACGAGGAAATACTGTGTTCGGGAAGATTATTTTTTTCCATAAAATAGTAATAATAATAATAGCAAACAAAATGCATCAAAGTGTTTACCTCCGGGTTTGATATCGGAAGGAAAGTGTCATCTAACCAGCAAACTGCGTGTCTACCTTCGTGTTTGGCATCGAGTGAAAACTTATGCAACCAGCATCAAAATAGCAACGGTTGTGTTTGACATCAGAAAAATGTCATTCAACCAGCATCAGAGTTGCTGCCTTTGTATTTGATATCGAAAGAAAACTCATGGGACCAGTATCAGTGTGGCTACATTTGTGATTGATATCGGAAGAAAACTGATTCACCCAACATCAGACTGGATAACTTTGTGCGTGACATCGGAAGAAGACTGTCATAACACTAGTATAAGTGTGCCTACGTTTGTGCTTGATATCGGAAGAAAAATGATTCAACCAACATCAGACTGGATAACTTAGTGCGTGACATCGGAAGAAGACGTCATTTCACCCGTATCAGTGTGGCTACCTTTGTGCTTGATATCGGGAGAAAAGTCTCGTTCAACCAACATCAGAGTGGCTACGTTCGTATTTGATATCGAAAGAAAACTGTCATTCAGTTAGCAGTAGTTTGGCTCCCTTCGTGTTTGACAGTGGAAGAAAACTGTCGTTCAACCATCATCAGAAGGGATACCTTCGTATTTGATATCGTTAGAAAACTATCGTTCAACCAGTATGAGAGTCCCTACCTTCGTGTTTGACACCGAGAAAAACAGTAGTTCAACCAGCCACATTTGAGAAAACTGCTATCAATCATGATCTTTTTGGGGCAGTCTGTCATATGGGCACGATACACCATTTCATTTTCTGCACCAAACTAAAAACTACACTGCCTAAGATCTCTTTACGCCAAGCATAAAAATGAGAACGTTAAAATATTTCGCCTGCTGCGTTAGATTCTGTTTGGTCATTTTTACCAATTTTTTTGCTTCTTTATTTACCAAATTTTCATTATGCAAGAAAGAGACAGGCAATCGGTATCATGTGCGGTATTTACACACTTTCTCTCTCTCTCTCTCTCTCTCTTGTCAGTACAGTAATAATTATAAAGTACATGGATGAAATCTATATAATTACTCAATGAGAACTGTCATTAATTAACAGACTTAAATACTTTAAAACCTGAGTTTATTTTGGACACACGCCATTCCAAAAGGTTTACGGGGTTTTGTATCTCTTTTCTTTCACCCCAATTTGTCGGACTTTTGATGACGCAATTTTTGTAAATTTAAACACATTTTGTTGGTCTTGTGGTATATCTATCAATATATTGTATATGTTTCTTCTTATGGCAATAATTACATTTTGTACCCACCCTGGAAATATATATAGCATTAAAAAACTCAAATTGCATATTCTCTCTCCATATTAGAATTTCGTTTCAAGCTTTCATTACCAAATTTTAAATTTGAGACCATGCGGACACTGACAGACGAAAATCAATGTTCATCAAGGAACAATCAGTTGGTCTGACCGCATCACCCTCATGGAGTACCATAGCATCACTAGGCGCCTGTTGTAAGAAGAGTTTCTATGTGTCAGGAGTCGTGAAGGTTCGTCAGATCTAACCAGTCCTGGTGCAAGAACAGTTAAAACTGACATGACAAACATCCTGCTGTCTGGTCACTTTAATACACTATTGACGACCAAGCACAGTGACCTTAGAAGAAACCCGGTATAACGATTCCATTACAAAAATATAACAGAGCCACTGATTGCAACTGCTAAATTCTGGTGTTTCTCTTTTCAAGCACTGCTTGTTCAGAATATGTTTAAGGAGAAATCTCCCGATTCACTTACGAATCGCAAAGTTTCTCTGATATAAATACCAACACTGAATTAATTAAGATAACAATTAAAGATATTTTTAGCAGTAACAATCTACTTTACGTGGTGACAAATGTTCTTAAATTACAAAATCGGGATATAGATACAAATCCTATACAAGAGCGCTTCTAAAACTATGGGTTGCGACCCCGAATGCTGGGGTCACGAAAATTAAATTCAAACACTTGAATTTCCGTTTATATGTTATCACCAAAACGCGCAATATTTAACGTGATGTGCCACGCGATCGCTGCGATAATAAAACCCATTGCGAATAGTGCAATGACAACCGATATATTTTCAGTGAAGTTGGTTAAAACCTGGGCTCGCGAAAAATTTCGAAAGGAAAATCGGATCATGAATGAAAGAAAGTTTAAGAAGCGCTGTCATAAAATAAACCAAACTCAATTTCTCGCATTTCGCCTCGCAGACTTCTTGTCATCACTGTTTTCATAGCGTGCATTTAATTTTATATAACAATCTCTAAAGCTCTATTTAGGAATTACCACTAAGGATTTCGTAAGATTCTACTTAGTATAGTACACAGCCAATATCGGCGACTATTAAGCAACAGGCTTAATCTGGCAAGAATCCATAGATATCTGCGTAATTTTATTGCCTACGGAAATATGAATCTTCATACACAGTGTCTGCAATCAATAGGTTTTCTTTTCTAATTCTCACATTATAAATTGCAACCTGCATGCTTAAATTCTCGTACGTTCTCTTTGTTGAATACATTCCAGAATTTAATCGTTTTTCGTGAATGATTATGCACGTTTTATAAGTTATTAATATTTGTTATTGATTGGAATGAGTCCCGAAAGGTAGCTCTCTAATTCGTTTTACCTGTAAACGATAGTTTCCCAACCTTTTTGGTGTCATCATTTACTTTCACGTGGATTTTTCCACGCCCACAAATATTCAAAAGCATAACAAAATGGTTTAGTAAACGTTTGTTACTGGTTCATAAACTGACTTTAGGATGTAGCGAAAATAACCAAAAAAGGTAGTTATTTTTATACTGTTCCTTACCAGTTGTCTAATTGTTTATTTTTTTTTTTTTGTATTTTTTTTATGTTAAGATGAAATTTACCAATAAACTAATTAGACAAATTGAAGGGATCAGTATAAAAAAGTAGACACAATATGTCTATTTTATTCAATGAAACGTGGTCGCAAGTGTTGAGAAAAATTTAAAAATAATTGTTCATAATTATAAAACGAAAACGAATATACACTTTTAGCAAATAACATTTCAGCAAATAATTGTGCTATTCTTTTTCTTCCCTGATCTAAATTATATTCAAAATAATTTTTTCGCTGAAATCTATTTTGGATGTTAATGAACCTGCTCCAAACTATAGCAATTACCAAAATATTCGTTCTTTTCGGGGCTATTTATATTTTATCCAGGAATATGACCCAAAAATTACCTGCCGTTCGTCTCGAAAAGGCCCTCCAATCTGTTGTTGACTGTGGCAAGAAATGGTTGGTTAACTGTAATGCTTCTAAAACAAAACTGCTCACTTTTACCCACCACAGAAATAAATTAGAATGTTTGATGCCCAACTTCACGACAGTACATCTCTGCGACTACTGTCCGCTGACCTGAGATGGAACAAATACATTGAATAAATAGCTTCATCTACCGAAATTAAAGTTGATTCTCTGTGTCGCGCCTGAAGGTTTTTCTCACCCGAGTCAATCCTTCAAATATATAAATCAATCATTCTCCCTTGAAGGGAAATCCAGAGACGATTTTAAAATGTGATTCGTCCTGATTTGGCATGTCGTTTACAGTCGCTTTCTCACAGATGTGCCGTCGATTCCCTCTGAATTTTTTGAAAATATTTTCCCAGTAACTGCTTCGAGCGAGCTACATGCGATGGTTTGCATGAATTTAAGCGTGTTACTAGGTTGGCAGATCAGTTCCACCCTTTCACTGTCGAAACCGTTAAATGCAACCGTCTTTTCTACTCCAACAGCTTCATGTCTTGTTCGTGCCGTCTATGAATCTGCTTTCTATTTAATTGCTTCCCTGATATCTATAATTTCCAAATATTCAGATGCAATGTCAATCGATATCTCCAGATGCTTTCATCTATTCTCCTCCCTCTCTTCATCCTTTCCTCTATCAAACCTCTTTACTCTCGCTCCCAGTATCTGAAACCCATAGCGTGCTAGTGGCACTCCCGCCTTGCTTAGAGTGAAATGTTTAAAAATAATTAACCTTCTGTTTTTCATACAGGTTCTTCTTTTTTTTCTTGTAGCATATGGTTAAATAGGTTTTTCTTATTAAAAATCCTATATCGTCGACAAAAATTTCCAGTTCACCACCATTTTCTGCTCAGTTGCTCATCCCCGACCCAATAGTTAAAAAAGCCCGCCGGTCGGTGTTATCACCGAGGTTGCGAAACCCTGCTGTAAACGATTATAATATTCAAAGCAAAATTTGAGGTATATTGGCAGGGAATACGAAGGTTGGATTAAAGATACGTTCAAACAATGGCGTCTCCCAGCATGAGTGTATGGCTTTGGGAAAATATCGTATGCATCCCACTGATTGCTTTTCAAATGCTACGAATACCCCGCTACCTCACTTTTCCTTTTCCAATGATGGCTTCCAAATAAACGTTACGTAAAATGCTTAGAACTGGTAACTGTGAACAAATTATAATATAAGCAAAACAATGATTTTATGGTAAAAAAAAAAACAACAGTACAATTTATGTTAAAAGTATTGTTTAATAAAACCGACGACGGCGACGTATTTCAAAGAGTCCTCTTTGAAGTGAAATATGCCCAATACATGAGTCGTGAATAGGATTACGAACAAGATGACGCACATTGTCTGGAAAAGTAGCAGCTAACGTCTTTTATATCTTGTGGGACAAAGATGGAGTTAGCAGAATCCTACTGGAAAATATACATCTGAGCCTTTGCCAACTGTGTCAGGTGGCTCTGTTTAAATGGTGATATTGACCGAGAAGTGTTCCATACCTACATAATCTGCTTTATTCACTATGCACAGCATTATCAAACTTAAATTTGCATGCCTCAACGTGGAAAGATTCGTCTTTACCACCCGAAAGGAACTGTCGTCCACCAAAGAAGATGGGTTTCGAAGAGTCGCCGTTCCTTTTCATTTTCTATATCAGCCCGAAAGAGGCTCTTTCTCTCTACGTCTGAAATAGAAATGACAATGGCAAAGTGTGGCGTATCTTTTTTAAAATAGTTGTCGGTAGACTTCCGTATATATCTTTTTGTCTGTCTTCTTTTCTTTTTTTTTTTAACCGCTGTATTTAATTACCGACGCAGCATTTGGGAAGAAAGTAAACAATCGTGATCATATATTTAGAGCCTTTTGTTAGAAAAAAATATATACTACGATGCCAGACATGATATATACAGTAGGCTATCAGTACTCTAAAACATAGGGCTGTCAGTAACACCTATTATTTATCATTAGACTGTCAATAATATCATGACCTTTGGCAGACTATAACTAGTTGTCTAAATGGCTGCCAGAGATAAACGACACAAGTGTTTACAATTAATGTTTCAAATTTTGGGCGCCATGTGAGCTGTAGTGTTAATAGAATACTGAATTATATTGAATTATTATTAATTATTTTTATTACCAAACACAAGTTTTTATAGAATATATTTGTGACAGCATGCTGGAGTTAAGGTATATGGTGTACAGTAATTATTAGGGGTGCTGTCCGACATGTTTACAACACGGTGGTATAGGTTTGCATTTTATAACCGGCATATAAGTCGACCCTTCATTTTGGAAAGATTTTTACGCTGGAAAACTCGCTGCAACTTATGGTATATATATATATATATATATATATATATATATATATATATATATATATATATATATATTGACCTTTCACCCCAAGCAAGGCGGGAGTGCCACTAGCACGCAAGGGGTTTCATAGAGTGGAAGCAAGCGTAAAGAGGCTTGATAGAAGAAAGGATGAAGAGAAGGACGGGGAATAGATCAAGGCATATGGAGATGTCGATTGACATTGCTTTTAAATATTTGGACGAAGAGCGGGGACTCTAGACAATATATGTCAGCAATATACTTCGGTTTTGAGTTATTAATTTGAAATAAATTTTTCGGTGTATGGCGGTGTGTTGCCATATGGAACTAGGTTACATTTGTCATTCGTGTATACCTTTGGCTAGCCTGTTATCAAAGAGTAACGTTTATAGTATTGAGTTAGCTGAAAAGTGTTCCGCTTAAAAATGGCAGGATATTAATATTGTGAACAGGCAGTTATGATTTTGCATGCGGCCGCGCGAATGGTAATGTACTAGAGGCTGGGCGGCTGTATCAGATTGCGTTTCCATGTGTTGTGGATTCCGAGATGAAATTCGGTCTCCAATGAATGACAAAAGCAAGAATTAAAGATAAGAAATTTAATGTATTTACACAACAATAAAAGAGTAATTCTGTTAGTAAATCCAGGAACGCGGTTAGTCATAATAATATATAATATATATATATATATATATATATAGTCTCGAAGTATGATTTCCTTAGATTCTACGTGCTTGTAACTGACCTCTACAAGCGGTTATCTCACACTATTACTCTACCTCCAACTCAATCACAATCTCTGCTCACTCTCCTAATCTCTATCAATCTCTCTATCTCTCTCTATATATTCTGACTGACTAAGGGCATTTAACGGCAGCAATCCCAGTAACACTCTGGTCGAGTCGACTTATATGAGAAAGGGGAGGACCCCATAACACCATACCGAAGGCAGCCGTGTCATCCAAACTTTGCTTTTGTTTATTGCCCAGACAGTATCTGTGGCACCAAAAACTATGGATAGAGGAAAACTTATGCCTGCTAACAAAGAAAACCTTCTAAAGGCTCTCCGAGACGATACCGGTATCAGCACTCTTCAAGTGGCTCTAGTATTTCGTACATCTCATAGTGCCACATTAAGGGTACTTCAAGCGCAGTTCCTCTATCTGTATCAATTGCACCGTGTTCATGTTTTTTTGCCCTCTGATAACTCATTATGTGAGAACGTTTGATGATGGTTTCTTGCACAAACAGCCGATCCGTTGTTTGTGTTTTCAGTTTTGTTTACGGATGAGGCAAAAGGGAAAAACAAATTTACACAACTAACATTAGTGGGTGAATCAGAATACCCCTGATAGAATAAAGGCTAGACACAAACATCAGTTTACTATTAATATGTGTGCTGGAAATGCAGTTGACTGTAGGTAGGTCCCTATATTTTCCCAGTACTTCTTACTGGAACTGGCAACAGGGGCTTTATTTTGAACATGCTTCCAGAAGTGATTGAAAATGTGTCCTTACTAATAGGAAGACGCAAGAGCCGAAAACTTCCATATAATTATTTGAATTAAATGAAATTAAAGTAAGCTCTGTTCCATCTTCAAGCGAATTTTTTTTTTTTTTGGAATAACTCATTTGTGAAATTTGTGTCCATTCCATTTAAACAATCGCTCTAGCCGTTACCATGGAAATTTTGATTTCAATAATGAATATGCTATTATATAATAATTATATAGAAGTTTTCGGCTCTTGTTTTGAAACATGAGACATCTTATGTAGCGTGTTGGAATCATATTTTTAAATAAATAATTATATTTATGCTCTACTTTTGTATCGAGCACTATTTTTTAAAAATAATACAAAAATACTAAAGAACTTTGGTTTATTTACCTAACCATTTCTTTCCTATTTTCTATATATTTTCGTACACACACACACACATACACATACATACATATATGCACACACACACACACACACACACACACACACATATATATATATATATATATATATATATATATATATATTTATTTATTTATTTATACTTACAGATACAGATCAGTCGTTCTCTCAGCCATTCTGTATTGTGCTGAAATTTGGATCCTATACCGCAAGCATATAAATCAACTTGTGGCGGTCTATACAGTCAGCAACGGCTTGGCCTGCAGCTGGTAAGCGACCCTATCGCTGCAGATGCTTCTGCGCTATTAGTGCACATTCTAGAAGACATACAAAATATCCTTGAAAAATTCCCTGAAAAAACGAAAGCAATTGGATTCACTATCAACATAAAGAAGACTGAGGTAATGTACCAGCCAGTACCAGGCAATCCATCTCACACAAATCCTTTCGTATTCATTGAGGGCACGGCACTAAAAACTGTTGAGCCGTTCACATATGTTGGATCAACCGTCTCTTCTGATGGAAAAATGGACAGAGAAATCCAATCCAGAATCTCAAAAGCCAGCACAGCATTCGGTAATAGGCTATGGAACACCAAAATCGTGTCTTCTCTGCGGTGCTGAAACATGGGCCCTATAACGCAATCACATAAATCAACTTGAAATCTTTCAGATGCGCATTCTTAGTGCCATTTGTGATAAAAAATGGAATACCATGGTCAAGAATAGTGCAATACTTAAAACATGCAACAGCATCACAGGCATTGGAATCATACTAGCAAAGATACAACATAGTTGAGCTGTTCATGCTATGAGAATGGATGAGCATAGACTTTCAAAGAATGCTGTATGAGCAGCTATATATCTCAAAGCGTTCAGATGGACGTCCATTCTTTCGTTACAAAGACAAATTGAAACGTCTCAACTTTGATCTGAAAACGTGGGAACTCCAAGCATCAAACCGAAAAGAGTGGGATATGTTTCATTAAGTTATTGGGTTTTGAAGACAGTAGACTGAAGCACAGTGATCAGCCTTGTCAAGCACTGAAGCAGAGATGTCATAAAAATCCTGCTTTAACAAATTTCATCAGTCAGTGTGACTTTGTCGCGCGCTGAAAGGCTATACTAGTATCGGAGTATAGAAAGCACAAATGAAATATGTTTTTCCCGTAACTTATTTTCTCCTCAATATACCATGATAGCATGCATAAGTGTAAAACGTGAGGCACCATCCACAGGTGACCCTTCATGTATCGTTCACGACAGGAGAGTCCATTATATATATATATATATATATATATATATATATATATATATATATATATATATATATATATATATATATGTTAAATAGAATCAGCAATTATTTATCTCACATCTTCAGAAAAATTAAATGACGATTAGTACTTATTTATTATTGTATTGCAATTTTCCAATTTTGAAATAAATTGTTCAATATTGTAATCGAATGTATAGGTAAACTGACTGAATTTCATGATATATATATATATATATATATATATATATATATATATATATATATATATATATATATGATAAAAATATTGTTTAAAGTATGATATATTTATGAGTTAAAATTGCTCGATATCATCGATAGAATGTATCTAGAAAAGCGGATATAGAGCTAATATCCACTGGCGCCAGTCTGTTTTATGCTTAAACGCGCTTGCCAGGTCTCTGATCCAACTCACTTGAGGATTGCTTTTAAATATAAGACAGACTGCCACTACTGGGTATTGATATGAATGTTCATTTTTTTTTATTTATATATTTAAGAAGAAAAATAATAATAAAATATAAATACTCTCAGATATTTTATATTTCATACTCTTTCCTTTTCACATTTAATTATTGACTTCTATCATATATATATATATATATATATATATATATAGTAATATTTCTTAAATTGGTACACTCTGACATCCAGTGTAATATATATATATATATATATATATATATATACGTGGGCATAGGCGATTCTGTATAGGGATAGCACCTTTGATATCTGTCAGTCCGTAACTTTGTGTGGCCAGGTAACATTGGTCATCAACAATTTTCTGAATCTCTCACATGATGTGACCATGTTGCCAACTAAGGCTATTATCATATGAGTAGGCGGTTTTAAACGGTACTATTAGGTGGAGGATCTCCATGGTTCAGGACAAGGGCTAGGGTTGAAGGTTTCCTCTTGAACTATAACGATCACGTATTCGCGAACAAGGCAGACAGTCTAGTTGGAGGATATTGGCTGTCGTCTAACCTAGAGACGGATGGGCTTTACCAGATTGAGCCTCTCAAGACACACCATATGATGAGCAAAGAAATCTTTCGAGAAGACCCAAACGACCGCAACAGATTGAGTGGAATGGGGACATTTCAACTTTCAATTTTAGCACGTCTGTTCTTACGTGGGTTAAGAGTGAAAGAAGTATATATATATATATATATATATATATATATATATATATATATATATATATATATATATATATAATACCAAATGCGTTGGTGGCAGGGCAGGGATAATTCTAAGCGTGTATTTTAATATAATAATGATTAAAATTGATGAGAGATGTATAATAATAAGAAATTTATATACAGACCAATATAGATCAGTTATAAATTTATTTTAACGGACATATATATATATATATATATATATATATATATATATATATATATATATATATATATATATATATATATACGGGGCGTTCGCACATTATTATATTTCTTTATAGATGTGCTCAGTTATTTATATGGATGTCATAGATATGCTTACATTATATGTATTTTTATTATTTTCATTATAATTTTTATTGTTGTTACTATTATTATTATTTATTCCTCCATTAATGTATTATTATATATTTTATTATTATTATTATTATTATTATTATTATTATTATTATTATTATTATTATTACAATGATGATGTTTAAATAAATAACGGCAATGATTCCATTTCTGTTAAATTATTAGATACTTTTTTTATATTTAAATGGCTTGCCGATTTGATAACTTATCTAGAAAATCCTTCCCTGTCTTTCCTCACTCTGTTTTAAAAACATTCTCCCTTTCTCACCACTAACTTTTTCTTCTCCCTGGTCTCACTTTTCAATAGGATCATCCCAGAAAAGTTCCTTTACGTTTAGGTTAATTTCGCTACTTCATTTTAAAAAAAAATCTTTTCCTTTTATTATTTTTATTTTTAAATGTCTGGTTTATTATCAGATTGTCTGGCTGAATCTGTATGATTTCATAAAATATAGTCAGTCTGATGAGGCATGTATATATATATATATATATATATATATATATATATATATATATATATATATATATATATATATATATTTATATTTATATATATTGAAAGAAATTTATATTAGGTTGGTGCAAAAATAATGTCGTTTTCTCACATATGTTATTATGTGGGAAAACGACATTATTTTTGCACCATCCTCATAACATGATCAATAATAATTTTCATTTTTTCATATTATATATATATATATATATATTCACGAATCATTCATACAAAAAACAAATACAGAGGTTAATGATTTAAATGGCGAGAATACATCATCGCAAGCATATAAATAAGATACACCAACCCCGAACCTGTATATGAATGATAGGATCCCTGTTTATAAATTCCATTTGCATAAGGTATTTTTAATCTTTTACAAGCTTTCGTCTGTTCCTACAGACATCATCAAGTATGGAAGTAGATTTGGTTCTTGTTTTTACTTCTCGGTAATAAGAGGACAACGAAAATAGAGATGTAATCCGAAAAATGCTATGAGAAATGTGTTACTGTTTTGGAACGTGCGGTCGCAACGCTGAGTTTGAATTTAAATTTTAAGGTTGTGCGTTTTTGTACAAATGTAGCAATAAGAGAACTCTTTTTTACTGGTAGATTTTCCGTCAATATGGAATGAACTATATTGTTCAATAATTAAATAATGTCACACTTATTATACGATAGTTGCACGTTGGATCAGTTATTTTAATTTCAATTAAAAGGTGCAAATATAATTTATAAACTCATGAATATTTCATACAAAAAACAAATATAGAGGTTAATGATTTAAATGGCAAGAATACATCATTGCAAACATATAAATAAGATACACTAACTCCAAAATATAATTTAATATTATTTAATTGAAATATATATATATATATATATATATATATATATATATATATATATATATATATATATATATATATATATATATATATGTGTCTATATATATATATATATATATATATATATATATATATATATATATATATATATATATATATATATATATATATATATATATATATATATATATGTGTCTATATATATATATATATATATATATATATATATATATATATATATATATATATATATATATATATATATATACATAAGGATAAAGACAAGGATCAAACAGATACTAGAGTTTAACTGTACCGTAATCTTCAGGCGACCATGACACAAGATGAGGAATAGTGGTTTGATTATTCTGTACTGTAATTGTGTAGCGTACTAGCTCTTTTAATACTTATGAAGGGGCTTGTCCTTTTTAATGATTTGTCTAATTTTCCTTTTTGGGTTTGTTCATTTGCTATTTTATTTTATTTTCTCAGTTAGTTATCATTCTTTTGTTTTACTAAGACTATTGCTTGTGTGTCCAACACATATAGACATAAATACATTTGACATTTCTGCCATTTTCCGATCAGATTTCATATATTGCAACTACTGTATTGTAAAGAAAATCCATAACTACAAGCGATAAATTTTAAAATTGTAAAATAACTGTAACTAAGCGCGTTCGTGCGTGGTTTTAAAAAATTATTATCAATACGGAATGCAGATTTTATCGCAGTTGTCTTCTTAATTTACCTATCAGGATGATCTTATATATGTTTGAAAGAATTTAGGTTAAAGAAATGACGGCGAATTCATTATAAATATATTTAAAGAGAGAGACATTGCCCTTCACAGGTCGCACAGGTGTTGTTATGAAGAGAAACCTTCGCACCTGAAGATATAATTATAATTATAATATATAACTAATAGCTATTATATTACATTTAACATTGTTTCATTAACACCAGCACTCTCTGTGCGATATATATATATATATATATATATATATATATATATATATATATATATATATATATATATATATATATATATATATATATACACACACACATACGCAAGTATATGCTTGGTGTATACTGAATGAATTCCAATTATCAAAAATACACTTCTTAAAATAATGATCAATATAATTATATATATATATATATATATATTTTAAATCCACACGGAGACATATATATATATATATATATATATATATATATATATATATATATATATATATATGTGTGTGTGTGTGTGTGTGTGTGTGTGTGTGTTTGTGTGTGTGTGTGTGTGTGTCTGTGTCTGTGTAGAGAGTTAGAGAGAGAGAGAGAGAGAGAATATATCATATTAATGTTTGTACAATCTTGTCACGCGTTGTCCCCTACAAGCTGGGATAATAATCATTTGATAAACATCATTTTTCAGCTGTAAGATCTGTCGTTATTTGTTTGCGTTAAGAACCATTATTATTTCACACATACATTTGCAATCTATGCTGTTTCAGTTCGGACTAGAAATAGAATAGGCGGTAGAACTACGGCTGAAGTTTCATCTTTAGAGACATCGCCTATCTTCAAACGCATGGAGGCGAATGGAATCTGACGCTAAATTTCTGTTGACGTGTTTGCGTCTCTGCCTCTGTTAAAACTCTCTAGTCTGCCCTCACTAGCAGAAGATAATTTGGTTCGATATGATTTATTATTTGCTTTAACTTATGGAATGGAAAGAAAAGAATAAGGATATTTTTATGTAGCATTAGAAAGGTAATTGTTTTGTGCACATAATTAGGATAGCTTTATTAGAAACATTCGTCCCAGGCAAGACATATAGAAGGTTAGAGAGACTGGCGAAAGCAAGGCATAACATACATAACTCACTTGGGTTGATATTTGACAGAAGAGGGATTAGGAAATATAGTAAAATATAAATTTCTTTAACGGTTACAAGGGGCAGTGAGTTGCGGTGAACCATGATCGCCACAGCCTGAAAAGACACATCACGTATAACTTTGCACTTCATGATCGGAACCGCCATTCAGATTTTAAGTGTTAAATTTTTTAATCATCTTATGCAAGACAATAGTGCCACCAAGGCACGAGTGCCTACTGAGTCTGAACGAATAAGACTAAAAAGATCAGCATTTAGGAGCGAGAGGAATAGATGACATTATATAACGATTGACAATTAAACTTTTGAAAATCAAAATTAACTGGAAAGCAAAGAACCTGAAGAGAGTTTCCCCAAGCTATTAGGTTGGTGCAAAAATAATGACGTAATAATGTCGTTTTTGACGTTAAAAATACGTCAAAAAACGACATTATTACGTCATTATTTTGCACCATGTGCACAAAATAATTACCTTTCTAATGCTACATAAAAATATCCTTATTATTTTCTTTCCATTCCATAAGTTAAAGAAAATAATAAATCATATCGAACCAAATTAACTTCTGAAGTGCAAGAAAAGAAACTAATAGCATAGAAATTACGGTGACATCCAAAATATTCAACTGTGACCTTATAAGAACTTGCAGCCAAACTAGTACTGCGCTTAATTTCATAAAGTTTAGCTACCATAGCGAAGAGTTCACTAACCCATGGACGTAATTATAAAAAAAGGCAAAAGGAAGCTAAATTAAGTTTGTGGGAAAGTGATATAATGGAATATGCGTAGATCTGTATTTCCCTCACTGGAATATGATTGGTTGGCGTCCGTCATAAATACTGACAGACGTGAAGGAAAGTCAAGAGCCTTAGTCTGATAACTAAGTCTATAACGACCCTCGCTGGACTACGCCATTGGTCTACACTTCTTACCTGCAACTACGACGCGTATCAGTCGATAACTGCTACCGTATTCTACTTGGTTATAGTAGCCAAAACCACTTAGCTACTTCGTTCAAATATATCCCTTTTCGGGACATATCAGGATGTAACTGATACAGAGACGTCAGATTAGTATTTGTTTTCAATATAGAAATATCTTAAATGTCTTTGTATGTAATCATTTTTTATCTGATGTCCAGTTTAACGCCCATTTTCGTATATATAGGGATGTCTGTTGAGGTTCATACTGAGTTGAGAAATCCCATCAGGAATCAGCCATCGTTGTCGGGATACCATTTAATAACTGTATTACTTA
>OZ010592.1:74781497-74796497 GCA_963932145.1 Acanthosepion lycidas | reverse complement strand
TTGTGTAACAGCATAATTGTCCATCCCACAAAAAGATTACTATCTAAAAAAAAAACAACACTAAATTGAGATATTTTCTTTTTTCCAAGTTTTCAGATGAGACGTTTAGCCATCTCTACAGCATTTTTCGTAAAAATTACTGAAAACCCCTTAACTAGAAAGTGAACAGATTGAAATAGCTTTGTGCCAGACCAATTTCTATCTTCAAAGTCCATGGAAGCATCATTAAAAGAACGGTGAACAAGATTGAAAAAGAGAGGAAAACTGTATCAGAAGATGACAACAGGAAGAGGGATCATCATTTCAAATTAGAGCTAAAGAGATCAATTAGAAAAGGTCCAACTTAACCCATAAGACGTTTGGCACGTACGAGTGGTGTTTTACCTATGACAGTCCAATGAACAGTGAAAATAAACTTGAACATTAAAACGAACGTGAAACCTGTGAGGCATCTATTTACTCTAGGAGAGAATATCAGAGAGGGCAAAGGTAATCTTGAATGAGTTAGAAAATAATCATGGAATAATATATATATATATATATATATATATATATATATATATATATATATATATATATGAATATTGTTTCAGTCCTTCATTAGCTTCCTATACTTAGCCATGATTAATTAAAGCTTGGATAGGAATTATAGATTCTTATTGCTCAATATATAGTACAATAGTGTTATAAAACCTTCGGAGAATGCCAGTAAGATATCCTTAATCAATTCTAAGATACAACGGTTCAGAGTTTAATCTAGCAATTGGACAATTTTGCAGATTTGGACAATTTTATGCTATACCCGATGAAGCATTGTTAGATTTTACTTCGAGAATTTAAAAATACAAACTTTAACTTAATTCTGTATGTTTATGCTGGCATATTTAACATAACCTATTCCGACTTTTATTAAAATTGTTTTCATTTTTGCTTTTATTTTTATTATAACAATAGTCTCCCAGGTAATGTGGTTTATGATAAACTTTTCCAAAAGACAAAAAGGCAGAATTTTGTATGATACTCGTGACATAAACTCGGAATACATTATCAAAATTTAGACATAATTATTTTATTCTATGTGTCATATTCATTCAGGATGTTGATGATCAAAGCCAAAATTTACTGTACTTTGCTACTCTAAGCTTATATATGTTATCTTTTTGCCACCTACCACCAAACATTCTCCGCTGTCCATTGATCAAGTTAACCAGCATTTGTAATGTTGTCCATGGTGGCTATTAGAAATAGTACTTAGAACAGCAACTTTCAATGTATAAGGTTTTATTTTAAACAAGAGCAATACAAGTAGATATTTACAAGTTAGTTTGAAGCTGGAAAGCTAGCCGGTATTTACCTGACTTCTCTAAGAGACAGGATATGGCACAAGGATTATTTTATATGGGGCGATCCGAGCCCGTAGGCTCTGGCAAAATTTCCCCTTAGATCCGGCATACACGGTCGGGTTTGTCAATCGCCCTCGACGAGATTCTGCCCATCGGCATAGTTCCTCTCAGCCCGAAAGCAGATAGTTCGATGGTTTGGTGCTTTCTCTAGCCTTAGCTAGAAAGCACACCCACCTGAGACAAACACCACTGATGCTTATATTCCTGCGGGGACAGTCCATTTAATAAAGATGTATCAGTTCTTTGTATATTGAGAGTTATCAGTTCTTTCTCTAAAGGAGTTAGTCAGTTATATACCATGCGTGATAAACGCGTAGGTGATTAAGTATCTTTCGATACATGACTGACGGGTCAGAATTTTTCCCGCAATAGGTTGTCATTTCTTTCTGCGGTAGACCAGTTGACATACAAGGCTATAGAACTCGATCTGCCCTGCTATTTACCCATAGCTGGGGGGAGAAGGTGATTCACCGATTCCTCAATCCATAAAACACCAACGAAAAAAAACTCTTTCCTCATGACATATCCGAAAAATTTCAACTCTCTCTTCCTGATGTTCAGCATAAGTGCCTGCTTTGTTACCGTCGTCTCTAGAATTTCGTCCTTTTCAGTCTATGTTATTCTCAGCATTCTTCTGTAGAACCACATTTATATTGCTTCTAGTATGGATAAGATACTAAAAAATATTTAGGAAATACTGAATTTGCACCGGGAATTGTCTACGCTAGGTCACTGCTAAAAACCTAAAATATTAATAAAAAAAATCCGAGTTCTATTCTAAAATAGCTTAGACAAATGACGAGCCGGGCGGAAAGTGTTCAATCCCATAAACGACTTCTCTTCCTTCAACTCATCAGGAAACACACAAAATGTGTCATTCTCGTATCGCACGTAGCAGTTATATTGTATTGGATAACACACAAAAAAAAAAAATTTTTTTTTTTCATATAATCTCTCGGATAAACGATGCGATGGATAAAATGTCGTATAAATTAAACAAGATTGATAATAATATCGACATCTCATTTTCACAGATATATTTACAAAACTTAAACAAAAATATCTTGAAATACTCAAGAGTAAATTCATTTAATAAAATCGCCATTGGCTTCAACCACAGCTTCCAAACAACTTAGGAATCTCTTGAACATTTCTGGACGGTCTCCTTGTTTAAGTCGGTGACTGCTGCCATAATCCTAGCCTTCAGTTTATCTTTGTTCTTACAAGGAGTAATTTGATCTCGCCTGCAACTGCGCCTCACACTTAATAATCAAGAGGGTTGCAGTCTGTGGATATAGGTGGCTAGATGAAAGGGGAGTAGTGGTCCCAGAGAATGACTGACACCAATAACTTCTTTCTGCTGTGTGGTATGGATCTGTTGCCAGAAATAGGGTCTTTCAGTAGCCACCCTCTTGACCCAGGGCATCACTACATCCTATATGCACTTGATGTAAGCCTCTGTGTTGTGTGTGAATCCATCACCAACAAATTCGGGAGTTTTTTTGTTTTCTTTTCAGAGTGATTTTTCCGAGCTGGGTTGCCTTCTTAGTCACCTTCAGATTCATAAAAAAAACTCTTTCTGGACTGTTCTCAGATTGACAACCAAAATCTCTTAAATGTTCGTATTGAAGATTCCGGCGAGAATGCCAAGCAGCAGAGCATGGTGTTTCCAACTGTCTGGGGGAGTGAATTGAGACATGGTACTCATTTTTCTTACTGACAATGCCCAAATGACCCTACTATGCTGTGCAGTGGACAAAATCAAAAACAAACAAACGCGCCTGCGCGAAATGAAATACATAAAATTTCGAGAAATTACTCATTGCACCCTGTATATTTTGCTATCCATCCGTCTGACATCCATTGTATACATTACGCCGTTAAACCTGGACCCTCACAACATTTTTCAAACATAATCAGCTCAAAAAAAATAGTTTAAAAATACACGAGAAAGTAACATGATTTTGTTAAATTGTATCAGTATATGTATCTAACGTTTACTAGAAATGAATACAAATAAATAACTTACTTACGTCAAAGGAAGACATGAAATTGTTGGCAGAAATAAAAGGAAATAATTTACAAATGTAAATGGATCCTTAACACGATAAGACCTGAAATTAATGTTCCAGTGAGACTTATTTAGTTTATGACCAGGTCTTTCCAGCCTATACTTTATAAATGGTTGGCCGAATTATTGCATCATGTATTGTATATGTATATATATATATATATATATATATATATATATATATATATATATATATATATATATATATATTCCATTAAAGGTTGATATACATTTGTTAATTGTGTACATAATTATTTTTATTTTTCTTTTAACGAAAAGTTTATGTGTTCGTTTGACATCAGCTAAATATTCATTTGTGTGTATGTCCAAGAAACTATATATATATATATAAATCCATTGATGGAACCAATGGTCAACTTGCCAACAGACCTAAAACCCTTATTCGAATAATGTTTCAAACAGAAACGACAACACAATATATATATATATATATATATATATATATATATATATATATATATATATATATATATATATATATAAAGCTAAAATGCTTAATGCCAAACTTATCTTCTCGGTAAATTGATCAAAATCTAACTTGCCTAAACAGAGCAAAAGACGCATGGCAACATCAGTTTTCTCATGTGATATTCAGATGGGTTGTGTGTGAAAAGTGTGTGTGTGTGTGAAAAGTGTGTGTATATAAATATAAATAAATATATATATGTATATTTATTTATATATTGTATGCGCAGTACTTATTAGAAAGCGCTCAATATCAGAGATAGAGCTAACATATATCTATCCAACCAAATATATATATATATATATATATATATTTATATATATATATGTGTGTGTGTGTGTGTGTGTGTGTTTGTGTGTGTATGTGTGTGTGTGTGTGTTGGTTGTGCGCGTGTGTTGGTTGGTTGTGTGAGTGTGTGTTATTGCTCTGTCCCATAGTCATTTCCCTTTCCCCTCTATTTGTTGAACTGTTTCCGTTAAGCTGATTAAATTTGGAACTATGTCGGGAGAGTTCATTTTTAATTATGCAATTTGCCGGCCATATGACGGGATAGTAATGAGTATGTCTTTAGGGCCTTTTATGACCAGTATATTCGTGAGATTATATGAGCAAAAATTCTGTTCGAGTCCCAACCAACCAACCTGTCTAGGTACAAAGATAATACATTTTATGAGTTGAATAGCAGGCAGGAACATTTTATGTTGTATTGAATTGCTTTCAGCATACACCACTTGATTTCACATGTGAAAGAGAATGCTAGTGCTTTATCTTTCTTTGGTGTGTCGCTAAAAAAGCCGAATTCTAAATGTATTGCATCTATTTACCAAAATCTCAATTTTACTTGTACATTCGCTTGCATTCAATTTGTTCCAGGCTGTATAAGACTCCCTGTTAAAACCTTAATCTATTATGCCTCATCGATTTGCATTTTTAATAAATTAGAACAAGAATTAAATTTAACTAGGAATATATTTCCTGAGAATGGCTAGCCTTTAGATGTTTTACAATCCCCTATTCATGCTAAAATTGTGTAACTTAATAAATTAGAACTTTGTGATCCGAAAAATATCCAGTTTATCTAAAATTGGCATATACTGGTGAAGCCGATACTAGATTTACTAAGGAAATCTCCGATAATATTTTACAGGGTTATTTATCGGCTAATATAGGAATTATATTCTCTTATCGGCTTCTGTTGAAATCTGCCCGTAAGGACATCTTGCCTAGATTTTTAAAAAGACGTGTCATTTATTATTTAAATGTCAGAGTGAAACTGACGACATGGGCAGGACAACTCAGCTTCTAAAGAGAAGAATTGCACAACATGTCACGCCCTATATCAGAAAAGGTCGACCACATAATTTGTATAATTCGGCCGTTACATTCGCCAGGCACGTCATAAGAAATCGTGGGTGTTCTGTGTCCTACCGTGAAGATATTTTCTTTATTCTGTGCAGGTAACACTCTGACGGTCGTAGAAACGATTTCCATTATTTCTGTGTGTACTTATTGATCCTTTCACCACAAGCAAGGCGGTAAAGCCACGAAGATGCAAGGGGTACTCGGGGGTATAAGAAAAAGTAAAGAAAATACTATTAAGGTGAGTGAATGATAAAAGATTATTAATTAAAGAAGATGAAAGATAATGATTAACATTAAATATTTTGACTGGTAAAAAAGAAGCCGGAAGTGAGTTCTACAAGTCGGATGTGCGATAGGAGAAACTGTTAGCATAGTACATACTGTTAGATCTAAACATTTCAACAGTAAAGAGTTCTTCACGTAAATCTAGTACTGTGCTTATATTCATAAATTCTAGATACCGAAGAGTACGTCTACAAAGTTACTATGAAAGTATATACAGAAAAAGCAAGGGAAGCTATCTTACGGCGGATGGATAGGAACTGAAGCCGATATGCCAGGTCTAGACCATTATCTTTGTAAATTCTTCTTTGCATTTTGCCACGAATATCTAAATGTATAGCAGATGTATCAGCAATATTCAAAACAAATGGTAGACCTATAAGTATGCAACATAGATTCTGCGGAGAAAAACTGAACAGCAAAATGGAGAAGGAATTTCTGCTAAGACACTATGTTGATTGTCTGTAAAATATCGTGTTTTCCGTTTATTACAGACGTAGGGTATTTGTTTTCCCAGTTTCTTTTTTAGTCTGTTGTACCCCAAAACTATCTCACTCTCCGCGATCGAGTTCCGAAGAGCGTTATCTAGTTAAGTCCTAATTTTCTTCACTCCCTAACTTTTGTGACTTTTTAAATTTCTATAAAAAAAAAAAAAAAACTACATGGATTTCTTTCCTTTTCCCTATTTTGTCGTATTTTTTTATTTTTATTTTACAGTGAGAGGCACCCTTTACAAGGCCCGGGGGCCACTAATTATGACTGCCCTGTATGCAATTATTATTACTATAGTTTATATTAAAAAATATTTCATGAAATTGCCAAGGCCAATCCACAAAATATTATAGTATGTTATAATAGTGATGGAAACTTTGTTTTAGATAATGAGGTAAATTAACATCTTATATTACTTTTGGCACTTCCATGGAATCACTAAAAATATGCATAGCGAGATGAAAGCCTGATCCAAACGTAATGAAAATCTACTTTGATCCTCAAAACCATTGTTATTATTAAGAGGAAGGCTCTAAGTAATTTTTAATATTTGATGAAATGTTTTGCTTCTTTTTCTAACATTCGAATGTTTTATTAAGAATCTTGTTTTTCTTTCAGCAGATGGACTATTTTTTAACTTAACAAATTATCACCTCTTGTTTGTCACAGGCGCATTAATTTGGAAATTCTTGCAAAAATGAAATAATTGTAGGATTTCAAGAGAAATTTCAGGACTTATTCAAAAATGAAGTATTAATATTTTTTTTTTATCAGTATATCTTTTTAAACAATTTTCCATGTGCTTCATCTCCGTAATTAGTTAAGAAAATTTGAGAAATTCAAGGTGATAATTTTTAATGATTATATTAGTTAAAAGTAGATTTCTTCGAAGAATTTAAATCACCGAATATTTTATCAAATTCGGACACTATCTCGCCGAAAATCTCTTCTAAATCGAAAATTGAAGAGAACGAAATAAAACTACGACATTATTTAATTAGTGACGCTTTTAAATGCGTCCATGAATTATTTATATTAAAGACAATATTGTCTGAAGAAAAATATTTTTTTTAGGGGAAAAATGAATATTTAAAAGATTTGTTTCATTTTTTTTACAATTTTAAAATTGAATAATTTATAGATATTTTAAACCTTTTAAAGTTCATTTTTAATGGCGGGACTCTGAGAAAATATTGTTATTAGATAAGATTATATTTACTAATCGTATATTGTAATGCTTATTACAATCTGACGAACCCGAATATTGTTAAATGAATTTCGATTTGTTTTTATATGTGTATATACGTGCGGAATTTCTAAGTATGAATGTTCAAACCTAACATTTTCATTAAAAGGTCACATGTTTTAAAGGGTTGTCCCTCTTACAAAAAAAAAACCGTCATATATACTTTATTGTCTGCTCCACCATACATATATGGAGAAAGTCGGCGCTGATTCGGCTCTCAATAAATCGATTAACGCGTCCGACAAACAAGATCCCATTATTAAGAACTGCTTGTATGCAACATGTTATAAGTAATTCATATTTGTTTCAAATCAGATTAATTGGACATAAATTTGCTAATTTTCGTCTGAAAAAGTTTAAGAAGTATATAATTTTATTTTTACAAAATTTTTAATCCGAGAATTAACTTTTATTTACCAATGGGTCAAAATGGCTGATTCCATCGATTTTACTGAAGAAAAAATCGATTCCGTTCAATATAATTTCTGTTTGATATACACCACAGAGTATTTTGCTTACTGGAAATAATAAATTTTAAATTATTTAGCTTTCAATTAAATCTAAAAATTAAATGTATTAATTTCTTTAGTGGTGGTATACAATGAATGAACAATTATCGTTCTGTTGAAATCTATAATTTTTTTTCTATGGAAACAGTTTTCCATGAAAAGAAGACATCTAATTGTATTTATCTTGAAACGTTTTGTTCTAGCCATTTTTTATAATTCTTTGTTAGTGTGGAAAATGTGCATTTTGCATTCTTGATTGTAACACAACTTGATTGTACCAGAGTTTCCCTTGTAATTAAATATGTTATTTGTTGCTACTGTTGGAAGTCTTCAAGTGATATATTTTATGTGATTTGGTTATGATCTTTTCTGATTTTCTCGTGACAGTCTATAGGCTATGATTAATAAGTCTGTAAGATTTATCGTATTTACTTGCTTGAAGCAATTTTTAATTGTTAATCGAAGAAAAATTTTTATACAGATATTACTTTATATATTTGAAAATGACTGAATCGCATTGCAGCACATGTATGCGAAAGTCTTGATTGTAAAATTATTTACCGCATTAATTACATATTCTGTTAGTTTCTGTCGTTCTTGCTGTTGAAATTGTTCAAGAGACGTTGTTTTCGTTATTTGTATAGATCTTACTTATTGTGTAGCGCTAGTCGATATTACTGGTGAAGGGTTGTCTCCCTTAAGATCCAAATGATTTATTCGTATGAAGCCATTTTAATCATTGATCTGCGAACACGATCGGAGATGATAGTTTAGACCTGAGTTTGTTTGCTAGTATGATATATCCGAACGAAAGATGAGAAATGAAACGAAATGGAAAAGGTTCGCCTTCGTGTAGAAGGTTGGCATCTTCAAGTTAGAATGAAATAACAAAAATGTCTCTTTTTTATCAATGCATCTAAAATATAAGCAGAAGGAAAGTCTACATCACAAATTAAAATCTCTGCGCATGAACAGCAAATGGAAGTAAATAGGATATCCAAAGCTGATGCAAAAACTGATGATGTTTTCATTATTTGGTTTGGGTGTTTATGTTTTGGTAAATCATTTATTATTCACTCTCTCTCGCCTCCATCTGTCTGACAGAAGAAAGTTAAAATTCAGACTCTCCGAAAACTTCGAATAATTCATGAAGTAATGAAAATACATTCTAGTCAGGATTTTAAAAGAAAATGCATTAAAAACTTGGAGAAAGTTAAATCCGACACTAAAAATACTTGTCATCCATCTGAACGAAATAAAGAAATGTTATATAAAATCTTTATGAAATTTGCATTGAAGCCAGTACTTGCTAATCGGATGAAGAAGAAAATGGTGTCCATACTCAATGGCAGCAGATGAATGGCAGAATGATACGAAGAAAATCTGTGAATAATGGAAAAGACGTGCATATATTAATCGACGATGAGATTCGAAAATTACACACACTTGTGTTTGTCTATTTGAATGATTGCTACGAAATTTTACAAATCTCGAAAGACTATGTTGAAATGACTATATAAGTGAATACCTGAATATATATATATATATATATATATATATATATATATATATATATATATGAATAATCGGCTGACGTTTCAATTGTGCAATGAAAAGAAAAGAAAGTACTTGCAAATAAATGACGTTAAAGTATATATATATATATATATATATATATATATATATATATATATATATATATATATATATGAGTGTGTGTGTGTGTGTGTGAGTGTGAAAAGTGTGTGTGAGTGTGAAAAGTGTGTGTATATAAATATAAATAAATATATATATAATTATTTATATATTATATGCGCGGTACTTATTAGAAAGTGTTCAATATCAGAGATAGAGCTAACATATTTGGTTGGCGTGATGTGAGTTTGTGACCCTGGGTTTCACGCTTTTGCAATCGTCAGACAAAGCCACGATTGCAAAAGCGTGAAACCCAGTGTCACAAACTCACATCAATCCAATATATATATATATATATATATATATATATATATATATATATATATATATATATATATATATATATATATATATATATATATATATATATATTTTATAGACAAACGCTGGACATTCCCAATCTGCCGTTCGCCGACGGATTACAGGTAGGTTCTCTGACTGATATCAAATCGGTTGAAGCAATTGGACGTCTAGCTGCATTAAACAGCTATGATGCAGCAATATAGTCTGTCTGTGGATGGCTATATATATATATATATATATATATATCTTTTATATATATATCTAAATAAAAAAAGAAAACTTAACTTAGCCGATGCGTTTCTTCCTATGATAGACACAAAGTAATTATAAGTAAATAGAAACTTTGTCACATTTTCAATTTTTTTAAATTTAAGGTTTATTATAAATATACATCAGGCTAACTTCAAAGTTTAGCTAAATTATGAATGATGCTAAGTGCTAATTTAAAGAAAAGTGAGTAAATGTCGGTGTTGTTGTTTTCTTTCATCATGTAATATATTTATTTGTATTATTGTAGTTTATGGTTAATTCATGTATTATATATTTCAGAGAATATCTTATCAGTTTAACTGTTTTCTTTCAATGCGTTAATATTTTTACTGTCATGCATTTTATCTTTGGGAAAAGAGTATTTCTTTCAGGAAAGGATATATTTTAAAAAGTGGAGGGTTCAGAATTATATTTAGGTAAGATTCGATAGATCCCCTCCCACAAAAAAAGAAAAAAGAAAAAATGGACACTGGTGACAAATTGCTCACAACAAATCCAATACCAATCTGTCAAAAAGTGTAATCGCGCTAACCATGGGATTTTATTAACTTTATTTAAGACACACTGCATAAATTTGAATTCGGAGAAAATACTTTTTTTTTTTTTTAATAATTTCATCTGTTCTTCACAAATTCTAATATATTATATTAAATATAAAGTATGCTATGAAGATTATATCGGGAAAAACAAATTCACCCTTAAAAAAACAGAATGAAAATTCAACGCCAACAAATGCGAGGCCCCAGCACAAAGCAAATACCATCCAGTGAGCTTTTAGTCATATGTACGAGAAATAAGTCCCCCAAATTCTTAATCCCCTCACTATATCTTTGCCCAGACAACCCGACACAGAAAACACAAATAAATATATATTTATTCCAAAATGCAAACCGTGTCTGAACAAAATCTAGAGAGGCACATTTAATAAGGACCATTCGCACAGACACACACACATACGCACACACACACATACACACCAGAACGCAGGGATATTACAGATAAATTCATTATGTTTGATTTTATTTTTATCATTATCATTAAGACGATTAAACCCTTATACATTTCTTATCTATTTTGCCATCATCATCATCATTATAACTATTATCGTTTTTACTTGATACCACACTATCCTGCACATTGAGAAGGAAACACTATAACTATTTCTACACATGCTCCCCTACACGAGCACACACACACATATAGCGAGTGGTACATTTAATAGTTTCACACGGATAGTAGCGCGTCCATTACTGCACACACACACATACGTATATATATATATATATATATATATATATAAAGAAATATAGTCTTAATGTGTGCTATATTTATGGAATAAAGTGCTCAATATCAGAGATAGAGCGTGTGTAAATATAAATAAACAAAATAAGAAACAAAAATAAAAACAAGCAATATAATTTGACCTAAATAGATAAACAAACGACTTCCGGTGAAATAACCGCCATAACAGAATACCCACAATGCACCACTAACCCCTATATATATAAATAGCCGAGAAAAATAACAGCACATGTGGCCTGGCGATTGCATATAGCATGAAACAGACTGTCGCCTCTAAGTGTTGACTTCTATGTTCACTTTTATATATATATATATATATATATATATATATATATATATATATATATATGTGTGTGTGTGTGTGTGTTTGCACATGTATATATATATATATATATATATATATTTATATATAAATATATAAGCGAGTCTATTTACATTTTTTCTTTATTTCTATTGCTCGTATGTATATTTTACTTATATGTGAAATATTACACATTCACTCACACACACATAAACACACACGAGCGCAGTCACAGACACACACACACACACTCACACACACACACATATATATATATATATATATATATATATATATATATATATATATATATATATATATATATATATCTTGTGCCGCTTATAATATCCGAGTGGATTTGCTGGTATTTTTTTTATTATGATAAACTAATCGAGATATGGAAATTAAAAATACCATAACAGTGCCGCGAGCTTTTAAACTTAAATACGAAATGTTTCGAATAAATATCATCATTCTCGGCCTGTGTGAAATTATGTTGGCAAGGAAGGGAGAGTTCATAATCCCCACACTGGATAATACATGCAGGCCAATATAAAAAGGAAAGTAGTGTCGAATTAATATTCCATAATAACATGAGGATATGTGTTCGGCGATATTGCTAAACCTCAGAACAAATCCTGTTAAACTATAAAGGAAATGCTTGAACGTATTGTTGCATAAGAAGCGAGAGCGTTGACCACGAATGAGGAAATCGACAATTTTAACAACTCCCTCAACAAAGCCAAGTCTTATGTAAATGATAAGAAATAACTATCATCTTGTGTGACCTGAATACTAAAGTAGGAAAAGAAACCCGAAATAGTCGGCGACTTTGGAATGGGATCGCGAAACTATGGAAAGATGGGATAAGTGATGCACAGCTGATTCCAGGAGCAGTCAAGATGCCTGTGGACATGGAGAAACCGAGCAGGAGACACAAGGGAGCGGATTGATTATATAAGTACCCGAAAATTAACGTAATTCTACATACCAAAACATACCAAAGTGCTGGTGTGTCCCCCAACAGATTAAAAGTTGGGAAATTAAAGAATGACACAATAAACTCCCGAAGGAGACAAACGGCTAGGAAACTTAAAAGAAAAGGTTTACAACGATTAAACCCGGATGAGAATACAGAATCACAGTGGAACATGCTGAAAGAAACACTAAAGGCATTGTTGAATGAGATCCTTAAATAAAACTAGACAAGAAAAAACAAATAGATGACAAATGAAATTCAAGAGACGGCGAAAAAGTGACAACAAATAATGCCAGTGAATGGAAAGGAATTCCGTGCACTAAGCAGAGAAATTTTTATCAAATGTAGGCAGGTTAAAGAGGAATGAATCAATGAATTGTCCGCAGAAATAGTGAGAATTTATACAATCATATCAATTATGCACAACAAAATAAAATAATTAACTGGACGAAAACTGAATGAACCAAAGTCTCTATAAAACCAAAAGAAGGACAACTGATAATAGAAAAAAGAAAAAAAAAACAGAAAAAAAAAAACAGAAAAAAAAAACAGAAAAAAAAACAGAAAAGAAAAAACAGAAAAAAAAAAACAAAAAAAAAAAAACAGAAAAAAAAAAACAGAAAAAAAAAAACAGAAAGAAATACTTCGAAGGTGGGAAAATACAGAATGGCCAGAAATAATAAATGCTGAAGATCAGCACTGTAGAAAATGAACAGGAATGGAGTATTGTTTAAATTGGTGAATGCTGCCATAATCCTTACCTTCAGATCATCTTTGGTGCTACAAATTCTTTTGTTGGTCTCTCTTTCAACTGCGCTCAACATATAATAATCAAGGCGGTTGCAGGCTGGGGAGGTAGGTGGTCTGATGTTAGGGTTGATGCGTCTGCCAAGCATGGTTCTCCTGCTTCTGAGGCATGGTGCAGAATCCTCCGACAGAAAACGAATCTGTATCATACACGGAACTGCCATGTAGCCTGATGTACTATGTCATTTAGCTATTGGTTAGCAAGGTCAACATACCGTTTTTACTTGCTAACAAGACGCTTCGTCTGTAGCTAAATCATATAGCACATCAGAATATAGGAGAGATACATGTAGGATACAAGTTCAATTACTGTCGGAAGGCACAAATATTACGTGAAATATTCTCGGACATTCTGGTCTATAAATTTTGTTAATACTGTTTATTATAAACAGATCATTTACTTAAATAAACAAAAAATATATTTAAATAGTTTTCGGACTTAATCCATTCATAATATAATATATATATATATATATATATATATATATATATATATATATATATATATATATATATATATATATATATATATATATATATATATATATATATATATACTTGATTCTCCTGTCGTTTCCGACATGTGAGTGTAGAACAATTGATCAACCTCTGTGTCGGCACAGATAATTTGATTATAATGTTGAAGAACCATACACTCTTTTTAGAAAACCAGAATTCAGAGAACTAGTAATATAAAGTCCCAAGTTTACCATGAAGTCCCAAATCGACCCTTATATGTTTTTGAATTCAGATTTGTCTTTCATCTTGAACGATTGCCACTCGAGCCTATCATTAGCTGCAGGAGGGGAGATGATTTTATGCATTTCCCAATGGTATTTAAAAATATAACAAATTCGATTGGATTACTCGTTTTCTGGAAACAATTTGAACTCGCTCAAGTTGACGACGTTTAATCGGTTAAATTGAATTGTTATGTGTATTTTAATTTTAAGTCAAATTCATTTGCTTGAAATTGATTGCATAACCAAAAACTGTTACAAGAAAATACACAAAACTTTATCCTTGAAGACGAATGTAGTAACATCCCAAAGTACTAGGAAAATGAAAGTATTTTTAGTAAGTTTGCCAGTCATATGAAAAAACTAATTCTGAAATTTTAAAAAGTTAAGTGAAAAATTGTCATTATTACTCCACCAATCTATCTATCTATCTATCTATCTATCTATCTATATATATATATATATATATATATATATATATATATATATATATATATATATATATATAATATTAGTGGTAAATATACATATATATGCAAAATCCACAGGGGCATATACACACATGTATATTTTTTGAATAAAAAATTCCGAGAAGATAGAATCCAGGTAGAACCCAATGTCCAGGACAGAATAAGGATATAATAAAAAGGCTTAAACACCAATATTTCATGGTCATAATTTATTCCATTGGAATCGTAAATACGATCCAATTCACCAGACCTACAAATTCAAAAGGAAAACAGAAAAGAAC
>OZ010592.1:74756497-74776497 GCA_963932145.1 Acanthosepion lycidas | reverse complement strand
TTAATAAAATGCAATTCTGTATAAAATATATCAAGTCATCTGTAATGTACGCAAACGTAATACCAAATAGATAGAATTTCATATATATATATATATATATATATATATATATATATATATATATATATATATACTGAAGTTCACCTGTAAATGGGGATGTAGGTTTAATCCGTGGTTGGTCGATAGACGTAATATTCACTTTAGTATTTCATTTGAGATGAGTAATTGTGAGTATTCACATCTTTGCTGATATCGATGTCATTACAGACACAATGTTTCAATAAAGTACCAGATGATGACTAGAGGGCACTTGGTCGATACGTTCTGCCGATAATAACATATATATCAAGTAAGATGTGACAAATAGTTCGAAATAATAAAAAAAAATATTAATACACACTGTCTAATAAAATGAGAAGGAGCTTCTATTTCAAATAATAAGTATTTATTATAATAACATTTGAAGCAATAAAGATGTCTATATAATTTATTATTACGAATAGAACCAGATAATTATAGAAAAAAAGGAAAAAATATATACCCAAGGCTGCGTTTGATTAACATATATATATATATATATATATATAGTTGCTGTGCTCCGTCCAGTTGATTTGTTAAATAAATGACATGAGGAGTCAGTAGGGATCGAAACCGCGGTAATGTGGTCTTGTGCGCTTTCATCCTTCTGAAATATTAAGTAGCCATGGAAATCTGGTCTTCCGAGTTTGTATTGAGCACTTTTACTACGTTCAGTTTAAAAAAATATTTTACTATTTATTTTACTCTGGCATATATATATATATATATATATATATATATATATATATATATATATATATATATATATATATATATATATATATATATATATATATATATATATATATATATATATATATATATGTGTGTGTGTGTGTGTGTATCTATATATATATATATATATGTGTGTGTGTGTGTGTGTATCTATATATATGTATATATATATATATATATATATGTATGTGTGCGTGTAGTGCCTTTTTTTCTGCTACGACGACACAGAATGATATAAGAGGTGAAAGTTATATTTCATCTCGTATTCTACTTTTTTTTTTAACTTTGGTTTAATTATGGGGGTAAGTTATAATTCCTGTTTAAACCCTTATAATTTTGATCGGATTAACTTTTCTTATTTTTTTTTTCTTTTTCTCTCTTTCAAAAGAAATAAATTATAAACTAAAATCGCACAAATATTAGGACATTAGTGCGATCATCGATCATCTTAAGCTGGCGGTAATTCCTGACTGGACGAAGAAGAATGATAAAGCTTCGGAAATCATTAAAGGGGATTATCTTATATTTGTTCTTTCTATTTTACGTTCCTGATTTCGTTTTTTTTTTTCCATCTCTCTCTAACTTTTGCCTTTTCTTTCTCTCTCCATTTTTACGTTTCTTACAAAACAACTCTTTCTTTTTTGCTTTTTTTTTTCATTTTCTTTTTCTCTACATCTTTTCTCAAGCTCAACCGTCTATTTCTCATTTTCTTATTTCTTTTTCTCTCTCTGTCTAGCTCCTTCTTATTTTATTGCACCCAATTTTTCTTGCGTTCTGTCTGACAATCTCTCGATCTCCATTCTTTTTTTCTCTGTTATTTTTGTTTTCAGTTCTTTGCCTTTTCAAATGTCCCTTTCTCCTACATTATTAATAAATATTCTCTACTTTGAAATCCATTGATAAATGCCACCCTCATTTTTTAATCACTTTAAATCCTTTTTTATTTATTTATCGACTTCATTTATTCATTTCTAAATCTGCGTTCGTGTCTTTCTTCCTTACACTCCTGTCTTCTCTTGTTCTGTGACACATTAATTTTCGTTTCAGACTTATCGATTTTTTTCGCCATTCTCACACTTTTAGAAATTTCTCAATTTTCAGTAATGTTTACTCTTTCTTTCATTCAATCGACACTGTTGTACGTCCCTCAAATTTGCATTCCTATCCTTTATTTCACTATTCAAAACAGCTCAACTAAAATAAGGTTTTCTTATTTGTTCTTTTACATCTGATATATATATATATATATATATATATATATATATATATATATATATATATTAGGTTGGTGCAAAAATAATGACGTAATAATGTCGTTTTTGACGTATTTTTTAACGTCAAAAAACGACATTGTTAAGTCATTATTTTTGCACCAACCTAATATATATATATATATATATATATATATATATATATATATATATATATATATATATATATATATATATATATATATATCCTTGGTCAAAGCGTTCATCTTTTCTTTATTTTTCCATTTTATTTTTTGTTAACTATTTTTCTATATAAATATGAGGAATATGATTTTCTATTTTAAATGACTATTTTCCATTCGACGAAATATTTTCCTTCCTGCTTGGTTTTTATTCAAGAACCACACTTTTTTTTTCTTAAAAATTCTGTCAATTTATTCTTCTGTGTTTTACTCCTTATAATAAATCCTTATAACATGAAAGTAAACTAACCGTTCTCTTTTCCATTCAGCTCTCGACATGAAGATATTTTCTTCAATTCTATCATTTTCGCATTATTTCTCAATTCTATTTTCTACAATTATCTATTGAACCTTTTGTTCTTTATTCTGATATACGATTTTCTATTTTCAGTCGTTTTTTTTTTAATTTTTTTTTATTTCTCTTCATCTTTTCATCCTTCCTCAATCATACATCTTTCTTTTTCACTTTTTTTCCCTGTAACGAGGCTAAATGTAATTTAAAACAGTCGCGTTTATTTATTATAATGAACGTGGTTATTTCTCGTTGTAATTCCTTTACTTTTCCTTCTTTGCTTTCTTCATTCCTTTCTTTCTTTCCTCTCAGTTTAGTTTTCTCATTTAATTTCCATTTTTTTTTTATTTTTCTTTCATTCAATCTTTCTTGCTTTTTTTCTATTGTTTTTACTTTCTTTTTTCCTTTCTGTTTTTTATTCTTTTTCTTAACTTATTTCATTATATTTTTTGTATTTCTTATCTCTTTGTTTATTTCTTTATTCGCTTCTTCCATTATCTGTTTAATTTGCTTATTTCCTTTTCATCTATCGTTTTTGTCTTTTCCTTTTGTTTTTTTCTTTATTTGTTTTCTTTATTTCTTTCTGTTTTTTCCTTTGTGAAGTTTTCATTTTGATTTTTCTTCTCTTCTATGTATTTTTTTTTATTTTCATTATTTTCTTTCTCTCTATCTTTCTTTCTTTCATGTTTCATTTTCTTTCTTTTTCTTTCTTTCTTCCATGTTTTCTCTTGATCTGCCTCATTTATTTTTCTTTTTTTTTTGTCTTTGTTCCTTTTTTTAGATTGCTCGTTTACCTTTCTTTTTGTTCTTTGCTTTTTCATTGTTTCCATCAGTTTTTCTGTTTCCAGTTTTCTTTCTTTTCTTTTTCTTTCTTTTTTAATTCATCTTTCTTTCTTTCTGTCTTTTTCATTTCTTTCTTTTTTGTCTTTTTTTATATTTTATTCTTTCTATTTTTTTCCTTTCTTTCTTTTTTAATTTATTTCTTTTCTTTAATTTTTTTCTGTCTTCCCACTTTTAATTTATTTCTTCTTTCTTTTTTCATTTTTTTTTGTGTATTCATTTTGTGTGTGTTCATGCTCTTGTTCCCCAAAGAGATGTCCCAAATCAAGTACATATATCTTCATCTAAGCGGAGAAAATATCGTCTAAATTATTTCACTTTCATATAAAAAAATCTCGAGTTTTCTCGCTCTAAGTAGACGCTAGCCATACAATTCACGTGTCGATAAACAATTATTTAATCTTAAGAAAATCGCAGTAGGGTAATGGAATCAAACATCAGAAGAGCGATCTACCAAGTTTTTTTGAAAGAAATCGTTGTCTCAGAAGATTTTCTTGCAAATTTCACTAATTTGTTAAAGTCAATTTGTAACACGTCGAAAGCCGTGGCTACTTTAGACTCTATCCTAATTTGATAAACGCACCATTAATTAACACCGGATCTGACGTCGTAAACCAGTCGGCAGGTCGGACGCAACGAGTGATAAATCATTTGCAGGTGTGTTTTGATTGTTTTAGTCTTTTCGCTTGTTGAAATGATCTTGCAATAATATGCATCGACAAATTTTCAGCGTAGAGCGCAAATGTTTTTTTTCAACTCTATGTTCACTTACAGTTTAACTGGCACAAAAATCAACCATGAACCTTTACAAGAGTCAGATCAGAGCCAAAAGTTGGGTACGGCTACCGTATATGGACGGGAACTGCGCAATCGTCACTTTTCGCAAGCGATAGAGTCCGAATGCGTCTCCGCGTGTTTGTAGGTGATGAGTAATTTTGCACTTTAGCCCCTTTCTCACAGACGACATGTTGGAAACCTCTTACTGCTCTGTCGCTATGTTCCATGGAGAATGTTCAGACGAATTTAGTTCCACCAGCCCCAACCTTCACGGCTAACATCCGCGAAACCCTGCACAAAATAGCGAACCAGTCTCATTCCTTTTGTATTCTATGGGGAGATGTATGTTCTAATCAGGCAGCTTTTAGCCACGAACCACAGCAATTTTGGAAACGACACCAAGGAGGTTGCTTCCCAGATCACAATATTACCCTATTCAAATCGAGGTTTAATCGCCATTTCCATACATATTCGCATACGTTCTGATTCTTACTCTGTATACCTCTACATCGAGTGGACTCCTGGCTTTCTAAAGGGTAAACACCACTATAATAAATAACCTCTTCTGATGACCGTGCTTCGAAGAAAAGAAAAGCCATTACTATGTGTTGTGGATTCCGGGATGAAATCCGGTCTCAAATGAATGACAAACACATGAATGAAAAATAGCAAATAAATGTACTGACGTAATAATACAATTGGTAATACGGTTAGTAGATGCAGAAATGCGGTTAGTTACAATAATAATATATATATATATATATATACAGTCTGGGAAATTCAGAATCGAAGTATGACTTCCTTCTGAGTCTACGTGCTCGCAACTGTGACTCCTAAAAAGCGGTTACCTCACACTCTCACTCTCTCACTTCCTATTTCTGACTTCCGGGTATTCAGAGACAGCAGTACAAGTACACACTGAGCGAGTCCACTTGTATAAAAAAGGGTGTACCTCTTAACACTATAGAAGAGAAATTAGACATAGCTAAATGATCTGAAAAGGGAAAAATAGCAATGAACACGATGGATATATGTGCTTATCCACGGATTTTTAGGTTTCAACTTACACGTGAAATCACGTTATCATGCATAGTAAGTGAGAAACTATGCCGTAAGTCAAGGACACTCTCAAATAACAATTTAAATCTGTTGCAGGAAATTACAAACAGATTGCAAAACATGTCCCTTGACGTAGGCTGTTTCAGTTTCTGAGAATCCAAATAAGTATTGCATGAGCACAAAAGGGATATATTAGAAAACAATACGCAGAATTTATACGACTTTCATAGCAATAGTTCTCATCCAAATTTGTACTGAAAGTGTAGATTTTATTAAGAGAGAATGTAGTTTATCAATGCAAAAATTATTGAAAGTGTTCTAATATCCATCTATACTTCAGTAAATTTATATCCAGTATTAACCAGCATATTCCTCAAAGAATCATTACTAAAACAGTGTGCAATAAGAAAAATATCGCTAAAAAATATTCCTCTATATATGGTTTGGTGGAATGAATAACGCCTTGCAATGAGAAATCGAAGAACAGAGTTCGGTTTCCAGTTCCTGACAATTACTTAAACATAAATACACCTGGGACATATATGAACGCATCACGACCCATATCTATGTATTGAATAGTAGGACAGTCTCTCGTAGAAAGGAAATACAGCTGAAAAATCTAATGCCTGGTCGTGAATCGAAAGGAACATGATCGCAAATGTGTGTATCACTTTTAGGTTGAAAGCAGGACAGACTGGGTCCTGCAGCCTAGTTTGGCAATCATTCTAACACAGAAAATAATGGCTACCTACTGCAGGAAAATCTTCTGCGTAGTCAGTCATAAATCGAAATGAAAAAGGCCGCCTAAACGGGTGTCACGTATGGGTTTAATACCAGGAAACACTGGGTTATATAGTCTTGGTTGACAACCAGTCTATCTCAGAAAGAAATGGCAACTTACTGCGGGGGAAAAACTTCTGTACAATTAGTCATGTATTGAAAGAGACATGATCGCCAAAGCGTGTATAAAGTATGGCATCCAATGAGTGATACGCTTTTTACCTTCAGAAAATCGGCAATTATCGTTCTCTTAAATTTCCTGTACAATGTAGCTATTAATCATCTTGGTCTTCTTTACCATCACTCCTAATGCATTTCTGTGAAACATTTTTATAAGCTTGTGAAGTAGATGAAACACTGTTTTCTCTTCTCTGTTGACTTCGTTATATCCTGTGAGGGATACATTTTCCAAGCATGATTTACTCATTATAATTCCGAGAAAATTAGCTGTCTGCTTCCGAGTCCAAATATTAGTGTATTTTTTTCCCATTTAGCTTCATCAATTTCAAAGAATAAGTAACAGAATGAAAATACAAATTATATATATATATATATATATATATATATATATATATATATATATATATATATATATATATATATATATATATAGCTGGCCACTCGTATTCGAGGATACACGTCTACTAGAGCGGCAAGCCAGTCCCTATTGCAGACTCATGCTCAGGCACATTTGTGTGTGTTCAATACCCACAGAGACAACCTGTGGTTTATCCTGCAACTACGCTGAAGAAACCTGGGAGAGAGTATCTTATGTAAGTAATCAACAATCTGAACAACACCACCGCTATCTACCTAATTTCACTCACAAAGCTTGGGTCAACCCGTGATATATTCGAGACGCTTTCCAAAGGTGCGTCCCCGTACCAGACCGATGACGCACACACACACACACACACACATATATATACACACACACACACACACACACACACACACACACACACACACATATATATATATATATATATATATATATATATATATATATATATGTAGAATATCGAGTGGCAAATTAAAACTGAACGTTACATAATTTACGTAACGATTACTTAAATCATGTAACGGTCCGTCTTAACTTAACAACTGAATATTCCGTTGTCTATGAAGTTCAGAGTCGTGCTACAGATGAGGAAATACATATATATATATATATATATATATACATATATATATATATAAGGCAGGATGTGTGTGTGTGTGTGTATCGAATACACGGCCCCAATTTTCGACGGATTTGCACCAAAATTTACATGCACATGCACATGCACATGCTAGCGGAGAGGCCAAGACCGACTTTGCATTTCCCAACTCCCATCGATAGTTGAAATATTCGATTGTTTCATGCTTCTACGGCAGTTTTCATATAGTTTGCGGCCATTTTGTGCTAGTCAGAGTGAGAGCCTATAGCTGGCTGCCATGAACAGGGAGGAAGATTCTATTGGCCAGCGTGAGAGCCAACAGCTGACTGACATGAATGTTAACTAGCATGCTAGCATGCATAAAAAAAATAGATAACTTCATTCGTCACCAGTGGGATTAATTTAAATCTGCATGGCACTTTACTCCAATTGGCTCATTCGCTTGCTTAAGCTCAACGTTGATTCTCATTCCACAGAACTGGGTTCGGTGTGAAAAAGTATTTGTTGTTAACATTCTTTTTTCATTCGGTTTTTACAGTTACGAGTCTTTTTTTTTAAAGCTGATCGTTTTGTGTTCATTTTGTTTTGTACTTTTTTCGTAACAGATTTAATGTTTAGTATAGAGCTTAGAAAAAAATCGCAGTGTGAAATAGGCAAGAAGTAAGGCATGTAGCAACATCAGAACGGCAAAGGGCACTCCTTTAAAGGCAAGGAAGGGCAAAAATATTTTAAGTCAAGTGATAGCGATTGCTGTATGTGTCGTACGATTTTTGAATCAAGCACGGGCAACGCCGGGCCATGCTGCTAGTATATACATCAGTGTGTGCGTGTATGTGTTTGTGTGTGTGTATCAGTATGTTTTTTGACGCTATGATCAATAAGACGGTCGTCGAGCACATATAAATTTACAAACAGGATGAATTAGACCAAAATGGAGTACCCTTGTAATATTTGGGCGGGAGCTGCCCAGAACTCTATAAAAGAGTCTCCGATCCTTGAATAATTCGTCACCTTGTCGGTAGTGAATTATGTTCCGCCCTTTACGGCTAGAACACGAAATACCACATATATTTGCAAACCACACAGATTCCTTCCGTCGGTTTCAATGGAGAAGCTTCAACCCTCGAAACACTGCTCTATGCAACCGAGTCGCAACAGGATGTTCCCCAATCCCTAAAATCTTATCCTGTTCAAAGCTACTTATGTTTCACTCCTATACACACAAATGGTCTCCTAAGGTAACCCTTTATATTGAGTGCCCCCTTGCCTTGTACAGAATCAATCTACGTATATATATATATATATATATATATATATATATATATATATATATATATATATATACTAAAGATAATTTTTCAACACGACACAGAAATTACTATGTTTCGAATGTTCGAAAGGTTACAAAACACAGAAATTTCTGTGTCGCGATGAAAACATTTTTAAATAATAATGTTATACTCTACTTTGTATCAAGCACTATTTTTAAACGTAAATACTAAAGAACTGTGGATTATTAAACTGACAGTTTTCTCTTATATATATATATATATATATATATATATATATAATTATGTGTGTGTGTGTGTGTGTGTGTGTGTAAGATGAACATCACTGTAAAAATGCACACAGACAAACGCCTCTAAATAAAGAGAATAACTTCCAGCAACTGACTGATAAAAACAATACTTTCCCTCTATTCGCTTTTGCGTTGAGACAATTTTAAAATACTTTAAGATATCTCTTGACCTCAGTTCCTTTTTTTGAAGGTTATATTTAGGGCATCCGTATCATAATGGATGTCAAGTGGAGATGTATAAGCTACTGTTAACGGTTCATTTTCATCTGTGCGCCGAGTAATTTCTGGACGTATGCGACCATGGCTCTCCATTACTTTCTTCCCTTTGTAGTTCTTACTATGATTTGTCGTTGTGCTATCATTCCTACTTAATTTAACAAGTTCTTTAGTCATGGCATCCACGGATTTCCTCTATCTTTCTTGCCGTCAGTATATCCGCTCAGTGCCAAAGTTTCCAACTAGTTTTTTCTCAATCTTTGTGCCTTCGAAATTAGAACTCTGCCTTTCAGATTCTTTCTGCAAATATATTTTTGGTTTCTATTTTCTTTAAATCTTCTTTGTTACTCACTTATTCCTCTTACGCTATTCTCAGTATCCATCTATAGAACCAAATTTCTGTTGCCTCAATTTATTTCTTATCTAGAAGTCACTGCCATATAGGAGGACTCTTTTGTCACTTTCTAAAGAAAGAAATTCTTCCTTTTTGTTAATACATTGCTTAGTTTTGAAAAATCAACTTCTGCTTTCCCAATACGCCTTTGTATTTCCGTGTTATATATTCTGTCTTCTGCTAAACCATTTCCTAGATATTTAAAATATTTTTCTTACTGGATCTAAATCCGTGTTGGGATGTTCATTTGACTTACCACCATATATTCTGTCTTCTTACAATTAATGTTTTCTCCTATTTCGCTTTCATTCACTACATGTAATTTCCATTCTGTGTCTTTTATCAACCCTGTGTCATCTAACTATCTTATTTTCTTAAATCTCCGTGTCATATTTAATTCGCTCAGAAACGCCCCACTGTATAGTTTGGGTAAGTCCTGTGAGAAGACACATCATCGTCTTACAACCCTTTCTAAAAGAATAAACGCAAAATGCGATTTGCAGGTCGGTAACACTAGTATCAAGCAGACGCGGATGGTTTAATATCTGGGAAGCGTTTTGACAGAGGACGTTAAGTGCGATACTGAGATCCCTAGACGTATTGTGATGGCCGAGGACGCATGCCAAATTCTGGACAGGACATTGCGAGACAGGAGGATTCCTTTGGTAACAAAGAAAAGAATATTGACCTGTTACATGGCATCTGTCTTTCTTTACGCCAGCACATGTTCGACTATTTCCTCAAAGATGAAAGGAGACTCGAGGCGATCGAGATGTGGTTATACAGAAGGATGATAAGGATAACATGGACAGAGCGTATGAGCAATGATGAGGTTTTAGAGAGGATACAAACAAGAAGGAGGCTAATAATTGATATCAAGATGAGGCAGGTGAAGTTCCTGGGACATATAATGAGGAAAGAGGGCCAAGAGAATCTTATACGGGTTGAATAGAGGGAAAGAGAGACAAGTGAAAACAACGCATGATATACCTGGTGGGTTTAAACAAGTGGATGACAGAACGTGGTCTGGGGGGAAGTAGCAGAGGGAAGGAACTTGTTCAGAGCTGCAAGGGATAGAGTGAGGTGGAGAGCCATAATCGCCTACGCCGTGAAAAGACATCATACATAAAATAAAGAAAAGTATTGAACTCATTTTCACTCTTTACGAAGGCGGTTTTTTCTCAGCATAAATCATGGATTATTCTAATGCGCTTCCGAAACGTGTGAAGGCAGAAAAAGGCGAGAAATTATTTCCCTGTTTTGGCAATGTCAGGGAAATTCAAAGATAATAGTTTAAGGAAACATGAAAGTTAAAAAGGAAAAATGTTTTCTATGCTGAATAGAGATAATATCTTTAAAAATGATTCTTATCTACTGTTTACGTTCTCCGGAGATTATCTTTTCTTTTCTATGTTCCGTTCTAGTGTCGGTTTTTTCTGAAATTTCTCTTCGTATTTTTAAAGCCAACTTTTTATACTTCGGTAGATTCTTCGATGATCATGAATACCGTGCAGAATATTTGTAGTCTGTCGGTGTTCTCTTGAGGTGGAGAGCATCGGACATGGTCATGAGTTTGTTTTTCTGTTCAGCCATAAATCTAATATAATCTTTTCTCCAACAATGAAAAACGGTGTGTATATTTCTATTGTTACTGACCACGGCAACATCCATTCAGACAATTTTTTACTTGCAGTTTTTTGTTCAGTATCATTCATATCTTCCTTATTCCCTTCTTATCATTTTTCTTGATTTCATTCTCTTTGACTGCGTCACATTCAATTAGATCTAGTATTTGATAAGTGCTCTTTGAAATGACTAAAATAATTGTTTATTTAAGTGGCTGTTAGATTCCACATAGAGTTACAGGTCATCTATCTATATATAAAATTCTGTGACCTCCGTTTGTCCGTCCGTCACACCTTCTAGAATAGCCATACATTGACGGATCGAAATCAAATTTTGTGGAGAACTGCAAATAGCTAAGCGGGTACAAATACTGTTTTGTTTTGTTTTTTACTATGGTGCGTAGCTTAATAAAATAAATGTTCATTAATGTTTTGTGAAAAATTGAATGTTATATTATTTATCATACAAAATATTCCCACTATTTTAAACACAATTTAATGATTAAAAAAACAAATACTTATTAGATTAAAACCAATAATGTTTTTTGGAAATCTATTCTTTAAGCTTTTATAATACAACAATCAAGTTTCCATTTCACTCTGCGTTTGCGAGAACAGATAAAATGTCACAAGACCAAATGCTTCATAAAATTGGAATTTGCCTCCAGAAAAAAAATATTTTTGCACTGCCTGTTGAATATTGAATGCTCAAGAGTAAGAAATCTTAAGAATGTATTCTTCGCTGTTAAAAACGAAAAAGGGAAAGAAAGATTTTCTCAAAAATTATTGTTTACCATGAAGTCCTGTGAAATTAATTTTTATTAAGGAAAATAATAAAACGTGAAGTAGTGTTTTTGTTAAAGTATTTTTCAAGCAAATTAGTTTATTCAAATTTCAGACATTGGTTGGCAAATTTGAACGAAACGTAGAGTTTGTAAATCTCGATATAAAATGTTAGCGATAACTTCAGCAATACGAAATACTGTGAAGTTTACTTACTAAGATTTCAGTTCAATATTTCTGAAATAATGTATTGCGACTATGTATGAAATTTAGATCATTCCGACTGTTGTCCTCATCTTTATTGTCATATTCCCGACATTTCGGGCATTGTCTGCTCCAGCCTTCCCTGGGTGATATACATTCAAATTTCGAATCGAACCCTTTATTTAGTCCACGGGGGTGGATTGTTCTAGTTCCACATATCATGTCTTTTCTGGGATATCTCAGTTTCAGCTAATCCCTTTAGGAACTCAAATCTTCAATTTTCTATTCTATAGCCACAACTCTTTGGATCACGTCACTTTTGGATTACTTCAACCTACGCTTTCATTCACTCGGCATGGCCCGTGTTATTAGAACTATCTACCACCGTGTAGTAAATAAAGGGTTCGGATCGAAATTTGAACGTATATCACCTGAAGAAGGCCGGATAATTTTAACATATTATTTTAGAATTAATGTGTTAAAAACACACAAAAAAATTAATTTTGATTTATTTAATTTTCCGTGTTTTAAACACATTAATTTGGAAATTCTTGCAAAAATCAAAAAATTTTCGGATTTTAATGAAACATATTTTCAAATTTATTAAATTACTTCAGAAATCTTTACGTTGGTAAAATTTATATATATATATTTTTTTTTTTTTACATATAATTCCCTTACTTCTTTAATTTTGCCAAATTTCGAAAAATGAATTTATTTAACCGCTTAAAGTTTATATTACATACACGAAGAAATCCTTGGATAATTAAATCGTCTTTTGTTTTTTGCAAAGCAAGACCACCACTTACGAAAAATTGCGTTGGATCGTAAAATTAAAAATAAATGTAATAAAACTTAAATATTATTTAACTAGAAAATTTTAAAATTGCGTTTATGAATAAGATGTGGACACTATTGTCTTAAGAATTATTTTTCGATGAATTATGAAATTTTTCAAGAATTATTTTCCGTTGTTATTAGGTTGGCGCAAAAATAATGTCGTTTTCTAACATATTAACATATGTGAGAAAACGACATTATTTTTGCACCAACCTAACATTTGATTTTAATCATCATACTTTATAAAGTTTCAAATATTTTCAATTTCTGTATTAATTTGTACCGATTAAGCGTTATTGTTATTAATTAAAACCTAAATTAACAAAACACAAATGGAAATACATACTACAATTCAGCAACACATATATTTTTAAAATGATTTTGATTTTTTGTATGCATCAACGTGTTCATTGTGTAAATACGACATCCATACACGATATTATCACACATTAAGAGCAATAACTATAAGAAATTTAAAGCCAAACTATATAAAATGCGATAAAAAAATAGATTACATATAATATTTTCCTAAATTAAAAACATTATTGGTATTTCAAACTTATATAAAATGTCGCTCACTGTTTATTCTTCAATTAATTTTTGCAGATAAGCCACCTTGGAAAACATTTGGATAAACTTTAGGAAATCAAGCTGTCACCATCTTGATTAAACACCTACTTCCGTCTGTAAACAAATGCATCTCTGCAATATCTTAAACTAAAAAATATCAAACTAATTAAAATTAAATCAGCTAATATTCCTGAAAGAAAGTTTTAAAAAAAGTATATTTTATTTTTGAATTTTGTTTTAATAAAGAGAATAACACTGTGATGAGAGATGGCTAAAAGTGGCACCAAAATGTTTAGTGATTTCAAAAACAAAATCTAACACAGGTTAATTGGAATTAGTTATTGTTCAGTGGAAATATTAAATTTGATCTATTAGCGTGAAATTAACACTAAAATAATAAAAAAAATCATCAATTTAGATTTTTCATTTGCAGAAATTCATTTTAGTACCTTAGGTATTGCATTTCTATAGAGTTAACTAAATAAAAGTATTATTTCATTTAATAATATCACCAACTGAAATCAAATCCTACTTAAATGTTAGAAGAACCAAATGTCAGGTCGTGGCCAATTCCAAACAGATCTTAAATATAATTTTAAGAGTCAAGATTTTTTTTTCCTATGAAAGATTTGCGTTGTTCGGTGTTTATCATTTATTTTTATTTCTTTGTTAGACAACATAATTAATGGAACTACACATTATATTCTCGACACTATGCTCGACACTATCGATTTAATGGCTTTCAGGTCAGTGAGTTGCCAATGGGGGTTTAACCCCACCAGACATTGATTTTTATACTTCAATTCACTGCTTATCACCGCTTCTATTGTCGCTGACTTTCGGGACGGCAGTTTTTTCCTCGAAAATAGCAAAAACAAAATTGAATTTTCAAACGAGTCATAGTTAATGAAAGCTCAAAACAAGAATAAAAAAAAAATTAATTATTAATACCTTATCTAATGAAGATGTAAATGTTTATAAATATGTTGTTCATATATGTTTGTTCTTGGGTATCATTTTCTGTTGAATAAACAGACACACCCTTGCGCGCTCGCACGCACACACGATCACGCACACATGCGCGTACACACAAACACAAATGCACTCACACACACACACACATATATATCAGATTTAAAAAACAGTTCATATTTTATATATTGTGCTCCATATTAAAAATATTAAAATAATATTAAAAATAGAGCGTTAAAATATATGAAAATATTACTTACATTTTAAATATTAATTTTATCCCGTGTTCGAGGTTTCTTGCTAAAATTTTCATCTCTTCAGGGGTTCTTATTTTAAAAAGTATTTACAATATTTTCAGTTTGCTGGCATCCTTTTCAAGGTACCTTTTTTTTTCTCCGTTTTGTACACGTGCGTACTAATGAATTTAACGTACTTTTTACATGCGCAGGTTCATGTAAATTTGCTTTGGTTTACGGCTTACATTTTTTTCACCTGTATATTTTTCTTCAAGTTGTAAATTTTCTTTTTCGCAATTAAATTCTCCGAAATTAAAATAATTATTTTTCACGATTTATATAGAAATGATTATGTTATGTTATATTATTAATTAAAATCTAATAATTGTTAGATTTATTTTTAATTAAATTATATTATTTTAGTCAATACTTTTTAATTAATATTTCAATTGATTTGTATTTTATAGTATTATTAAAGTCACAAAGTTAATGTTTGTTAATATATCACCATCGACCAATAATTTGATTCTTCATATTTAATAATTTAATTTCATTATTAAAAGTAAATTAAATTTTTTTCTTCTACTGTTCCTTATGGCAATATTATATGGGGGACATTTTTAATAATTTCCCATTTAACTATACTAGATATATTATTTTCGTTCTGACGCCATGTATATTTTTATAATATTGCGTATTTATCTGTTTCAAATGACAACATATGTTTAACAAATATTTCTTTAAAAGTGGCTTCTGTTGCTCCTATGAAAATCTTTTCTTCTCTGTTACTATTATTTGATATAACTGCTTTATATATTAAATTATTAGTTATGCATTTATTATTAAGTGGACGGTATTTTTCATTTCGACAATTAGAATTATTATCATTGCTATTTTATGATATGCGTTATTATAATTGCTACTGTTTTATTTACTATTTATTATTATGTTTATTTATTATTTTCTCCATATTAATCATATAAATATAAAGTTGAAATTTGCCCCCAGAAAGAGATATTTATTGTATTTTTGTTAATTTATTAATTTAAGGGGAGAGTGTCTTAATTAATTTACAGAAATTATTCCTAATTATTTTTTTTTATAATATATTATAATATATTATTATAAGGAAGGTTAAACCAGATCATATTCCTTTTTTATTTGTTTATTTGGATATTGTTTTAGTTATGTATTCTAATTTAGTCGAATAACCATTTTTTATAAATTCTAATTCGTACATTATTTTTCTAGTTTTTAATTTTTATTTACTATTATTAGGTTAGATTTCATGTCTATTTTAAATGCTAATATATATATATATATATATATATATATATATATATATATATATATATATATATATATATATATATATATATAATAAAAAAGGTTAAAAAATAATATTCCATGGATATAATTTATTCCATTGGAATCGTAAATAAAATCTAATTAATCTGACCTAGAAATTCAAAAAGAAAACAGAAAAGAAATCTCTAAGAATAAAAAATAAAATTGAGTAGATATTGTATGTATGAAAGTGTGGGACGAATGTTAGATTAAATGAAAGTTATAGGGAGGGGTAACAGACGAGAGAAGAACAAGAAGGTCTAAAGATGAAGGGGGGGTTAAAATTTAACAGAGAGAAGTTTTAAAGAGGGGAGTCAAAGACGGTTTAAGTGAGAGAAATATGAATATTCTCAGATGTCTAATACATTAAAGATATACCGGAAAAGTGTATACATTTTGTGGTGACATACAAACACAACAGAGGATATAATCTTAAAGAGTAGAAGATGAGAGAGGGAGAAGGAAAGAAAAGAAAAAGTATTGGGTGGGGAGAGATGAGGTGGGGGGGAATAAAACCGAAGGGCATTTATAAAAAGGCTGCTGTGTAATCAAGAAAATTTGACAAAAGTAATTTACCACTAATATTATATATATATATATATATATATATATATATGTGTGTGTGTGTGTGTGTGTGTGTGTGTGTGTGTGTGTGTGTTCACACGTCAGTGCAATTTTAAAGGCGTACCAACATAAATAATAATAATACAATCAGCGTCTTAGGATTAATATGCTTTCATATATTTATATATATATATATATATATATATATATATATACTGGCACCATGGCCCGGCGTTGCCCGTGCTTGATTCAAATATTTACGACTCATACAGTAATTGCTATCACTTGAAATATTTTTGCCCTTTCTTTGCCTTTGAAGGAGTGCCCTTCGCCGTGCTGATGTTGCTACATGCCTTACTTCTTGTCTATCTCACACTGCGAATTTTTTCTAAACTCTATACTAAACATTAAATCTGTTACGAAAAAAGAACTAAACAAAATGAACCTAAAACGATCAGCTTTAAAAAAGGACTAGTAACTGGAATAAACGAATGAAAAAAGAATGTTAATAACAAATACTTTTTCACACCGAACCCAGTTCTGCGGAATCAGAATCAACGTTGAGTTTAAGCAAACGAATGAGCCAATTGGAGTAAAGTGCCATGCAGATTTAAATTTTTCCCACTTGTGACGAATGCATTTATCGATTTTTTTGCATGCTAGCATACTAGATAACATTCGAGTCAGTCAGCTGTTGGCTCTCACGCTGGCCAAAAGAATCTTCCTGCCTATTCGTGGCAGCAAGCTATAGACTCTCACTCTGGCCAGTGCAAAATGACCGCAAACTACATGAAAACTGCCGTAGAAGCATGAAAAATTGATTATCCCCACTATCGATAGGAGTTGGGGGATGCAAAGTCGGTCTTGGCCCCGCCGCTAACTAAATTTTGGTGCAAATCCATCGAAAATTGCGGCCGTGCATTCGTTACACACACACACAGACAGACACATCCGGCCTTTTATATATATATATATATATATATATATATATATATATATATATATATATATATAAATGAGAGACAGTATCGTCTTATGACAGCTCATCAGTGTTTATACACGTGCGATTGCTTCAAGCAGAGGTTGAAACCCGATAGATATGATATCCGTCGGTGACACTCACCCTTAACTCATCACCTCACGTTACGAAGAAACGAAATTTTTCTCGGATTATATACGATATATAAATATGAACGACTTACCAGCGGGGGCACAATTCATCGCGTTTATTTATAGCATTATTCAGCAGTAGCCGACAAATTGCCTTTCTTCCCAAGTGCTTAAACCTACGAAAGGCAGCATATAGACATCAACAGAAAGACTGTTTCGCTATATTACAGCTCAACACACACACACACACTCAAACACACACACACACACACACACACACACACACACATATATATATATATATATATATATATATATATATATATGTGTGTGTGTGTGTGTGTGTGTACTTGCTAGGCTACAAACATGATAAAGTTGTAAATTAAAAATGTTTGACACAATGTAGATCTTTATATTATAATATAAATAACAACAATGAAACCGGAGGCTACTTACGTTTCAACTTCAAAAATGGGGGCTAAACAGGATAAATTCATCGTTGATAATATTTCGCTTGCAGTTTAAGCTTTTAATTATAGATTTCACTTTTTGTTTTCTCGCACACACACACACACACACACACACATATGTATATATAAATATATATATATATATTTATATATATATATATATATATGTTTATGTGTGTGTGTGTCAGCTGTTGTACTTGCCATCCTTTTGTATGGCTCCGAGTCGTGGATTCCATACAGGTACCATATACGCCATCTAGATGTTTTCCATAAAAGCTGTCTGCGTGCAATCTGTGGAGTTAAGCTTCAAGATAGGACACTAACGTAGACCTGTTTAACAGGTGTAATATTGGATGAAGCGAGACCTTTATCATACACTCTCAGTTACAGTGGACTGGTAATATCTTGAGAATGTCTGATGACTGGATACCCAAGATGCTAATGTACAGTCAGTTAGATCAGGGCTACAGGAATATAGGACGCCATGGCTGAGATACAAAGAGAGGCTGAAAAGCAACATGTCAGCAGTCAATATGCCACATAACACCCTTGAGCACTTAGCTTTGGAGCGGGTAGAATGGAGATCAACGTGTTTTAGTGGAATCAGCAATTTTCAATCTGCTTGTCTGAATCATCTTCAAGAAGCGAGAGCAAGATCTAAAAGGTCAGCCAATCTAACAGTGATCTCATCTCACAATCCTCACACTTGCTCCATATGTGGCCTCCTTTGTAATACTTGCGGGTATTAAATGCCACTTAAAATTATTGCACAAACTTTCATAAATGAATCAATAAGCAGTCAGATCTTCATACGTCGAAACCGACGGGAGAGTCCATTATATATATATATCTATATCTATCTATCTATCTATCTATATATATATATATATATATATATATATATATATATATATATATATATACACACACAAACACACACATATACACATATACATATATCCATATATATATATATATATATATATATATATATATATATATATATATATATAGTTTATGCAAAACTAGGTAATCCGCATAGGTAGACCCAAGGAGGATGATATCCAGAGAGCTCAATGTAAAATCCAGAGCAGATATGTTTGAATAAAAACAGACCACTTTAAGTTTCCATGAAATAAGTTATTTCACCACAACCCCTTAAACAGGGCTCTGGATCATCATATATATATATATATATATATATATATATATATATATATATATATATTCATCGATGTATTGTTAAATGTAGCAGAAAACGGATATCTATTACATTTCATCATGAATCTATTCGTAATGCGGTTCCATGGCGTCGTACATGACCTCGAGAGGGAAAGAAATATATTCAAGAGAACCATGTATTTATCTATATATTAGTGTGTGTGCATATGTCTGTAGGCTAGTATTTTTCAATATATACCTATATATGAATACTATAGGTGTATTTCTACAACGCCAAATGATCATTGACCTGAAATTCCGTGTCATAATATAGCTGGTCAATGTAGGGGTTTGTAGGTGATCAGTCCGCCTTGGGCCATTGCTAGGTGTCCAGAGAAGTAGATAGATTCTCACGTTTTTGTTATGCTCGCCAACAGTATCCTGAAAAGCGCTTTCTGTTCTGCTTTCTTTGAAAATTGTAGAAATACGGGGGATGGGGTTTTAGAGCTGTGATTTATTTGGATATTGCCTCTTGGAGACAACATCCAAATAAAGGCTATCAGCATCCGAGAGTAAGTTCCATCAATCTTAGACTGTAGGCTTTTAGTTAATCTCCAACCAAAAGCATTATACATTACACCCGCCTCTGCAGTGGCTCAAATGTATCTCTCGTTGTCTGGTAAATCGGATTTCCAGATTACATCCATTTTATTCGAGGGGACCCTGGCTTTAGCTGTGCGAATCTTCACGTCTTT
>OZ010592.1:74708997-74751497 GCA_963932145.1 Acanthosepion lycidas | reverse complement strand
CTATATTGCCCAGATATTTGAATTGTATTTGATTTATTTGTGGTATCTCCGATTTGTAATTTGCATATTTGGCTGTTCCCTTTTGCTAACAACCAGTGATTTCATCTTGGTCATTTCTATTGAATATACAAAGTCACGCATATATCGTTTAACCTTTAGCACTCTGCATTACTAATATCTGTTCTGTTTCAATTGCATTCTTTTTCAAGGTGTCTCAATTGGAGTATCCTTATTATTAATGTCATTCAAATTGTTATCTGTTGCCATAGCACACATCAATGTAACTCAAACACATTGTCCAGAGATGAGTGTTACCTTTAGTGGCAGGAAAAACGTTTTATACAGCAATTGAAGTCACATACAGAGTGATGAAGTTTAAGATATTTACTGCGATAGAAGAATATTAACATCTGAAGTTTAATATAAATCTTTTGTCAAATTCATGCTGTAGTCATGTTTTAGGTCTTTTAAAAATGTATAAACGACTTTTTATAAATTAATTTTAAGATGAGATCATTTTCTGTCAATTTGACTCATTTTGCTGTTGACCAACATAAAACACGAATAAACAGAAAAGTATTTTATTAAAATGCGTAGATTTTTATATTTTCATATCGTGTATGGCCGACTTGATTATCTGAAATTCTATTAACACATTGAAATTCTTCGAAAATTCTTCGACGCTTTTAAGGCTGAGAATAAAAGTCGATGGGAGGCAAATGTGAATGTTGCAATAATTGTATTAGGTTGGTGTAAAAATAATGACGTAATGATGTCAATTTTTTGACGTTAAAAATACGTCAAAAAACGACATTATTACGTCATTATTTTTGCACCAACCTAATAGTAACATGATTAAATTTCTGCAAGCATATTCCAAATTCTATAGTCAATATATATATATATATATATATATATATATATATATATATATATATATGTGTGTGTGTGTGTGTGTGTGTATGTGCATATGTGTGTTTGCGTAAATGCGTGTTTAGGTATATAGATAGATATGCGTGTATCTATATAGCTAGATAGATAGATCGATAGTATGTGTGTGTGAAGGGGCGTAGCCGAGTGGTTAAAGTGTTTACATTCCGATGATGAACCCCGGGTTTGAAGGTGAATTTAACGACCTGGAGAGGTGGCTCCAGCCTGCGGTACCATTGGAAAGTGTCTGCAAATCGCACCACGTGATTGTCCACTGCTTTTGGTATGAAATTGGCTAGAGGATTCTGCTCAGATGTCGGCGATTGTATTACATGCAAGAGTTACCAGTCATTGTGACAGAGGTTCAATGCGTACTGGCCTTATTGAAAATGATGATCATTCAAGTGCATATACAATTTCCCAGAACTAAAACTCCATTCAGCATATGTAGTATAAACACCAGGGAGGTTGTCTGTGGGTGTTAAGCAAACACTGTATTTCATTAGTAAAATGTTGAGACCTAGAAGCGTACCTATACACACACAGACACATACATATATAATGATAATGTATAAATACAAATAAAAAACTACTTAATAAAAAGCCTTAAAATACAATAAGGAGCAGTTGTTAATTTATCTAATGTATTTCACACACACACGCTTGCACAGACAGACACACACACATACGCATATATATATATATATATATATATATATATATATATATATATATATATATATATATATAAAGAAATATAGTCTTAAGGTGTGCTATATTTATGGAATAAAGTGCTCAATATCAGAGATAGAGCGTGTGTAAATATAAAAGTGAACATAGAAGTCAACACTTAGAGGCGACAGTCTGTTTCATGCTATATGCAATCGTCAGGCCACAATCTTTATATATATATATATATATATATATATATATATATATATATATATATATATATATATATATATATATATATATATATGGGGGGAACCTTAAGGTGATGTAATGGATAGAAAGCTTGTCGAGCTTGAGCAATTACGACTGAGTCGTGAGTTCTATCCTCACTGGGTGCTCATTACTTTTGGCCTTGTGCCACATCCAAATTACACTTAGAAAATCACTATTTGGGTACTTCGACGTGGTGTAATGGTTAGAAAGCTTGTCTTGCTAGATCAGTTACGACTGAGTAGTGAGTTCGATACTCACTGGGTGCCCCATACTTTTGGCCTTGTGCCACATTGAAGCCGGGCGTAGAAAATCAATATGTGCCTGTATGTGTGTGTGTGTGTTTATGCGTGTGAGCAGTAAAACGATGAGATATGTTAGCGAAATTAGTAATATACTTGAATTAATGCGGTCAGACTGCTAAAAAGGAGGAATTATTAAAACCATTATCAAGAAAAGAGATTGAACTTGATATACCAGGTCATGTCCGATAAAATTACTGATTCTTTTTCGGATTTTGTCGATAGTCTTAAGATATATAGACGGAGCACCAGATCATATATGACAGACATATTCAAAGCTTGCACGAATAGTATATTGACGGGATGCATTTAAGCACAAAAGCCATTCGTAAACAACAACAAAAACATCATAAAAGTCTAAAACGTACAAGCGATATGTTAATGAAAATTGGGCAAATGTGATAGAGACGAAAATCAAATAGAATTGAATTGTAATGCAAGAGAATATGCCCGAAGAAAAACTGGAAAGAAAAACAATTAGTATTAGACGAAACATTAGAGAAAAATTGTTGTGAATGTTTAATGTCTTAGAGTGATATTAAAGGCAAATAAATATTTATAAAAATCGAATGAACCCTTGACAGCCAGAAATATATTGCAGTGCCTAAATCCCACATAGTACCAAATAGTGCAGCGGGGAAACTCCAGCGTTCTGAATTCGTTTTCCCTTCACCGCATGTAACAAAGAAATATGTGACTGATAAGACTATATTCTATCATGTAAAATATATATATATCTAATAACATACCTATACTCGGAAGGTATAATAATTATGTACACAAGATCAGTAATAGAAAACATAAAATTACGTACAATTATATAGATTTCGGCATTAAATAACGCATAGAGTTTAATATACGGCCAAACAAAATCAATCGATTACGAAATATGAAGGAATTTTCACGTCATTAGTCTATATAATGTCCTAATATTTTTAAAATCAAAAGGTAATTCCAGAATATCCTGCTAGGGTCCCAGAGATTGCGCTTAAGAATGAACCCTACTTTTACCGCTGGCTTCAACATCAATGTTCATTTATATATATATATATATATATATATATATATGGAGAGAGAGAGAGAGAGAGAGAGAGAGAGAGAGAGACAGGACGCATGAGGCTTAAGCATCTCAATTCCTAGGAAAATAAAGCCCAGACGTCAGCACATATGATTTGATTATAGTTGTGACGGCCTCGTGCAGAACCAATCACGCTTTTGAAGGGCCGAATACAGAGACCCGATGCACTACCTGCCACAAGGTCCGTAAACGAGCCCCGCAGGAATTGGTATCCAGAGTTGTCATTCTCCTAGACCAGTTGCCTCCCAAAGCTATATAGAACCCAGTTTGTCTTGCTATTTACCCATAGCTGGAGGAGCAGAAGAGGAGTAATAGCTTTCGATGGGTATTAGCACGTTAGTGAATGTAATGGATTCGGTTGGAATTATATATATATATATATATATATATATATATATATATATATATATATATATATATATCCACTCAATCACTCCACGCAATCGTCAGGCAAAATGTGTTAGGTTTTTTCTCGACTATTTATATATATCGTCAGTGGTGCATTGTGGTTAGTCCATTCTAATGGTTATTTTGGCAGGAGTGGTTTGAATATTTATTTATTTGTACTAATTTATTATGCTTGTTTCTCATATTATTTTTATATATTAATTTATTCTTTTCGGTTTTCGATGTTTTAGTAACGTAGTAAAAAAATTGAGATTAGTTTTTTTGTTTATTAATTTTTTTTCGTCCGAGAATTTAATTACAGGTATTCTTTTCCCCAATTTTTGGATTGATTATTGTAGTCTATTCTAAATGTTATTTTGGCAGGAGTGGTTTGTTAATTTGTTTATTATTTTATTTATTTATTTGCATTGATTATTTTCACTTGTTTTTGCTTATCTATTCTAGCGGTTATTTTGGCAGGAGCGGTTTGTTAATTGTATTTATTTATTTGCATTAATTAAATTTATTTTTTTTTCTAATTTTTTTTTATATATTTTTATTTATTCTTATTGTGTTTTTTTATGTAACGTAGTAAAAAGTTATTTTTTCGTTTCTTTGTTTTGTTAATTTGTTTATTATTTATTTTTATTTGCATTTTATTTTCACTTGCATTTTCTTCTTTTTATTTATTCTTTTTCGTCTATTCTAACCGTTGCTATGGGGGAAGTGTTTTATTAATTTTCTCATTAGTTGCTTGGATTAATTTTTTTTTCTTGTTTTATTTTTTATTTTTTTCTATTTTGTTTATTTTTATTTATTCTTTTCAGTTTTCGATTTTTAAGTAACGTAGTAAAAATTTGCTTTCATTTACGCATTTTGAGATGAATTCAAATCGTCTATTTAGGAGTTTGTTTTTGGTCTGGGAAGGTAATAGAAGCTATTTTTCCTCCAAGCAAACTTTGCAGGTTTAGGATAGATTGTTGTAGGCGGTGTTCTTTTCCTTATTTTCCAAGATATTTTTGGTGTGATTTGCGTTTTAATTTTAATTTCCCAGCTATACTTAGAAAGCATTGTGCTCTTCGCGTATTTACTGTTTGTGAAATATGTTTTGTGTGCATAGTTTCTTTGTTTCCAAGGTATTTCAGTTATTCCTATGTATATATTTTTTTCATTATCTGGTGATTTTACAGTGGCTTAATATATTACATTGTTTTGTGGGGATTTTATTACTAGAGAAGTGTATAAATGTCACTTATGTAGTAGTTTTGTTGAAGTAATATTTTGGAATACAGTCGGATTTATTTAATAAATTATAGAATATTATATGTATTAATGTCACGAAAGAGTTCTTCCATATTGGTTGGTAGTTTTTGTTTATTGGCATATAAATTTCTAGGCGTTATTTAATGCCGAAATCTAAATATTGTGAAGACAATTTCATGGCTTAAATAAACATATTTTAAGCTTAACTATATGAATTCAGCTACAGATTAAAAGGTATTGGTCATTTCCTTATAAAACGTATCTCTATAATATTATATTGCTTGCAATTTTACTATAAATACGGACTGTTGGTCATTTTATAATAAGAAAATTTATTCCTAGTAAATTAAATACAATTTGTTTTTAAATATTTCATAAGGTTTTGCTTATGTTTGGGATTTCGCTATCTGCTCATATATGGTATGCTAACAGGTTCTACCACCCGGGTCAGGTTGAGCTAGAAACAACATCAATTAAGAGGTCGTTTCACGCTCCTCAAATCTTCCAATCTCTCGATCAAAGGCCTTGTTGCAAGATGTAGTTTATCGTCATACCCAGGACTGTGATAGATTTTAAAAGTTTGTCCTATTTAAAGAGTCACATCCTATCAATTCACGAACGGGATGTTACAGTGATACCGCGTGATGGTCATGCCCGACAACTATGTGATATTCATCATGTATATGGGGAAACTATTGCAAGTTTTACCCGTAAATCCGGAGATTAGAATATTGAACGGGTCGGTATCATCAACAGTGTTTCTAAAATAAGTGCAGACGATGAATTTTCAAGATTAAAGTGGAATCTATATTTCTGATATTAATCTTTAGCGCGCTTCATGGGTAAATATACTATCAGTTGCTATCTTTTTAATCATGAAAAAACATATTGGATCTACCGCAATTATTGGTTGATCATATCGACCAGTGTTTAATATATCACCGCAAAAAATATTGAAAAGCAGACAAATCATATATATATATATATATATATATATATATATATATATATATATGTATACTCGACTCTCCCGTCGTCTTCGACGTATAAGGGTGAAGCAGATCAGTTCCTAGGAAACGACAAACCGATACCAGCACATGAGAGTTGATTATAGTGGTGAAGGCTTCGTTCAGGACCATCCACACTTTTTGAAGCCCCGAATACAGAGACCTGGTGCACTATGTGCCACAAGGTCCCCAAATGACCCTCCGCAGGTTGTGAATTCAGAGTTGTCCTTCTCCTGGATCAGTTGCCATCCAAGGCTAAAGAACCCATTCTGTCCTGCTATTTATCAATAGGTGGAGGAAGAAGAAGAGTATTCATGGCTTCCCTAACACACACACACACAGAGGCGCGCACACACATATATTATTCGGACTGTTATCCTCATTTTCATTGATATATTCACAAAATTTTGAACTGTACCCTTTTATTTCAAGGACACATAACCTAATGAATAAAGGCGTTGGTTAGATCCAGTGACAAGACCCAAACAGTTGTGAGTTCTATACCAGGCTACAGTAGTGATAACCACCACACCCCACCAAAAAACTGTAAAATTGAGTTAAAATGTAATAATTAAGACATCCGGAAGAGGCATTGCACGTGTAACTAGAACAATCTACATAGGTGGACGAAACAAAGGTGTCAGCACGAAATTCCAATCACCTGAATAAGACCAGAGCGTACAACAGCCGAAACTTTGCGAACATAGAAATGTAGATGATGAGTAAATTCATTCAATAAAATCGCCATTAGCTTTAACAACAGCCTCATAACGATTTCTGAATCTACTGCAATTCTTCTAGATGGTCTCTTTATTTAAGTTGGTGAATGCTGCCCTAATCCTTTGCTTCGTTTCATCTTTAGTCTTAGAAAGGATTTTTGGGGTCACTCGTTCAACTGCGTCCCAGAAATAATAATCAAGGGTTTTGCTGTATGTTGAGTTATGTGACCAGATGTAAGGGGTGATGTGTCGCAGAAATTGTCTGACAGCCATGACTGGGTTCTCCTGCTTGTGTGTGATTTTACAGAGTCCTGTGCCCGGACATAATGTCTTCTAGCATCCCCTTCTTGACCTATGGAAACACTATCTCCTCAATGCACATGATATAGGCATCTATGTTGAGTCTGATGCCACCTGGTAACACGAATTAAAGCATAACTTCGCCATCAGTAATGATCACTCCAGTCAAATTCTTAATCACTATTAAACTCATCCAAATCTATGAGAATCCTCTGCACTGTCCTCAGATAGACACCCAAACACTCTGACATGTTTGTATTGGAGGTTCCAGTGCGAAAGCCAAACGATACAGCAAACTTTTTTTTCAAATTTCCGACGGTGTGAATTAATTTATTGGGTTCTTTTTCTTACAGAGGGTGTCTAATCGATCCTACAAATATGTGCAGCTGAAAACATTCAAAGCAAACGACGCGCATGTAGGAAAATATAAAAAAATTAGCGAACATTTGAACATTACCCCCTGTATATAGTTACAGGCGGCTTGCATGAGCGAAAATTGCCATCTACCAGTTTAAATTTCAAAGAGTGTATTGCGTCCACTTTTGCATTATTGCCCTTACGAAAGGTATGAATACATTATATATTATTTGCAGCTGTAGTTTAGCTAACAGGCACACTAGCTTTACTTTAGAACAAGTCTAACTGTGAAAAGTTTGAATTCAAAATCATGCAGAAAATAACTCCACTCTCTACAAACAATTATGGGAATTGAAAGATAATAACGAGAAAGGAATGTGAGTGAAGCATGCTCACCTACATTGAAGTCAAAATAACGGAGCAAGTATACGTTATCCATCCCCCTATCATTCCCAAGTGGCCATGGTAATTCATAGATAATAAAGTAAATGTAATCAGTGGAGACTGATGATAAACTATATTATACTCCAAATAAGGTAGAAGGCAAAATTAATCTACTCCAACAGATAATAAATTAAAGGAATCTGCGCGAAGCCATGATTCCTCCTCGCAATTAAAAATGTGAAGAAGCCAAAAGGTTACTACTGAAATCTCTTTCCCTAGAGATCAAGCCAATTTAGAAATAATAAAATACAAAAGAATCTGTTGTGATTTATGTTCACCTATTATGCATTCGTATATTTAGAAGAGAAAATGTAATCATTGCACTTATGGTTCAGCTAAAAGGAAGATGGGAAAATTGGAATAAATTTGTCATATTTTCTTATTTGAAGACTAAACAATTCTTCAGAGATTAACTGAAATACTTCTTGAAATGCGGATAGAAAATAACGTAGTAATTCTTTCGAGCAAGGGAATTTCAGAACAACGAAAAAAATTTGGAAATGAAAGATGGATACGAGAGATAGACATTCCTAAAATCAGAAAGCAAATTGAATTTGAAAAAAAGAAAATCTAATTTTATAAGATTTTGTTGATATCACAGATTTAATGAATAAGCAAAGAGAAGACAAACATAAATAAACGATATATATACATATATATATATATATATATATATATATATATATATATGTATATATATATATATATATATATATATATATATATATATATATATATATATACAAACCTACATAAATTGTAGAAAAGATTACAAAGAATACAAGGGCATATCAAATAATCATATTTAAACAAGTAAGGCAGGTAAAAAAGAAATAACGCCACTTCCTTAGAGGTAAGAATGGAATAAAAATTAAAATTTGAATTCAGAAATGTCAAAAATCTTCTACGATAACAGATCTGGATGACCTGAATACGAAGAGGGTAGAAAGTGATGGAGACACGATTTAGGTTGGGCGGGGAAACGGGTAAGAGTAACTAACCCATTTAGAAAATCTGATTAGGAAAACAGAATTCAAAAAAGTAAAGCGAACGAAAATCATGAAAAGACATGACTACAAAGAACCGATAAGACAAAAACATATGGCTTGCATACAAAATAAAACTGTCGGGGATCTCCGCTCTTTTGAATGAAATAAATTAACAAAGAATGGCAAGAAAGAGCAAATGTGGTCACATTTAACTAAGTTCTTTCTTGTAATAAATGCAGTGATATGCCTTGATTGATTTGTCTCTTAAATCCTTAAGCTGACTCCCAAATGTACATGACAATAATTTTCCATTAAAAGATAGAAACTATGTCCCTTCTAAGTACTTTGCGGTTTGATGCTATGATCAATGAACTGTAACAGACGAATGATATCTTCTTAAGGACACAACTGCAGGATGTTTTAGAAATCGTTTTGACAATTATACTGGTGAGAAAAAAAGATCAGGTGTGTTGAGCGAGCCTCCCAAGTACTAGGTCAGATGACTGGAGTAAACTAAGAACCAGAGCGTCACATCTTGGATTATTGGGGAATGATTATTTTTATATGAAATCCCTAGTGGTTCCTATCAGCCTAAACCAGAAGACTACTTACCCGCCTCGCGAAATGGAAGGCACATGCCGTTTCGATGTGTCCCTTCGCCTCACCTTCTTCCTAAGTATACCACCAGTCATTATGTGAAGGCTGCAAATAAATAGATTTGCCGACTGCTATGATTTCGTGACATGTTTTTCCTGTGGTAACGGTGCGACCACATAATTGTTTTCCGTGTATTAAGCAACGAATATTCAACTAGAAGTTGCACTCTCCGAATTAAATTCGTGGATTGTTTCAGCTTCACAAATAAGAAATCACATCACTAAATCACATGAAACTCAAACAAGGTATTATCACGGAATGATGATAATCCACAATATTTCAAAGAAAATATTTTTTTCTTTTACTCTATATTTTTTTAGAACGACAATTATTTATTGAAAACGTTTGAAGAAAGTAACTATAAACAAAAAAAAAAAACTTCTTTCTTTTGCTATTCTCTACCAGCCGCAACGATGGAGAAAGCATTACCTCGTACCACCGCCAGTGAGACACGCTTCAAAAGCCACTCCGTTTCGCGAGGCTTGTCATTTAATCGAGACAACATCGTGCTAATCCACCGAACCAACGCCATCGAACGAGGACCAATAACCCCCAGAGGTCTCCACTGCTACAGGATTAAAAAAAAATCTATCAGCAATAGAAGAATATTTAACTATATTTTTTTTATCTCTGCGTCTCGGGCGACGAACTCCGGCTCAAGCGCGGACCTGATCAAATTACCGGTCGAAAATGTATCCGCACAGGTCGCATATCAAATCAACGACTTCACTATTTAAAAAGGGAAAATAGTAAGAAAAGATTAGCAAGGTATCCTTCGATAGAGCAAAAAGTCATAACAACTACTGGACTTGGGAAATCTACTTTTCTGAAAGGCATTTTTAAGTGAAAAATACGATAAATTTCAAGCTGCAGTAGTACAAGTTATTCATTAAAAAAAATGGCGATTGTTACCTTTAAAAGAAATTGGAGCTATTGAGCATAAACCAATTTTCAGAAAGAAAGACGAGGTAATGTGCTTTAGCTTAATTTACAGGTTGCCTCGGGCCAGAAAGAAAACAATGCAGAATAATTTCATCAAATACCAGACGATAATTGAAAGGAACAAAACGGTCGGTCCCATTCTCAAAAAGTTTCCGGCTTGTGTGCTTGATCTAATCATCGCTGTTATCAAAGACTTACTTAAAATGTACCAAATTATTCGTTGAAAACTATTCAGAGATGTATTTCTTTTTTCTTCAATTAATATAGCTTTCTTTTCTTAGTACCCTCTTACGCAGTAATATAATTTTTAATTGTCATTTTTTTTGTGCAAAAAGCACTTATTTAATATAATTCATTTCTTGCGTTAAAATAATTTTTCCGTGTGCTTTTAAACTCTACTCGTGTAGTCTGTCTTTATTGTTCACTCATAAATTAATTTTATCTCAAACATTTGTTTGTACGATTTTTTCATGGGATTTTTTACGAAAAAATCATAGAACTTATGGAGAAAATTCTACTATTATCATTAGCATCTGGTACACACATACACACACATATATATATATATATATATATATATAATATATAATATATATATATATATAATAAAATTATAATACAAATTATTAACACCCCACCCCTGCCGATTCTAAACAATCCGCCTTTGATGTTACCATGGAAATTTTTGATTTCAATTCTGACCATACTATTAAAACTCGTAAATTTCAGAAATAAGTCATTGCCAAAAAAATTCGCTTGAAGATGGAACAAAGCCTACTTTAACTCAAGTTAATTCAAATATTATTTTGAAGTTTTCGGCTCTTGTTTTGAAACATGATACCTCTTATGTAGCGAATTGGAATCATATTTTTAAATAAAAAAATTATATTTATGCTATACTTTCGTATCGAGCACTATTTTTTAAAAATAATTACAAAAATACTAAGGAACTTTGGATTATTTACCAAACCAGTTTCTTTCCTATTTTCTACAATATTTTCACACACATATATATATATATATATATATATATATATATATATATTGTTGTTTTAATAGCAAGGTTGTATAGATTAGAACTGACAATACACGTATATCCGCACGTTCAATAACAGAAAAAAAAATAACGTCAATTACAAAACGAGTCATCATATTTCGAGAGGCATATTGCTAGATTGTAGACTTGTATCCGAAACAAAACTGAAAATTATGAGACGAAGCTGGAAAAAATGCTTTAAGTGAAAACGCGTTCCAACGACGTCTGTTAGGTTTCGTCCTCTTCATGTCGGAATGAAAGACGATACTCTTTGGAAGGAAAATGCGTTTATATTTTCGCGGATAAGAGAAGCAATAAATTTAATTACCTTACTATATCAGACGACCAGAGACCAGAATGCGTTTCATTGTTAGGGAAAGTAGGAGGCGAGATTTCCAGCAGTAAACGTTTGGACAAAATATGACAAAATCGAAAGAATAACCCTGAACACGGTTAGCTATTGGCTGTTTGAACAGATGAAGTGTTCAACTGTAAACGTGTAAAAAAAAAGCTAATATTATAATCGGAGATGTCGGAAATCAAGGGTAGGTTTTTAGATCATGAAAACTGCAGCGAAAATATAGCGAGGGAGAGTGAGAAAAAGGGACTAAGCATAAACTACAAGAAGACAGAAGGCAAGGTCATCAGTATAAGGGTGAGCCTGAAATGCGATTTGCAAGTCGGGAGCACTAGAATCAAGCAGACGCAGAAGTTTAAATATATGGGAAACTTTTTCAAAGAGGAGGGTAAGTGCGACATTGAGATCCGTAGACGTATTGGGATGGCCAAGGACGCATTCCAAAAGCTGGGCAGAGTATTGCGAGAAAGGAGGATTTCTTTGGTAACAAAGAAAAGAATACCGAGCTGTTACGTGACATCTGTTCTTCTTTATGGCAGCGAATGTTTGACGATTTCCTCAAAGATGAAGAAAAGACTCGAGGCCACGGAGATGTGGATTTACAGGAGGATGCTAAGTATATCATGGACCAAGCGTGAGCAACGATGAGGTCTTAAGGAGGATGCAAACAAGGAGGAGGATTATACTTAATATCAGAAAGAGGCAGCTGAAGTTTCTGGGACCCATAAAGAAGAAAGATGGCCAGGAGAATCTGATGCACACTGGTCGAATAGAGGGAAATGAGACAAGGGATAACAACGTGCCATATCTGGCGGGCTTAAGCAAGTGGATGACAGAATGTGGTCTGGGGGAGGTAACAAAAGGAAATAAACTTTTTGAGAGCTTCAAAGGATAGGGGAAGATGGAGAGGGCCTCGAACGCCTACGTCATGAAAGGAGATGACACATAAAAAGAAGACATCTATTGATTTAAGGAGACGTGCTCTGACACTGTTCTCTGCGGTGATCCTGTGATAGCTAGTGTGAATATGCAAACATATTAGTAATAATAATAACAATAATAATAATAATAATAATAATAATATATTTTACAACCTTAAAGGCAAAAGAGGTGTGGCTTCGAAAATACATGCAAATATGCAAGATTTTTACATGAATTCAAATGATGGTCTATCTAAATCAATTCATAATAATAACAACAGTAATGAATAAATACAACCAGAGATAAGAGAGAGGGTTATAATGAATTTATACAAGTATACAATTACATTTTGCAGCTAAATGCAGTCTTAATTCGTATAGGTCACAAAAATCAGAACATTACTAAAAAATTATCGTTTAATTTTGTTTAAAATAATGGAAAATGATTGTAACAAAATAAATAAACAACAGTATAAAAATCAACAACAACAATAATGCAAATTGTAACAACAACAATAATGCCAACAAAAACAACAACCATACTAATAAAAAAGTAATCTTAAATCATCTCAATTTGACAATTGTAAAAAATATCCAGAATCGACCGAACTTGGAATCATTAAAACGTATGCTGATAGTTGCATATGTAAACTATTAACTTAACTTAGGCTTATAGGATTTATAATAATGAATTTATTAAACCTCTCTTAGTTGCTAAACAACTAAAGATCAGAAAGATGAGAGCAATCACTATGACTTTCACGTTAGTTGCTTTTCGTTTGTTTTGAATCTTTGATTACCAGTACAGCCATTTTTTCTGAGGACAATCAACTTTTGTACGAAGACTTATTTTGTTTTGCAGATGTTTTTATATTTTTATACTTGTGTACGATTTTTAAATATTACTTGAAGAAAACAGATATACTGTTAAAATATTGAGAACATTACCAAACACTCTAATTTATTTTATTTTTATTTTCTTAAACCGCGCTCTTCTCAAACTGTTAATAATAATAATAATAATAATAATAATAATAATAATAATAATAATAATAATAATAATAATAATAATAATAATAATAATAATTTTTCCTGCGTTTGTTAATTAGTTAATTAGCGCATACATTACGTTCTGTCGACACCTCATAAATAATGGATTCTTCCGTTCCGATCGAGAGAAAAGACAAAAAAGAAGTAAGAGAGGCACCTGCTTCAAAAAAAGAAAGAAAGAGGTGATAAAGCTCCCGGGTTTAACGACTGCATAAGTTAATTAAAAAAAAATTGTCAAATTCAAGAGTTTTAATCTTTAAATATGATTTTCATTCCCTTTATTGTTGTCATTACAATTTTTGTATTAATGCTGCTTGGCTCATATGATTAACGATGCTATAGAGGGATTTTCACGGCCATTTATTCCAATAATAAATCCAAAACATCAGTTATGAAAAAAAACTTAAGGAACTATTGAACATCTAATAATTGGGCGGTATGTCATATATATATATATATATATATATATATATATATATATATATATATATATATATATATATATATATATATATATATATATATGTATGTATATTATGGCATAAAAAGCAAAAGATTTTATATTATAGGCCATGATAGATTTAAAATAAATACAATAACACACACCAGTCGACAGGTTTTGTCCCCTCTCATCAGAACTATTAACGGAGAACACAAATTATGAAGAGAGAGAGAAATAAAAGTCTGTCATAGATGACGTGAATGAATGCATATGTCATAATACGTTTCTGAATGGATATTCCATAATACGTCTGTACTGTTTCAAACATATATATATATATATATATATATATATATATATATATATATATATATATATATATATATAAATATATATATATATATGTATATGTATGTACATATATATATATATATATATATATATATATATATATATAATAATGTAAGGAAATATCTGGAAAGTAAGATAAATGTATAAACTAAGAAATGAGAAGCTTAATCCCTCAACAGATTGAATCACTAGGAATGATTAACATATATATATATATATATATATATATATATATATATATATATATATAATACTGTATGGAAATATCTGGAAAGTAAGATAAATTTATAAACTAAGAAATGAGAAGCTTAATCCCTCAACAGATTGAATCACTAGGAATGATTAACATATATATATATATATATATATATATATATATATATATATATATATATATATATATATATAATACTGTAAGGAAATATCTGGAAAGTAAGATAAATTTATAAACTAAGAAATGAGAAGCTTAATCCCTCAACAGATTGAATCACTAGGAATGATTAACATATATATATATATATATATATATATATATATATAATACTGTATGGAAATATCTGGAAAGTAAGATAAATTTATAAACTAAGAAATGAGAAGCTTAATCCCTCAACAGATTGAATCACTAGGAATGATTAACATATATATATATATATATATATATATATATATATATATATATATATATATATATATATAATACTGTAAGGAAATATCTGGAAAGTAAGATAAATTTATAAACTAAGAAATGAGAAGCTTAATCCCTCAACAGATTGAATCACTAGGAATGATTAACATATATATATATATATATATATATATATATATATATATATATATATATATATATATATACTGTAAGGAAATATCTGGAAAGTAAGATAAATTTATAAACTAAGAAATGAGAAGCTTAATCCCTCAACAGATTGAATCACTAGGAATGATTAACATATATATATATATATATATATATATATATATATATATATATATATATATAATACTGTAAGGAAATATCTGGAAAGTAAGATAAATTTATAAACTAAGAAATGAGAAGCTTAATCCCTCAACAGATTGAATCACTAGGAATGATTAACATATATATATATATATATATATATATATATATATATATATATATATATATATATAATACTGTAAGGAAATATCTGGAAAGTAAGATAAATTTATAAACTAAGAAATGAGAAGCTTAATCCCTCAACAGATTGAATCACTAGGAATGATTAACATATATATATATATATATATATATATATAATACTGTAAGGAAATATCTGGAAAGTAAGATAAATTTATAAACTAAGAAATGAGAAGCTTAATCCCTCAACAGATTGAATCACTAGGAATGATTAACATATATATATATATATATATATATATATATATATATATATATATATAATACTGTAAGGAAATATCTGGAAAGTAAGATAAATTTATAAACTAAGAAATGAGAAGCTTAATCTCTCAACAGATTGAATCACTAGGAATGATTAACATATATATATATATATATATATATATATATATATATATATATATATATATATATAATACTGTAAGGAAATATCTGGAAAGTAAGATAAATTTATAAACTAAGAAATGAGAAGCTTAATCCCTCAACAGATTGAATCACTAGGAATGATTAACATATATATATATATATATATATATATATATATATATATATATATATATAATACTGTAAGGAAATATCTGGAAAGTAAGATAAATGTATAAACTAAGAAATGAGAAGCTTAATCCCTCAACAGATTGAATCACTAGGAATGATTAACATATATATATATATATATATATATATATATATATATATATATATATATATATATATATATATAATACTGTAAGGAAATATCTGGAAAGTAAGATAAATGTATAAACTAAGAAATGAGAAGCTTAATCCCTCAACAGATTGAATCACTAGGAATGATTAACATATATATATATATATATATATATATATATATATATATATATATATATATATATAATACTGTAAGGAAATATCTGGAAAGTAAGATAAATTTATAAACTAAGAAATGAGAAGCTTAATCCCTCAACAGATTGAATCACTAGGAATGATTAACATATATATATATATATATATATATAGTATATATATATATATATATATATATATATAATACTGTAAGGAAATATCTGGAAAGTAAGATAAATTTATAAACTAAGAAATGAGAAGCTTAATCCCTCAACAGATTGAATCACTAGGAATGATTAACATATATATATATATATATATATATATATATATATATATATATATATATATATAATACTGTAAGGAAATATCTGGAAAGTAAGATAAATGTATAAACTAAGAAATGAGAAGCTTAATCCCTCAACAGATTGAATCACTAGGAATGATTAACATATATATATATATATATATATATATATATATATATATATATATATATATATATATATATATATAATACTGTAAGGAAATATCTGGAAAGTAAGATAAATGTATAAACTAAGAAATGAGAAGCTTAATCCCTCAACAGATTGAATCACTAGGAATGATTAACATATATATATATATATATATATATATATATATATATATATATATATATATATAATACTGTAAGGAAATATCTGGAAAGTAAGATAAATGTATAAACTAAGAAATGAGAAGCTTAATCCCTCAACAGATTGAATCACTAGGAATGATTAACATATATATATATATATATATATATATATATATATATATATATATATATATATATATATATAATACTGTAAGGAAATATCTGGAAAGTAAGATAAATTTATAAACTAAGAAATGAGAAGCTTAATCCCTCAACAGATTGAATCACTAGGAATGATTAACATATATATATATATATATATATATATATATATATATATATATATATATATATATATAATACTGTAAGGAAATATCTGGAAAGTAAGATAAATTTATAAACTAAGAAATGAGAAGCTTAATCCCTCAACAGATTGAATCACTAGGAATGATTAACATATATATATATATATATATATATATATATATATATATATATATATATATATATATATAATACTGTAAGGAAATATCTGGAAAGTAAGATAAATGTATAAACTAAGAAATGAGAAGCTTAATCCCTCAACAGATTGAATCACTAGGAATGATTAACATATATATATATATATATATATATATATATATATATATATATATATATATATATATATATATATAATACTGTAAGGAAATATCTGGAAAGTAAGATAAATGTATAAACTAAGAAATGAGAAGCTTAATCCCTCAACAGATTGAATCACTAGGAATGATTAACATATATATATATATATATATATATATATATATATATATATATATATAATACTGTATGGAAATATCTGGAAAGTAAGATAAATTTATAAACTAAGAAATGAGAAGCTTAATCCCTCAACAGATTGAATCACTAGGAATGATTAACATATATATATATATATATATATATATATATATATATATATATATATATATATATATATATATATATACTGTAAGGAAATATCTGGAAAGTAAGATAAATTTATAAACTAAGAAATGAGAAGCTTAATCCCTCAACAGATTGAATCACTAGGAATGATTAACATATATATATATATATATATATATATATATATATATATATATATATATATATATATATATATATATATAATACTGTATGGAAATATCTGGAAAGTAAGATAAATTTATAAACTAAGAAATGAGAAGCTTAATCCCTCAACAGATTGAATCACTAGGAATGATTAACATATATATATATATATATATATATATATATATATATATATATATATATATAATACTGTAAGGAAATATCTGGAAAGTAAGATAAATTTATAAACTAAGAAATGAGAAGCTTAATCCCTCAACAGATTGAATCACTAGGAATGATTAACATATATATATATATATATATATATATATATATATATATATATATATATATATATATATATATATAATACTGTAAGGAAATATCTGGAAAGTAAGATAAATGTATAAACTAAGAAATGAGAAGCTTAATCCCTCAACAGATTGAATCACTAGGAATGATTAACATATATATATATATATATATATATATATATATATATATATATATATATATATATATATAATACTGTAAGGAAATATCTGGAAAGTAAGATAAATTTATAAACTAAGAAATGAGAAGCTTAATCCCTCAACAGATTGAATCACTAGGAATGATTAACATATATATATATATATATATATATATATATATATATATATATATATATATATATATATATATATATAATACTGTAAGGAAATATCTGGAAAGTAAGATAAATTTATAAACTAAGAAATGAGAAGCTTAATCCCTCAACAGATTGAATCACTAGGAATGATTAACATATATATATATATATATATATATATATATATATATATATATATATATATATATATATATATATATATACTGTAAGGAAATATCTGGAAAGTAAGATAAATGTATAAACTAAGAAATGAGAAGCTTAATCCCTCAACAGATTGAATCACTAGGAATGATTAACATATATATATATATATATATATATATATATATATATATATATATATATATATATAATACTGTAAGGAAATATCTGGAAAGTAAGATAAATGTATAAACTAAGAAATGAGAAGCTTAATCCCTCAACAGATTGAATCACTAGGAATGATTAACATATATATATATATATATATATATATATATATATATATATATATATATATATATAATACTGTAAGGAAATATCTGGAAAGTAAGATAAATGTATAAACTAAGAAATGAGAAGCTTAATCCCTCAACAGATTGAATCACTAGGAATGATTAACATATATATATATATATATATATATATATATATATATATATATATATATATATATATATATATAATACTGTAAGGAAATATCTGGAAAGTAAGATAAATTTATAAACTAAGAAATGAGAAGCTTAATCCCTCAACAGATTGAATCACTAGGAATGATTAACATATATATATATATATATATATATATATATATATATATATATATATATATATATATACTGTAAGGAAATATCTGGAAAGTAAGATAAATTTATAAACTAAGAAATGAGAAGCTTAATCCCTCAACAGATTGAATCACTAGGAATGATTAACATATATATATATATATATATATATATATATATATATATATATATATATATATATATATAATACTGTAAGGAAATATCTGGAAAGTAAGATAAATTTATAAACTAAGAAATGAGAAGCTTAATCCCTCAACAGATTGAATCACTAGGAATGATTAACATATATATATATATATATATATATATATATATATATATATATATATATATATATATATATATATATATAATACTGTAAGGAAATATCTGGAAAGTAAGATAAATGTATAAACTAAGAAATGAGAAGCTTAATCCCTCAACAGATTGAATCACTAGGAATGATTAACATATATATATATATATATATATATATATATATATATATATATATATATATATATATATATATAATACTGTAAGGAAATATCTGGAAAGTAAGATAAATTTATAAACTAAGAAATGAGAAGCTTAATCCCTCAACAGATTGAATCACTAGGAATGATTAACATATATATATATATATATATATATATATATATATATATATATATATATATATATATATATATATATATAATACTGTAAGGAAATATCTGGAAAGTAAGATAAATTTATAAACTAAGAAATGAGAAGCTTAATCCCTCAACAGATTGAATCACTAGGAATGATTAACATATATATATATATATATATATATATATATATATATATATATATATATATATAATACTGTAAGGAAATATCTGGAAAGTAAGATAAATTTATAAACTAAGAAATGAGAAGCTTAATCCCTCAACAGATTGAATCACTAGGAATGATTAACATATATATATATATATATATATATATATATATATATATATATATATATATAATACTGTAAGGAAATATCTGGAAAGTAAGATAAATTTATAAACTAAGAAATGAGAAGCTTAATCCCTCAACAGATTGAATCACTAGGAATGATTAACATATATATATATATATATATATATATATATATATATATATATATAATACTGTAAGGAAATATCTGGAAAGTAAGATAAATTTATAAACTAAGAAATGAGAAGCTTAATCCCTCAACAGATTGAATCACTAGGAATGATTAACATATATATATATATATATATATATATATATATATATATATATATATATATATAATACTGTAAGGAAATATCTGGAAAGTAAGATAAATTTATAAACTAAGAAATGAGAAGCTTAATCCCTCAACAGATTGAATCACTAGGAATGATTAACATATATATATATATATATATATATATATATATATATATATATATATATATATATATAATACTGTAAGGAAATATCTGGAAAGTAAGATAAATTTATAAACTAAGAAATGAGAAGCTTAATCCCTCAACAGATTGAATCACTAGGAATGATTAACATATATATATATATATATATATATATATATATATATATATATATATATATATATATATATAATACTGTAAGGAAATATCTGGAAAGTAAGATAAATTTATAAACTAAGAAATGAGAAGCTTAATCCCTCAACAGATTGAATCACTAGGAATGATTAACATATATATATATATATATATATATATATATATATATATATATATATATATATATATAATACTGTAAGGAAATATCTGGAAAGTAAGATAAATTTATAAACTAAGAAATGAGAAGCTTAATCCCTCAACAGATTGAATCACTAGGAATGATTAACATATATATATATATATATATATATATATATATATATATATATATATATAATACTGTAAGGAAATATCTGGAAAGTAAGATAAATTTATAAACTAAGAAATGAGAAGCTTAATCCCTCAACAGATTGAATCACTAGGAATGATTAACATATATATATATATATATATATATATATATATATATATATATATATATATATATATATATAATACTGTAAGGAAATATCTGGAAAGTAAGATAAATTTATAAACTAAGAAATGAGAAGCTTAATCCCTCAACAGATTGAATCACTAGGAATGATTAACATATATATATATATATATATATATATATATATATATATATATATATATATATATATAATACTGTAAGGAAATATCTGGAAAGTAAGATAAATTTATAAACTAAGAAATGAGAAGCTTAATCCCTCAACAGATTGAATCACTAGGAATGATTAACATATATATATATATATATATATATATATATATATATATATATATATATATATATATAATACTGTAAGGAAATATCTGGAAAGTAAGATAAATTTATAAACTAAGAAATGAGAAGCTTAATCCCTCAACAGATTGAATCACTAGGAATGATTAACATATATATATATATATATATATATATATATATATATATATATATATATATATATATATAATACTGTAAGGAAATATCTGGAAAGTAAGATAAATTTATAAACTAAGAAATGAGAAGCTTAATCCCTCAACAGATTGAATCACTAGGAATGATTAACATATATATATATATATATATATATATATATATATATATATATATATATATATATATATATAATACTGTAAGGAAATATCTGGAAAGTAAGATAAATTTATAAACTAAGAAATGAGAAGCTTAATCCCTCAACAGATTGAATCACTAGGAATGATTAACATATATATATATATATATATATATATATATATATATATATATATATATATATATATAATACTGTAAGGAAATATCTGGAAAGTAAGATAAATTTATAAACTAAGAAATGAGAAGCTTAATCCCTCAACAGATTGAATCACTAGGAATGATTAACATATATATATATATATATATATATATATATATATATATATATATATATATATATATATATAATACTGTAAGGAAATATCTGGAAAGTAAGATAAATTTATAAACTAAGAAATGAGAAGCTTAATCCCTCAACAGATTGAATCACTAGGAATGATTAACATATATATATATATATATATATATATATATATATATATATATATATATATATATATATAATACTGTAAGGAAATATCTGGAAAGTAAGATAAATGTATAAACTAAGAAATGAGAAGCATAACCCCTCAACAGATTGAATCACTAGGAATGATTAACATGAATAATAATATATACATGAAGAAAATGTTAACATATAAACTCTCGCTATCTGAGATTGAAAAGATCCTGATCTTGAGCAACAAACTCACATCCTGAGAAATATCTCAATGTAATATTCTTAAAAGAATTCTGAGAAGTTTTCTTCGTCTTTGATCTCAAGTAAAATAAGATAAATAATATTGAATCAAACAGCAAAGCAGAAACAATAGATAAGCTAGGAGCGTTACTTCTACTTTGAATGAATGACGTGGAATTAGAATTGAATCAATAATGACACTTACACTAAATCCATCATAAAACTTCATGATGTGGAATTAATAAATACCAAAAGCTGTAAGTACGTAGGTGTACTGACTCTTTTTAACATATTTAGCATAGGATATAGAGACATTCAACATAGAGTAGCCTATACTTGAGATAGTTCCGCCCAACATTGCCACAAAACGAAAATATTAACCGAAAAACTCAAGGTGGGTTCTTAAAACCCCCGAAAGATCGAATCATTAATAAGGTTGTCAAGTATGGCGACAAAACCGTTCAGAAATATCGAAACTCTCAGCTGTATACAGCCGTTTATTTTTCAAATAAATAGATATTTTTTGTGAGTGAAAAATGTAGGTCTTGTTGAAGAACATACACCTTGGAACCTTATGGGCTAGTGCTACCAAATTACAAGCCAAGTACTGCACCAAATAACAGAAACGACATTATTTAAGTATTTGCAATGGTATAAATAGCTAAAATGAACAGCACATGAGAAACAAAACGTCATAATCAAGATGTTAACATTCCACACTACTTAAAACAAAAGGTTAGGGAGGAAACCCACAGCAATAATGGAAACAGCTATTAAACACGAGAAAGATATTTTACAGAAAAAAATCTTTTAAGAGAAAGATTTTACAGATTTCAATCAGTTCTGGATAAACGGTCAATGAAAGCTGAGAAGTTTTCTTATAAGGAAACAGATAATATTGCTATTTTTAGTAAAGACACTACTAATACTACTACTATTAATATTAGTTTTGCTACTAATAATAATACTAAAAATATTATGATTCTTATGATTGTCATATTGTTGAGTTATGTTTCCAACTTTCCTAGAATTTTCTCTTTTTAGAAAAAATATGTTTAAATATATGTTAGAAAACTTTTAATTAATTAAATATCAGTTGGCATTTACAAATACAAAATACTTCATGAGATGTGTGCGTGGTTTCTGCGTGGTTTTCCTTTCAAAAAATGATACAAGTGTCGAATTTCGTACTAGACATCTTAGAAAGGATATGAACCCATCTATCCCTATTAAAAGGTAAATAGTAGGGTAGGATAACTCTAATCTTGTTTGACGACAAGTGCAGAAGGAAATTTCGGTATAAACTCACTTGGCCGAGTGGCTATGAAGTCGAAGCTGTAAATTGTATTTTCTCGAGAAACAGCGCCATAACATAGTGACAACGTGGGCATATGCATTGCAGGAACTGTACATATTCAACTGAACAGCAGATAAACACAGATTAACGTTTACTGACACATATGTATATATTCTGTAAATTCGATAACGAGGACCCAGACTAATCGGAACCAACCCGAAAGACCCCAAATGTGGAACAAGGCGATGATCATGTCAACAGATTTTAACGGTTCAACCAGAGGATGAAGCGGGCAAAGCATGACGGACGTGTTCGAGAAGGCGCCACTCAAAACTGTAACAAATTTAGCGGCAATCCGTTGCAGCTTTATTACTAGATTCTGCATGTCTCATTCCATGTTTGCCGCAGAGGAAGGTCATTGAATCATGTATGTGGTTCGCGTCCTGAATGTTGAGTTCCACCTCAAAGAAACTGATGCCATCAGCACTTTCTTCTACCCTGGAACAGATTTTGGTGAAACTAGAAGCTTCTTGTTCTGAACCTGTATGTTGGCGATGAATATAATCAACAACATAATCAGAAAGGAAGCGATCAGCAAAGAAGAAATTAAATTATTGGATACGAGATAAAACCGACACTGGCGATGGTGATTTATGTACAACTAAAGTAAAACTGAGGATATTTGTTATTTGATTTTGTTTAAGCTTTGCTTTTTCAATAATATTTTCTCTTCTCGTGTTCCATATTTTACTTGACAAAGTTTTTATATTAGTTTTTGATTTAAAATATTCAATTTTTCTTCCTTTTTTAATGATACTCTATAAATTATCGATTTCATTAAGTTAAATTAGTTTGGGTTCTCCCTTTTTCATGATTTATCGGAAAACAGACGTAAATATGTAATTTTTAATTGAAATTCCGTTTTAATTTATTTACATTAATTACATTATTCTGATTGTTATCTTCATATTCATTGACATTTTCACAACGTTTCGGCCATTTTACGCTTTGGCCTTCTTCATATGGTTAGAAATTAAAACCGAACTCTTTATCTCGTCGACCGGGGTAGATTAATAAAGGGTTCGGTTCGAAATTCCAAACAGCTGAAGAAGGTCGGAGCGCCCAACGGCAGAAACGTTTTGAATATGTCAATGAAGATGAGTATAACAGGTCGAATAATGTAAATCATGTAAATAAACATAATACCTCTTCTCAGTTATACAGACATATATTATTTCAATTTAGGTGCATTTTTTCGTTTGATAAATTAATTTTTCTTAGTCTTTTGTTCCTCCTCTTTCCGTCTTGCCTACGTCTTATTGAATCATACAAAACTTATTTTAAATAGTTTCGTTGAACAAACATTCAATTTCTTCTTATTTCTCTTTTGCTTTTTCTTATCTTCCATTGATCCGGATTATTTTTGTATCAAGTTAAAATGTTAATTTTTCTTCATTCATTTCTATCTTTTAAAATGTACCACATCTACTGGTATGCTAGTATAATAAATATCTCAGTGAATTGAACCTCCATAGTTTATTGTCTGTCGTAATGTCGAAGGGCTAAGATTAGTTGTGAGCGGATGCATATCATGGAAAAACAAGAGATATGTAAAAAAAAAATACTTACCATGGACAAATATTTATCATGTATTTTTTTTGATTTTCAGTGAGTTGTCTGTATAACTGCTTATCATCTGCTTATCATCTGCTTATCTTTTTTCATGCCGAAATGTCATATTTTGGGGAGCTTGTAAGTAATAAAAATATGATATATATTATACTGCTTTTACAATTGAATACATGTAAGATGATACTCAGTTTTTGTGCATATACATGTTCCTATGGACATTATTGAAACAGGTGGTGATATGTCTGTTTTAAGTTTTAGTTTTGTTGAAGTTATATTTTGGAATACATTTTGATTGAAAAAAATTGTAGGATATTATATGACTTAATGCCATGAAAGTTGTTTTATATTAGATGTTCCCGTAGCATTTTAAACGGATATGAGTGAAGTAGCTACGATTTGTTAGTATGCACGCATTGACGTTAATTTATATAAGAATATATTGCTTGTATTTTAACCATAAACATGTATTTTAATACTTTCATAATGTTTTGTTTGTTTAATGGGATTCCCTATTTGCTCTCAATTTGGGCCCTAACAAGTGTTATCACTCCTGGTAAGGGTGGCCCTGGGAACGATAGCAATCATGAGGTGGTTCTACGCGCCTAAAAACCTCTAATCTCCCGATCATAGGCCTTGCTACTGCACGTAGTTTATCGTCATACAAAGGCCAAATTTATGAAATTTATGGAAAATACGCATGAAAATAAAATTAAAAAAAAACTCACAAGGAGGAAAACGTATCATGAAAAAGAGGCAGAATGAAAAAGAAAGCGACATCACAGAAAAATGACTGATCGACATTTTGAAAATAAATTACTACTTATGAAAAAAACTACTACTTATCATGAAAATAAAACGTACCATGAATAAAAGAGATTGATCATGAAAAACAAAGAAACATCGTGGAAAAAGACTTATCTGATAATTCGGGGAGTTGAACGTTCATGCCTTGCATAGTTGATTACCAATTTGGAATGTTGAAGCACTGAGGTGGGGAACTATCATGAAAATTATTAGGTTGGTGCAAAAATAATGTCGTTTTTCTTTTGAAGTTGAACGTCAAAAAACGACATTATTTTTGCACCAACCTAATACTACTCACGGTACAAAGACTTATTATAGAAAAAGAAATTTATGGACAAATACCATGAAAAAAAAAGGGACTAATGAATAAACAGACCACATACCTCAAGAGTTGAACTTTTCAATAAGTATATGGCCGTATGTGAATGTGAAAAACCGAACTCGAATTCGAACTCGGCTCTCTAATCACTCATTCCGAGCAGCAATCCAATGCACCACCCGCACATTTCCGACCAAGAAGACTATTAAGTCCGAAATATATCAATATAAACATGTAAAATTAACTCAACATTCAAATTATTAACGAAAAGACCATATTAAAAAAAAACAAAAACAAGAAAAAACAAAACATGGCATTAAGTATGTCTAAAACAATTGAAATGAATGTTAAATAAATCCAGCTTAGCTTCTCTTGATATTCAGTCTATTTATTAAAAATCTCGTTTATTCATATGTCTCAGTTTAATGTGTTCCTCTTCATTTTTGTTAAAGGCAAGACGATGAAAACACTGTTTCGTGAAATGCTGCTCTGAGTTCAATTCCTTTGTCAGTTGGCGCGAATGTTCTCACAGTCATGACAAATTCGATTAGTAATAATCGTGCAATGTCAAAAAGACGATCAATCTATGGTGAGATATTCCATGATATTGACAGCGGATTGACAACAGTATACGGAGATGGAAAAACGAAGCATTTTGAAACTTCCAGGAAGTTACATCAATCGATAAAGACTTAATATCTGATATGATATTGAATAATGCCTATGTTATATGGATCTATTTCTTTAGAGAAAAAAATGAATATTTTTTTTATGGGAAACGGAAGTAAAAAATATTTGTTTTCAATAAGCGTAATAAAACTTATTTAAAATATAGTGTCCCATACGGACATTTTTTTAAGCATTTCACCCCAAGCAAGGCGAGAGTGCTACCAGCACACAAGGGGTTACAGGGAGTGAAAGTAAGAGTAAAGAGGGGTGTTTGATTAAAGGATAAAGAGAAGGACGGGAATCAAGATCAAGGCATCAGAAGATATCGATTGACATTAAATTTAAATTTTTGAAGATTATAGTTATCAGGGAAGCAAGTAAGAGGAAGAGAGTTCCACTGTCGGCAAGTGAGAGAGAAAAAGCTGTTGGAGGCGGTTGCATTTAACTGTTTCTACAGTACAAGGGTGAGACAGACATAGCAATATAGTAGCACGCTTAAATTCATTCAGTTGGGGCACCATTGAATATATTAGGTTGGTGCAAAAATAATGACGTAATAATGTCATTTTTTGACGTTAAAAATACGTCAAAAAACGACATTATTATGTCATTATTTTTGCACCAACCTAATAGCTCGTCAGACCAGTATCCATGAAAATATTTGTAGATACACATCAATATTTTGACAGTGATTCTTTTCTTTTTTTTAGTTATGGATGTTCATTAAATATGACAGAAAATGATTTTTGTAATTTAAAAAGAAATATAATTTTCTTTTCTTTTTTTTTTTTTGTACAATCCAATCGAAGGAATAGTTTATTCGAGATTATGGCTTCGACATTAGTAGTTTTTGTCGACTCTTCGACCATTCTCAGCTCATGTTTTCGAACAAAATCAGTATTGTCAGAAAATATGGGATATGGTCTTTAACCAATGTCCTATTGTGATTTGAGAACATTATAATTTTATTATTTTACACCCCCCCCAAAAAAAAATGATTTAAAAAATAAAGGAAAATTATTAACTACAGTTTGCGTGTCTTTATGAACCGTCAAGATTTAAGAGAGGAAAGTGCAAGTAAACACTAAACAAACTGCATCAAGACCAGCAACCTTATATCATAAACCACACGCTTGGACCCAATGGAGCCTTGACTCTAAAAGTGTTGGTGAACTGAAATGTCATATTCGACATAAATATCACCATGTAAATGTCCATATTGATTATAATGTTTGCCATATAACGCTTGAACTAAGAAAACTGGTGAAAATAGTGTACTATAATGTCCACAAAGAACTTTTAAATGTTTTGAATTCAGACTTGTTCTTGTTCTAGACTGGTTACAACCAAAATGTATAAGGTCTTGTATATCTTTCTATTTACTAATAGCGGTCGGTGGGGAGAGACAGATTCATATATCTTCCAAGTGCATTCGTAATTAATTGAATTTAACAAACTCGATAGGCATTCTAATACACACATACACACATATACACAATTACACACATATATATGCGTGTGTGGATGTAGACATATAGAAGTGTGTGTGTGTTCATATTGACACACACACACATATATATATATATATATATATATATATATATATATATATATATATATATATATATATATATATATATTTATTTTTTTTTTGAATAAAAACAGACCACGTTATGGTTCCATGTAATAAATTATTTCACCATAACCCCTTTAACAGGGCTCTGGATCATCAGACTTTACTTCCAAAAATTGAAATGAAAAATGAAAAGAAATTCACACATTTTTGACGGACCTCATCAAGTATACGTAAAATTAACGAAGTGAGGAAGTGAGGTGGGAAAGAGGATATGAATGTGTCATATGTAGCATTTCAAAATCTTATTTTTAATTTTTAACTCCAATGTGTCGGCTAGATGTTGTTCGAATTTATTGTGTCTAGTCTCAAGATATAGATGGCTAAGGAGTGGAGGGGTGGAAACCGACTTTAACGGAAGAAGCTACACTACTTTCACGAGGACAGTTTTTCTTTCAAATACGGATTACCTAAGTTTGCATAAACTATATATATATATATATATATATATATATATATATATATATATATATATTTCAGTATAAGCATAAGTGCATTTTCTATTTTTCTTACTCTTTTCTTCATAACAAGGCAAGACAATCTCTAAGACGCATATGGTTACTGTCTGCGAGAGAACATAAGAAGCAAACGTATTAAGAAGACGGAACAATAAATTAATAAGAATAGAATAAGGAAGACAGAAGATAGCTATTCCCACTGAATTTACCATTTAAGATCAAAATTGACTGGAAAGAAATAAACCGGAAAGAGTTCCACAATTGATAATTTCGAGAGAAAGAACTGATAGCATATATCTTTTGTTTAAATCTAGTCATTTCAAACGATGAGACCTTGTCGCCAATCTAGTACTGCTCTTAAATTCACAAAGTCTAGGTACCACAGAGGAAAGTTTATTCGAACAATTACCATTAAAAATTTTTATAGAAAAGACACAGGGAAACTACCTTACTTTGGTGGCGAGGTCAGGACCGATAATATTGCATATTCCTCTTTGGAATTTATTTCCAAATACATAGCAGAAGCATAGGACCAGGTATTCCAGCACTATTTAAATATTTTTGCAAATCATTAGAAATTAACATATTCCAAATCATAACATTGAGATATTAAATAATAAAAAAAAATATTGATTACATTTCGACTCCACCCTCTATTTAAAAAAAAATGTTTTCCATACAGATTATTCTTAATGCAATATCCATGCTCCCCACCCCTAGAGAAATGCCATATGTGATTTCCTACCCAGCCTTTGTGTCAGTGATAAATAGCGTTACACGATGCGTCAGGGGAGTCAATTTTATATGACGCAATCAGAAGAATACGATGTATTCGAATAATAAGTTCACAGCCAGTAACTACTGGGTAAAACCCAGCATATCAAATTACTCCGTCTGCAATATTTGCAATATGTTCGCTTAGATTTACCTCGCTTGCTTGCTGTTTATCGAAGACAGACATTTTCATGTCTTGGGATGTGTACGTATTACATTGGGTTTTTGTAATGCTTATCATGACTAATTGGAGTGATTAAACGGACCTGTTATTGCAGCCTTCATTTCAATTACCTCAGCTACAAAGTAAACATTCACGGATAAATATAAATAAATATGAGGATAATATCAATAAATATCAGGAAAATATGAATAAATATATGGAAAAATATAATCATTCAACAACTTAAATATTTATATATTAGGTTGGCTCAAAAATAATGTCGTTTTCTCACATATGTTACTATGTGAGAAAACGACCTTATTTTTGCACCAACCTAATATAAGTATATAGGATTAATACAAATCTAATTTATTTGACTGTGTTAATTGATTTTGAAGGCATAATTACTTTAAAAAAAAGTGCATTTGTTTTACAACGAACCAAAATGTCGCAGAAATGTTTTCGAAATTAAAAAAAAATCAGTGCGTCTGCTTTGTTGCTGAATGTTTGATGTATGCTCAATAGCTTAAATATCTTTTAATGGAAACATTCATTGACTAAAAAGCCTGTCCTGCTTCAGGTTGAATTTAATAATATCTTTGAAATTTTACTCGCCAAGTAATAACAAAAACAATAAAAATTATTCCTCAAAATAAAGACCATCATTTTCCAAGACTTTCTGCCATCGATCTGCAAGCTTTCGGATCAGGTGAAAGTACCATTCAGCCGGCTTCGCATCAAAGAATTCTTGACACGCTTTCTCGACTTCATCAAACGAGTCGAATCGGCTGCCCTTCAGAAAGTGTTGCATTGAGCGGAAAAGACCGTAATCTGATGAAGCACAGTCAGGACTGTAGGCTGGATGTGGCAGAACCTCAACGCCGTCCAGCTCTTCAAACTTGTCTTTAGTCTTCCTGGCGTCCTGCTGCATCAACATATATTAGTGCAGTTTAAAGGACAGGGATGTCAACTTAAACAAGTGCCTCTATTACACTTATTATAAATAAATCCTTTCCTTCCTTAAAAATCGGTTTGTTAGATATGAACCTTGGGAAATTTGGACAATAACTGTGTATTTCCTAAATAGGGTAAATAATATGTATTGATTGTATACATCTTACGTGACTACATACTCAAAAGCATACCGAGCTTAATAGTGGATTTTAATGAAAGATGTACTCACGTTCGAACCCAGCCTCACAACCGAACGGGTACTCATGTGATTTCTCTAAAAATAATGATTTACTGATTTGACATATTAGCCGCAGTGCCAAGTGGATTTGAATGCAGTCTGACTACTCCTAAACTGGTTCTCAAACAAGGTTTAAAATTAGTCTACCCTACTAGTTAACTTCTTACTGGGATAAGTAGAAATGGATTCATACCTTTTTCAAGAGGGTTTGTGCAAAATTGAACAACGATCACATTCATCGAACTGATAACACCATCCCGCCAAAACTGCGAGCATCCCATATAGTGCAAATTCATCTATATGTTCACAATAATTAAAAGTTTTCTAGAATGTATTTGGACAATCTATTTCAAAAAGAGACGGGTTTAAGAAAGTTATAAATAAAAACCATCACACATATTTTATTATTATTATTATTATTATGATTATTTTTATTTCTTTGATTTGTGGCTTTTACACCTTTCTTTCCGGGTCCCGCCCAGCGACCTAAGGTTAGACATGGCAATATGACACTTTTCACGGAAAAAAAAAAAATACAAAACAAATTTTTGTATCTCTTTGAGCATGGAATTCCAGAAAACCCTTCTATTAGACCACTGGGATATATTCCAACCATTCCTAGGGCTCTAACTACAACAGGGATTGTTGATGTTCCCATATACCACATTTTTGTGATTTCCATTTCAAGGTCCTTGTATTTTGACAGCTTTTTGAATATCTTCAAAGATACATTGCAGCTTGCAGGGACTTCCATATCAATAAGGAGGCACTTATTTGTTTGTGGTTTTTATTATTATTATTATTATTATTATTATTATTATTATTATTATTATATTATTATTATTATTATTATTATTATTATTATTATTGTAGAACCAACGCCTGTATTATTAGTAGTAATAATGTTAATCTTATCCGTCTACTTATAAGGAAATATTCAATGTTTATTGACCAAGAAATATTTCTGAATATTTTTTAAATAATGACAAGGCACATTTTTAAGCAAATTTGTGGTAACAACGAAGAATGGATCAAGCCCTCCAGCCGTAGACCTTTCTTTGATGTGGGAGCGACATTTTTGTTGATCTGAATTATCGCCCGGTGGTTGTTCTTCTGCATTGTTCTTTCTAGGCCGAGGCGACCTGGATTCATGTAGCAGCTCTTTGTTGACTTCGAAAACCAAATAAATCCCCTTACATCACTTACAGGTAGGCTCCAAATGTGCTGCTCAGAATTTGGAAGGAAACCCCCTTATTAGTTTTGGAAGGAAAACTTTCTGAAATTTACAAATTAAACAAAATCCCATCAGTGCGTCTACTTTGTCTCTGAAAGTTTGATGTATGCTCAGTAGCTTAAATATATTTTAACGGAAACTTTCATTGAACGAAAAGCCTGTACTGCTGTGGGTTGATAAAATCTTTCTCTTTAAAATTATTTCTGGAAAAATTTTTTCTCTCGTGTAGTACTTTTTATGGCTTTTCCATTTACTTTGCTAACCTCTTGGTTGAATCAGCATGAAAACTCATCTTGATTAGGTCATTTTTCTTTCGATTACATGTGATTTAGTGATATGGTTTTCTTATTTGCATAGAGTTGCAGCTCAGACCAGTCACCAGTTTCGTCCATAGAGTTCAGCTTCTAGGAGACTTTTTGGTGCTTGATACGACGAAAATAATTGTGTGGCCGTATTTCAGGAAAATATGATTCTGAAGTGCAGTAGATGTTGTCACTTTTCCTAGTATTGATGGAGATTTCCTTCCTAGCATTTTATGTGGAACGTGAGCATCTTATGTCGTTATTTTCTCTTTAAGTTACATGCGATATATTTAAGCTGTTGCGTTTTTGAAGGGTTAAAGTGATTCGGTTTCTTTTATTTAGTTTGTGATTCTTTAGCACCAATCTAAAAAGTTGGAAGAAGGGTGAACGTTGCTAAGACTCACTGGCTTCGCACGCTCGAAGCTATTATTAATCATTGATCCTAGAAATCTGTTGTGTACATCTAATGGGTTTAGATTGGATTTTATTATTCATCACGGACAATATTGCAGTTAAATTAAATATTATTTATAACCAGAGTCCATATCACTGAATCAATGTTACAAAAATAATTACGCTGTTGTCAAGAATGAAACGATAACAGTGCATGACACACTTTTAGGTTTTGTAAAGAATTTCTTGCGAATAACAAAAACAAAAATCTATTAAAATTATCATTCCACAACGTGTCTCTTTCGAGAGAATAATAAAGATTTATAAATACCAGTATCCATATTTGTTTTATTTTAATAATTACACCCCAAGAAAGGGAACAAAGTCACTAAGATGCAATGGGTTAATGAAGGTTAGACTATTTGGAAAAAATGCCAAAATGATACAGAAAACAGAACGGGGATCAAATAAACAAAATATAACGATTGTCAATGCATTTATATGGTTGAAGATCGACGTTTACTGGGAAGCAAGAAGTCAGAAGTGAGTTCCAAAAGCAAGAAGTGCGATAGAAGAAACTGTTATCATAGAAGTTACGCTTACATGTAGTAAAGCAAAATGTGAAGAATGAAATAAACATCAGCTGCAAGAGGATACAATTTATAGTTGTCAGCAAAAGAAAGAACCACGAATTCGAATTTCAAATTGGAGATACCAATATTAAACCTGTGCAAAGATGTAAATATCTAACAGATGATGGCAAATGCGAAACCGAAATTTGAAGGTGCATTAAGATAGCGAAAGATGCCTTCGTAAAGCTAAAGAAAAAATATTAATAAACAGGAAAAATTCATTAGACAGAAAGAAGAGTATTAAACTGTTATATAATACTGGTACATTTATATGACAGTAAAAGCTGCATCGTTTCGTCACGGTGGGAGAAGAGATGTAATTCAACAGAAATATTGTTCAATAGAAGGATGCCGAGAACAGCATGGATAAGATTTCATCCCACGTCGAAGTCTTAAGTAAAATGGTACCAAAAAGAACATGTATATCAGTAGTGAAAAGTTACATAATATCAGTCCTTCTCGACGGCATTAAATGTTAAATAATCTCTCACAGATGAAGAGGAGACTAGAGGCAGTAAAAATGGACTTCTACAAAAGAATGCTGAGAACACCTTAGACTGATCACAAGGGAAACGCTGAAAGTTTGAGAAAAAATAGTAACAAAGTTATAACTATACGTTAAATGAGAAAGGAAGAGTTGAAGTTTCTGGGGCACATAATGAGGAAAATAGAGTTTTGAAAATGTACCAATCACAGGTCATATTATAGGCAAGAGGCACCCATAAAAAACAATGCATGACGTACTTAAATTGATGGGATTAAGAGATATATAGAAAAATATGCCATACTCTTTACATGTTGCCTACAGAATTTTAATATTATTATGAAAAGTAGAACAGACCCCAGTCTTAAGAAATGCCCACGAAAAATAGGCACATATCAGGTGATGAGGGAGACCATTCATCCCTGATGATGAAACCAGGACAAGTGTCTCTGCATCACTACCGTTACACGAGTAGCATTTTCAAAGTGTTCAGTGTTAATCACCATAAGTAATATTGCTACTGTCTTGAGTGCGCATTCTAAGATGTTCTCTATGATGTTCTTCATTGTTGATCTTCCCCTTGAGACACTGAAAAAAAGACAAAATATTCAGCTTTGTGTAATGGCTGTCCAAACCATAACTGATGCTAATTTCTGGATTCTAAGACATTTTCCTAAGACGACAGTAACTACTTGACGAATGAAAACGATCATCTCGATGATCAAAATCTGTTCAATATTGAAGAGATTCTAATCACTGAAGATGCTGTTTTGCGGCGTGCCATCAGGAATCCATTTCCTAAATAACTTACTTCTATGAAGCCATTCTTCATTGTGATTTCTAAATGATGCTATGTTTTGGTTATCGTGTAGGGCCACATCTTTAGATCATTCCGACATAGCCTCCCTAAGGGTATCTCCCATGTCCCGGTCTTCTTAGTCAATTTTCTCATTGACCTTCTTGGATTAAGACTGATTTTTTTCCCGCACCTAATTAGTGAGATTTATAGTTCTGGTGGTACGAAGACGGACTGGTCTCGGTCTATCTTTGATAAAAAAAAGTCTCATTGTATCGAACGATTTATCTTTTGATAAACATTTTATTGATTAAAAATTGTTTTCAAGCCATAAAAACTTCATGTATCGTCAGTCCGTTTTCATGTTGCTCCATTATATACTTTCTTTTAAATTCTTTAGAAATTATTGACAGTAAATACTAAAACACTTTGAAAAAAAAAAACAATCAAATAGTTTATTTTTTTGAGTGACAAAACTTTCTCATTCATTTTTCCCAAAAAATATAGCTATTTTCAGATCATAGTAAATAAGTATGCTGATACCACGGTGTAAGGACTTACTCTAAATGTCCGGATGATTAGTGCCTGGCAAATGATCTCTCCCTTGACCAAATCATCACAGCTCTATGTGTAAAAGACTGGTTTGTATCATTCAATCAATCTAGTAACGTTTCATCATAATCAAGCAGGCTTTAAATTATCTTCTTTCCTGACGTACAGTCGCCATTACATAAACAACGATCTAATGACTACAAATTTAGAAACAGAATCCATATCAAATTTTGTAAAAACATCTACAACCGGTACACATTCTGGCTTTAAATAACCGGCAAATGTTGATAAACCGTAAAAAAGAATCAGTCAGTTTTATCAAATAATGACATTTACATTGTTTATATCATCCAATTAAGTACAATAACAATCCTAAAAAACATTAAAAAAAATCGGCGTTTCCAGATACTTGGAGACATACCCCATACAGTGTGGTATCATTTGAGATTCTGGGTGTAGCTGAAAACAGGATTCCTAAATTTAGATCCTTCTCGACTGATCTTTTTCTTGATCAATATATCAAATTCCTCTACAGTTTACTCGACTCTTTATATTCTTGGTTTCGTATCGTTTATTTACGTTTGTATAGGTTGTACTTTCTTTTCTTTTTTTTTCTGGTTGTCTTTGTCGTTAAATCGATTAGCTTGACCTTTTAAACCTTAGATCTGAACTTTGAGTCATTTCGTTCAATTTGGAGATCAGGGTTATCCTTTTCCGTCTATTGTGCAAATACAGTTTACGTTCAGTTACATGTCCATTGAGAATAGAAAGCGAAAGGTGGATTCATTAAATTAGCATTTCTTAAAGAACCTCCATGAATGTCCTGTTTAATCGGTTGGTTGTGATAAACAGGTATTTATTCTTTTCCCGGGAGAAAAAAAAGGTCACTCTATTTCACAAAATAAAGTTAAAAAAAAACAGTAATACAATTATGAAAACCAAGATGTTCAAACTGAAACTCTTTATCGCATATAGATTACAAACACATTAAATCTGAAGATCTACGGATTACAGCTTCTTTGAATATGCTATTTCAAAGTTGATAAGTTCCCTCCCTAAAAAACGACTTTAAAAATACTTTTGATCTTATAGGACTGCTAAAAATATTTCCAAAACAATACCACAGGTAAAATTGTATTAATCAATTTAAAATGTTTCCTTATAAATAATAAAAATAATAATAGTCATAGAGTATATGAATACCGTTTAAAATAAAACATGCAGTGATATAATTATGAATTATTTTTTTACGTTTCGCTTACAAACATTACTTGATTATAACGCTCTACATAGTCTAGCTATTAAAGCAGACTGGATCTAACGGTGCTTTCTCCAACAAAGTGGTAGCAGATTCTCATCATAGGAGAAAAAAAATTGTGATTTTTCTAGGGTGAAGGCATTTATACTAAATACATATTGTTTAAAATAAAAGTCTTGATTAAAATAATAGTGTACATATGCGCAGAAATTCCAATGTATGTTTAGGTTACGTATATTTTGTCAATGTATGTTCTGCCTTTCTTTCATTCTAAGTTGAAGAAACCAGTGGGAACAGATACTCTCAGCGAAATGTGTCGTTTACAGATTTTTATCACACACACACAAACACACACACAAACAAATATATATATATATATATATATATATATATATATATATATATATTGTGTGTGTATTTAGGCGGCATCTTTTCATTCATACACGTTTCATTAAATAATATAGACAAGTGTTGTCTATTTATTTTATGTAATTTTTTTCGTAACGTCTGATAAGTTTAATAACATTATCGTTGAACGAAGAAAGAAATTCACAGTAGTGATCTATATGTTTTAAATACAATCTAAGCTTTCGACTTACTTAAGCCATTATCAAAGATGTCAATTACAACATATTAAACAATATACGGACAAGACAGTGATGATATTCTTTCAATGTTTACATAGAAGATTTCTAAGCAACGATGAACACGCGCATATAAGACGCTAAAAGCGAAAATCGCACCGCATCTCATGACGTCACACATGACCACACGAAAGGGGATTGTAGAAGCGCGAAATATGGAAAGCCGTTGGTATAAACCAATGGCTTCTGTTACCAATTATAGACATTTAAGAATATTTGTAGAGATGCCATAATTGATTTTGTTTAGGTTGGGTTTCAACTGTTTGATGTATAATGCTTCAAGGATTTTTAGTTTTTGTCTATTGTTTTCATGTCGAAGTATAATTGTGTTTTCGACAAGTATTTTACGGAATTGTGTATGCGGGCAGGCATGTTGTTTTAAATGCCTAAAAATTTGTTATTAGTAGAGATAATTCCAAAGGAGGACATTAATCCAATGGGAGCTCGATGTAATTTGCAGACCAATACACCAAAATGATCTAAGATATATATATATATATATATATATATATATATATATATATATATATATAGATAGATAGATAGATAGATAGATAAATTACCAGATCAATTCTGTGGACAAGACAGATTGGTATAAATAAAATGACAATTGGAAAAAAGATCTTAGATTTTGCCGACGCGTTTCGTCTTCCGACTTTTTCAAGGCAAAAATGAAATCGAAATGTTCTTGTTATAGTTGTTTTTTCCAATTGTCAATTTATTTATACCAATCTGTCTTGTCCACAGAATTGATCTGGGAATTTATCTCCATTGTTGACATGGAAAAAAAAAATCTCTTAGTATGAAGCTAATTTACATTAACCAGAAAAAAAGGCTTAGACAGAAGCGTCTATCTTTTAAAATTTGGATTTTTTAATGTAACTATAACAACAAGAACATTTCGATTTCATTTTTGCCTTGAAAAAGTTGGAAGACGAAACACGTCGGCAAAATCTAAGATCTTTTTTCCAATTGTCATTTTATTTATACCAAATATATATATATATATATATATATATATATATATATATATATATATATATGGTGTAAAAGAAAATTACTCACACCAAAACAAGGACAGCAATTCATATAATCATATTGAGTAGCAGGAAATTACACTTTAGAAAGAATCGGAAACACAATATTAAATCACTAAACTTGAAACTATAGGTTTGTTTTTTAGCGGCATTATCGGCTATATAAATTGTCGAAATTTAATTTTCTTAGGAGTATTAGTAATATTTTAATTAATGCTGGTAATTTTATTTCAAATAATGAATTGCTGGTAAGTTTTATTTTTTACATAAATTTATTGCTGGTAACTTTTTAACTATGTAAACTATGCTGTCATTTTACTCTAAACATGTTTATGCTTTCATATTGTTTTGACTCCAGTTGGAGGCCAACTATTTGCCTATAGCTGGAACATGTGCTACCATTCCGGGTCACGGTGAACCTGGAAACAACAGCCCGATCTGAGACCTTGCTGACGGATATTTAACGTCATCCCCATACAGTCATCAGCATCTACTTAAATTTTATAATTAATTATATATGATAATACTACAGATTGTAATGTTAGAGTACAATATTTCACGAATAAGACAAGCATTCACACTTTATTCTCGCTTTCTTTTTAGGCAGTGGATTTTGTGTAAAATTATTTAAAAAAATACAATATAAGATATATAAAGAAAAGTAAAAACAAACGATTTTCTGTTATTTTGGTAGCAATTTTGCGAGGATTAAATTCTTTCTATAGTTTCCTTTTAATATTTTCTTTGACTTTTGCCATATGCAGACGCAGACAAATAGGCTTGTAAGTAACATGAATCCAGAGCTAAATGTAGATATCATTCTGTATATATTTTTTTAATTTGCGATTTCAGAAAAAGGTGTGATGGTTTATCTGAAATAAGGAGGTCCAGTGGTTGAGGATAATTATTTACTACGTGTTTCAATTCCCCCTGCATTCAATCCCGTTTTAAACAACTGCAGTATTTCTTATTCTGATCGGACGTGTTACATTTTATGGACAGTTTTATTTCTGTAGTCAACGTCCAATTGATGTCCTCCTTTAGTGTTTATATTCATTATTTCTCCAGAGCTAAATAGTCGTATCAAATGAGAACATCCCCCGAAATGTCTGATTGTCTGGTCGTCAAATGCGGCCAAAGCGTTTTATGAAGACAAAAGGCCTGTAAAGGACAGAAAACTCTGAAGAGTCATGATCGCCAACGTCCCAAGGAACTGCACATAGATGAATAAGAAGAAAAACAACAACAACAATTTCTGCAAAGATTTAAAGTTTAGAAATAATTAGTTGCACACATGAAAGTAGGTGTTTATCTCGTCTCTATTACATATAATTAACCTTACCATTAATAATTCCTCTATAAGCTGTGTCCCCTCAGGACGCTGACGATCCTAGTTCTTGACATCCCCTTTTCCTTTGTATATCTTAGTAAATTTTGGCTACAACTAATCCTTGATCTGCCAACAATTTACACAAGCTCATTAGGTATTCTATGCGCTGCTTTCCTCTGCCCACTTTGCCTTCAATATGACATGTGCTTGTTAAATTTCCCAAGACCTCTTTTCTTATTATGTAAATTAGAAATGTCAAATATCTATTTCTGATGCCAGGAATAAATTTCCATTTGTTTCCATTTTTCTATTGAACAATTACTCTTTGTAAACGTTTGGTTTAAGACTATAATACACATAACGTAATGAGTCAAAGCAGGCAAATGACGTCGTGAATCATATATTGTGCCCATGACAGGGAATAACAGTACATGAATATGACGTAATGAGGCATATTACATACATATGAAGCATCACAATATGTGTGTATTTTAAAATAATTGATGACTTTTATTTATTGAAAAAAAAGTTTGAACAAAGTAATTATAAACATTTTTTTCTATCCTCTGCCAGCCACAATGATGGAGAAAGCATTACCTCGAACCATCCCCAGTGAATCACGCTGTAAGAGCCACTCCGTTTCGCGAGGATCGTCCCTTAAACGAGACGCTATAGCGCCAATCCTCCGAAGGAACGCTATCGAACGAGGGCCAATAACCCCAGAAGTCTCCACTGCCACAGGAGTGTCTATTTCGTAATTACCTGTCCAAGACGTCATGAATCATGTTGAATATATACACCGTACAGAATTACAGTAAATGTCGTAATGAATCACATTACTTACTTCTGATGCAATGTCATATTTCATGCATATGACGTAATGAAACAGATTACATACTGATGGCGTGTGGAGTGTCATTACTTACCTATGACGTACTGATTACATGTCTATTACATAAAGTCACATTTCGGCCCGGTCGCTAGGATCAAAGTGTAGTATCTGCGCTTTGTGAACTTCCGGGCTGGCTTCTGTCGAACTCTCTAATGCAGAGAGGAACTCGGACGAAGCTTTGCCGAAGGGCAAGGTTGCGTTCGGGGAGGTAGACAGGACTTGAACCCGTCTAGGCGGGTTCAAAGGTCATATGTTTGGCCGAGCCTACGGGCTCGCGGGATACCCACATTAAACCGGCCTTGTGCCACATTTAATCCTCGTGGGTGGATTAATAAATACCGAGCTGTAACCTAAAACTTGATCTTTTACCCAGCATAGAGGATGCATTCGTCTACTTCATTTATACTGAAAATGGTGATGACCGCTGCTCCACATGAAGAAGCTTGTTACCTAAAAATTGTTCAAAGAGAAATATGTAATACATTTTTATCAATTGGGTCAATGAATGCTGAATGTTTCCTTGTTATAAACATTTATAATTGGCTTAAATATTAATTCTATTAGTCTGCCTTTCTCTATATTCTCGCCTCTACAATCGACGTATTATTCTTGCATTTATATGAGAGTTAATCTGTAATGGAATGAATGAATTTCAAATAAATATTTATTAAACAAGTTAAATATATTAATATGAGCATTCCTCTTAACTCAGTTTGATATGTAGTTGTCCATAGGCAATAATGGCTTCTGGCAATATCAAATTGAAACAGTTAAGCAAACCGTACCTAGATGGGTGACGGCTTTGGAATAGCAAGTGTTGTAAGCTTGAATGTGCGAGCTATATAATGGGCTTAGATCAAAATCCCACTGCCATATGATAATCGAAGTTAAGCAATATAGTGGCTGGTCTGTACCTATATGGGTGACGGCTTTGGAATAGCAAATTTTGTAAGCTTGAATGTGCGAGCTATATAATGGGCTTAGATTAAAATCCCACTGCCATATGATAATCGAAGTTAAGCAATATAGAGCCTGGTCTGTACCTAGATGGGTGACGGCTTTGGAATAGCGAGTGTTGTAAGCTTGAATGTGCGAGCTATATAA
>OZ010592.1:74688997-74703997 GCA_963932145.1 Acanthosepion lycidas | reverse complement strand
CAAATTTATACTAGAATATTAAAGAAGGTTACAGAATGCGGATAAATACTCTGAGGTGTTATAGTTTTGTAAAATATATGATGAGTAAACTGTTTGCAACTGAATGTCTTTACAAAAAAAAGGTTCCAATGTTAGATTTAGAAAATAAATGTATGTGATTTGAATGAAGGTTAATGTAAAAAAAATTAGGATAACTCCAAAAAGGAAAATGTAAATCCGACCTAATTACGTGGAAACAATTTTTACTTCTTAATCATTTCACCCGAATCAAGGTGATAAAGCCACTATGACGCACGAAATTACTGACAAGGAAAGACAATAGAGTGAAGGAAATTGTGAAAACTTTACTGAGAAAAAAGGACAATAAATTGGACAGGATTTAAGGAGAGAGATTATGATGACTGATGTTTACGTTTAAATGTTTGAAAATGATGTTTGACAAAAAGGAAAAAAAGAATCTAGATGAGAGTTACACATACAAGTAATTATGAGGGAATAAACAATTAGAAAATATATTACACATACAATTAGAAATTTCACCAGTAAAATCAGAGAGCTAGTTGCAAATATAATTCTACACTCAAATTCATGAAGTTCAGATATCAAATAAGAAAGGTAATCAGAACAATTCCCATCAAAACAGAAGATGTACCAAGAAGTTATCTTGTGGCTCTAGGAGAGTAATTGAAGCCGATATGCTAGGTCAGGACAAATAATATTGTATGCTCTTCTTCTGATTTTATACAAAAATCTCCGGATACGCAACAAAAGCACAATACCAGATATGTTAACAATATGCAATACACAGAAGAAGGGTACACTTATATATGTATATAATAATTCAGGTGATAAAAGTTATCTAGCATGACACAGTGAACCAAATTTTCAACCAGTAGATAAGGTTATACTAAGAAGATGCAAATACATTACAACTGGCCATACTGATGGAATCAAAAAATGTTCTCTAATGCAATTAAAGAACAGTTAGAACGCATTTTAAAATTAAAGAAGCGACTTGTTACCCTAATTTCGTTAGCATTAAGAATTTACTTCTTACCCCATTTAAAAACAAATTAAATGTCTTTTTCTAGATCAACTTCCATTTTGAAAGGACCAGGTTTACCATTAACACAGCAGTAATTGTTGTGTCATTAGCATAAATACCGAGTCAAGAACTGATGACAGCATAAAGCTTTCTTTCTTTCTGTGCTGTAGGCGATCATGACTCTCCACCTCCCTGTATCCATTGCAGCTCTCAACAAGTTCCTTCCCTCTGCCACCAACCCCAGACCACGTTCTCTTAACCACTTGCTTCAGACCGATAGGTATGTCATGCATTGTTTTTATTTGTCTCTCTTTCCCTCTATTCGACCCGTGAGTATCAGATTATCCAGGCCCTGCTTCCTCCTTATGTGTTCAACGAACTTCAGCTGACTCTTCTTGGCGTTAAGTTTAAGCCTCCTCCTTGTTTGCATCCTCATTCTAGCATAAAGCTAATTGATAAAAATATGAACAAAGCAATATCGATAATAGGGACCCGGGATATATAGCATTTTCTACGTGTAAGTGTGGCTATTCAAGATCATCTTCATTGTTCTCGTTGATAAGACATATTGTGTCAAATTAAGAATTTTACCGGAAGCGCAATAAACCTGCAACCTGTGAAGGAACCAAAACGCCAAAGAGATATTTTCCAGAGAACCGATGTCTAATGAAGAATAACAGTTCTTGAATGTGATAGAAATGTTCGGTCGTGAAATGATGGAAAAAAAAGAAGACATATTCATTAAACATCTTATACACATCAGAACGAGGAAACAAATGAGATTGACATGTTGAAAGGCGTATCACTACTGAAACAAAACAAAAATCGACCGACGTCAAAAAAGAGAAAATTTTAAGTGCAAAAGAATTTGATAAGCCATAATAAACCTAATGAAGGGATAATAAGGCTTTGTAAAGTGCACATATGTGTGTGAATAAGTAAATTGCAATGGAAATAATATTAAGAATGGTTCAACTTAGAAACAGGAATTTATTAAAAGAGACATACTTATAGGCAGTTTGAATACAAAAATTCCTCGCTAAACAAGAGAATAAAATAAATTGAAAGACCAACAGTTAAACAGTTCACTGAATATTCATAAGGCTTCCACCACAGGGAACAAACAACAAAACAGATTTATGTACAAATGAGAGAGAAGAAGAGGAACGTAGATCAGAGCAGTGAAAAACACTTTGAAATTTTTCATAACAGCGAAGCAATGGCAGAAAACGATGGAAAAGGAAAACTGTCTAGTAAAACTATCCTCATGTACATCAGTAAGTCTTCAGATAAAGCCTAACAATATACTGTTACCATTTTTTCCAGTAAAGGATTCAGCAGGTTACATCACATATATTACCTCCGTATTTCAATAGTAAACAGCAAATTTCGTTCACACACCATTTTCCATAGAACTGCTACTTTGTAGAACAATCTAGAACATGGATGCATCCCTGAACACTAAGTCGTATTTTTTTTAAGAAAAGGATTAATCGTTGTCTATCCATTCTTATCCGCATAATCTTTAATTTCTTCTTGTTAGGCTCGTATCATACATCTCATTATGTAACCCTCTACATGAAATCACACTTGAAACTACTATTTGCCAAACATTATCAAAAATATAATCTTGTCCATGGCACAGTTATATTTGCCGAAGAATAAAAAATACCTCTTGTTTTATAAGGTGGAAAATGGTCACTGGCTTTACCATTTTACATGGCACATATGTTAGCCCTTTGCTGATTTCGCCGTGAACTTCTGTCTACCTACGGATGCGTTCAAATAATAGCCGATTTTATTATTCCCACCAGAGCACGAGGCAGAATCCTGTGACTAGGCAGCGTCAGACGCCGTTTTTTTTTCGCCTAGCGTACAAACGTACGGATTTTCGTTTTCACGCAAGATGACTGAACGCATCAAGCAGAGATATTGCACCAAGCTTGTCTGGTCAAGATCAAGACACCACTTGTTTGACAGGCAGCGTGTGTTTTCTGGCTTTTCCCCGAATCTGAAAACCAAGCGATTTTCATATGGAGTTGCTTTTGTTGCTCAGCCAGCACATTGGTTTAGAATTTCACCGATATTCTCCGCATGCAGGAATCCACTGTTAAAATGGAATTTACTGATCCCATACTAAGTTCCCACTACGGCTTGTACGTATCCTGCCTGAGCATTCTCACTACGGAAATATTTGGAGCCGTTGTACCACTCTTTGATCTAAGTATCGGTTATGGTATTATCAATACAGGCCTGCTGAATATTCTGAGCATTAGTATCACTAAGCTTTTTACAAAAATTTTATGTATTATCTCGGATCGACGAGTTCGATTATCTTACTTGAAAACGAAAATCCGACGAGCGCGTATTACACATCTGTACTCTAGGCCTAACAGATGGAAAATGACACGGCCGAACCGCGCTAAAATGTACACGCATGCGCAGTGTGTGCGGGTGGCAGCGTAACCTCCCAAACAAAGGATTTTGCCCATGCGGCAATTGTTTTATCGAAGGAAATAAATGGAATATACTTTTTGAATGTACCTTGTTGAAATTATTTTTTTTATTAGTTTCCCTATTTTCTTTTCATTATCAGAGAATATTCGGTCATCTGTAAATTATTCAATCCAGTCTTTATGGTTGTTATATATCTAAAGTTGTACAAATTAATGATTCTTTCTATTTTCTTCTCAATAATTACAATTAAATGACATTTTTGCCTCTCGTAAAAGATGCACCCGTAATAATGTGCAAAACTAGAAGCATCATCATTATCCTGATAGAAATATTAACGCTGAGAATAATGGCGGTGTTTTAATCCTCATGGTCTGTACTATAGTATCTTAAATTGAGTTTCAATTCTTTCGCTTGAACACATAACGCAAAGCAAATCGAGAAACAATTAGTTTTCCAGCGGTTTTCAAATAACAATCTATTTGAAAATTAAATCTTTCTGACGAATTTCCCTCTAGCTAAGAATCTGTTGGCCAAAGTTTACTTTAATCAATCAAGTCGGCTGTCTAAAAACGGATGTTCCGAAAACAAACATCTCTAAACCACCAAAGCTTTACTTATTAAGTCGTTTTTTGTTTCTTTTTCAATTTTCAAAAAACTAAATGAAGCAGTTCCTGGCGCAATCTTTCAATGGCGACGAATTGCTTTTAAGCAATAAGAATCAGGAGGATCTTCTACGTGCTCAGCAACAGATAAAATTATTTTTTCTTTCGTATTCAAAGTTTTATAAATTCATTATTGAAGAGAGAAGGAAAGAGCTGAAATTGTTACTTCTGTTTAGAATGATGGAATTCGCAATTCATGTCAACAGAGGACAACAGGCAACTCTTATAAATCTGAAAACAAATTCAATATCAGCCTAAATAAATCAGTTAAATCAAAACTGCAAATCAAGATAAAACTTCCATTGATGTAATCACAAGAAATACTGACTAGTGTAACGGCCAAGTCCTTAATTAAATGAAGAGACGAGTTGCATTGTCACTCTGTTCCAAAATCACAGGTAACGCAAGCAAAGAATGAAATTAATCTTTGTCTATAAAACTACAACTGTTTTTTTTTACACTCAATTGACATTATTCAAAAGTGGTATACTCAATCACGTGATACAGAAAAACGATGCATATCATAATTTGCAAAAAAATATTTAAAATAACAGAAAAATGTCGACAAACAAAGCAAAATAAATGTTGCGGATTTTAGAAGATATCTAGATTACGTCGAAATAACCATTAATCAAGAAACATACATTATTCTACAAAAGGCATTCTACAAAGCTCTTACATTTTCAGAATCCACGCCATTTTGATACGACACAATGAAATCCAAAGCATGAAAATAATATCACGCAAATATTTCATCTCAAATATTGTAAAGTTTAGAATTCGATATCATTAAGAAAATGAAACAGCCATTAAGATGTTGATAAGCCGATTACAAAGCATCATTCATTCATATATATATATATATATATATATATATATATATATATATATATATATATATATTACATATAAATATATATATATATATATATATATATATATATATATATATATATAAATATATATATATATATATATATATATATATATATATATATATATATATATATAGCATAATGAGAAGCCACGTATACTTTCTTAATATGTACATATAGAAAAAACAATAGGCCTCGATCTTTTTTTTCAGAAACCCGATCTGAAAAATCAAATATAAATGAATACTTTCATGAAAAAAACATTATTTTTTTAATTTGCAACTTTTTAGTTGTTTTATATATGTATATATATATATATATATATATATATATATATATATATATATATATATATATATATATATATATCTACAGCATACATAATCGGTTGCTTACTGAAAATTCTCTAAATAGAATTTGCCTTTAGTCCAAAGCATCTTAATTCATAGGCGTTTGCATATATATTGAGTGTACTAAATGATGTTATCAAAATAAAAACTACTTTTGAAAAAAATATTTGGTTCTTACACCAAACGAAGCAGTCACAAAATTTAAAAAAACAAACAAATAAAAAAATTGTTGTGTCACTTTAACACCAAGATAGGATAATTAATCTGTCCCAAAGAAAAATTTGCTAAAAGAATTTAATAGACAGTCGTGTGTTATCTTCAACAATACTTGTCTAAATAAACATCATTTTCTTAGTTAAATACAACAAATATTAATTATACACATATTACCAAATACAAAATCGGGTTTAACGTGGGGGAACCAGAACAAAGGACAACAATTTTTCAGTCCCCGAAACCGTCGGTTGCGTTGGCATCTGTACGATTATCGGTACCCTCTGTCTAGGGCAATGCGGAGAGTAGGGGGCTAGACAGGATTCCCTGGGACTGGCCATCTCTTAGTATGTTTGTCTTCAGCTGCGGCTCTTTCCGTGGACAGACACACATCTGAGTGACTACCGGCATGCGTAGTTTCATTTTCAGTTGCTACACATATGTGAGTTGTTCACACTGCTTCATTTAAAACAGTGGAATAAATAAAAACTGGGCGAGATTGAGAAAACAAACACCGGACAGAATCGAAAATGCATTCCATTTTCTATCATAGAAAAATGATGCGAAATGTATCTTTAACAATCTAGCCAAGTAGGCCCCGTTAATAGAGTCAGGTTCGAATAATATAAAAATAAAGGAATACACATTTTTCATTACTACTTCTAGGAAAATATTCTTATATATATAGTTATACTGTCGAACCAAATAAATAACAACGGTAATTTTTTCAGTAGATCTCTTAATAAACTTCTCATTAATATATATATTATTTTTAGCGGATAAAAATACATGCTATCTTTTTTGTGCGGTGGGGGCTATTTTTATGATCTTACGATAATCGGTGTTTGCGATATGACCGTAAATCCACAAATTAAACAGGGCGGGTAGTAATCGCACAGAAGAGATTAAGAGTTGTGCTATATTTCTTGGAGATGGAGAATGGTCTGATATTAATTTTGTCTGGAGAAATTCATTATGATTAAATGATAAAGCCACATTCATTTATTAATCAGTTGGTTACAGATAATTCTCGAAATAGAATTTGCCTTTAATTCAAAGTATCTTAATTCATAGACTTTTGCATAACTATTGATTTGTAATAAATGGGAGAGATGTTAAAGAGTATAGGGAGTATGTACATCCTTTTATCTAACTATCTAGCTAGCTAGCTAGCTAGCTCTCTAGCTATCTAGCTGTCTAACTATCTGAATCAGTTCATATCTATCTAGATAGTTATGAGTATATGCCTGATTGGAACATTATTGTAGTTACTTATACGAACATATTCTAAAGTCTTTTTTGCAGACACTATATATATATATATATATATATATATATATATATATATATATATATATATATATATATATGATTCATTGTCTATGGTTTATCAGCATTTTGCAGCCTTTGTAAAGTCAGAATTTATTTTAAATTTTAACATTAACTTTGGAGTTAATAATAATGTGGCGATACAAGTCTAGCTAAGTAACCCTTATCTAGGGGCGAATAGATGGATTCATATCTTTCTCAAAGATATTTGGCCGTATGCGAATAACGAACACAATGGGAACTGGAACTCGACTCTCTTCAACCACAAAGAAAGTTGGTCCTCTGTATCATGCCAGAAAGTGTCCACCCTTCAAATAAACCATCCATCCTTGCAAGGAATATTGCTGTTATATATGGTGTGGTGCTCCCGCTGTACGTCACGAGTCCCTCGGCAAAATGCAGAGACGAATATCTAAGATATTAGGCCCTGATTTGGCATCTAGTCAACAATCGCTATCCCACAGACGTGTTGTGGCCTCCCTCTGTCTCTTCTACAAGTATTTCAACGGTAACTGTTCCGACGATCGACTTTCGCTGGTTCCCGGGCTGCATGATTTTAACTGAGATACCATGCTTGCATCTTGCTCCCAGCCTTTCACTGTCAAAACGGTTAAATGTAACCGTCTATTCTACTCAAACAGCTTCTTCTCTCGCACTTCCCATCTTTGCAACTCCATTTTCCTTTCTTGCTTCCCCGATAACTATAATCTTCAAATATTCAAGTGTAATGTCAATCGACATCTGACACCCTGAGCTTGTTACCCGTCTTTCTCTGTATCCTTTCCACAAACGTTCCCCTTTACTCATGTTCTCATTTCTCTGTAACCCTTGCGTGCTAGTGGCACGCCCGCTTTGCTTGAGGTGAATTACTTAAAAAAAATAGAAAAAAAAAGATCCTTTGTATACATATATCACTCAACAGAGCTGTCAGAATTGTTAGAGGATCTGTGGTACCTCATTCTATCAACTAACGGAGACATAACTCCTTAGAGCACTAGCCTACATTTATTAGAGCAGCAACAAATAGCCAACTGTTGTGGCAAGAGCTGTTACGTTGGTATAGCAGGTCTCTGTATTCTTCCCTTCAAAGTGTGATTAGTTCTGCACAAAGGCTTCATCACAATAATCAAATAATATGTGCTAGTTTCTGGGCTATCGGTTCCTAGGATCTGAGGTGCTTGACCTCCATACTTCGAATACGACTTGAAATAAGGATTTACTAAGCGTTTCTTATATCTGGCAGAAAGCCAAATGTATGGAGTGACGTGGGAATAAACTTAATACTCAGTTGTAACTGTTATAACGAGATAAGCCCTAACTATTGCATTACATCGAAGCGCCTACATATATATATATATATATATATATATATATATATATATATATATATATATATATATATAGTGAGAGAGAGAGAGGGAGGAGGGAGGGAGAGAAAGAAAGAGAAAGAAATTGAAAGACATGTAATTGATCCATCTCCATTTCTCAACAATGTGACGGGGCTTACCGCTGTCTTTTCTACAACTATTTTCATGGCAACTACTCTGATTAGAAATTTCTCCGGAGACCCGAAAACAGGAATTTAAGAGTACTACTAGATTGGCAACTAGGTCGCAAACTTTTACCCTTGAAATAGTTGAATGGAAACATCATTTCTACTTAAGAGTTTCTTTTCTTGCACTTCCGGCAGATGTAACTCCCTACCGTTTTCTTGTTACTCTGATGGCGTCAACGCTCAAAAATTGAAATGCAGTGTCAAGCGCCATTTTCTATCTTCTTGAATACTATCCATCTTTGATCTTTCCCGCAATCCCCCACAATACACAGTCTATTATCTTATATTCACACGCTATAAACCCCTGCGTACTAGTCCCTGGAGCGAAATGATAGAAAAACAATCTATCTATCTATCTATCTATATATATATATATATATATATATATATATATATATATATATATATATGAATATTATTACTATTTTTTTTATTTTAGCTATTGGTATGTAATGATTTATCTTTGATTGTGTTAGATGAATGTTTAAAAGATTTAATCATTTTCACTATTGTAAAATGATTTATATCTAGACTGGCCTTGATTTTCTCATCCATATATGTTTCCCTTAGTTTTGCAACTAAATATAAACTTCTTCTTACCAATAACTAAAATAATAAATCTGACGTTTCATCACCAATCAATACTATTTCACATTTAATAACATTTTTACACACACACACACACACACACATATATATATATATATATATATATATATATACATACATACATTCCATACTAACTATATCGTGAATGAATTTTTCAGAAAAGTTTGACGCTAAAATTAATATTTTGTTGAAATCTGGTTTTCAAAACGATTTACATCTCTCATAAATATGAATATTCTCATTCTAATCAATAAATCTATATCTTAATTTTAGTCCTATTGATGCTAATGTTCACGGTTTCTTTTCATGGACATATTTGCCACTTATTGACCGAGCAGCCAGTACTATTTTCGGTTGAAATGTATAAAATATATCCCTTAGCATTTGTTTTTTTTTAACAAAATAGTTTTACAATGCCCAGTATGTGTTATCGCTTTTCCAGTAACCATGTGGGTTTCCTATTAACACCTTATTTAAAGTCGTATTTAGATCAACATCTCTATTATATGATTAATTACTTTTCGAGTTACATGGGTTATGTATTTTAGTTGTTGCTGCTCTTGGCAATCCTCAGATCCTGTGGCTTCTGTACTTTGATTGCGATAGTGTAACGCCAGTCCACAATGATCAACTAAGGATGGTATTTTCCCAAGATCCTTAGGGCTCTCTCTCTCTCCCCCTCTCTCTCTCTCTCTCTCCAAAAGGCATTGTTAACCAGTTAAGATATTTCTGACCGGGTTTGCCGCCATGTGCAATGTCTTTATGTAAATCTCGATCTGACGAGTCTATGAACATTAAACGATATTGAGAATAGTTATTCTACACTATTTACATTATTCGGAATATTTTCGTCATCTTTGTTGCCATATTCATCACAACATTTCGGCTGTTGCAAGCTCCGGCCTACTTCAGGTGGGTGGAATGTCGAACTGAACCCTTCATTTTGCTCGCTGGGGAAGGCTGATCTAGTTCCACGTACCATATCTACTGCATGTCAGTTATGTCCTATTAATTCACCTCTCAAAGTTCTCCACTGCCTTAACAAGGTATTGAACCCACAGTTCTTTGGGCCCTGTCACTGATTCTAACCAACGCCTTTATTCACTGTGCCATGTGTTCTTAAGGAATATTCTATTCCAAAATTTTTCCCAGTAATAATAATGGTAATCCTAATAGACGTGGGTTTATTTCTTAACCTTTTATCTGTTTTTATCAGTTTTAACATCTTCATCATTATTTTCTCTTCGAATTGCATATTCTGTACATGTTAGTTGTTGGTTCTTTTTGTGGAACTCAAGTGATTTGTTTTTTTATTCTTTGATTGCGATTCTCTCACACCGATCCACAATGTTCAAAATTATCTTTACTAAAATCCACAACTCCTTCAAAGACATTTTAAAATATTGATTCTTAGAAAGTTATTCTATAAAGCTGACAGTCTAGATATTTCTCAACATGTTTGGCGCTATGCATGGCATCGTTATGTATATCTCGATCGGGCGAAACTATCTGGAACATGCCTTGAGTTTTCAGCTTGATGTTATGGTTTAATAGTAATTTGCAGTTTGGAGCGAATATAGCGCTGGTACACCCTATTTTATTGTTGATATAAAAAAAGCGACTATATTCATTTGTCGAGATAATTCACGTGGACTATGTGACTGCCGGTTAGTGACGTCACTTTCTACAGTGACGAAAGTGGTAGCCAATTTCAGTGGGTTTACAAGAGCCAAACCAAGCAGCTTCTTTTTTTTTTATCCCTGACTAAATGTCTCCTCTAGTGCGTTGTACATCTTAGAAGCACATGACACATTTTTCCATTTGCATTATATCTTCCCCATATGTAGAAAGCGATAAATCTCCGAGTAGGAGTCCTTATTTTTGGAAAAGGCAAGTCTCGCCGATTCCATAATGGATGATTTCAACTGGTTTGAATCTAGAGTCCTAAATGTGGCTTCTCCAGAAAGACAGGCGTATTCCCGTAGTATATGTGAAACACTATGTTATTTCACTCTGTTTGTGGTGTAGTTGTATTTATCTATCTCACTCTCTCTCTCTCTCTCTCTATATATATATATATATATATATATATATATATATATATATATATATATATATATATATTAAGAAATGGACAAAGTCCGACAATTTATTGTAGACATTTTTTTTATGTTTAACATTCTTTTTATCGATACAATTATTTAAGTAAATGCTCTGTTTATAATAAACAGTATTAAATAACTGGCCTGAATGTCCGAGAAATTTTCATAGAAAATATTCGTCCTTTGACAGGATTCGAACCTGCATCCTATACGGAACCGTCATTTAGCCTGACGTATCTCACTGCTCGTCCACAAAGGATCGTTAGGCTTGCAAGGTCAAATTTACTGCTAATAAACTTCAATCTTCTATGAATCTCGTACATTCATAACTGCTCATTGGTGTATCAAATGTAACTAAATGACGTCATACATTAAGAAATGGACAAAGTCCAACAATTTATTCAAGACATTAAGAAATTCTGGGGCATTCAGGCCGGTAAATGTTATTTAATACTGTTTATTATAAACAGAGCATTTACTTAAATACTTGTATCTATAAAAAGGATGTTAAACATAAAAAAAATTCTGTAATATATATATATATATATATATATATATATATATATATATATGTATATATAATTATATATATACACAATGTAATTAATATAGATAATTGCAATGCCTCATGTCAGAATATATATATATATATATATATATATATATATATATATATATATATATATATATATATATATATATCCTAATCTGAACTTCTGCCAACATGATAAATTGACAGCATCATCGACGAAGGCTTGACGCATATGTCAACTTGGTTGATGCTAGGAAAAAAAAATTACACTCCAAACGAATTCTGTCACCTTCACGTCCGTTTGAGCTATGATGTATGTGTAAAACCCATAAGCATTGGTCTAGAGCAATTCCCCCTACTGCTTTCGTGCACTTATTTGCGTATCTCTGATCTCTTCTTTTCTCAAGAGTTTAAAACAGCAATGACGTTGTTGATTAAGCTATAATCACATTAGAAATATATTACAATTTGCTAATCGAGATTCATAACCCAAATACGAATTTATTTTCCGAAGAGTGAAGTTTCAATATAAAATATAGCCGGTTGAAATATATATATATATATATGTGAAAATATTGTAGAAAATAGTAAAGAAACTGGTTTGGTAAATAATCCAAAGTTCCTTAGTATTTTTGTTATCATTTTTTTAAAAATAGTGCTCGATACGAAAGTAGAGCATAATTATAATTATTTATTTAAAAATATGATTCACACTCGCTACATAAGAGGTCTGATGTTTCAAAACAAGAGCCGAAAACTTCAAAATAATATTTGAATTAACTTGAGTTAAAGTAGCCTCTGTTCCATCTTCAAGCGAAATTTTTGGGGGAATTACTTATTTCTGAAATTTACGAGTTTTAATAGTATAGTCAGAATTGAAATCAAAAATTTCCATGGTAACATCAAGGGCAGATTGTTTAAAATAGGCAGGGGTGGGGTGTTAATAATTTGTATCAGTATAGAGTTACTTTCATAGATGCCGGGTCAGGGTAAGGTGGGGGTGGCTAAATTTACGACGGAGGAAGTTTTCGCATAGTCAGGCTTGAGCGTCTATGGAGATTTATTTATTTATTTTTATTTTATTCTTTATATATATATATATATATATATATATATATATATATATATATATATATATAGTCATCCACAGAGAGACTGTTCCACCATTTCAAAGACATCCGACTGCTGCAAGCCGGGACCGAAATCCGATCAACGTTGTATTTGTCGGAGAATCTACACCTAAGCAATTGGCGCTTGGCATGGACGGAGGTGAATTTTAAGCGTATTTATTTTTAAATATACAATCCAGTGACTGGGAGAACTCGATTAGTTTTTAACGAATAGTCCTGCATTAATGGCATTAATAGTCACTTTATATATATATATATATATATATATATATAGATAGATAGATAGATAGATAGATAGATAGATAGATATAGATATAGATATAGATATGTATGTAAAGTGACCATATATATATATATATATATATATATATATATATATATATATATATATATATATATATATATGAATATAAATTCCCAAGAGTTTAGATCCAGGTGGAACTAAATGTCCAGGACAAAGTAAGAACACAATATAAAAGACCCAAATACTAATATTCCATGGTTATAACTAATTTCATTGGAATCGTATTCTCGATCCAATTGATCAGACCTACAAATTCTATATATATACATATATATATATATATATATATATATATATATATATATATATATAGCAGTACAACGATTATTACTTACTGTAAATTCCCAATATCCAAGATTTTAGAAATCATTCTTTATTAATATATAAATCAGTAATATGGAAGTTATAATGTTCGTTTTACTATTTGATTATGCTAGTCATAGTCAAGTTAAGGTTTTAGCCACGGAACTTTCACAGACATCAGTCCGGTTGGATACCATATTTTATTTGTCTCCTAGATTGGTTGCCAAGCACATCCTGGGAACTCAGTTTTATTTCCTATTTAACTCATAGCTTGATGGTAAGAGCGAACTTCAACATAGCGTAATGGTTTGCACGCTTGTTTCCTTTGATCAGTGAAATGTGAATTCAATCCTCACTGGCCGCCTCATGAATTCGTCCTTGTGTTGCATGTATGCTACGCTTAGAAAATCAATTAAGACACATCAACATCGTGTAATGGCTAGCAAGCTTGTCTCGCGAGATTTGTGTTCAATCCTCACTGGGTGCCCCATAAATTCAGCCTTCAATTTAATCCCTTCACGTCTTGTAATGATTAGCAATATTGTCTCGCTAGATCATTTTCGACAATAATAAGCTTGATCCTCCCTGGGTGGCCCATACATTCGGTCTTGTGCCACATCATGCACTGCTAAGATAAATCATCGTCGCTTCCTGGTGAGGAGAATGTAATAGATTAATGCATTTTCCATGATTATCTGTGCTAAGCCAAAATTGGAACCCAGCACCCAGATTCTACAATTTAAGTCGATATACCAGCTGCGTAACACGCTCATCAATAGCGTTGATATATACTTAATAAAATTGAAATTGTGGACGGATTAGGTCCGCTCACAGAGGATACAGCAAATATTGGCCGTAAAAATCAATGGTGATGTCTAAAATTCAAATAAAATCCAGAGCATCTGTAACAGCCAGGAGTCAACAAAACTGGAAACGTTTTCCTCGCGTGAATTGTAGTATCAGGTTTAACGTTGCCGGTATTGTGAAGTCTGGTGTCTGAAGTCAGATGACAATAAGCCGGAGATAAAAGACCGGATATAGTCAAGAAATGACAATAGCAAGTCTATAAAATAAATAACGCGTGCAATATTCAGTTCGATATATAAAGTTGTGCATCACACCTGCAATATTTCCATCTCAAATGTAATAATATTGGTCGATTCGGAGAGATGTTCCATAGCTATTCGTCTGTAACCTATTTGCACATTGTTTTCGAAAAGCAAAATCTTACTTATTGCATCGTGTGAAACAAGAGATTGTTTTTTTTTATCCATTCATCCCAATCAAGGCGATAATGCGACTAAGACTCAAGGGGTTACTCGCAGTAAAAGGTAATGAAAATATTTTAGAACGAATCGGAAACCCAACAATAAAAAGCGAACAGGTGATAAACCTGTACTCCAGAATAAAGTACCAGAGATGAGAAAAAATCATCGGGTGATAGGAAAATATATCTTCTTCAACTTAGGTAAAAAAATGAATAAAAATGAAAATGAAATAATATTATTGAGTATATATGCAACAATAGGTGCAT
>OZ010592.1:74678997-74683997 GCA_963932145.1 Acanthosepion lycidas | reverse complement strand
GAATGGAAGACTGGACATTACAAAAAGAAGGAAAATATGGTAACAAATAAAGGAAGAAAGAAAGAAAGAAAGAATGGAGAGCAGTGAAAAAAAGAAGAAAAAAAAAACGCCGACAGCCGGCAGTTGTTAAAAAAAAGACCGAAAACGTAAAAAAAAAAAAAAAAAAAAAAAACGAACGAAAGAAAGAAAGAAAGAAAAAAGAAAGATAAAAATGGTAGAATATTCAATCTTCCCTAGTCTATCATTTTCTCTTGTCAGTAACAGGCAAAATGATACGTTAGCGGAAAGAAATGAACGTGCCGACGCTCCAAACGTCTATTCACCACTCGTTTTGTAAATTGATTTCTTTGCTGAATGCTAAAATGTTTAAGTAATATTTTCATTTACTTGTTCACTCTCAATATTAATCCACAGGAGAAAAATCCAACACTGCAATTTCTAAAAGGATTTGCATGGTCTCTATTGAATCAGCTGCCTTGCAGCTGTTTTCAGTTTTCCCTCAACGTATGGCGATGCTTTTTACAGGTCCCGGAAAGTGACGCTATATTTCCTTTACTCCATTGTAAAATTGTATAATGAAGTACTATGCTGTTATAAGAATATTTCATGTATTTACGCTATTTGAAATTGACTTACAAAAGGAACATTTCCTGTACACTTACTGCCTGTCCAAATAGTACTTACTTAAAACTGATATAATTGAAAACTGAGGATTTCTCAGCAGGTTTTAACTATGTCCGTAAAATAATATATGGTTGAGTCAAAAGAAGTGTCCAGATTATGTTGCATCTTTTAGGTAATTAATTTCATTAGTTTATTTTCTTTTTTAAACTTTTGTTTTGTGGCTTCCTTCTTTAATTATTTCCCTCGAATAAATAGTAAGACAATCAATTCTAATATTGATTTCTACCATCCTTGCCCACGGAAATGTAAAAGGCAAACAATCGGGTGAGATCTCTATAAACCAATCCCGGGGCATTTCCTCTGACTTAACCTATATGCATGCATATGGAGACTAAACTAATCCTGACATTGAAGACGAAACTATTACAGAAATAGTAATGAATACTTTAACTAATTATATTCTACAACAAGAGAAATACTTCATAAATTTCAACCAAACCTAATGTGTCCCAGATGATTTTGCTTCATTTTTTTTTGTATCTATAAGAACTTTTGGCATGAGATAATAGTTTGTCAGCTTGATCAAATTGATTTTCATTAATAAAATGGCATGTAAATCAGCCTACTAAATTCATCTTTCAAATTGCGTTATCCCTATAGTGAATATGATGCTAGTCTTTGATTTGGATTATGAAGAATGTCAAAATCAATATTAACGAGCAAAGTATGACGTTTATTTCCCCAAATACATTAGTTCCTAAATTCTTCTTGAAATTATCTAATGTTCTTATTAGTTATCTATTATAACACCAGCCTAAAAAGAAATATACAGAGGTAACATACTTTATTACTATTTATTTTAGTGGAGGGGCATGCTTCGAAAATTTGACCTTTCCCCCAAACTTGAACACTAAACATTGTTACGAATGGAAATGCAACCCATATATCTCTATTATTTACCAGGGGAAAAACATCGTCAGTTTTATCTCTTATTTGTTTTCATTATTTTTGTTGTTTTTTGTTTTTTGATGTGTGTGGGTGAATGGCGATGTAAACTCCACCAGCTGTTTATTTGCTCAATGTTAAAGGAATTTTAGAAATGTCTTTAAAGCTTACTCAAAGTCTTCATTATTGCTGTATATTTTTACAAACCTATTTATAATGTTTGAAAAGATATACAGAAATATCACAAGCTAGAAGAATATGTCTGTAATCGCTGAAAATTACGTTCTACAGAAACGGCCCATCTCACTATTATAATAAACTTTAATCTCTTTACTTTATTTTACGTTTTTTCCCGCAATTTCGTTTCACTTTTATTTTTTTCAGTAAGATTCACCCTGTACAAGGCCAGGGGAGACACTCGATGTAGAGGCTTACGTGAAGGGGCAGTTTATCTGGATAGGAGGGGAAGATAACAGTTAACTCTAGACTTGAAAAGGTTAAGATTGTAGTGATGGAGGAAATCTCCTGGAAATCTGTTCAACAGGACAGTGTTTCGCAGGAAGAAGCCGTTTGAGTGGAACTTACTTCTCGCCGTTGGAATACTGAGGGAAGTTGGGTGGTTTATTAATATGTAAGTGGCAGGGCTGGTCCTAGACTTAAAATTTAGACATGGCAGAATCAAGGAATGTATTTAGTCCAAACACTTTCCCTGGTAGTAGCGATAAGGCAGTGAGAGATTTGCTATATCAGCTCCTGCGAGAGAGTAATTGGAGAGTGGAAAATATTTCTTCTCCAAAAAAGACTTAAAGGTACGTTTGGACTCTATCAAGACTGGAAATTGAGGATCCGGAAGTATGGAAACAATACGCCATGTTCGACCTCATCTGGCTCTTATAATGGTAGAAAATAGCATGAACAATCAGGTACATGCTGAAATCTTGCATTACCTCCACGATGAGGAGTTATTATTTTTTAAGCATTTTATTCGGTCTATTTTCCACAACCTGGGAAAACAACAGGGACATTTCAGTACTGCGCACGTGCAATCAGTGGAAGCGGACGAGCAATAAATGAACAGTACTAAATAAAATAAGAAGAAGAAGATATCCCATTGTGAATTTGGTGGCATTTTGGTTGTGAGTTCAATCCCTGGGCCGGGCGTTGTCTGCTTCAAGGACGAGCAATAATTAAACAGTACTGAATAAAATAGAACGATATCACTAGACATATGCAGTGTCACTAGAACAGGCTCCCCCTTGGATTAAATAAAGTGATCAGATTTGTAATTCTCTGCTGGTTAACGAGTTCTTAATTATAGTACTGTTGACTTATTGTTCTGCTCGGTCTATGGATTGAACTTGCGTACTCGGACTCAGTGAACCGAATGTTCTCCCGTAGATTGAATAAAGGGTCCGGTTTAGAGTCCCTGTAGGCTACCCAGATCGATATACCCCTGGCGAAGAACGTTGGACGCAACACCCGAAACGCTGCGATAAAAACAATAAAGATAAAAACAATGGTCCGAATGGGAATATTTTGGTTGTGGATAAGCATTGTGCCAGGTTTTATGAACTTGTCTCATCTAAGACGAACAGAATTCGATCAGACAGAGAAAGAAAAAAGGCGAAAATAAATAAGAAAATATCGAAGAAAACCCCCCCCCCCAAAAAAAAAACAGTCATCCACTCATGATCAAGGGAAAATATTTTATCGAATTAGTATTTGTTCAGTTCATAAAATTCTGACATAAATAATCGTGTTCAGATTGACGAGCTCTTGTCTCTAGGGTTAATAATCCAGCAATGCAATAAATTAAAGCATCTCGAATTCACCTCAAAGTCCAAAGGCCAGTTTACAATTGATTTAATAATTTTAATTAAACTCTTAATTATTTTCTCTGTTACTTTTGATTGATGAATAAACAATTATTTCATTTCTTCACAGAATTATTTCCAGCCGACGTCGTTACATTCAGATACGCGTAAATACCCTTGGGAAATGTATAAATCCATTTCAGTAGTAGGAATTGTATGTGGAAAAAATTCATTGTTATTCGAAAACAACTTTGAATGCAAATTTCACTCGCAAAACTTGAGGATTATTCTTGGAATAGAAACATATGTTTACTTGGTAACAAATAATACAAAAATCAATAAAATTATACACAACATTTAAAAAATAAGTTGTATGGATGGATATATGATTTAAAACCAAATTACCACTTCAAAATATTAAGGAGACTTTTCATATGTAAGCGCCATACTAAACGGCATCAAGATCTCATCAACTCACAGTTGAGCTGGCTATATCTAGCCGTAGGTTCTAAGCTAACCGTTTATTTTCCTGTACTTCTCGCTTGTGGAACTCTCCTCTGGTTTCCTACTCTCCGGACAACGTTAATCTGCAAAAATATATATGCAATGTTAATCGCTATCTATTTTTCTTCTGATTACTCTTTCTTCTTCCAACTCATTATTAATGTTCCTGTTCCTAATTCATCTACACTTTGTAACCCATTGTGTCTTAGTGATTCTCATAGGGTAAAACCGATTAAAAAATACTCTTTCCATCTTCAACGACATCTCGCATAAAGGAAACGTGCAGAATTTAAAATTTAAATGCAAAGGCTATCTCTCTCTACTGTCCTCCTTACAAGTATTTCCTCTTCTCTCTTATTATTAATGATTCTCTTGCTAATTCTTTCCCTCGGTGTAATCATTTGTGTCATAATAGCTTTAGTGTCTTAATAGCTTTACTGATATGGATTGAAAAATTGTAGGTGTATAAAACGCACTTTTTACCACAGATATTGATTTTAGAATCATCTTGTGTATTATACACCGAAGTTATGAATAATATGTAGGAAACTACTGACACTTTACTAGTTGTGCATATAGGTGAATATGTAGGAATGAATAGTAGGCTCTACAATGAGTGAGTCATTATTATTAAGAATTTTAAAATGCGTATATATAATAATATTATAATCTGATTTTAGTATTTTATATTACATATAAAAATATTGCGTTACTAACATAAATAGAAATGCATATTATATACAGTACATATGCAATTACACATGTCTATACATATACATTCATAGACACAAATATTTTTATATATGCATATTGTTTATGCACCGTATGTATTAACTCTCACACACAGACTCGCTATTCTCGCTAGAAACAAAATCACTGTTAATATATCATCCTCGCATTGTCAGCGTTAAAGAACAAATTCCCCTAACTGTAGAGCGTACACCACACATTGATAACAATGAATCTAACAGTTTCTAAACATTTTCCTCTTAGTATATTGTTTTTTTTTTTTGTTTTTTTTTGTTAGAGTAGCATTTTTTAAATCAAAATTGACCTCAGCCGTGTTACGGTGAGCAACTAATGCATTCAATATGTTGTCTTGTAAAAGATTAC
>OZ010592.1:74561497-74673997 GCA_963932145.1 Acanthosepion lycidas | reverse complement strand
TCAAAGGTTAGAGTGATTTTCTATAGGTGTGTAAAACATGGTTTTCTGACTTTAAACAAGTTACAATTTTAAATATTGTTAAATCTTCTCATTCTATCAATGCTATATACGTTTCCAACATACATTATAACCTTCCGATTACAGAAATATACATTTTTTTCCTAAGCGTAGCCTACATATTGAATGAAATCTAAAATGTGAGACACACAGTGAGTATCGAATATATATATATATATATATATATATATATATATATATATATATATAGATAGATAGATAGATAGATAGATAGATAGATAGATAGATAGATAGAAAAACCTAGTGAGCCAGACAAACCAACGCAGGCGTCACCTAAGCGTCAGGGAAAGGTCTGCTCTACGGTTGTATTGAGGTCTTTTAGTTAGTTGTTTACTCCTGTTGGTTTTTTTCTTTGGGCTTTACACCTGTATCTGTGTGATTTTTTTTGATAGACTTACATGTTTCTAGCTCTTTCTTTTTTTAAAACCTTTTTTTTTCCCTGGGGATTGATTTGATTATTGGCAAATCAAAAATTCGAGGGTTTTTCGAAACGAGTATAGTTACACACACACACACACACACACACACACACACACACACACACACACACACACACACACACACATATATATATATATATATATATATATATATATTTCGTAGACAGTAATGTTTCGCTGTATCAAAACTAGCGCCTGCTAAATGTATTAGCTAAAACGCCAAAAATAATAATTATGAGATTTCTAATAACGATTAAATAAAAAACTGTGTTACCAAAAACACAAAACATAATTTCTAGGATAATTCAATATACATACCTGAGAATGTTTCTTCTTTACAAAATGTTTTCTTCTTGATTATCTATTTATTGTCTTATTAAAATTCTAATTGACTGTGAATTTCTCATCAGCCGAAATTTAAATTTTACTTTATTTTCGGTACACATCGTAACAGTTTTAAAATAACTGCAACCTTAAGACGTTTATGATTTTAAAAAATGCTGTTTTTTTATGGACTTAAGGGTTACGGCCATATCTTGCTGAAACATCAGTTCTCCTTGGATCACTGAAGTTAAGCAATGTAGAACTTGGTCAGTACATAGATGGTTGGTTGGTCGGGAATATCTAGTGTTATAAGATTGGATCTGTGTGTTGTTTAATAGAAAATGTTTCGGAATGTGAATTCAGAGAGCCGGGTTCGAATACAAGTCGGGATCGTTATATTTACTTATGTGTTAATATCGTTGATAAAGGTATGTATCTATCACTGCTACACCTACTTATTTGTTTAAATAGTAAGACTTCTGTTATAAAATAATTATTACATCCAAAAATATATTACAATCGAGAAATCTTTTTCATGTCTAAATAAGGTAAAACAGGTAGTTAAACCATAAAATACAAATCAATAATACATAAAAAAAAATATGTATATGAGCGGAGATAGATTGTTTGTGATTTTTTATGCTTACTTGGGTAAATTAATGGAGTGTTTACTCGTTGCAATCTCCAAGGTTTTGAATATTGCTTAATTCTATTACAACTGCTTTATGGTGGATATACTACGAAGAAATCGTATTTTAAGTGTCGCAAAACGCGAACATTGTCTACACGAAAAATTAAAAAAAAATACAAAAACGAAACAAAAAACAACAACAATAAAAATACGGAACAGGTGGAAATGCGAAGTGTGCGAAACTTGGAGCGCTGAGATTGAAGATAAAGTTTACAATTGATTTTCTCTGAGATCTAGCTCTCCAATCTGTAGAACTTAAAACAATCTCGCGAATATTTAAAAAATAACTGACACTAATACAATATCGAACACGTCAGAAAATATAAAGAAATAAATCGAAAATAATCCTACATAGGTAAATGGTACCTACTTTTTTGTTTTCAAAATAAAGGGTACTATGGGTACATCGTCGCCATTTCTTAATTTCGGGTATGTGCGTTGTTGTTTTTTTGTTTTTTTTATTTTGTCGAGTTGTACAGTATAGTAAGGTCACATGCATATGTCTATGAGAAAAAGAGAATCCTGACACATATCACTCCGCCAGAAATTTGCAAACCACATGTTGTACTGCTTGACATACGCGCTGGAAACGGCAATACTAACAATTCATAGTGTTTCGGTGTCAATCTGAAGACAGAGCAGATGATTCGGAAAGAGTTCGTGGAGTCTAATAGTGATAACGAATGAACGGCAACTCGGAAAACTCCCACTGGTCGTTGTGATAATTTGTTGTCAAGTCCCCAGGCTCAACACGGAGGTCTACATAAAGTGCTGTCTACGTCACGTGCTGTCTACACCAAGTGCTGGCTTGGATCAAGTGCTGCCCTGGATCAAGTGTCTGGCTGCTAAACGACACAATATCTGGAAACAGGATTCTGCACAATGCCACACAAAAAGAAGAACCTAGTCATGGATTTCAGACAATTTCTGAGACCACATCACCTCTTATATCTGGTCATCTAACTCCCCAGACTGCAACTCATTTTTTTATGCTTGGGGCGCAGTTGAGTGAAGGACAAAAAAATCTCCTTGTGATACAAAATAGGAAATGAAGACAAGGATTGTGGCAGCATTGACCAATTTAAAGAAGTTGACCGTCCAGGAGAATTGCAGAATATTTCCATGTCGTATGGAGGCCACTGTGGACACCATTGCCGATTTTATTGAATTTTATTGGATAATCTTTAGTATTCCAAGATATTTTTGTACAATTTGTCTAATTTTAATAAATCTGTTAAAATAAGATGTTAGTATCATTTTCATTTTTGCGTAATTTAGACGACAATATATCCATCGCACCCTGTCAAAACTCCCACTATTCTCTGTTTACATTAGTTTTAATGAAATTACATGGTTTGGGATGTGGTGCTGATGTTAAGATAATTAATTGGGTTGCTTTTTCGATGGTTTTGAGTCCATAATTTATTTCTCTTAGCCGGGATCACACCTAAAGCTAATCTGAAGCTAACCTACTTTTTAAGCCCCAAAATATAGGTGGAATTTGATGGATTCCTGGATAAATCTGCGTCGATGAACGGAACAGCTTAGGGGCCATAATTTGATCCCGGTTCCCCGATTCTGTTTCAGGTGCCGATAACCGCAATGCTATATGCATGTTTATGATACCTCCTCTAAATAGGTATTTTGGTTTCTACCCTGCAGTGTCTTTCCCAGACGCAAACATGCGACGCTATCCCTACACTATCACTATTTCCATATTTCACACATTACGATATTTTAGAGTTTTGACACTTTATGCTACGTGTACGAAGTCGAACCCCAATAAGTATCTCCATATTCCACTTGTAAGGAGGATTTTCCACTTTTTTTCCTGCTGGTTTAGGAACAAATTCTGCGTGGAAGATACCACATACAATACAATATTAGCCTCTTTAACTGAAATTCCAAAACTCATTTAACGTCCATATACGGATAATCATAAACTTCTTTTTAATATTCATATGATACACATCATTCAGTAGCGATCTATCTTGAGGTGCTCTTGAGTATTAAATAAACATTAGTAGAAAAATCGTTATAATATACCCCAGTATAATGTTATACTCGATTAAAAATTCATAAGGTTTTAATAACAGTTAAAAAAGAAAACAAATAACACATTTTCTAAAGCAGTCACTAGATCTGGACTCTGGCCATAAAAGATTTGACCTTAGGAAAACAAGATAAATTCAGAAGTAGCCCACCTGGCGAGGAAATTTATAAGGTACGTTGAAGTTTACTCGAATAATTATTGATCCGATTTTAGTGTCTCGAAATGATATTGGATCGACAAAAGCACAAAAGACCAAAAGCAATTTCGTCTCTGACTGGTTTTTGTCCTCAACTTGGACGTCTAAAAGGCCAATATCGATTTCTAGATTTTGTGGGTGTTGGTTAACTGAGAAATAAGTCGACCAAACTTCACCCTTGAACGTCTTTTGACAAATGATTCTTGGCAATGAGTCTTTTGTACATAAGAAATGGCGCGGTCGCGTCTTTCTTCGCCTTTCCTCATCATTCCGCCAAGCACCGTAGCAACACAAATACCATTGTCACAAAACACCAAAAGGATTGGTACGTAGCCATATATTACAAGATATGAATATACTCTTACTTACACACAAATCAAACTTAGATACTTTCCTAATGAAGCACTTATTTATTTAATTCATAGACATACAATTTCAGGCTAAATAAGGATTTACCAATATACGAACATTTTTGACGTAAGACACTCATTTTCCGAACATACTACTTATCCGAGAATGATAATGAACAAGACTTTATTGAGTGGAACGTGCGCAGTATCGCCTCGCTCAAAACTTAGAAAGTCTTTTATCGATATTTAAATAAAAATAAGAAGTTCGAATAGCAGTGGAAATAGCTGTTTACTTACAAGAAAATATTTCTCATTCATTGACCGAGCAGCCAGTATTGATTTCGGTTGAAATTCATAAAATCTTTCTCTTATATTTTTTTTCTCCATAAAAAAAATATTTCTCAATTCCACTAGGATCTTTTCAGTATCGATCGCGGTTTCCTTCGTAAATTTTTGTTTGTGCAGAAGTGGTGTAGAATGTTAACATCTTTATTATGACATTATTTTCTCATCAAGTTACATGTGCTCTCTTTTTTAGCTGTTGGTGTTGTTGGTAGTTATCAAGTACCGTTGTTTCTGTCATTTTGTACAGTTATTTGTAATTCTGTAACGCCAGTCCATAATATTCAATGCAGAAAGAACTTTGCCAAGATCCACAGGCTTTTACGTCCCTTTTTTACACTATTGATCCAAAGTTTTCATTAACTATTGAATATTATTTAATGGGAAATTTAGTATTAGCCGTTTCCCTATAGGGAAACATTTGGCATTCATTGACCGAGCTGCCTGTTCTGCTTTCGGCTGAAATTTATAAAATCTTTCTCTAAAATCATTTTTTTAGGAAAACTCATTTATTCAAATCCTGTAGTTTTTATCATTCTTTCAAGTATTCATGGGGGTTTCCTTCTTAACATTTTATTTGACGTGGGGCAAACATCTTGATTATGTTATTATTTTCTCTTCGAGTTAGATGTGCTATCTGTTTTAGTTGTTGCTGCTGTCGGTCTCATCTAGTGATGTGGTTTCTGTAGCGCCACTCCACAATGTACAAAAAAGATGATATTTAACAATATCTTCAGGATTTATTCGTTCAAAACCCTTTTTCTCTAATGAAGCGGTTGTATACAGATGACAGTTTATATATTTCTGGAAAGAATTAGCCCCATGTACGACATCGATATGAAAGTTTCGATTTCACGAGGTTATTTAAGAACATGACTCATGTTTAGATGTTTTGGTTTCAAAGCAATTTGCAGTTTTACGCCAAACTTTCTATGTCATGGCCAAACTTTCTATGTCATGGCCAAACTTTCTATGTCATAGCTTGTTGTATATTTTTTATCTCATATTTAATGTGTTAAATATACTATTTGAAAAGGGAATTTAACCAGAACCGCCTCATTCAAATTATATAGTATGGCCTGAACATATTTTTGAAGGTAAATAAAAGTGTTTTCGTTTTTACTGTCCTATCTGTGCGATGTCTCCTCTGGACGTAGGCGATCATGGCTCTCTACAACTTCCTACCGATTTCATCTCTTAATAAACGTCGGCTTTCTGTTATTTATCCTAAACCCTTCTCTTCCATTCATTTACTCAAGTTGATTGTGTATGTTACGAGTTGTTTCCTCTGTTCTCTGAGTATCAGATTTTCCAAGCCCTCCTTCTTCATTATATGCCTCCAGTAACCTCAACTGTCACTTCCTGATGTTATGTATCAGTTTCATTTTAGTTTCCATTTTCTCCAAAATATCGTCGTTGCTCGCATGTTGGTATCCTTCAGGAGATTCAAATGTCTCTTATTGAATTTAGTGACATGTTAATTCAATCCCTTGGCCGGGAAGTGCAGAATTAAACTCAGAGGAAACAGGGCGAGCAAGAAATGAGAAGATGGATATCATAACTAGACCAGATAGTCATTGAAAGCCGAATGAAAAAGATGCTACCTCTTAGACTAAGGAAAATCGTTCAGCTCAAAATTCCCTGAATGTTACCCTGATTTTCAAGCACATGGTTGGTTGGTTGATTTTGTTTAACGGAATATCAAACTATATGAGTTATTTAATGTCGAAATTTAAAAATTTTGAAAGCGATTTTATGCCTTCAACTACAGATAAAAATTTATTGATGGTCATTTTGCTATTAAATATATTGTTGGTAATTTCTATTCGGAAATATTTTGCTGGTTATTTTCCCTTCAAATATTTATTGTAGTTAATTTTACGATAAATAAGTATTTTTCCTAATTTTTTTTTTACTCTAAATGAGTATTGTTACTAATTTTTTTTTATATATAAGAATATATTGCGGGTATTTTTTTACTATAAAATGTATTTTTATACGTTCGTAGTGTCTTGTTTCTATTTGGGGATGCACTCTTAGTCCATAGCTGGGACCATACCAGGTGCTACTACTTCGGGTCAGAGAGGATCTAGTAACAACAGCAGTTAATAGGTGATGTCACGTTCTTCAAAATCTCCAATCTCCAGATCAGAGATCTTGCAGCCGAATTTAGTTAATCAAGATATGAATGATTAGATAAACAACTAATTTGCATAATCTATATATTTTTTTGTTTTCTCGTCAAAAATAGATTGTCCACAGTTCTCTGCCATACCTAATTCTCCATCTCGATTCCTTTCAGGATATAAGCAATCGTGGCTCTTCAAGACTTCCTCTTTTGTTTAGCTCATTGATTTCTACATTACCTCTTTGTTTATGTCCAAACATACATTTACATACAACCGTTATTCATTTAATCGATGTTTCATTCTGTCTTTGTTGCTTTCAATATTACAAATTATCCCGAACCACTTTTTTCATTATATGTTCTATAGATGTCTCCATCTGATTTAAAAAAAAAAATTAAATGTAGTTTTCATTTCCAATTTTCTCAAAACGTCCAAATTATCCACATGTACAGTCGATGGTTTTCACGCCGTCCCTCTGGAGTACAATATTTCTACTGTCGTAATTCTTTTTTCATCTCGGCAAAGATTATCCATTATAAACTGATCAAATAAAAGGACAGTTCAGCACTACTTTCAAGATATATTCTTCTTTCGGAAATATGACAATAAGAATGTAACGAAATATTCTTTGAACATAGGATACATTCTAATTGTTATACAACCCAATAGACAACCTAATGAAATTACGACGCATTCAATTTATTTCTCTAGGAAAATTAGATTACATGGCTGTTGATATTTATTGATTGCCTTATCCTTTCAGAAAGTAAACGATCATAGCTCTCCACTGTTTTCTATAATGTTTCAATATCTAACAACTGATATGCAGTCTTGAAAAGATAGTATTGTGAGACCGGAACTACCTACACAATAGACTCTTCCAGGTCTTTATTAAGTATGCGACACAACACTATACAGAGAGACAGTGAGAGTCGAGTACGACTACCAGTATTGGACACTAACATATAGTAAGCTCCGCTTCCACTATCTCTGTAACCTGTTGTTAATATATCTTTCTTACATCTAATCCGTGTTCCGTGTTTTCCTTCTGTGGTCCCGACTTTGGCCCCACATCAGATAGTGAAGTTGTTTCCTCCAAGATTTTGAATTCCCAGAGGTTCTCCGTGAAAAAAAGTGTACCTCAAGACTGAAGAGCCCAGTCACCAGAAATAAATATCTGGACACTCGAATTCTGTTTATCATGCTTTTAGATTGATAAATTTGTTTTTTGTACAGTTTATCAACCTTTTCATGTTATATATAAAGACAGCAGATATTTTTAGATTGTAATAATTTTGGGGAAATGATATTGATTTACACATGCAAGTCCTAACAATTAAACCATAAGCGAGGAGAGAAGCAGTGGATTCAAAGCTTTCCTAATGATATTTGCGCGTAATTGAATAAAAGGAACCAGACTGGAATTGAAATTCGATACTGATCACCAATTTCGAGTCATTATGCATTAACAGCACATGTTCATCTTAACTTAAACCTCCCGGTTATGACTATGATCTACATCCGAGAGTAAGGCCTCTGATTAGAAGATTTGAAGAGTGTGAAACACCTCTTAATTACTATTATTCACAGGCCCACCCCGAGCCGGGGTGGTAGCACCGGTTAGGGTTACAGCTATAGTTAATCCGCAAACTAATGTCAAAACACTGTGAATGTATGAAAAATTGATTTTAATAATAATAATACCAGCAGGTAATATTTGAAAAAATATACCAGCAACAAATTTTACTCTTGACAAAAAGATCTTTACAAATATATGTCAATGCGACCTGATCTACAAATTGATTTGTTACAAAGAATAATTTTATATTAATATTATACCTATCTTAAAATTCTTGTTGTCATTATATAAGTCATTGAGGTTGATATGCCACAAATTAAAATAAACCTAACCAAACCAAGTTCCCAGTTGCTACTATTCCCGAGCGAACCTCATTCTAGGTACTAAGGCCGACGGTAACTTCGGTGATGGTACGAGGACTACGGTTTCTACATGATATGGCTACAAATCGAACTATTTATAGTAAGATCTTTCATTGATTAGGTCCAACGAAGAGACAATTACAAAAAATTAGTGAAATCAGGAAAACGTTTTTTTTTCTCAGAAAAAATCAAAATTGAAAAATGCATTTAAAATAATTTCTTGTATAACTTGAAATCTCTATCTATAAAAGGCAGGATGTATCTGTGTGTTTGTTTGTGTGCGTGCGTGTGTGTGTGTGTGTGTGTGTGTGTGTGTGTGTGTGTGTGTGTGTGTGTGTGACGAATGCACGGCCGCAATTTTCGACGGATTTGCACCAAAATTTACATGCGCATGCTCCAAGTTAGCGGGAAGGCCAAGACCGACGTTGCATTTCCCAACTCCCATCGATAGTGGAAATAATCGATTTTTTCATCCTTCTACGGCAGTTTTCATGTAGTTTGCGGCCATTTTCTACTGGTCAGAGTGAGAGCCTATAGCTGGCTGCCACGAAGAGGCAGGAAGATTCTATTGGCCAGCGTGAGAGCCAACAGATGACTGACACGAATGTTAAAAAAATCGATAGCTGCATTCGTCACAAGCGGGAAAAATTTAAATCTGCTTGGCACTTTACTCCGATTGGCTCATTCGCTTGCTTAAAGTCAACGTTGATTCTGATTCGACAGAACTTAATTGGGTGTGAAATGTATTTGTTGTTAACATTCTTTTTTCATTCGGTTTTTCCCGTTACGAGTCCTTTTTTTAAAGCTTATCGTTTTGTATTCATTTTGTTTAGTTCTTTTTTCGTAACAGATTTAATGTTTAGTATAGAGCTTAGGACAAATTCGCAGTGTGAGACAGGCAAGAAGTAAGGCATGTAGCAACATCAGCACTTCTTTAAAGGCAAGGAAGGGCAAAAATATTTTATGTCAAGTGACAGCGATTGTTGTATGAGTCGAACGATTTTTGAATCAAGCCCGGGCAACGCCGGGTCATGCTGCTAGTTAAATTATATACATTGTTAGGAGCATTAAAGTTTGATAAATTTTCTGGGTGGGGACTACGTAAAAATTCTGGAAATAATTTTTTTCAGATTAACACAAATTACCCCTTCCTGTACTGACACAGTTGGTTAGAATCGGCATTGGGCTGCGGAGTAGGACGATACTTGCTCCTCTTCCCGACTACTCTGGCAATAGACTGCTCCTATTTACAAATATGGCAAATAGACAGATTTAAGTAGTATTTTAATGACGCGTTTTTTTTAGTTCTTTTTTTGTGTATTTAATAAGCCTCTTCTTCTTTTTTTATTCTCCCTAGTCATCTGTCAATTCGATACTCTATCTACGGCCGTCCTCATTCTTGGCTATATTGAACAAAGACAACATTACAACCCATTGCAAGTAAAGTTGTGTCACTGTGTTGTGCCAGAAAATCTACCATTCACCCCTGCATTAAATACTGCCGCCATATCTGGTCCGGTGCTATTGCTATTTATCTAGAATTTCTTGATGGAATTCAAATAAGTATCTGCAATGTAAACGATCCTTACTTGCAATCTCGACTTTGCCTACCTCTGTCATTTCTACAACTATTTTCATGACATCTACTCTGACAATTTTTCCGTGTTACTCCGATTACATGAATTTAAACGTGCTTAAATGTTATACTAGATTGGCATCCTAGATACCAACCTAGTATAACGTTTATTGGCGTACCTCGAGGTGGTGTAATGGTTGGCAAGCTTGTCTGGCTAGAACAATTACGACTGAGTAGTGAGTTCGATTCTCACTGGGTGCCCCATACTTTCGGCCTTGTGCCACATCTAAGCTGCGCTTGGAAAATCACTAGTATAACGTTTATTGTTGAAATAGCTAAATGCAACTGAAACGTGTACCCCCCAACATTTCTTCTCGCACTTCTCACCTGTGAAAATCCCTTCTGTTTAATTGCTAAGTATGAATATCACGTCAATCATCATCATCTCTCTTCTTGAATCCCGTTCATCATATATCCATTCCTGAATCCTCGCTTTACTCAGTATTACTTTCACTTGCTGTAACTCTATGTCTACTAGTGACATTTCCGCCTTACTTTGAATGAAATGATTAAAAACACAAATAAATAAATACTGATTTATTGATATTTGTTTTTTACGTCCTATCAAATCTTTGTCGGTTTTTTTTAATGTCCAACCAAATTTTTTATTGTAATTCTTTTTGGGGTGTAAATATTGAATTCACGCTTATTGAGAACGAACAAATATTTGTCCAGATAAAGTTCTTACTATTTAACCGATAGTTGGGGGAAACTGATGGATTTTGGTTTTTCCCAAAATTATTTGAGCCTAAGAGAATATACGCATCCCGACTTGAATTTAACCTCATTTCTCCGATTACTCATTCTGATCTTTTATCTATTGTCCCACTCCTACACGTTTCATCAGAACCAAAACTAATTAGTCTTTATCATTTTAGAAGTGGGGCCCTGTTCATAATATGAACAGAGTGTCTAATCTATAACTCACTTTTTAAAAACTTATCTCTATTCTGATTCTTCTGTTGAACATCTAATCGGTGTCATATAGCTATCAACCAAACACCTGTGATTCTATTTAAACCTGAACCTATTTGCATCTATAATTGAATCGGACTCCACTATTATCTTCTAATATGAATATTCTCTGAAGCAAGATAATATGAATATTTAAATTTCGTTGACGAGCAAGTATACTTTGTTTTTAAAATGTAAGAGAAATATATTCTTTTAAATTTTATTTACGTTAAAATGTCATTTAATATTTTATGAAATTACTGTAACCTAGAAAGTGTTACTGAATAAGGAATAACCCAAACGGAAGTTGGAAATGAAATCTAATTTTTATAACGTCAACAAAATACAACACTCGCCAGCGCAGTGAAGTAGGTAAACCACTGCTAGTGGTGCACTATTTAGACAGTATATTACCCCCACTTACAATAGTGTCTAACGTATTTATGAGTATTGGGACATATCCATTAGTTTTCATGGGTAGGCATATAACAGACATGATTACTTTAGTAAATGTAGAGTAAGGAAGGACTTTGTTTTAGCATTTTCTTCCCGCTTTTCACTCTTTATGTTTATGAAAACAACTTTTTACTACTTATATTGTTTGGACTGTTGTCTTTATTGTTATATTCACGAGGTTTCAGCCGTTGTACGATCCAGACTTCGTCAGGTGATATATATATATATATATATATATATATATATATATATATATATATATATATAAGCATTTCACACCAAGCACGCCACTAGGACGCAAGGGGTTACAGAAAATTTAGAGCAAGATCAGATAGGAGTGATAGAAGAAAGGATGAGGGTAGTGGATAGATCAAAGCAACTGGAGATGTCGATTGACATTACATTTGAATAGCTGGAGATTATAGCTCTCAGGGAAACTGGAATAGGGAAGGGAGTTCCACAGGTGAGAGGTGCGAGACATGAAGCTATTGGAGTAGAAGAGACGGTTATATTTAGGAGTTTCAACAGTAAAGGGGTGAGAGCGGGATGCCAGCTTCGTAGGGCGCTTGAACTCATGACGACTAGGAACCAGCGAATGTAGCTCCTCGGAGCAATTTCCATGAAAGTATTTGTAGAACAGACAGAGGGAGGCGACGTCGCGTCTGTGAGAAAGTGAATGCAGACGAGATGCCAGAGCAGGGCCAACTACATTGCATATCCTCCTCTGGAGCCTATCAAGAACCCCGAGGCAAACAGAAGGGGCTCCAGACCATATATGGCAGCAATACTCAATGCAAGGAGGAATTGTTTATTTGTAGATCTGGAGGATCGATTCCGGGGAGAAAATTTCCTGGCGCGGCAGATGGAGCCAACTTTCCTTGCGGTGGATAAGTCGGGATTTTTTAAACCGAACCCTTTATTTAGTCTACTGGGGTAGATTGTTTTCGTTCCATAACTTTTCTAGATGTTTCAGTTATTTTACTTTAGTAACTCAACTCTCCAAGTTTTTGTTCAACTATTCTATGGGCAGGGATTGAAACCCCAACTCCTTCTGTCAAATCACTCGATTACTTCAGCCAACGCTTTTATCTATTTGTCCATGTTCCCTCAGTACCTAGAGAGTTGAGTTACTAATACTGATACTGATATATCCAGAAAAGAGATGGCAAGTGGAACTAGAACAAACTACCCATTGTGGACTAAATAAAGAGTTTGGTTAAAAAGTCCAACATATATCACCTGAAGAAGGCCACAGCGTACGATGACCGAAACTTCGTAAATATGACAGTAACGATGAGGACAACAGTTCGAACAATGTAAATAGTTACAATATCTTATCACAGAAGTATAGACTGTTGAAAACAGCTTTGCTTCGGGGATTTTCTTAACTCTTAAAAAGAGCAACGGATCAATTGTCCTTTCATCAGGATAAGCCGATATCATTAATGGGTGATGTGATTCACTCTTTACATCGTCTATTCAGGATTTTGGTATAAATGATATTTTTCAGGATTTATGATGGTACTATTTTCTAAGATTCAGGAGGTTGCATTAATTTCTAGAGAATATGCTTGCACATAAACTTGGAAGGACACGCCAAAGATGGTCCAATATCTTGATACATAACTCTTGAAAAGAAAAGATGGTATCTTGCTGCAAAGTATGCACCGACCGATTTGTATAGAATGCTTCAATATGTATAGCACTGTTAAGGAATGATAAATTGAAGGACAAGAAAATGGTATTATTTTGCGTTTCATAACTTTTATAATTTAAAACACTTGAAATATAATTTTCATAGTTATTTTATTAATATGAAAATTCGATACATTGGTCGGCTCCCTTTACCGCTTTAATAAGTCCCCGACCCTTTCTGCTATACTCTAGCTTTATAAGAGCCAAACCAGATCAAAAATGGAGTACTGTTCTCATATTTGGGCGGGAGCTGCCCAGACGTCACATACCAGCCTTGATAGACTCTAAAACATGTCTCTGAGCCATTGCGAGTAACGAATTATTCTCCACTCTCCAATCGCTCCCCCAGAGGTGGTATGTGCATGCCCCCTGCTACTCTATCTCTATTCCACTGAAAGTGGTCGGACAAAGACATTCCCTTGCCCTGGAAATTCAAACCTTCACGGCAAGACATGACATGCTACTTATATAGTAGGAAACCATCCACGTTTCCCCCGTATTCCATTGGTGAGAAATAAGTTCCACTCGAACAGCTTCCTCTACATTCCCCGATCACTATTCTTAAGCTGTTCAAGGCTAGGGTTTACCGTTTTTGTTCAATCCACACATATTGACTCCTAACATAACCCTCTACCTTGAGTGGATCCCAGGGCTTGTAAATGAGGAATCTTACTTTAGAACCGTTTCCTGTCATTTAAAGATATAATATCCACACGTGGCTTTGTCAATAGACCCTAAAGTATTTGTGTTTGTTTACGAGAACAAACTTATAAAAGCATGAATTATTGGACATACGTTTTCCTTAAATAGATGTTATTTTCTCACCTTTTTATTATTAGTCTTTACTCAGGTAATTACACACGACAGATGGTCATGATTTTCCCATACTTCTTATTCAAAACTGCTTTAATAAAATGATTGTAAGACAAGCACAACGATAAAATTAATATTCTTTCTATTAATTCATGTGATTAAATGTACTGCTGATGTTGAAATCTTTCTTTAATAAATTGATCAATCGCATTATAATTGTTTATTGATTTATTTGTCACAATCAAATAAAATGTATTAGCTGTACCCGCCATTGTTAATGCACTTGCCTTCGGAAGTATTTTTAGAAATTTCACCTTCCATCATACTCGAGGAAGCTGAAGTCTTTTCAAGAGTACAACGACGTAAACTTTGTAATAAAACACAACGAACTGAAGAAAATATTAGAAATTATATTTTCTACACACGACGTGTGAAAGAACGTGAGATACTCTACCCTCGTCAGCCGCCAACCAAGGGACGTAACACAGTTTCGATGACTAATGTGGTACTGCCAGCCCTGGCGCCGCCATTAGATTTTGACGGCGGAGAGGGATCGTGTTTTTTTTTCCTTTTTTTTGTACACTGTTAAAATTAATATAAAATAAAAAAGTGCATATCACACTATCTATCAAAAAGGATCTGAAAAAAATTATTTAAGTCTATAAAGATTTCCTTGTGTCAGTAGAAAATTTGACCGGTAGGATGCGATATACTTATATATACGTTGTATTACGATATTATTATTGCAAATTAAATTATTTTGTACGGGCTGACTGTTGACCGTGACGAGGTCGATCTTGGCATTTTTCTTTTTAAGGTTTTCGTTGCTCTAGTAGTTGAATCATGTTTTACTCGCATTTCTTCACATACTTTGAACTATTTTCGAAACATGTTGCCATACTTTATTACTGAATAAGATTTCTTAATTCTTTCATACTATTTGACATAGATCATCATCCAGTCTTCTGTATCGTTATTTATTATCGTTATTTTCCGATTGTTGTCGATTTACAAGAGATTTCGAGTTGAACTAATCGTCTGCCTCCTTCAGAATAGGCACATACCCGCGACCAATATCAAACTTGGGATGACGCATGCGCTTGCAAAGTCTTTCTTGTTCTGACATCCATTCGCTTAATGACAGCTATGGTCCAATTAAGGATGTTGAAACTGTATTTCACCGCAGGAACAGTCTTTTTTTTTAAATTCAAGTCGGTATTCAATACTAAATATGTTTATTCTTAGCTTCTCCTTCATTTGTATATACTATATTCCATCTTCGCTGATTCCTAGGTACCTATAGGTTTATTCTTGTTCCAGTTCCTTAATATTTTTGACAAAATCTAGATATATGGAGTGTATTTCTGCATTCTCCCTTTCTTGAATGCTACTTATATACATTTATCTAAGGCGAAATTCGTATCTATGCCGTCATGGAAACACTTTACAGTATTGAGGCGACCCTTCAACTCATTGTTGTCTCTGGCAGAGAATTTGAGAATCCACGTTGAGTATATAATTGAACAATATCTTGTTTACATTGTATCCATAGCTAGTATTGTTTAGTTTATGCGTATAGAGATTAAGGATAGACAAAACACGTATGACAGCGAGTCTTCTTAAAAGATTCCTCGTCAGATATTTAGGTGATTGGAGGTGACAGAGCCTCGGGTTAGATTTAGGTAAAATGTGGCTTTCCACATTACCATTCTGTGTTTAAGGAAATTTACTACTGCCGAGGAGACTTTGTAATTTTCCAAAGTCTTCAGTATCCAAGCGTGACAGACTATCAAAAGCTTTCAGGTAATCTACGTGCTGAGATTTCTACCTCTTTTCCTGAAATTTTTCAGGATCATTTTAGTAATAAATAGCTTAACCCTGCAGCAGTAAACTTCTCCTCTACCCTTATATTCCAGGCGAAGAAAGATGTTTTCTTCGAGAAAAGATTAGTACGGTTCGTTAGGACATACGTGTATACGAGGTGGATAGACATATTATTGGCCTATAATTTTCCGTATCATCTGTTTCATTCGATTTTTGGTATGAGATAAGTAATACATTCAATGAGCTACTCTGGGACTTCATTTGGATTATTAATAAGCATTTATAACGTTTTTACAAGGGTTTTAATGATTGGTGACAAACAATAGGGACAACAATTCTGTATATTGTCATTTCGTGGCGATGTCTATTTTTTTGAATTTCGTTAGAGCTTTCCTAAGATTAGTGGTGGTTATATTTTTCTATTCTTGTACAGGTTTATTCATAATGCTTTCTTCTTCTTGGATCAGCTATGCATTGAAGTTATGTTCCTTTGGGCAACTCCAAATATTGTCCCAAAACTTCTGCACTTTTTCAATAGATGGGCGTTTGAAATATCTTATTTTGACAATAGAGCCTATAACGCTTTTCATATCGTATTTCTTACTGTTTCTTTAACTGCAGTTTCTGCTTTAGATTTTCTTTGATTCGTGGAAGGCCATTTAGCCATTTAATCTTCCTGCATTTACGTCTTGAGATCACATCTAGTACCCATAATGCACTTCTGATTACCTCTCTTTCACTCTTCTGTTTTGCCTTCAAAACTGGTTCTTTTACTCTGTTGTTTTATCTTTTCATTGTCTTCCCCCAAAGCTTCTCAGAACTTTCTAAAGCTGTTACGTATATGACATTATTTACGTTTGTGGTGTTTTCCACTGTTTTTTTTCCCCGTTAACAGTGTTTTCAGTGCAGCGTTATCTATTAGCGAAATATGTTTATTGGAATTTGTCATATGATTTTTTGAGACATAGTCTCTGTCTGACATTTTTGTGCGAGTTACTTTGTTGAGTACTTCAATGATGTGGTTTTTTGCTTCGGTGATTTCACCTCTGTTGTTTTCAAAGAATTCTGAACTTATGTCTTTTGACTCATCATCACTGACATAATCTGAAAAACTGCAGTTGTTTATGTCTCAGGTAGATTTTTCAGTTTTATTCCCTGAGACATTATTATTCCATATCTAATTTATTTTAGATTTTACCTCATCCTCTGTCATATTATTTATTTCCAATCTCATTTCTTTATTGTTTGAGTCATGTGTTATTGTATTATGTCTTGTGGCATAATTATGGCAAAATTGCTTCTTTTAAAGGTACCGGTACGCTGCGAGCAAAAATGAGGGAAAAATTGATTTAGTATTATAATGAATGATTGGTTAAAATTTGACCAATTACTGATTTTGTATCAAAGAAACATGTGAGCAAGTTCACGACCGAAAAATTCAAAGTGATGACTGCGAATGTTAAATTGTCTCATAGAAAAGCAGTATTGATTTACTAGCCAATCACAGACGAATAAATTCTGGACGTGGAAAAGCATAGCAGTCGCTACAATGACTTTTATTTTATCTTATGTATTTCTGCATTTGTATGTCATTTATTTCGCACGATGTTCATGTTTGAATTGAGACAGGGTCTTATACGATTTCCTACCATAGTTCTCCATATTTGGTAAGTTTGATTCGTGATGTTCTTTAGTGGATTTTGAAATACGGTGAAAAAGGATGTCATGACTTCTTAATATACTTCGCGAGGCCATATCGTTCGCCTTCTTTTTATTATTATATTCGGCATCGAGTCACTTGAGATTAGAAATAGTCCGGGTTTGTTGACCAGGTATCTCATTCTTGTTGGAGGAGTTTCTTCCTGTGAGAGATTTTCCTGTCTCAGACTTGTTACTCGCTGAGTAGGCCGCCCTTGTTGACCCGGATGACAGCTGATCCGGTATGAGTATTTGTTTGTATGTATTGAGATTTGAAACATTTTGTTGACCGCCAAGAGATAATTATTTTCAAGATAGCAACTCTAGTTCGACTGTCGAACAAGACTAAAGAGTTTATTGTGCCCATGAAATACGTGGGGGAGGGGGTGTTATATTCCGATGTCCAGGGTTCATTAAGGTTTATCACGAAATAGTAGTTAATCAGCCAATGTGCCTACATTAACACACACACTCACTCATACACACACACACACACACACACATATATATATATATATATATATATATATATATATATATATAGATGGAGAGAGAGAGAGACAATAACAGATACAAAGAGTGAGAAAGGGAGACACACATACACACCTATGCTTAGATAAAAAGTGTAATTCAGTTTTAAAAAGTTCCGATGTATGTGTGGAAAAATTTTAAAAAAACCCAAAAAAGATAAAACTGATTTTTTCCTTTTCTTTTTCTTTTAAAGTTAATATCAAAAATACCTAATATATTAGAAAAAAATAAAAATAAAAAAGGCCTCATATTGAAACGCGAATTCAACCAGAAAGTAAAATGTTCTGCTTGCCGAGGCCAATAAGCGTGATGATCATCAAACTTTTGGGGGGTAGATACTGCTGCACTACAAATTAGTGGAAGGGTTAATAAGGAATTCATTACACAAAGAAAAATAAAATAAAAGAAATCCTATATATTTTAAATTTCGGGTCATTTCTTACCCTCCTCTTAATACGGAACCCGAAAACAACAAACAAACAAACTAAGAGTCATATACACATATACACAAAGATACATTATGCTTAGTTAAAAAGTGGAATTCAGTTACAGAAATTTTCGCTGGAAGTTTGGAAATATTTAAAAACGAAAAAGGGATAAAAAAAATAGGATTGAAAGAAAAAGAAAATGAAAAATTTAAGTTAAATGAAGACAAACATTATTATTAAAGAGATTTCTATTGGAACACGAGCACAGAGTGGCATGTAAAATGACTTAAGACCAGTACTACATTATTATTATTATTATTATTATTATTATTATTATTATTATTATTATTATTATTAGGATTAGGATTAAGAGCAGTAGTAGTAGAGAAAATAAGAGCAAAACCAAATATTAGGTTGGTGCAAAAATAATATCGTTTATTACGTTAAAACTGCGTCAAAAAACGATATTATTTTTGCACCAACCTAATACAATAACTATTATGTCGTTAGAAATATTTTCAAAGGAATATATGCACATCGAATAACTAGCTTAAAAATAAAAATAATAAAAAAAAACTTCAGACAATAAAATCTTCTCGGAAAAAACCGTTGTACTATATAAAAAAGACGAAGGCGATCATCCGTGAAATATATTAAGTAAAGAAATACTTCGTCTATAAATATGAAGGCGATCGTCTGTGAAATTTATGAAGTAAGTAAATACTTTGCGCAAAAGAGGATGGCGGTTGTCCCTGAAACATAAAAGTAACTATAAGCTTCGTTTAGAAACAACAATACGATCATTTGTGCAATATATGAAGTAAGTATTTCTAGAAAGACGAAGGCGATCATCCGTGAAATATATGAAGTAAGTACTTCTAGAAAGACGAAGGCGATCATCCGTGAAATATATGAAGTAAGTACTTCTAGAAAGACGAAGACGATCATCCGTGAAATATATGAAGTACGTACTTCTAGAAAGACGAAGACGATCATCCGTGAAATATATGAAGTAAGTACTTCTAGAAAGACGAAGATGATCATCCGTGAAATATATGAAGTAAGTACTTCTAGAAAGACGAAGATGATCATCCGTGAAATATATGAAGTAAGTACTTCTAGAAAGACGAATACGATCATCCGTGAAATATATGAAGTAAGTACTTCTAGAAAGACGAAGGCGATCATCCGTGAAATATATGAAGTAAGTACTTCTAGAAAGACGAAGATGATCATCCGTGAAATATATGAAGTAAGTACTTCTAGAAAGACGAAGGCGATCATCCGTGAAATATATGAATTACTTTTAGAAAGACGAATGCTATCGTCCGTTGAATATAAGAAGTCTTTTCGAAAAACGAAGTCGATCATACGTGATATATTTGATGCAAACAAATACTGCGTTTAAATAATAAAAATAATAATAATAATAATAATAATAATAATAATAATAATAATAATAATAAATAAATAACTATAAGAAACACCAGTAGTAGAAAAAGCAAAATTCTCGTTATATTAATAGAGAAAATAAGTATAAAATATCTATAGCTGAAAAAAGTGGAAGTAGAATAAATTAGTAATGCTACTATTACTACTACTACTTCTACTATTACTAATGCCATCATCATCATTAATTAACTGCCAGCTATAATTTGAGCTCAGACCGTCGCTTCGACGGTCTGAGCTAAAATTATAGCTGGCAGTTAATTAATGTAATAATAATAATAATAATAATAATAATAATAATAACAATAATAATAATTAGTATGAACACCACTCAGACCGTGTTACGGAGATAGCTCCTGTTACAATTTTATAGGATTACACAACAGAACTACAGACAGAACAATCTAAGCTACCGTCCAGACAACGTTATTGGAGAACGCAAAAAAGTGCCTTTTTTTCTTGATATGTCAGTCCCTGCTGACTGCAATTGATCTTTGAAGATCTTCAAAAAGCTTTAAAAATACGAGGACCTTGAAATCAAAATCTCAAAAATGTGGCATATGGGAGAATCAACAACGGCTTTTGTTGATTGAGCCCTCAGATTGGTTGGAAAAGATTCCAGTAGAATAATTGAAGGTATTCCTGGAAACCTATGTCTTAAAGAAATACAAAATAAATGTTCTCACGAGTAGAGTCTACACCTTACATATACAAATATGTGTGTGTTTTTTTTATTCATTCATTTTTTTAATTGTTCATTGGAAAATATCATGACGCTATTTAGAAATTACGTCTCTGGTCGGGATCCGGTAAGAAATGTGTGCACGGCAGAAATCAAAGGAAATAATAATAATAATAATAATAATAATAATAATAATAATAATAATAATAATAATAATAATAATAACAACAACAACAACAACAGAAAGTCCTTGAAATCGAAATTTCAAAAATATGTCAAATGAGTTCATCAGCAATTCCGCTTATAGTTCGAACCCTCGGATTTATATAAACTCATTGAAGGGATAGCTGATAGACTAAGCACATACTTACAATCCTCAACCTTACGATGGGATTTATCTATGTATAATCTGTATAATCTTGTTTTTCCTCAAAAACAAAATGGAGGTAGAAAATTTCATGATGTAATTTCTAACCTCAGCTCCCTGGTTCGGACCCGGAATGTAATGAGTATGCACAAGAAATCAAAGAAAATAACATCATAATAATAATAATAATAATAATAATAATAATAATAATAATAAAAATAAAAATAATAATAATAATAATAATAATAATAATAATAATAATAATAATATAAAGAAGAAGATAATGAAGAAGGAATATAAAATAAAATAAATGTAAAACCATTAGACTTTGATGTTGGAATCGTCGTGAGTAGAAAATGTCAGTTCTGTTACCGCTGCTCATAAAACTACTCCTACTAATGATAATTGTTATACAGAAGGCTTACATCGATGTGACTGATGGAAAATCCGAGATTACGTTATATGAAATATAATAATTGAAAGATAATAATGGAAAAAACTGCTAAACTTACATGTTTAGCAGTTTTTTTTCACAAGATGTTTTTTACATATCTTTATTTTCAATCTAATTTGGTATTTAAGGTCAGCTGAATATATATATATATATATATATATATATATATATATATATATATATATATATATATATATATATTAAGTATTAGATTTAGTCTTATTTCTCAAATGAAAAGAAGCCTAAAATTGGATTGCCATGTTCTAACTAATCAGTTATGCCGGAAATGCCTGTTCTGATAAACTGCTGTAATCTGCGCATGCTCTGATAATTACTTACTTTTGATAAATGCGAATGGTAGGGATTTGAGATGCACGGAATTCTGATGAGAAAATAATCGCTTGTCTCATGTTAATTGGGTGTATGTGTGGACGAGAAAATCAAATGATGAATTTTTAATGTTTACTTTGAATCAGTAGAGCGAATTTCAAAAGAAACCGTTAATGATTAAACATTTCTTAAATCAAATACATTGATTGCTTATCAAGCTCAAGCCAAGGGTTTTTGTCCTCGCTTCTAACATGTATTTAAATTAAACGTTTGGCGATGAAATTTAACATAAGTGTTTATATGTTTGTATACCTGTGAATCAAATATATTTTTACATCAAGTTTACTGGGCGTGCCTTTAGAAATTTAATATGTCTTTTCAAAATGCTTTTCGCGACATTAGCTGGGACACGGTTATGCTGTTTATTTAGCATTTATAATGTTCAAATAAAATCGCCGATGAATATTTAAAACGAATGCCAAAACGTTATGTTCAATTTTTCAGCGATGTTTATTAGTAGTATATTGTGCGTCTTGAAGTTGCAATTTATTATCTCAGGAAGGCCAATTTTATTTGTTTAATAATATGCTATTCTTGGTTTGGAACTTTTTCCCTCGTTTGCGGGCGAGGCTTAAATGTAACTTTTATGCCCCAATGATGTTACGTTTATGTTCTATAAGTATGCTTAATTATAAATGGTGTTTCACTAATACGGATCAAAGCCAGCAGTAAATAAATCAGTGTTATTGGTGAAAAATTATTTATGTCTCTATTGGATCATGTTATTTAAGTTATGGCAATTATATCTGAAAAATAATATCGCCCAAATATCCGGCAAGGCTTCGGCAGTAAACCTCCACTCGGTAGTCAAAAATGACGTCTCTGCATAGATGCTCCTTGATCTGACCAATATGCCTTATTATCTCATCCTTCAGCTGTTGGCTTGTTGGCATAGATGTTACTTTTGAGATAACCCCAAAAGAAGAACTCTAAAGGCGTCCAGTCCAATGATCGTGGTGGCGAATTAACTTCGCTGTTTCGAGAGATGATTCGACTTGGGAAGTGCGCGAAATGCATTTCTATTTGAACGTCTATTTTCGTAATAGGCTTTTATAACTTTAACCTGTTGTCTGATTGTTAATTTTTCCATGGTTGAAAATGCCAAAGACGTAAGTTGTTAGATCTGAAAGAAAAAGAAAAACATCTTTAAACGCTTAAAATTAATCTACATTTAAAATCGGTCTAATTTACTGGAACACTTTTTACTATATATTGATCGGTTTTTGTACTTGCGGTGTGTCTACGGTTATCTACGAGATATAAGATTTAGAGTAATAAGCATTGTTGATCTATAAGAAAACAAGTATTGGTGAAATTAATCACTATTGCAACTAAGGTTTTCGATTAATAATTCAAGAGAAAGCATGAATTCATTTCCCGCTGTAAGCATTTGCATGTGCGAGAAATGTTTCCTTACTGTGGTACCTACATAGATGACGAAATAAAAAAAAAATGAAAATGCCCATAATTCTTTCGCGAAGGTAGGTGATTAAATAACTGATTACATTATAATGATTTCCACAAACATGTATGAGATAACGCAAAAAATAGTTAATTTTCCCATGATTTCAGAAACACCTGCTTCTAGTCATCTTAGAATCATAAACTTGTAGTACCATACGCTATGTGGTAACATCAACTGTAGATGAAACTTAAAAGCAAAGGGACATTCATGGTATGACAAATAAGGCACATACCACGGGCAACACTTTGTGGTTGTCGCCACTGAACACTGGACACATTACCATATTTTTTTCAACGTTTCACCCGCAGCAAGTCGATAAAGTCACTACGACTCAATGAGTTACTGCGAGTAGAAAAAAATGAGAAGATATTTGTGAGAAGATAGGGAAATAATAGAACTGGGTTCAGGTATATAGGAGATGGCCATTGAGCTTGCATATATATATATATATATATATATATATATATATATATATATATATATATATATATATGTTAAGAACGTAGGAGGTAGCGAAATCAGAATCCTGAACAGAATAACACAGGCTAGAAAAGAAAGTATTTCAATAGAACTTAGAGTTTTGTTAAGAATGTCAAAAAACATAGCAAAAGCATGAGTCCAAATTTGACAGCAATTCTCACTGCATGAATAAAAGGTATATTTATAAATGTGTAAGAAAGATTTTGGCTATAAAAATTGTTTAGAACGAGACAATGAACCAATTTTCCTAGCAGCAGATCTATCAATTTATTCAACATAAACGTCGGAACGATTGGCTCTAATGGAGTTAACATCGACTATGCTTATGGAAAGCAAATATGGTTCTTTATGAGGATTGAAATATTACAATTTTCGTTTGGAGGTGTGAAAATGAACATACCATTTTTGGCACTGATTTGTAGATGGTTTAAGAGATAAGCTACCAATTTTATCTTCTCAAATAAGACAGGTGTACCTTGTGTCATTAGAATAATTTATGATTTGAGTGAGGAGAGCGGCAGGGTAACTGCTGTAAATGGGGACCAACTTAGATCCAAGAAGAGAATTCTAGGGTACACCCACCTTAACGCAAAAATATGCAGAAGAGTGGACATTCAGGTCATTTTTTTTTTAATTGTCTAATTTTACCGCAGTATTATATACTTTTCTCAAATAAATGTGTAAAGGATAATTAAATATTGGATGATTTTGTTTAGCGGCATATCAACTTGTAGGGGTTATTTAATGCCTAAATATTGAACATAATTTTATGGCTTCAACTTCAATTAAAAAGTATTGTTGGCCATTTCGCTATAAAATTTACTGTTGTTAATTCTGCTTTAAAATCTATTGTTATTAATTTTACTATAAATATATATCGTTAGTAATTTATTACTGGTATTTTTAATATAAAAATGTATATTTATACTTTCATTTGGGCGCTCACTATTTGCCGATACCTCGAACCCTAACAGGTATTAACACACCGGGCTAGGGTTGGATGTGAGAGCACCAGCAAATAAGAGGATGTTCCACGCACCTCGAAACTTCCAATCTCGGGATCTTGCTCCTGGATGTAATTTATCGTCATACACAGGACTAAATAATTAAAAAAATATTTCTTATATTTCGAGGTAATGTATTTTAAAAGTTGTTTCTGTTATAACTGTGTAACTATAATTTTTAAAGAGTAAATTCATTTAGAAAAATTATATTGTCAAAAACTAAATATATAAATTTAAATATAAAATATAGTTTACAGGTTGATGTAAGTTAATTTAGCCCAAGAAGACAGTCTTTTTGCTTGCAAGAAGACGGCTCCCTGGACCGAATATACAGAGACTCAAGTGCCCGCAAATGAAATGGAGAGTGCGAACTGGACAGTACAGCAAACCAATTCGGACTGAAATCCTTCGCACAATCCCTGCAATTTATCAAATGTTCGCTGACCCGGAAGTATTAACCAACTGGCTCTTACGGGCATCCGGATTAAGAACTCGCAATGGGACATGCTGCCTGATCCTACAATCTAAACGTTGTGAAGTCCTTGCTATGTAGTTGCTACCGCAACCACATTTAAAAGAATAAATCACGGAAGAAACACGATGGGGAGGAAGAGAATCCTTACGCATAGAGGGAAAGGCAGAACGAGTCTCAAAATAAATCCTCAGTTGAGCCGAAAAATAGCACAGATGGGCAGTAGACAAGACGCGCCTAGCCACAAGCTCCCCCCGCGAACCAATAAAAGGAAGCCGCAAGTAAATAGGACATTTCTGAACTAAGTATTGTTTTTCCTTTCGCAAATTAATAATCTTATCACGCATGGCACTATCAAGAGTATCACTAGGATATCCATTTTTTAATAGAGTGCAGCGGATAAAATCCAATTCTTCATCCAAATATTGTTCACTGCAAATCATCAAGGCCCTATGAGTTAAGGTCTTGATGAGATTGATTTTACGCTTTCTTGGACAAAAGGAATCCCAACGCGTATACAAACCAGAAAACGTTGGTTTGCGAAACACCGAAGTAAGAAATTAAGAAGGAGTCCGATGCACAAGGACATCAAGAAAAGAGAGACAAGAATTAGACTCCTTTTCGATGGTAAATTTCAAATGGATGAATTTGGTTCATAACTGTGAGAAAGGAATCAGCTTCCACTTCACTATTAAAAAGAGAAGATGTATCGTCCACATACCTACGGTACATAGACGGTGCATTGTCATAAGTTAGTAGCGACGACTCATAAAAGCCCACAAAAATGTTGGGCAAAGAGGGACCCAAAGGGGAACCCATGGCAACCCCATCAATCTGTCTGTACATACAATTATTAAAGCTAAACTCCACAGACATAGTAGCGAATTGCATAAACTAAACAAACACATTTTCTGGGATATCTGGAGGTGACAAACCACTTCGATATAACATATTGCAACAAATATCAATAATTTCCATTAATGGAACACAAGTAAACAGAGAACATACGTCAAAGGAACACATAAATTTATTTTAGAAGGAGTATCACGAATAACCTGAACAAATGAAAAAGAATCCTTAATAGTATACGAGCTAAAATGTTCAACAACAGGTTCAAGAAGGTCTGAAAGAAAACTCGCAACCTTATGTTGAGACGAGCCTGACATGGACAGTATGGGTCGAAGGGGTACATTGTCCTTGAAATTTACCATCGAAAAGGAGTCTAATTCTTGTCTCTCTTTTCTTGATGTCCTTGTGCATTGAACTCCTTCTCAATTTCTTACGTCGGTGTTTCGCAAACCAACGTTTTCTGGTTTGTATTTCAGTCCGAATTGGTTTAATGTACTGTTCAGTTCGCACTCTCTATTTCATTTGCGGGCACTTGAGTCTCTGTATATTCGGTCTAGGGAGCCGTCTCTTTGCAAGTAAAATACTGTCCCCTTGGGCTTCACGTTATTAGACTCTAGTGTGTATCATACATTCCCCTCATACGCCTCATTTTTTTTGTGCTGAGCAAATTCCCGTGGTTTGATTTTTTTTTCTCCTCATACCATAAATCATTTCATTTTTTAAAAGTTTTAATTGTATGTAGGGTGTTTGTGTGAGTCAAAATATTTTGCAATAATTGTTAAATTGTTCCCAGTCGACCCTGATGAGCTTGGGAACGAAACCGGTTGGTATGTTCTGTAAGTGGTATCATTCCTTATTTTTTATTTTTCATAATGCCTTTAGGAAATAATTTTTATCTATTCCTTGCAATAGTACGGTTCTGTACCTCCAGCAATATCAATATATATATATATATATATATATATATATATATATATATATATATATATATATATATATATATATATATATATATATGATGGATTCTCCCGTCGATTTCGACGTATGAGGTCCTGACAAATATCCCTGTTTACGGTTCTTTGTGCCTGCAAACGCTCAGGCGAAGATGGCATTTGAGTCCAGCTAGAGACCTGCACACAAGGCCACAGTGGATGCAGGCGTGAGGGTTGAGAGAAAGCGTCGGTGGTATATTTGCATTCGCTTTTGTTCTAAGCCTAGTTTCCTTTAATTTGTGAATACCAGTCGTGGAAAAATGTTTGATTCGCTGGTGACACGTACTCTTCCAAGCATCTCCATCATTAGCATTGAGCTCAAAATTTCTGCTACCGATCTGGACAGCTGCAAGTTTAGCTTTCAATTTATCTTTATAGTTAAGCCAAGGTCGTCCAACATTTCGGCTACCACCATCAAGCTGACTGTACATGAGCTGCTTCGGTTTCCTACTATCGTCCATGCGAACAACATGACCTGCCCAGCGAAGTTGTGATTGGATCAGAAAACTTTCTATTCCACTGATGCCACAAAATGTAAACAAGTCTGAATTAGATACCCGGTCTTTAAGAGTAAAACCACAAATAGTACGACGACATCTCTTGTGGAAGACGTCAAGTTGCTCCATTTGGTTACGATAAGGTGTCCATGACTCTGATGCATACAGTAGTGTGGTAAGTATGACGGCTTTATACACTGCTATCTTTGTTTTCAGGCTTATTCCTCGGTCTTTCCATAATCGGGTACTCAATATTCCAAACGCACTACTAGCACGAGAGATTCTATTCACTATTTCATTATCGAGTGATGCACTTGAATTCATCACGCTACCAAGATATGTGAAGTTTTTCACATATTTCAAATTGCTTCCATCGACTCGGATAGGGGTTACTGGAAAATTGTGGTCTGGCTGATTTTGTTTCACACCGTGCACCTGTTTTGGTGTAGGTCGCGGCTGATGTATGACTTCGGTTTTCTTTATGCTGATGGTTAGGCCAAAGGCTTTACATGCAGCAGAAAACCGATCAGCAAGAAGTTGAGCTTCCTCGAGGGAGGTTGCAACCAGTGCAGCATCATCTGCAAATAGCAAATCCCTGATGATTGTTCTACGAAGGAGCGTTTTTGTTTTAAAGCGCTGGTGATTGAATATTCCACCACTTGTACGTAACTGAAATTTTACTCCAGTAACAACATCTGAAAATGCGTGTTTCAACATAACAGAGAGGAATAGAGCAAACAGAACCGGAGCCATAACACATCCTTGTTTGGTGCCATTGGTTACATTGAACTGTTCCGAAGAGTCCCCATTCGACACGACTGATGCATTCATACCCCCATGAAAAGATATTATAACTTTTATCATGTTGTCTGGTATGCCAATTTTCTTCAATACCTCCCAAAGAGCTGTACAGTTCACAGTATCAAATGCCTTGGTAAGGTCAATAAACTGGCGCCGGGACATGGAAATACCCAGGTTGGTGTCTGGGGGCGCGTTTAAACCACTAGGAGTGATGCACCCTTAGCCTTCGTTAAGGCATGCATCTAGGAGAAGGAAAACTCTGATACAAAACCTGAGAACTGTTGTTCACTTACTCTGTGGCAAATTTTTGCACCGAATTTGTGTTATCAACCGCTCCAAAAAGTGTGGATGGTTGTACACGGGCTTTCACCACTTGAATCAAACCTATTGTGTGGGTATTCTGACAACATTAAATCTTAGTTTTACGTAGTCCTACATGCAAGGAGAGTATTCTGACAACATTAAATCTTAGTTTTACGTAGTCCTACATGCAAGGAGACCACTGGCGATTGGTTGAAGGCGACGGGGACAGGTGAATGATATCGCTTGGAGTCCTTAGCTGGATATCTACTCGGTGGTGGTCGATGGGTCATGGCCGTTCGGCACAAACATGTGAGAAATTTTGCAGTTCGTGTCCTCCTTCGATGACAAAGCAGCCCTTTTCAAGGACAACACTGCTTTCCCCATGCCGGGGAAGGGGCAATAAAAGGAGCCCTAAACATTGCCTGCTCACATATTCACCGTGGCAGCTAACTGCAGCTGGTTAGGTATCCAGTATCGCAGTCAAAACAATCGAAAATCAATGAAGAAATTTCTTTTTGGGTCTTGTAATGTTCGCACCCTACAGGACAATGACGATGCGCCTGAACGCAAAACAGCTCTAGTGTCCCTTGAACTTTCAAATTACAACATTGATATTGTAGGACTTGGTGAAACTCGTCTCTCTGGAATCGCTCAGTTCAAGGAAGAGAAGGGTGGTTACGTTTTCTTCACGAGTGGTAAAGGTCCAGATGAGCCAGGTCTCTCTGGAGTAGGCTTTGCTGTGAAATCAGAACTTGCGCGTTCATTGCAGTCCCTGCCCAAAGGTCTATCAGATCGTATCATGACTCTAACTCTTGAGTTAGAGCTTGAGACGCGCGTAACACTTGTAAGTTGCTATGCACCAGCAATGAGTAGACCCAATCAAGAGAAAGACGACTTTTATCAGCAGTTACGGGAAGTGATCGGTGGCATTCGCCACAAGGATAAGCTCATTCTGATGGGGGATTTTAATGCAAGGGTTGGTGCTGATTCCCAAACGTGGGGAGGGGTTTTGGGACGTCATGGAGTTGGGAAAATGAATGATAATGGTCTCCGTCTCCTTTCCTTATGCAGGGAGTTTAATCTCACTATCACCAACACAGTATTTCAACCGAAGAAATGCCACAAAACTACTTGGATGCACCCCCGCTCAAATAACTGGCATATGATTGATTACGTTATAACAAAGAAACGCGATATTCGCGACTTCATGATAACGCGCGCATTTCATACTAGTTGTTACCTATCTGACCATGCCCTTAGTGACCACTCATATATATATATATATATATATATATATATATATATATATATATATATATATATATATATGTGTGTGTGTGTGTATATATATATGTATATATATATATATATATATATATATATATATATATATATATATATATATGTATATATATATATATATATATATATATATATATATATATATATATATATGTTACCTATCTGACCATGCCCTGCTGCGCAGCAAAACTTCTCTTTGTCTTCATCGCCGGCGAATTCAGAAATCAACTGTCCCTAGACGTATTAACGTTAAGCCTTTGAAGAATTCTGAAGCACAGATAGCATTATCCGACAAGTTGGATGAAAACCTAGAGAACGTGGAAGTGAATGATGACATTGAAAAATCCTGGAAAGCCAATTGCGATGCCACATACGCCACTGCCATGGAAGTGTTAGGCTTGCCAATACGTAAGCATCAAGATTGGTTCGACGATCAGAATGTTGAAGCGCAAGATCAAATCCAGAAAATGCACCGGGCCTACAAGGCATGGACTGATGACAAAAATTCTGCAATGAAAAAGAAGGCTTGCAAGACCTGTAAAGCACAAGTGCAAAAAGTATTGCGACAGATGAAAGAGAAATGGTGGGCCGATCATGCAGAATCTATTCAAGCAGCATTCAATAGGAAACACAAAGGCTTTTTATGAGGGAATCAAGAAAGTTTTTGGTCCTCAACAATCTGGAGCTTCGCCTATTTCCGCGGCAGATGGAACCTTATTGACTGATAGAAGTGATATTTTAAACCGCTGGAAAGAACATTTTGAGACAGTATTAAACACTTCCTCTGTTACGGATGATGATGTTATTGGGTCAATTCATCAGTTTCCTGAAAAAACAGAATTGTCTGAGCTACCGACTCTACAAGAAGTCTTTGACGCTATAAAAAGGATAGCCAAGGGTAAGGCACTTGGCAACGATACTATACCACCGGAAGTGTTTAAGAATGGTGACCAAAAGTTGGCTAAAAAGTTGCATGCTCTTTTTGTTTCCATTTGGATAACTGGGAAGGTTCCCCAAGACTTCAAGGATGTCTCCATCCTTCACCTTTACAAAAACAACGGTCTTCGAAATGTCTGTGATAATCATCGCGGCATATCTCTTCTTTCAATTGCTGGTAAAATTTCTAGCCAGACTTATACTCAACAGATTACATAAGCATGTTGTTGATGAAATCTATCATGAATCGCAGTGTGGTTTTCGCGCTCTTCGGGGAACGATTGATATGATATTTTCTTTGCGTCAAGTATCTGAGAAAGCTCGCGAGAAAAACCAGGAGTGTAACATGGTGTTTATTGACCTTACCAAGGCATTCTATATATATATATATATATATATATATATATATATATATATCGTCTGTTCGGCCTCTGTCTGTCTCGGGAGACGATGGGGTAGAGGTTCTTTTTTTTTCTCAAAAAATTCTAGGCGATGGAGCTACATCACCTGTGTAGTCCCATTTTGGAGCGGCCGTGTCTCAGACACTTGGCGCAGATGAAACTGGATGACACGGAGATGAGTAGTCTTTTCTTTTCTCCTGGAACTCTTTGCTTTCTGCTGATCTTCCTTTATAGCTTCTGCAATCGTGACGCCGTCACTGACTGTGACTCTCCAAAGCTGACGATCGTCAGCCGCGGCCTTCCAAATGTTGGGGTCGATGTCTGCCAGCTTTATGTCTCGTTTGCAGACATCCTTGAAGCGGAGCTGATCTCTTCCAGTTTATATGATTAGCCAACATTCACACACAGTAGGGATTAATTAATTAATCAACCAGTTTTTAAATGTCGAATTTGATTTTGATTTTTGATAGATCCTGCTGAGTGGCCAATAACATCATCACGCCCCACATTCTTCGAATATATTTGTTTGCGACCACTGAAATCAGGCGCACCTAAGAAATATTAAACAATTTAAAGAATTAAATTGTAATGCAGTAAAATTACAAAGGGAACTCTGCGACGTGTTAATGAATCCTAAAGGCACAGAATTAAATGCTTTTTGAAAAAGAACTATTTGGTTGGTGCAAAAAATAATGTCGTTTTCTCACATAGTAAAATATGTAAGAAAACGACATTATTTTTGCACCAACCAAATAGAATATTTTGAACAGCAAACATCGCAATTAAAGAATTGTAAATAAAATTTCCATGTGAAATTATTTTAATAAATTATCGCTGTTGTGCGCAACTTTTGCCTCGCCTTGTATATCTGTAGTAAAGCAATGGTAGAAAGCATGGTAAGTTCCTTTAAGAGAGTTCATGTAAATTTAATTCTTTTACTTAACAAAGGAATGTGTCTCTGATCGCGAACCTTTTGGAAAGACAAGGGTTACTTTAATTATTTGAATACACTTTTGCATTTATTTACATTCTAAATTTCTATTTCGTCCTGCGTTGGGCCATTTCCGGAAATGAGAAGGCTAGGTGAGAGAATTTCTCATTTGGTTGCTGTCCGGGGAAGCGAACACTTTTGTTTCGTCATCTGCAGGTTAAATCTATCTCTTATCATTGTATCAAACTGTAATCTCATTCTGTCATCCTTGATAGGCAGCAATGACAGTTTTAAATCCATGACTCCTCTTGCCCGCATCGTGGACTCAGTAACATTTTCTTTGATTGAGCATGAGTTGTCAGTGTTCAAACGTGAACTGAAATCAGATTTTGGATACAAGAGTAAGCATATATAGTATATATATATATATATATATATATATATATATATATATATATATAGATATATAGATATATAGATAGAGAGAGAGAGAGAGAGAGAGAGAGATTTGCAGATGAATCAGACAGTCAGATATCTAAAAAGCAAGATCAGTATATAGATAGAAATAACGCGGAAACAGAATGAGATAGATATATTGACAGACTGATAGAGACGTGCGTAAAGATGAATAGACATAGAGAAATATATATATATATATATATATATATATATATAAAGATAAAGAAAAGTCAGATTAAGAATCCACAGTTGTTTAGCATTTCTCTTTCTAAAGTGCTACACACAACGTAGATGTTAATATTTTAATATTTTTATTTAAAAATATTATATTAGGTTCTTGCAAAAATAATGTCGTTTTCTCACATAGTAATAAATGTGAGAAAACGACATTATGTTTGCACCAACCTAATACATCCCGACGCAGAAATTTATATGTTTAGGAACTTTAAATTTGTTCTATTATCAAGCGATGTTGTGTAAGATTTTATGAAAATCATTTACTTTAGAAAACAGAATGATATTTTATTGAAGAATTAATTCTATGAGGTGGGGGAAACAAAACTTAAAAATTAAATGGGTATTTCGTGATGACCAATCAAAAGACAGGTCAAACTAAAGCAGAAAAGTGAAGAAAAAATGTCGGAAACTGTTACATTAGAGGTTGCGGTTGCTATTTCAACAGTGTTGAGACCTAGACGCCAATCCAGTATCACGGCTATATATATATATATATATATATATATATATATATATATATATATACAGTGAGGGAGGGAGAGACCAAGGAATCAAGTAAACGAGAGATGTTCCACCGACAGGAATTGCAAAAACTGAAACTATTGGAGTAGAAGTGGCGGTTGGATTTACCCATTTTAGCAGCAAACCTGTGGGACCTAGATGCCAATCTAGTAACACACTTAAATTCATGCCGTCGGGGCACTAGGGAAGAAAGCTTTTCAGGGCAGTTGCCATGAAAATATTTGTAGAAAAGACAGAGTGAGCAAATGTCAAATAATTATTTTTCTGATAGGAGAATTAATATTATGACCATAACTGGGGGGATGTAGTTTCATAGATTGTATATTGCTATTTGCACGTATATGAATATGATGGAGTCGACTGGAATTAGAACCTGTCTCTCTGATATCCAATTGCCAGCCGTTATCTATTAAACCTCCTGAAATTACAACCTTACAGCAACTTATATTCTCAAGTGGTCACCTATATAGGCACTGATAATGTTCGACGTTCCTTATCTTAGGAGAACCGGTGTTTCAACATGATATAACAGTAAGCCGATATCTTTCGGAAAGTAAGTTTGTTTTTTGTTTTTCCAGGGATTGATTATGTGTAGATTTTTAACTCATTTTATATTAATCGAATTTAAGTTTTCATAAAATATTATGCTGGCGACGTTATGATATATTTCGCTCTGGCAGCAGATTTTTTTTTTTTAAATTTATTTTCAATTTTTTTTCATTAAAATGCAAGATAAAATGTAAACGGAATAATCTGAATGAATAATAAAAAAATAGAAGCACAAACAGAATTAAGACGTAAAGTTTTAGCAACTATGGAACACCTGAAATATAGCTAATGAGTAAAATGCCCTGCTGAATAAGAAAATCCTTGCATGTGCTGTAAAAACAAATATTTACCGTTGGGAAATATCGAAATCCAAATATCTATTTTTCAGATAGCCTAGAAGTTGGTATAGGCAGCTTCTTTATTTAGCGTTTCTTTTCATGAAGTTTATTTTCAATGTTTGTCTTGCTTTGCATTTCTTTCACAAGGTTTGAGAATATTTATCCCATTTCTTAGGATTTACTTTGTTTTTCTTTGTACTCTTCCATTAAATGTGTAGCGCTGATCCTCCATGTCTTCACCATCTAGGATTATCTACGTAGCTATCTGCACTCTCTTAGCCATATTTAAATTGGTGAGAGAAACATCTTTTTTTTTTCTCTCCTTTCTAAATCAGCCACCATTTTGTGATTCAGTAAGTTCTTTCCGCCTGTTATGTTTCTAATGTTCTCTCTTCTTCAAATATTCCGGCATTAAAATATTAGGTTGGTGCAAAAATAATGACGTAATAATGTCATTTTTTTACCTATTTTTTAAAGTCAAAAAACGACATTATTACGTCATTATTTTTGCACCAACCTAATATTAAAAAATCTACTCATATTAACTGGAGTAAATTTCACGGTTTTCCTATTTGAAATTTCTGATGACTCTTAATTCTTCAGTTAATGAGTGACTAAGCTCATGACGAGACCTACAGCAATAAAATATCCGTAGAAATCCCTCTATCAAAAAATCATTTAATACCTGAGCTTAAGAACTGAAACAAAATATTGCAATAACAGTCATAGATATAAAAGCATGTCGTTATTTTAGGAAGTAGATACAAAAGAAAAGATTTGAACTTAACAACTTTTTTTTTTCTCATTTCACTGAAACTCTCTTAAAAGTCTTCTATCTTCCTTTCTTTCTTTCATTTCCTAACTAAATAGCGTCTTTGATATGTTTTTTGTCTTCTCAAAATGAAATACTTTATTATTTATTAGATAGGATGCATTAAACACGTATATTTTTTTCACTTTCTTTCTTTCTTTCACTGAAACCAAGAAGCGTTTCTGATATGTCCTCTGTTTCTCCACGCGATGAAAACAGAATAGTCCATTATTTATGCAGCATTAACCGGAAATGTTAAACAATTCTTTTTTTCTTTCTGTCTTTTTTCATTGAAACCAAGTAGCATCTCTTTTATATCATTTGTTCTCTCCCGCGTTGAAAACGGAATAAGAAATATTGACTGGACGTAACGGTTGTGCTAATTAAAGCACTAACGATACGAGGGTTGTGCACAATTATGATATGAAGTTTGTTATCTCTCTGCTAATTTTAGGTTTAAATCATTGCAATTATTCCTCCTCTACTACGGTGGAGTAATGGATAGCGGCTAGGTTTGAGAAATCGGAGAGCCGAGTTCGAATTCCAGTCGAATCCATTACATTCATTTGCGTGCTTGGGAAAGGTATGGCTTAGGAGCGGTAAAATATCACTCTTTCTAGAAAAAAATACTCTTGCTATCCTCTACTTTAAAAGAGTCGGGTTAGATATAAAATAGAGTCTTACTGTCATATATGGTGAGGAGCTGCGCAATCTTCACTTTCCTGTCTCGCTAGAGTCAAAAAACATCTACGCGTCTTTCTGAGTGACGAATTATTTTCCACCTTATAACCCCTTTGTTTCGGAGTATACGTCGCAAGCCTCTCATTTATCTATCTCTATTTCCATGGAAAGCTCTTAGACGAACAACATTCATTAACCCCCAACACTTCTAACCTTCACGACTAAAAGCTGTCATGCAACTTACATTGTAGTGAGTCAGCTTCGTATTCCATATGTTAGGCGTAAGTTTTATTTGAGCAGATTCTTCCCTGCTCTGTGCAATTTTCCCCACATATCCACGACTGACTCTGATATTCGAATGAATCCATTTTTCTTAGAATTCACACCGAATAACTTAAGGTGGGATAGGAAACTTCGTGATTTTTTTAATATGTGGTTTAAAACTAAAAACGTCGCTAGTGGATGCTCCTAAAGACTGAATATGCAATGATATTCGCACCCATTTTCTTTCCTCACTTCTATCCCCGACTATAAAAATGTGTCCCCCATTTGGGCACGTTAACTTCACTTTCAATTTATTTCTTTTTCTCTCGGTCTTCTCCTAATCAAACTTCATACACAAACTCTTTCTCTAGTTTAAATATTTTTTATGTAATTAGTTTTAAATGTTTTCTTTTATTGTAAATGTATACTTTTGTTAATACATACATTGTCGTTTATTTAATATACTGTTTTGCGTTACTCATTTAATATTCAGACTCATAGTAATTTCCGCAATAAATGTTACGGTAAAAATATACCAGGAGACAAGTGTTCCCTAAATACATATAACTCTCATCCCGGAGCAAATAAAAGGAGTAGTTGAAACATGCCTGAAATTCTGAGTTACATCCGCAAATCACACGAAAAAAAAATCAAATGTTTAACTTAGAAGAGTTTAGTTAGTTTCAGAATGTTTCAACACATCTTTCGAAACCTGTTTCCCTGAAAAAATATTTTAAAACAAGTATTTTATATATTCCAAATGACAATAGTATTGGATGCTCAGTCAATGAATTCCAAATGTTTCCTTGTAGGGAAACGGCTAATATTATTAACATGACCCTAAACTTTGCCAAATTCTTGGATTCTACTAATGAAGGTAAGAACGTTTATAATCGAATCAGATAATATACTTCTTAACATCAATGTTGAAAAATGATTTCAGCGAGAGATGTCTGAGGGTCTTGTAAATTCTGAAAGTCTTTGAAACTTGTAAACTGGCGCTACAGAATCATAAACAAAGTCCAGCACCGAATAATATGAACCACACCAATTGATGACTGCCAACAGCAGAAATAATTAAAATTGATCGCACATATAACTAGAGTTAATAATGACATAATCAAACTATTGACACACTACACTCCTTCAAATAAAAGTTTGTAAGAAAACCTCCACCAATACTGAAACCTATTTTCCTGAGAAATTAAGAAAAAGTTTTTTCTAGATTTCAAGTAAATGTAGTAGTAGTGGTTGCTTTTTTAATGAATGCCGAATGTTTCCTTGTAGGGAAACGGCAAATATTACCATTATTAGTAAGATTGTACGTTTCTGCAATTTAGGATTATAGGTTCGGTGAGATTTAGTAACGATAATAGTTACGCATGTGTTGTCTTCGGTAGTTAAGCGATTGATTTATATGATGATTTAAAATAAATTTAAAAGAATGCAAACACATTTGTAGATCTTTAATGACTTGGTTTGGTTTGTTTGTCTTACGGTGTAGCAAGATTACGGTGTAGCAAGATAATTTAATGCCCAATCCGAGTTGTATTATAATATTGTACGTTTATCTCATGAATTTGGTACCATTGGAAATGTGAGTTCAATCCTTCCTCCTAGTCGTACAATAAATAATCAGTCTTCCCTAGACATAGATATCGGATGAAGAGCAATCTATCCCCGTAGATTAAGCAAAGTTTTGTCTTATCCGCGTTTGTTATGTAATTCAAGTCTAGATTTGCAATAATTTCAATGCCATATATATATATATATATATATATATATATATATATATATATATATATATATATATATGACTGCTGTATTTGAGACTTTTTCTAGCGCGTAGGAAAGACGTTCATTTAGTGTGATTTTAAGAGAGGTGTTTCCATTAAAACACATAACGGTTAATATTCTCTTATCAAAAACAAACTGTAAGAGGCTAAATATTCAAGATGGAACGCGATATGTAAGTGCCATTTGCATGAGAGGCTAGCGTGGCACGGAGTATTTACGGAATAATTTCTTACGCATTACACGCACAAGACTTTACATAATGGTTTACATTTTTGAACGATATCTGAATGTGTAAATATAAATTATTTTGAGAGAAGTCCACTACATATTTGTTTCTTTGCTTATACCGTCCTTTATGAAAGGACAGACGAAATGAATAGGGTCTGAAAAAGGAATCAGTTGTAATCGAAAGTTATTTTCTTCCTTTTTAAGTGGATTGACGATTATTACATTGCCAAACGATATTATGATTTTTTTTTATCGTCAAACTATTTAACAGTTAAATTTCATATATATATATATATATATATATATATATATATATATATATATATATTCATATATATATATATATATATATATATATATATATTATCATTATTATTACTTAAACTCTATTTTAGGGGATACACATAATTAGGTAGACGCTCCGTTTATTTATTAAACATTATTTTTATTTATTTTGTCTACAAACCTTAATATTCGAGAAAATCTTATCATATACCTCAACACCGGGATATGTAGGTGATGATTATAACAGATCTGAACAGTTAAACCCGTAGACGAAGAGGGCTACGCGGCAAGTCTTTGTGGTTTCATGACTGGATTCAGCATGTCTCATTCAATATGTGCTGCAGAGAAAGGTGATGAAATCAAGGGTGTAGTTCAACTTCCTGGCAACTTGAGGTCCATCCTAAAAAATTTCACGGCATAGGCATTTACTTTTTACCTTGATTTTCTTTCACATGCAACCAACTGTTGCAAAACGACCATAGGGAATTGATAACAAGAGTAGTTTTTTTTTTCTTTATTATTAAACTGAAATCTTAACGTACTGAACCTCCACGTTAGCGGGTAATTTAGTCATGAATGCTAACATCACAACGAAAGCGATCAGCAAAGACAAAAATGTTCCTGATTTCGTATTTCATTACGAAAAGAAACATTTACAGACAAGAGTTTTATTGGTTTAATCCGTCTCATATATAAAATCGGAAATGTTGGCAACTGATTCTGTTTGAAGTTTACATGAAACCATTAAAGATACAGACACTCTCAACTTTTAAAATTTAAATTTCAGTTCGGCTTTCTATATATATGTTGTAGCATACCTACGGACGATAATGGATATGTATCCATTCACATAAATACAGTAGTAAACACTGTATGTTGGTCTGCAGTTGTGGAAGTCAAACTCCCTGCCCTAAGTTTCAACAATATTCTAACGTCATAAAGATTATAAACGACAAGTCTAAAAAATAAATTTTATCACAACTACGTCAGAGAGGATCCCCAGACGAGGCTATGTCGAAGGGCAGAGTCTCGTTTCACGTAACAGCTACCCGACCGCGTTTTATATGAGGTCTGTCCCTCTTGTCTTCAGTCCTGTGTCATGTGGGTGTCCGATTCTACAAGGGGGTGGACCTAACCTTTAGCTGTCTTGAATATATTTCTTTTTCTTTTCGGATTTTACATTCTAACAAATGTAAAAGAGCGAATATCCACTCTTTGAAAATGCGTCCGAACATTCATTGTCAGATTTCATAAAAAAAAAAAATCAGTACAGACGTATATATATATATATATATATATATATATATATATATATATATATGTGTGTGTGTGTGTGTGTGTGTGTGTGTGTGTGTGTGTGTGTGTGTGTGTGTAATATTTAATTAGCTCCCAATGCCAAAGCCAAAAAATAAAATTAATTATATACTATTAGGTTGTCCCAAAAGTTCGTAAACACTTGTGAAAAATTGAATTTTTATGCAACACAATCCAGCACAATCGAGACAAGCGATGGGTTCAGAAAGGACAAAAGACACTGTCGGTTCCAAAACAAGATCGATTCAGCAAGAAAGTGATGTCGTGCGTTTGATGGAACTTTGAAGGAATCGTGCATTTTGAGTTGGTTCCGAATGGTCGTGCCATCATTGCCGAACTTTACTGTCAGCAACTGAAGCTGGTCTACGAAAAGTTGAAGCAAAAGTACCCGGCTCTTATCAACCGAAAGCGCGCTTTGATGCAGCAGGACAATGCCAAGTCACACCCCGCCAGGAAGACTAAAGACAAGTTTGAAGAGCTGGACGGCGTTGAGGTTCTGCCACATCCAGCCTACAGTCCTGACTGTGCTCCATCACATTACAGCCTTTTCCGCTCAATGCAACACTTTCTGAAGGGTCGCCGATTCGACTCGTTTGATGAAGTCGAGGAAGCGTGTCAAGAATTCTTTGATTCGAAGCCGGCTGAATGGTACCAGATCCGAAAGCTTGCAGATCGATGGCTGAAAGTCTTGGAAAATGATGATCTTTATTTTGAGGAATTATTTTTTTTTGTTTTTGTTATTACTTGGCGAGTAAAATTTCAATTTTTTGCAAGTATTTACGAACTTTTGGGACAACCTAATATATTAAATTTGATACAACCAACTTGTCCTCTACGGGCTTGGATACCCCCCGTTAAATTCGGCCTTGTACGACATCTGAACGCGTGGCAAGTTTGGTAGAGGTAAGAGACTCATTGTGGAATTCAGTGTACGCACTTCTAGTAGTTACCTACTTCTTCTACGCGCCGCTGGCGAATCTTATACGTCTTGTTCGTGTCCTACGTATTACCGTATATTACCAACCTTCGTGCGATTATTCTACTCAATAACCTTCACTAAGTTACAACAATATTCTAACGTCATAAAGATTATAAACGACAAGCCTAAATATAAATTTTATCACAACTACGTTAAAAATAACAACATATGTGCATTTCCTTTCTAATTTTATGTGCTGAATCCTTTAGCAATATGTATGATCAAGATTTCGCACATTCCTGTCCTTTGATGGTCTAACTAACCTTTGACATTGCCATTTCTATAATCTTTCTGTCATTCACCTCCAATATGTTCCTTTATTCACTTCCACAAGTATACACATAGAATACTCTATATTTTCACTTATCTTTTCTTAAATATGTCCTGTTAGTATCGTATGGTCTACTTTCATTATTATTAGTCCCAGATATTTCAACTGAATCTTTCTGATTGTAGATGTATGTTTACTTGCCATTGCTGGCTTCCTAATGATTTCATCGTCATTCAAATGTCTTTTTCCAAAATAAATTGCTTTTCAAGAGGAAAGAAAGAATCTGCTAAAGAATACAAGACTAAAAAGAAAAGAACTTTCGATATTTCAAGGAAACAAGCTGTGTTTTTTGTGTTGTTGCTGTTGCTTTTTTTTTTTCTTGGTAAGTATTCCATTTTGGCTCGACCAAACATCCACCACACATATTACAACAGTTATGACAATAACACCCACGTCAGTATGAATAACGTTAATATATCAATGCGAAAATAGAGGTAAGGAGAAAATTATTCATAAAATATTATGTGTATTAAATTTAAAAAAAAAGAGAAACAGAAAACCGAAAGGAAATATGTCTGCTTAAAAGACAACATCAAAGTCTTTGTCAATGCTTTGGTAATTGACTACATTTCGAAATGTCACTGATAAATCGATGAATATTTTAAATACATTAACTCGTGCTCAGTAACTTTGTTTATTATATGTTTATTTCAAAGATTTTTGTTCAGATCTAAATGCTGGATATTTATCTGTAAATATGATGGACCTAATTACATTAATTAATGTCCGGCTCTATATGTACTCGACTTTCTTAAATCTCCAGATAATTTCAAAGCTAGTAGACATGTCCACGTGTTTTTATTTTTATTTGAAATTACATGGTTTGCCCAGTATGTTTGCATTGATTACATATTTGTCTTGTATAATTCTATGAATGTCTTTTAGTCTGAAAATGTATTTCAAACTAGTAATAAATAATTGTGCATAGTTTATTTGTTTTGCGGCATATCATCTATTCATGGGTCATTTAATTCCGAAATTTAATTTTCTTGCGAGATTTAGTAATTTTTTTTCCAAAAATATATTGGCGCTAATTCTTTTTATTGATAATATATAGTTGTTTTCATTTTTCTTGTTTAGCGGCATATCAGTTTTTCATGGGTCATTTAATTCCGAAATTTAATTTTCTTGTGAGCTTTAGTAATTTTTTTTCCAAATATATATTGCTGCTATTTCTTTTTTTTTTTTAATAATATATAAGTTTTTAGGTGTTTTTATTATTTAGCGGCATATCAAATCTTTATGTGTATTTAATACCAAAATTTAATTTTCGTCTGTGTATTAGGAATTTTTTACAAAAATATATTGCTGGTAATTTTTTTTACTATAAAAATGACATACTAGTATTTTTACTATAAAAAAAGTTTATAGTATTTTATTTATGATTTTCGGTTCACTACTTGCCCATAGTTGGGGACACTAATAGGTGATACCATGACGGTCCTGTGTGGACTTGGGAAAGCAGAAATTATGAGGTGGTTCTACGCTCCTCAGAACCTCCGAGTCGGGGCCCTTCCTGCCGGATAGGGTTTATTGTCAAATTGTGCATAGTACATGAATGTAAATCTATATTACAAAACAATGCTGATTTTCTGTCCGTCACACATTGTCTACCTCTGACTAAGTCGGTGGCCATGGTTAACTGCAAAAAAGATAACACAACTGTCCAACAGACAGAACTGACAAAGTTTGCAATAAGTAATAACAAGAAAAAGAACAGAGCAAAAAGAAAATACAAACAAGCAAACAATATATGCAAAAGCAAATAAATAGTAATAAGGGAAATCTAGAGTAATATAAAAAAAAAATTCACAAACTAAGAATTGACACACAATAGCGTGTTCGGGCAAGCGGGAATAGCAGTTCTGACTTCAATACAAGACAGACGGAGACTGTGTCAGATCAAACAGAAAACCGGACTATTTATTGTCTAGGAAAAAAATCCCAGATTACCTTTGTGTACATCTTAATACAAAAAAAATGAACTCTATCACGTGGCCTCAACCTTAGATAACAAAAAAGAATATGAGCCCAAGTATGCGGCACGTTGAAGTCATATTTACAACTCCAGTCGTGATATATTTTCATTGGATGATTTTGCGGCGGTTAAATGTTTTAGGCAGTGATGATCAATATTTCTTTTCATGGTTAGTCGTAAGGACATGTAAATATAGGACAACCTTACTCTTAATTAAAATAATAACAAATAGCAGGTCTCCTAGAGTTTTCACAGATCGACTCATACAATGTTGTGTAAACAATAATCTTTTTCAACATATATGTATGTATATATATATATTTATAAAAATAACGCATTGAAGGAGTACTGAAAATCTATACATATATAATATTAGGTTGGTGCAAAAATAATGACGCAATAATGTCAGAGGGGAAGATATGTGAGAAGCTATGGCATATGACAAACGGACAGGAAACTGGGTTCTCCCCAGGGTGAATAGCAAGTTAGATCTGCTTAGAGCCACCTTTATTCTGTGGATGAGGTTTAGTCTGCCAATTAGTAAGCCACGACTCAAGGTGTCAAATAGTTTCGAAATTCAAGTGGGTAGCGCTCAGCCTCAGCACGATCATTTGTCAAAAATTTATGTGTACTACGATAGGTGCCGTAGTCACCTGGAATTTTTCACGAAACTTCTTCATTGATCAGGAGGCAATCTGAGTTCTTTGGCGAAATAATCACTCTCCTTCTTCGCTTTTCTTCAAATGTATTGTTGAATATATCATCTACCAGAGATCCGTCAATGCACGAATTTTGAGGCACTTCTATGTCATCAACCTCAAGATTAGGGTCTTGTGTAACTACTAATGTTCCATTGCAAAGATGCAATAAATATTGTGTAAATTCCCTTTGATTTGCAGCGGCCCTGATATTTGTAATCCTAATATTCTGCATTAGATGAAAATCAGCCATAAGTTAATCTTTTATAAAGATTATAATGATTGCCTCAAGACTTACTCTTAGCAATATAGGTAGGGATTGCCTAAATTCTCCTCCTAAGTGTACAACTTTATCACTAAAACAGTAGCAATATCAGTGATATCTCGCAAGGCTTTATCAATAGCATGAAGAACAAACGAATCGATTATAAAAGCCTCATCCAAGATGATCAAATGCAAGTTTCGTAAATAGTTTGGATGATCTGAAGTGACTGGTACATTACAAATGCTGACCTCTGTGAGTTGTACAAGTAATTCTAACAAACTTTCTACCGACAGTATAGTAAAAGAAAATGCCTGCCCAAGCACTACTGAACACGTTTTAGTTGTTTTTTCGCAGATATGAAATTATCGTATTAAACATAGAAGATTTATCTCAGCCTCCAATTTCATTTACACAGAAACAGAAGTTTTGAGATACCTAACCCCTCCTTTCCTTATCTTCAGATTCAAGAAAAGCATTAGCAATCAATCTCTGTTCATCAGTAAGTGTTGCAATGATCGATGTCTTCAAGCTGAAGACTCCAACAGGTTCGGGCAGCCCAATTGCTAAACAATGCCATTCTCTGTCAGAATGACATCAACTGAGAGCAGTGCTATGTTTTCTGCTTAGTTCGCATTAAAACCATGGTGCAAGAAGTCTTCAATAATGGATTCTTTGTGAGTGCTCCACGGGTAATAGCATTTGCAGGTTTCATAGAAATGCACACGGAAGTAAACATAACACGCAACTGTAAGGGTGTCAAACAGGCATCAGATTCTAGCAGTGCATGTTCATGTGTGTCATCGTTTGAGAGAAGACCTTATCTGAGTTATACTGCCTTAAACGTTGGTAAGATTTATCCTTGTACAGTTCGCAAATCCTAGAAGCGCACGGTACCTGAAATATGCAAGCAGCAACATTCTCAAATGAAATGTTTCTGTCTTTAGGGCTCATTGTATACATTCTCTTGATGATATTCTTTGCCTTGGTGTCCATCTTCTATATCACTTGTTATACACATAATGCAGCGGAATGTCAGGGAACAAGTAATTCCTTGCATCATAACCATGTTCTTTCAATTTAGACCAGGCAGTGAGGGTAGGATCACGGTTCCTCTCTGTGGAAATAATCTCTTTGTTGATCTTCAAAATGTATAGCAAGTCTGTAGACATTGTGAGATGTGTCATGTAGATTGGACACTGAAAGTCTCCTCATAGCTTTTGGAGGAGAAATATATCGGCTAGAAATATAATTAGTAATTTCATCGTGAGCTTGAATCAGTTCAGGATCTGCCGCTAAGTTGTATCTTACTGCAACAGAAGCACCGTCATGCCCCTTAACACTTATTTAAATATATACTCAATGCTTTTCACCGATAAAGAAATTTCTACATCAATGTGTGCTCTGTACTTTTTCAGCAGGTAGGCGTTGTAAGGCACAACGTTCCCATTGTCAACTGAGTTGCATCCAACTTGAACTGTGACTCCAGTATTGCGTCTTCTGTACACTGGATAACCATTCAAATTCAGAAGCGTTTGATCTCTGTAGTTATTTGGGAATTTCCTTTGGCATGCGTCATTTACCATGCAAGGAGAAGAAGGATTATCTGTTCTGCAAGGATCATGTATCATGCATTTTTTTTTTTTTTTTGCTGAATCATCCAAGACTGGAACATAATTAGCATCAGTAATTTTAGCTGTGACGATCGTATCGATGTCGTCTTTAACTTATCCTCTGTAGAGACCTATTCTAACGCAAGCAGCTTCCGGTTTTGGTTGCAGTTTAATGATGAATATAGTTTATAAGCACAAAATTAGAAACCTTCACTTTTCGCGATACCTAAGGTTTAAAACGGATTTTTATAAATAGATGTTTTCAATTTATCTTTAATTGACACCTAAAATATTAAATATACTATTCCCAGTAAACCTAAGACTCTAGTTGAGTTCAAATAGAAATTAAACGGATTTGAATATATATTTTGGTCGCTTGTAAAATTAGCAATTTTTTACATATCGAGAGCTTTAATTTTTTTTTAAAAATATTACTAAAATTGTGAGCTCAGGTTATTGAAATCCAGTGACAATAACTAAAATGAGAAACCAATTTCAAATGCGAATGAAATAAAGCCAAAAAATAATTAAATTAAACATTAGATTTAAATTAACTTCAAGTTTTCAAAACAACTCTAAGTAATAATAAATAAAGAAAAAGTAAATTACAAATTATTTTTTATGAAATAGGAGTTAAATATAAAACTAATTTGAAAGGAAATTGCAAAATAACATGTAAATTAAAAAAAATAGAAATTTAATAAGAAAGATAAGTCAAAGTAAAAAAAAAAATATTTTCCTACTAAAATATAATAAATACACAAAATAAAAATACTTATTGAAAAAGTTTATTCAAAACAGTAAAGTTTACTTTAAAAATTTGATGGGGTGATTTTTAAAGCCTGTTGGGACACGATTAAACACAGAAATGAAATGAACGAATTCGAGTCCTAAAAAATCGTGTGGGTTTTCCTAGTAAGTAAATTCAAGGTTCCAAAACAACTCTGATAACTTAGCGTAAACATTAATTTTTTCCCGAATTAAATTCTAATTAGTAAGTGGAAGACAACCCTTAAAGAACGGGACATTTTAATGAAACTGTCATTCAGAGGCCACCCTAAAATTTAATTTAATTTTTCAATTCAATTTTTTGAAATTTCATGAACTGTTATGCTTCTTTGAAAATCGCCGGCATTTGTTGACAACAAGAGTGAGATGAAGTAGCTGAGGGCGTTTCTTTGGAAATCGCTGGTATTTCTTGATGGGGGAAGGTGAGCTTGAGTGGATGAGGCTTTTTTCTTTCAAAATCACCGCCAATGAGACGCCGAATGCAGATAAGTACTAAAGAGTATAACGGACGGACGAACTAAGTAACTAAATAACGAAGGATTGATTGATTGATTGTTTTGTTTAACGGCATCTCAACCTTAGTGGTCATTTTATACCGGAAATGATTTTGAGTGACTTTAAAAGTCAAACACGCATAGTTGGCAAAACCATTGTTTCAAAAACGTACAGCTGGCAACATTATTGCTTCAGAAACGTACAGCTGGCAACATTATTGCTTCAAAAACGCACAGCTGGCAACATTGTTTTTATGTTTTTTTTTATAAAAACGTATAGCTGGCAACATTGTTTCAAAAACGTATAGCTGGCAACATTATAGTTTTAAAAGATATAGCTGGCAACATTATTTTTTATAAAAAGCGTATAGCTGGCAACATTGTTTCAAAAACATATAGCTTGCAGCATTATGGTTTCAAAAACGTATAGCTGGCAACATTATGGTTTCAAAAACGGATAGCTGGCAACATTATGGTTTCAAAAACGGATATCTGGCAACATTATTGTTTCAAAAACCTTTATCTGAGGCCTTACTGTTAGATGTAGTTTATCGTCATACCCGGGACGCGGATGTTGTTTATCGCCATACCCAGGACGCGGATATAGTTTATTGTCATACCAGGACGAGGGTGAGAGCTGAGGCCTTGCTGTTGGATGTAGTTTATCGTCATACCCGGGACGCGGGTGTAGTTTATCGCCATACCCTAGGCGTAGATGTAGTTTATTGTCATACCCAGGACGTAGGTGAGAGCTGAAAAAACCAGAAACGTACAGCTGGCAACATTATTTTTTCAAAAAAAACGTATAGCTGGCAACATTGTTTCAAAAACGTGTAGCTGGCAACATTATGGTTTCAAAAACCAATGGCTAGCAACATTATGGTTTCAAAAACGGACAGCTGGCAACATTATGGTTTAAAAAACGGACAGCTGGCAACATTACTTTTCCGAAAAACATTATCTGAGGCCTTGCTGTTGGATGTAGTTTTTCGTCATACCCGGGACGCGGATGTAGTTTATCGCCATACCCAGGACGCGGATGTAGTTTATTGTCATACCAGGACGTGGGTGAGAGCTGAAAAAAAAAACTAGTTCACTATTTACCCATAGCTGGGACCCTAACAGGTGCTACCACCCCAGGTCAAGGTGGTCCTGGGAACACCAGTAATTAAGAGGTGGATCCACGCTCCTCAAAACCTCCTGATCAGAGGCCTTGCTGTTGGATGCAGTTTAACGTCATACCCAGGACGGAATAACGAAGGAACAAGAACAATTATAATATTAGGTTGGAGCAAAATAATGACGTAATAATGTCGTTTTTGACGTTAAAATATACGGCAAAAAATGACATTATTACGTCATTATTTTTGCACCAGCCTAATATTATAATAATATTTATTAAGAATTTATTACAAGAAATATGTTTTACGGAAACATTGTTGACAATTATGTATATAGTTAGATAAGCAATAAATAAAAATAATATAACATTTGATACTATATTCGATATGTAGTCAGACATTTTCATTTTTTCCTTTGCAGCAATTTAGAATACTTTGGTTACAATTTTTCCTAAGATGATCAACTGGAGCTATTTCGTTTAAGCTTTGTTACGTCTCTTTTCCAATGTTGTTTTAGACCTCTTTCTTCCAGTTATTTTGAGAGACAATAGCGAAATTCTGAAATTTAGAATGATCCTAATCTATTTCAATATTTTAAATTAATAGATGACCAAATATAAAATGCTTTTTACAAAAACACCTTAATGATTTCACTATAATTATGTAACAATAATGTAATGATATTCCGCCGACAAATCTACGATTTATGTTAACTCATCTCATTGCATGGAACTATTAGGTTGGTGCTAAAATAATGACGTAATAATGTCGTTTTTTGACGTTATACGTCAAAAAACGACATTATTACGTCATTATTTTAGCACCAACCTAATATACTCCTAAATTGAGCTTGAAATATTGCGTAATCTGCTTTAATTTTGCAGGGAAAAATTAATTGTCGTTTTTTTTTTTTGTTTTGTTGTTGAATACGCCCTCCTCCGGCGTTAAATGTACTTTTTTTGTTTCCATTATCTCTAGAAGTTCGCCATGTTCAGATGAGATTCTCAGTACCTTCTGCAGAATCATTTTTTTTCTGTTATCATTTTTCTTTTTCTGCGTGGAGATTGTTTTGCATTTACCACCATATAGGTGGATTGATATTACATAACAGTTCAGTAATAGGCAGGGAGAATAGACAATAGAGACAATGTTGAGCTATAGATAGGACAATCAACTACACATAAACTATCGGAAAGGAATAAAGATTACATGATCGGCGTGCTGATATGGAAAAGATTGATTCAATCGATACTGCCAAAATGACTATGATTTGACCAAGTGACCGTTGATATATGCATAATCTAGAATCTGACCTAGATAAATAACAATGCAATGTAATCTTGCGATTTTATATTAGATTAAATTATCCAATCCAAGATAGAAAATCAAATCTTATGACCGTAAAAAAATGTTAAATGTTAGATTTCACAGTCCAAATAGAACAGAATAAAAATAGAAGAAATAATAATAAAAAAAAGTGATGCATATAAATTCTCACTCGAGAATTGACGAATTTGTTGAACGAATTTACAGCTACTCTAGGGAAAATAAACTCTCCTAGAAAGTCTGTAAAAATATAAAGTATCATTATCACTATTTCTGCTCCTGAATTAGCATGACCATTACGTCCTGCCAATACCTCAAAATTAATGGACTATTCCGTTTTCATCGCCTGGAAAGATATAAAAGACATAATAGAGTCGCTGCTTAGTATTGGTGAAAGAAAGAAAGAAAGAAAGAAAGATACACGAAAAAAAATGTGATAGAAAGAAATGTGTGATATGATCAAAAAAAGAAAGAAAGAAAGACCGAACAAAAAAGAAAGAAATAAAGAAAGAAAGAAAGAAAGAAAGAAAGAAAGAAAGTAAAGATTAGTGGAGAAACGACATGAAGAAAAAATGTAATAGAAAGAAATGTTTGATATGATCAAAAAAAGAAAGAAAGAAAAACAGAACAAAAAAGGGAATAGAAAGAAAGAAAGAAAAAAAGAAAGAAAGAAAGAAAGAAAGAAGAACAGATTAATGGAGAAAGAGACATGAAGAAAAAATGTGATAGAAAGAAATGTGTGATATGAACAAAAAAAGGAAAGAAAGAAAGACAGAACAAAAAAGGGAATAGAAAGAAAGAAAGAAAGAAAGAAAGAAAGAAAGAAAGAAAGAAAAGATTAATGGAGAAAGAGACATGAAGAAAAAATGTAATAGAAAGAAATGTTTGATATGATCAAAAAAAGAAAGAACGAAAAACAGAACAAAAAAGGGAATAGAAAGAAAGAAAGAAAGAAAGAAAGACAGAAAGAAAGAAAGAAAGAAAGAAGAAAAGATTAGTGGAGAAAGAGACATGAAGAAAAAATGTGATATAAAGAAATGTGTGATATGAACAAAAAAAGGAAAGAAAGAAAGACAGAACAAAAAAGGGAATAGAAAGAAAGAAAGAAAGAAAGAAAGAAAGAAAGAAAAAAGAAAGAAAGAAAGAAAGAAGAAAAGATTAATGGAGAAAGAGACATGAAGAAAAAATGTGATATAACGAAATGTCGGATATGATCAAAAAAAGAAAGAAAGAAAGAAAGAAAGAAAGAAAGAAAGAAAGACAGAAAGACAGAACAAAAAAGGGAATACAAAGAAAGAAAAAAGAAAGAAAGAAAGAAAGAAAGAAAGAAAGAAATAAAGGAGCCACAGTGGCATAATGGATAGCGGCTTGGATTGAGGAATATTTTCATTTGGACACAGATTACTTTTCAAAATAACTACCAGTATTCCTATTTATCCTCGCTATTGCAACATTTTGTTACAGTTATTTACACTATTTACATTGTTAGAACTATTGTCTTCATCTTTATTGCCACAATCACGACATTTCGGCTTTTGTAAGCTACGGCCTTCTTCAGATGATATTTTTTTTAGAATTTCGAACCTTCCTGATCTCTCAGATATCTCGCTTTAACTCAGCTCTCCAAATTTTTGTTCACTACTGCCGTAAGTAGGTAATGACTTCACAACGCTTTCAGTCAAGTGACTTTGCTAAATGGTCCAGTGGATAAAAGCGTTGGATGGTTGGATCCAGTGACTTGACACTTAGAAATGATTAAAGATATCTTTCTGGAATTCTACGAGGTTTTATAACACTATTAGACTTTGAGCAATATTAATCAATAATTACTTTGAGCAATATTAACCTATAATTAAACGCTTAACAAAGGGATTATAATGAATCTATCAAAAACGAAAATATATATATATTCCAGGATCCTTTTCCAAATAATTCAAGATGATCAACGCCCTCTCTAACCTTCTAACTTTCTGTTCTGAAGTAACAACTTGCCTCACAGTTTTCACGTACGTTTTCATATTCAAGTCACTGCTCTTTGCACTGTCATAGTTGAAACTCTTCTCTCAAGTAACAAACCTCTTATGGATTGCGTTGGATCTTTTCTAATTGGTCTCTTTATGTTTAAGTTGAAATGGTATTCCTCTTCCTCTTGTGACCCCTTGTTCCAGTTTTCCTCTCTAGTGTTACCCCTTTTTTAAACTTATTCAACGTTCTCTTCATACTACTTGAATGGACTTTTAGATGGAAGTCGGATTATATATGTTGGTGTCATTACTGAAGGACTGAATTATTTTTTGTACCCATTGTTCAATTGAGAAAACATGGGGGGGATACAAAATGATTTTAACCTGTTCTATTTCTAGCTGAATAACTTAACGGGTTTTTAGAGATTCTTACGATAAATTATCAAAAATGACTAAACGTCTTATCTGAAAACTTTGAAAAAGAAACTCAATTAAGTTTATTGATTTTTTAGATATTAAACATTTTGTGCGATGGACTATTATACTGTACAAAGTTTTGGACAGTTTTGCTGTTACACCCGGTATGTCTGTGTGTGTCTGCATAGACAAGATAGAAAAAATCAAAAGGGGGACTCCTAATATATATTTCGAGATTCTTGACAAAAATCAAAAACGGGTTTGTAATTTAATCGATCCTCACCCGGCATCTTGACTTCAGTAACTTTCCCAATCGTCGTGATGTTGGTTGCCTCTGTCTTTGCTACAGATATGTTCATATCAATATTTCTGATGAGTTATTCTCCTTAGTGTCTTCTCTAGATTAATTTAGATTGCCAACTGCTTAAATGGGGAACTATTTAGATGCAAACGTCAATAGGTTTTGATGCTTATTCTTCTCGCATTTCGCGTTGGCGTAACTATCTTCCAATTTCATGACCCCTGCTACATAAAATCATCCAACAATCAATCGCCATCTTTTTTCGCCCTGAATCTTGTTCCTTCATTCTCTTTGCCTTCACGCCTCCTCAGTAATGTCTTCTGATTCCCTTCACCCCCTTTCACAAACTACCTCTTAGTAGCATCACCGCCTTGGCTGCTACGAAATGGATAAAAAAATAGTCAAACAGAGAAATTCACGCTACCCCCCACAGACAGACAGACAGATAGATAGATAGATAGATATATAGATAGATAGATAGATAGATAGATAGATAGATAAAGAATAGACTGAACGATATAAATAGACTGAGATAGAGTGACACTGAGATAGATAGATAGATAGATAGATACATAGATAGATAGATAGATAGATAGATATGAAAAGCCTACGATCAATAGATAGATTTGAACAGCCTACGATAGAGAGATAGATAGATAGATAGATAGAGAGATCTATCTATCTATCTATCTATCTATCTATCTATCTATCTATAGATAGATAGATAGATAGATTGATAGATAGATAGATAGATAGATAGATATGAAAATCCTACGATCGATAGATAGATATGAACAGCTTACGATAGATAGATAGATAGATAGATAGATAGATAAACTTTAGTTAGCATATTGGATTTCAAGGCAAATTCGATAGTAAGGCCTTTGAAGCAGATGAGTGTTCACATTGTTTTAGTGACTTCATGGTTACTGACCCTATAATTAATTCATTCGTCTTAATAAAGAAAGAAAAATCTACGTGGTTTTTATAAATAGTTTCAATTTCAACTAATAAATTACTTTGTGAAATATGAAATTTATATCTTGATTTCACATTAACGAAACACGCAATAATTAACAGTTACCGTTCATAGAATGTAAGCTGTGTTATATTCATTGATTATATGGCTTAAATATGGAAAGTGTGACTGTATTTAACATATGTACGAAATTTTCAAAGGAAGTAATTTTCTCATAAATAATTTGATTAATCAAAATGAAACCGTGTTCAGAAAATATAACGTTTATTACATTAGAAAATAGAAATAATGTCATTATAAAGAAATAATTTATTTTAAAGCCAGTCGTAACATTTTCGATAAATATATATGATTATTCTTCGTTTTTATTTATAAAATCGAATTTTAAGAAATGCAGCTGAGTTGACACAAATTTTGCATTAAACTATTTAAAAGTGCAAAAATCGATTTTGATTAACACATTCGATATTTCTTTTGCTTTTCATATGAAAGTTGAAGAAAGAATCTAGAGTTTAATATAACAAACGAAAACGGTAGATGAATATTTCTTAATTGCCAAAAACAAATAAAAAAAAACAAACATGAAAAATTGGTATAGGCACGCATTAGTTCTGATTCCTAGCATGAAAGAAATCTTATTTTTCTATTCTTATACAAACGTACTTATTGATAAAAAAATAAAGTACTGAGAATTAATGACAATTTTAATGAACGCAAAACATAGCTTAGCAATTAATTATTCGAAAAATATGCAAATTAAACCAGTTTTATGGGAAATATCCTATGCCTGAAATATATTTTGTTAATTTTTTCACCCTAAACAAGGCGGTAAAAGATGAAAGAAGATGAACGTTGGTGTTTTTTTTTCAATCTGAAACATAATCAATATATATATATATATATATATATATATATATATATATATATATATATATATATATATATATTAACATACAACGTGTGTTAGCACGTGCGATACCCTGTCTTCATCAGCCGCCGACCAGGGGTGATATCACGGTTTTGGTGGCTATGGCGGGACCGCCACCCCTGGCACAACAAGCAGCGTTTGCCACCAGGCAGGGTATGAAGATAAGCTAATTGTTCCTGTAAGTAAAATCTATCTGCAATGAAAGTTTCTTGAACACGTTTGCCGTTATTGACGCACGTAAAAGTCGTTATAGACGACCACGCAAATATCTAACTTGTACATGTTAGGTCGTGATATATATATATATATATATATATATATATATATATATATATATATATATATATATATATATATATATGTATATATATATATATATATATATGTATATATATATATATATATATATATATATATATATATATATATATATATATATATATCAGGTACAAAATGATTACATTCAATTAAACTGAAATTGTGCTCATGACAAGATATATATATATAATATGATAAACAATAAATATATATATATATATATATATATATATATATATATATATATATATATATATATATATATATATATATATATATATATATATATATATATTCACATTCTGATTATTATATATGTATTTTTATAAACGCAAAACTTGACCCAAGTTCACTCTTATAAGCCTTATTTTCTAAGCGTATTTCTGATGTGGAACAGTGACGAAAATATTGGGCGCCAAGAGAGCATCGATCTCACTTTTTCGTTCTTATGCGCTGTGTCCATTCAGCACGTAGGTGAACATGGCTCTCCACAACTTCCTGTCTATCGTTATTATAAACGAAATTCTTCCCCGAAGTAAACTCTAACGCTCTTCATTGTGATTTTCAAACGCACCTTAGATGCGGCATAAGGCCGAAAATATGTGACACCCAGAGAGGAGTGAATTCACTTATTCTTCTTCGTGTGTGTGTCTCTCAGAAAGCAGTAGACCGTGGCTCTCCACAATTTCTTTTTAATAGTTTTTAAACATTGTCTTTCTGTTATTTCTACTAAACCCTGTTCCCCCATCCATTTACTCATGTTCACTATGTATGTTCTGCATTGTTTACCACAGCCTTCTCTCTTTCCCCGGGAGTATCAGATTTACAAAGCCCACTTTCCTCATTATGTTCTAGAAACCTCAACTGACTCTTTCTGATGGTAAGTATTAGCTTTTTGTTTCCATTTTCTCCAAATCTTTGTCGTTACTCACATATTTGGTGCACGTTATCCTCAGCATGATTCTGTAGAACAAGATTTCTGTTGCTTAAAGTCTCCACTATATCTTTGAGGTGATCCTCCATCACTCACTCCCGTACAGGAGGAGAGATATCCGTAGGATCTTTTCTTAGTTTTTGGCGAAACTTTCCTATTTCTTTGTTGTCAGCTTTAGTTTTAGAATGCTGCCTTGTCTAACCCAAAACGCCTTCACATCTCAGTTTTATTCTTTCAATCCTGTATTAAAAAAACTTCCCAGATATTTAATTTGTCCGCACTGGTTTGATTCTATTACCTCCACTATTTGTGGTCACTCTTTTGCTAACAGCCATGCATTCTGCCTCGCTGCCCAGTCGTAATTCTTCTCGCGAGACAAGCATGCTATCGATTACACATAGTCAAGGTACCCCTTTACAATTTTCATGTATCCAGTGTTTGGCGTATATGCGACGTCTATTTGCGGTTATATAGATTATCACCCCTACTACTGTGGAGTAGAATGGCATATTCACATTTTTAATAAACGTTTTTTTTTTTTTTTTTTTTTTTTGTAAATAGAAGCCAACGGATTGTGCAGGTTGAATAAAGCCTAAGCTAAAAGCTCCCCTTTATTTTTCATTTGATTATTGTTTTATTTTTTTTTCCTATGATTCTTAACTATTACTACGAAAACACTGTATGTTGTTTCTTGCCCGTGTCCGAGGAATGTACCACTAACCGCTATAAAAAAGCATCATATATTTAAGCGGATAACATGTGTTTATATGATAATTGCTCCCTTTTGAATACGCTTCAGAAGTGGGATATCCGCTTCCTCCCAAAGGAGAGGTACTGCCTGGAGGTAAGCTCCCCTTGGGAATAATATTATTTGAAACGACCCCAGTCAGAAGATGCCAATGGCGGGAAATCAAGTTATTGTTATTTTATAAACATAGATTAGATGCGGCACAAGGTAAACAAATTGGGGCACCGATAGAGCCGCGAACTCATGTTTCAATCGTAATTGATTTAACCATTACATTACATTGAGGTTTGCACTTTCACGAATTAATGTAAATATATTTAAGTAGTTTTTATTTCCGCCACAATAATGGGATAACATCTAAACTATTTATACGATTCTATTTACGATCACTAAGAATCTGAGTCCTCTATACTTACCTGAAGAGGGAATAGATGTCTACATTTCAACTTGAAACCTGTAAAAAGTCCGGCTCACTAAGGCTGAATATCAAGATGAAGATGCGATATTAACCTCAAACATTCAGCGCATATTTATTTAATTTATTTAATTTAATTAGAGAAACGGTTTCTGTAGATTGTTTAACTAAATATTTCCGTTGATTTTATTAATTCATTTATAAAACATTTAAGAGATAATACATAAGGATTAAATAAGAGGAAACCCCAAATACATTACTATAACCCTTGATCCTATTGAATTACAAGTAGAGTATCTACATTGAGAACATCGTCTATAATATTGAAGATGAATTTTGCTTTAAAATTTTCATGTATCCAGTGTTTGGCGTATATGCGACGTCTATATGCGGTTATATAGATTATCACCCCTACTACTGTGGAGTGGAATGGCATATTCACATTTTTAATAGGCGTTTTTTTTTCTTTTTTTGAAGATGCGATATTAACTTCAAACATTCAGCGGATATTTCAGCGTCATCAGTTTATCTAGAGAAACGGTTTCTGTAGATTGTTGAACTAAATATTTCCGTTGATTTTATTAATTCATATATAAAACATTTAAGAGATAATACATAAGGATTAGAGAAGAGGAAACCCCAATTACATTTCTACAACCCTTGATTCTATTCAATTACAAGTAGAGTATCAAAATTGAGAACATCGTCTATAATATTGAAGATTCATTTTGCTTCTCGATAGCTATGATGTAAGGGTTTGGGTATTTCTGTAAATTCTGGGTTGTTATTGTTAGGTTTTAATATCCTTTTCGACTCTAAAATGTTTCGGTCGGGTAATGATGCTCACATGAGCTTTCCCACTAGTGATGCCAATTGCGCACTTCCAAAGATGTCTGATATCTTCAAGGGGTTCTGAGACTTCGCCAACCACAAAAGAGACAACTTGAACTGCAGTTTCCTTTATTTCCCTGATTTCACCTGTCAGGTTTGGCCACCCTCTGTCCTTTCGTCTGATCCTCATTGACGACGTACTTATACCAATATACTGCAAATTCTATCAGGATCATTTCATTTTTGCTCTTGAGCACAAGTGTAATATCAGGACGATTGGATTCCAAATGCTTGTCAATAAATATAGTATGCCACATGACCTTCGCTTACTCACCGACATTATTATTGTTATTATTATTATTATTATTATTATTATTATTATTATTATTATTATTATTTTCTTTGATTTCTGGCTTTTACACATTACTTTCCGGGTCCCACCCAGCGACCTAAGGTTAGAAATGGCATCATGATACTTTCCAGTGACAAAAAAAAAAAAAAATACATAGATAAAGGCATTCGTAAAGTGTGGGCTGTACTTGTTAGAACAATTTTTTGTATTTCTTTGAGGCATGGACTTCCAGGAATCCCTTCAATTAGTCTACTGCAATCTTTTCCAACCAGTATTAGGGCTCCGACAACAACAGTGATTGTTGATGTTCTCATATGCATTTTTGAGATTTCTATTTCAAGGTCCTTGTATTTTGACAGCTTTTTGAATATCTTCAAAGATACATTGCAGTCAGCGGGGACTGCCATATCAATAAGGAGGCACCGTTTTTGCTTGTGGTCTTTAATAACACTTTATAAAATAATAATAATAATAATAATAATAATAATAATAATAATAATAATAGTGCAGAGTTGAAAGCTGAAACTGGAGGTTTTATCCTTGCTGCACAGGACCCATGCTTGCTAACTAGGAATTATCAAGCACATGTACTAAAATATTGTGTCAGCCCAAAATGCAGATTCTGTGATAAATGTCCAGAAACGATTGATCATCTTGTGTCAGGTTGCACGACATTGGCACCTACTGAGTATAAGACCCGGAATGACAGAGTGGGCCAATATCTGCACTGGAAAATCTGCAACTTCTACGGGAAGGAAACTGAAAGAAACTGGTATGAACACCACCCAGACCCGGTTACGGAGATAGGACCTGTTACAATTCTATAGGAATACACAATACACACTGACAGAACAATCAAAGCCAGCCACCCAGATATTGTTATTAAAGACCACAAACAAAAACGGTGCCTCCTTATTGATATGGCAGTCCCTGCTGACTGCAATGTATCTTTGAAAATATTCAAAAAGTTTTCAAAATACAAGGACCTTGAAATGGAAATCTCGAAAATGTGGCGTATGGGAACATCAACAATCCCTGTTGTAGTTGGAGCCTTAGGACTGTTCGGAAAGGATTCCAGTAGACAAATTGAGGGGATTTCTGGAAATCCATGCCTCAAGGAGATACAAAAAATTGTTCTGACAAGTAGAGCCCACACTTTACGAAGGGCTTTATCCATGTATTTTTTTTTTGTCAGTGGAAAGTGTCATGATGCCATTTCTAACCTTAGGTCCCTGGGCTGGACATGGAAAGAAATGTGTGAACGCCAGAAATCAAAGAAAATAAATAATAATAATAATAATAATAATAATAATAATAATAATAATAATAATTATTATTATTATTATTATTATTATTATTATTACGGTATTGTGCAAAAAAAAATGTATCATTGATGAATATATATCACCTTATTCTTGATACTTCGGAACGATACATAACTAAAAGGAAATCTCGGTAATGGTAAATCACTAACCAGGAAAACGTAAGTTTAAGGCCGTTATAAAATATGTCCGTCTTACAAAGTAAAGAAAAAGAACGATTTCACAGAATTATATTCTAAAGAAATCTGACTGCAATACCTGATAGTTTAAGCATCACAATACGCTAAGATCTGAGCTTATATGTACGTTAAAATCTGAGAAGTAAGTGAAAAGAAATGTAGGAAGTTTGTTGCACCTACTCACGATTGACAATATGTTATTTGTCTGGCAAGGGCCAATAACAAAGAAGTGACTTAAAATAAAACAACAAGGATACATTGAAAATTCGTTGCGCATGATATGTCAATGATAAAGATGATATATCGATTCTCGTGATACTTTAGATATATTACAGTAATTTAAAGAGAAGTGTTTCCAATATGATAATGAGCGTTGCAATTAAGGCATCAATGAAAGGTATAATATCTCTGTATGTAAACAGCTATTACATCCCTTGTAAGTTAACATAACAACTTGGAAAAAATAACATATTTGTTTCCGGAATAACGTCTGTTGAAATGTGGATTTGTCTAACATGACAGCGTGTCTTTCATGCCGTCAAATACGCTACCTGTAAAAAATGAGGGGATATCAAATATTAGAAACAAATGCATTTTACATCTTACATCTTTATAAGAATACCATTCGTCCTTGATTTGAATATCGCTGGCAAATCTTGTCTGGTGCTCCGCCTATATAGAGAGAGATTCATAAAAATCAACGGTGTTATTAGTCCTGATCTGGCATCTCGTCTTCAATCACTTTCCCAACGTCGTAACGTTTTCTATAAATACTTTCATGGTAACTGTTCGGATGACCTTCTATCTATGGTACATATACTTTATGAACTTTAGCACAATACTAGTTTGCTGGCAAGGTGTCTTCATTTTAAAGTTGAAATGTTTAGATTTAACCGTAAGTTCTATGCTATCAATTTCTTCTATCGCGGTACTAGCTTGTGGAACTCTCATCTAGCTTACTGTTTTCCAGTCAACTTTGATACTCAAAAATTTAAATGCAATGTCAGTCGTTATCACCTGTCTTCTTAATCTTGTTCTTTTATTGTTTTCTCTCCTTAATAGTACAGGGTATTTATAAAGTCTTTTTACAATAAAAAAATATTACTAAAGCAAATAAACAGGTGAATATATGGAAATCGTTACAAAATGTGTGATAGATATTGAAGAGTTTTTAACTAATTTAATACACGTCATTATCTGCGCAATCAATTGCTCGAAGCATATCAAGACTGTACTCGATTTACACGATTGATATTTTCCTCGGATGTTCTTGGTCGTCCTGTCCTCCCCTTATCCAACAATGTCCCTGTTTTCATGAATTTTGATAAATTTCATAAATTTTCATAAATGTTGTTAAATTTCATAAATTTTCATAAATTTCATAAATGTTCTTGAATTTCATAAATTTTCATAAATGTTGTTAAATTTCATAAATTTTATAAATTTTCTTGAATTTCATAAATTTTCATAAATTTCATAAATTTTCATAAATGTTTTTAAATTTCATAAATTTTCATAAATTTCATAAATTTTCATAAATGTTCTTGAATTTCATAAATTTTCATAAATTTCTTGTGCTACGCAAGAATTGAAGAAAAGGACAGTGGATCATTTCCATACTTAGTTCTTTAGTTTCGGTGAGATAACGTATCATATTTTCTATCAATAAACCATGACACACACTGTATCTTTTCTTGGGGAGGTAGCCATTTTTTAGGGATTCATTTAACAGTACCTCTTTCATCAACAGGATATCCGAAATACACGAATGCAATAATTAAAAATTTTGTTAGCGACTGAGTACGTATAAGAAATCTGATTAAGATATCTCCTCAACTGCATTTGTAATATATATTTGAATTTATAAGTCAACGTTATGGACACCATGAAAACTTTTCTCATATTATCTAACACGACTTAATGGATTAAGTGCCTTCCGGGAGGGAAATGATGAAAAATGTTACCATTTTTTATCTTGGTTTTAATTTTGAAAAGAGGAAAAAATATGATTCACTTCGTTTTTTCTATGTGCCGTGTCCGGTGAGAACGTGAGGATCATATATATCCATAACTTTCTATTTTTTTGTAGCAATTACCTACGTTTCTCTTTTCTGTCATTGCAGGCGCCCACGTTCAGCAATCCATTCGCAAAATATTCTCAAACCGTTACCGCCTCTGTTTCATTTTTTCTTCGATAGATGCTTTAACTGTCACATTTTGCAAGTCCTCCTTCTTCATTATTTGTCCAAGGAATTTCAGCTGCATATTTCTTATTATGCGTACAACCCGAGAATCCCCTGGCATTCAAGATTGATTGGGGGTCGCGGACAATGCTTTACGACCCTCGCTATCTTATCAATATTTCTTTTTTCTACCATCATTTATGTGCGTTACAGATTAATCTAAGGACAACTCACTATTAAAGGATTAAAACCTTTTGCATGTTGTATTATGATTCTGGGGTCTTTCTTATCGTCCAAATAGTAGAATTTCTTTTGCTAATGCTAAGACAAGAATAACACTCTATACAATTCACTATATGTATCCATAATGTTGAATATGTTAAATTATTACATTTTTAACAAGAACAATCTCAAATTGATGTTAAAAATTATCAAAAAATATTGTTTGTTCAAGATGGAATCATATAATATACTACGTAACTAATTTGTTAGATGCATTGTTTTTAATTTTCTTGTTGAATTATTCAAATATATTCCATATGATCCTGTAAATAACTAGGCTGTAATAAAATTTAATTTTATATGAATCCAACATTAGATAACTTGGCTTGTAGTAGAGTGGGTGGTGGCGTATACGAGAAATTTCAGCAATAAATTTCCCATACTAACCAGATGCTTCCTCTGTACCTAAATAGCATATCAGTCTATATGACAGTTCTGTATAGAATACAGGTTCGATCCTGTCGAAGGACACATATTTTCTATGAAATTTCTCTGAAATTCAGACAAGTAAATGTCGTTAATGTCGTTTATTATAAACTGAGTATTTACTTAAATATTAGTATCTATAAAAATTAACTATACAGAATATATATATATATATATATATATATATATATATATATATATATATATATATAGTTGATATTTCACTATGAATATATGTATGTATATGTATACATTTACTATAAAATATTTGCAGTAAATACAGAAAAGTAATTCTGACATTTTGACATATTATGTCAATGCAAAAGAATTCTGATGACACCTTTTCATCGACAAAACATGTCAACGTAAAAGTTTTCAGTTTGTCATAATATATTTACTGTTTCTTCAAGTTCTCATAAATGATTATTTATTGAAGATATATTTAGATCTATCTGCCTATCTGTCTATCTATCAATCTGTCTCTCTCACTATATATATATATATATATATATATATATATATATAGATAGATAGATAGATATGGTAAGTAGGGAGGTAATACATATATATATATATATATATATATATATACACACACACACACACACACACACACACACACACATATATATATATATATATATATATATATATATATATATATATATATATATGTAGATATTGGTGTATGTTTTATTAAATAATATAGACAGTTTTTGTCTATTTATTTTACGTAAGTTCCTTTCATATTGTCAGATAAGCTTAATAGAATTATCATTGAAAGACGAAACAATAATGATAGTCTGTTTTTCTTGCATGAAAAATTTTAAATCGATAATCGCATCGCAACTCGGGACGTCACACATGACCACGCGAGAGTGAAAACGAGAATATTAAATATGGGAAGCCTTTGGTATAAACCAATGGCTTTTATTAATTATAGGCATTTAAGAATATTTGTGGAGATTTCATAGTTTAATTTGTTCAGGTTAGTCCGTGTATTGGTTGATATATTGAAATGTAATTGTCATCTGTGATAATGAATGATGTAAGCCGAAAGCTTAGATTGGATTTAAACATGTATCAATATGGTGGTTTCCTTTCGTTTTTCAATGATAATGTTATGAAGCTTATCAGACAATTTGAAAGGAACTTACTTAAAATAAATAGACAAAACTTTCTATATTATTTAATGAAACAAGCATCAATGAAAAATTGCTGCTAAATATAAACAATATATATATATATATATATATATATATATATATATAGAGAGAGAGAGAGAGATAGATAGATAGATAGATAGATAGATAGATAGATAGATAGATAGATAGATAGACAGACCTAGTGAGCCACACAAACCTACCCAGCTTTCCCTGACGATCCGCTTCAGTGAAACCTGGGTAGCTTTATCAGGTTCGCTAGGTTTATCTAGGTCTGCTCTACAGTTGCGTTGATCTCTTTTGTTAATTAGTTCTTTACTCGTATCGGGGTTTTTTCTTTGGGCTTTGAATCTTTATCTGTGCGATTTTTTTCGACAGACTTTCATGTTTCTAGCTCTTTCTTTTTTTAAACCATTTTTTTTCCTTCCTGATTGATTTGATTATTTGCAAATCAAGAATTCGAAGGTTTTTCGAAACGAGTATAGTTACTCACACACATATATATATATATATATATATATATATATATATATATATATATATATATATATATATAATGAAATGGACTAAGTCCGACAATTATTTAATATATATTCTGTTTATAAGTTACATTTATAGATAAAAATATTTAAGTAAATGCTATGTTTATAATAAACAGTATTAACTAAATTTACAGGCCTGAATGTTCGTCAAAGTTCACAAAAAATACGTGTCCTTCGAACTTTAGTTTGCTTACCAGAGTCTTCCCTGTAGCTAAATGGTGTAGTACGTCAGGCTACATGACGATTCCGCGTAGGTTACAGGTTAGAATCCAGTCGGAGGACACATATTTTCTATGAAATTTCTCGGACATTCCAACTGGCAAATGTAGTTAATACTTTTGGTTAAAATTATCGTCTAAATTACGTAAAAAAATGAAAATAACACTTACAATTTCATTTTAAGAAATATCGTTACCAAAATTTCAGAAAAATATATTCAAGTACTAAATTTGTTCTATAAAATCACAATTTTCTTCAACTACGGCCTTCAGATGACATCGGAATATTCTGCAACTATTCTGGACAATCTGCTTGTTTAATTTGTTGAATGCTGCCATAATCCTTGCTTTCAGTTTCTCTTTGGTGTTAATCTGTGTTTTGTTGGTCTCTCGCTCAAATGCTCCCCGCACATAATCAAGAGGTTTGCAGACTGCTGAGTTAGGTGGCCAGATTTAATGGGTGATGTGGTCAGAAAAATTGTCTTGCAGCATGTCTGGTTTCTTCTGCTTGTGTGATATTGTGCAATCTTTTGTTGCCAGATATAGAATCTTCCAGCAACCACTCTTATTAAGCAGAGCAGCACCACTTCCTCAATGTACTTGATGTATCCTCCATATTGAGTCAAGGGCTATTCCGATGTTCATTTTTTATCAGAACAATCAGATTGAGTTTTCCGAGATACGGTACATTCATAATTATCATTAAAATCATCCAACTATTTCCGAGTGCTCTGCACCGCCCTCATATTAACAATCACAATCTCTGAAATGTTTGTATTGGAGCTTCCTTCATGAATGCCAAGCAGTACAGCATGCCGTTTCCAAATTTCTGCGTCATGATGCTCTTTTTCTCACAGATAATGCCCAACTGACCCTACTATAGTGTGTAGTGGATTAAATAAAAAAAAACGAGGCTTATGCGCGAAATTAAAAATATAATACAGAAACATTTACCCATCGTACTTCTCACCTGTGGAGTTCACTTTCGATTACTTGCTTCCGTGCCAGCTAAAATATTCACAAATTTAAATTCACCTTCATTCACCATCTTATGTCTTGCTGAAACCCATTGGTTGTTTTACATTTCCTTGCCTCTAATCACTGGAGTCTTCTAATTATCTTTCACTTCCTGTAACCCGCAACTTAGTAGTGACATTTTTGACTTGATTGGGGTGAAATGATTAAAAAAATAATAATACAATTAATAAAAATGTTCACAACCAGCATTTAGACTAACAATATTTTGAAGTTTATTTTTGGTAACACTCAAATAGTCTGGTGCAATATATTCTTCCTCTTCTCTACCAATTCGGATTTGTGCTGTACAATGCTATTTTAACCAATATCGATAAGGGAATATTAGATTATAGAAACAATACCTGCGCAAACGGTGATAATTAGGTTAATATAAATAATAGAGAAGAAGTTCAATTAAAATAAAATTGTTTCTCCTCCGAAATAAACGTAAACAAAACTGTCTTAGCGCGAGCAATCAGTCTAAATAGTTATGGCGCAAGTTTGTGGAGATTATTTAGCAAGCAGACGGTGAACAGGATGCCAGGATCCAGCGAAAATAATTATTTCCCACTTGAAAGACTGCTAAATCAAACTCAACTAAAATTCTTTGAATGTAAAATTGACCATTTATCAGTGACAGCGTTCAGATATACTTGAAAATTAATAATTATTTCAACAAAAAAGTTACAAAATTTCGGTGGCTCTTAAATAAATAAAATAGCTTGTACTAAATGGCCAATGTCGGAATATATCGCTCGGAAATTTCAATCCCTCAAATACAAAACTAGTTTACTTTTCGTTATCATTGATGTGAACATGAATTATTCCTAGATAAATTGTTGTGCTCTCGAAGAGGTTCTTTGTATTGATTGCTTATTGGAACTGAACTTCAATCAAGGCCTAAAGTCGTTTCATATATAGGATCATCGCTAAACAATATCTGTCTATATTTCTGAGATGTGGTATTGTAATTATTTACATTGTTCGGGCTGTTTCCCTTATCGTTGTTGTCATGCTCACAACTTTTCGGCCGTTGTACGCTCTGTCATCCTACACGTGATAGGAATTTCGGATTGAACCCTTTATTTCGTCAACCGGGATAGATTGTTATAATTCCACGAGTCATGGATCTTTCGGATCTCCAAGTTTTTGTTCACAACTGCTGTAGCCAATTACTGAGCTCAAAACTCTTTGTGTCTAGTCACTTGTTCCAAACAACGCTTTTATCCACTGGTCCATGGCACGTTTAACTAGAATATTCTACCCCTCGTATAATTACTTACTTACTAATTAACCCATAAGTGGGGCAAGCTTTGGACTTATACACATGAGAGTAAATAAATAGAATTAGGGGATTTTAAAAATCAATATGTAAAAAAATGTTAATTTACGCTATTTACATTGTTCGGACTGTTGTCCTTATTGTTGTTTTCATATTTAAATATTTCGCCTCAAGGAAGTCGAAAATGCGACTCCCAAGTAGTGGATTGCAGAGAGTGAAAGATAATTAGAAGACTCCGGGGATTAGAAGTGACGAAAAGTAAAATGATGAATAGGTTTCAACAGAAGATAAAACGGTGACTGAAGTTGAATTTAACTTTTTGAAGATTTTATTTGGCAAAGAAACAAATAAGCGAAAGTGAGTTCCACAGGTTAGAAATACGATAGGTAAATGTTGCCGTTTTATACTTCAAATTTCGCGCATACGCTTTTTTTTTTGTTGGTTGAGCAATATAGTAGGGTCATTTGGTCATCTCTTGTAAAAAAAAAAGAGCAACATGACGCAATTCACACCGCCAGAAATTTGGAAAAGGCTTGCTGTACTGCTTGGCATTCGCGCCGGAAGATCCAATACAAATATTTCATAGTTTAGCCATTTTACGCTCCGAACTTCTTTAGTTGATTTCCCAAGGATATGTGGCCTGATGTATAAAAGGTTAAAGCAATCCAGTGACTTGACCTAAAGAGTTGTGGGTTCGATACCTGTCCACAGCAGAGAGGGACAAAAACTTGAGACTGGAACTGAGATATCCGGAAGAGACATGTCACATGGAACTAGAACAATGTACTCCGGTGGATGAAATAAAGGGTTCAGTTCGAAATTCCAATCACCTGAAGATAGCCGGAGCGTATAACGGCCGAAACGTCGTGAACATTATAATAAAGATGATGACGACAGTCCGAACAATGTAAGTAATTGCTAAATCGTGATAATTGTTCGGATGAGCTCTTCGCTATGGTAGCTAGACTTTTGAATTTCAGCGCAGTACTAGACTGGCGTAGCGGTCTCATCAATTTACATTTAAGCTGGCAAGATTTAGCCATAAGTTCTATGCTAACAGTTTCTTTTCTTGCTTGAGGAAATTCCTTCAAGTTGCATACATCTCCAGCCAACATTAATCTTCAAAATTTTTAATATAAATCTATTTGCAGTTTACTGCCCTGGTGACCACTCTTTCGTCTTCCTCCTCATTATTAAGATTTATGTTCGTAATTTTTCCACATATATTCTGTCCATGGCCCCATTTGGTCCTAAAAAAATGGAACAATAGAGAGATTACAAACTGACATACACGGTGATTGAAAAGTAACTTCCTATTTTATGAATTGATTGGCCAGTCAAGAGTCCTTAACATCGTCTAGCTTTTTCTTTGGCGTTGGTTAAAGAAGAGAGCCAACAAACCAAGACATTGAAAGAACTTAAAGGGCGAATACAAAACGATATGTCTTCAATACCACAAGCGTTCCTGGTGAAAAAAAATACTGTTGACATGGTTCCTAGACGACTCGAGAAGCTGGTAGTGAAATGTGGTGCCCATATCAAATTAAAAAAAAAACTCATGCTTTCTGCTCACATCGATCTCTTGTTAAAATTATATGTAATAAATAGATTATAAACATTTTAAATTGGGAAGTTATTGTTCAATTTTCATGTATATAACTGGATACAGAAAGAACAATCAGAAAACATTGGAGGAAGATTTGAACACGCTACTTGAATAGGGCATGGTAAAATTGACCAAATGTATCTATACTTAGGTGGTATTTGTAAGATCAATTCATACATCAGATGGTTACAATGGCAGTTATAAATACATGCGATAGTTAGTGCCGTATATCTGTTTTTTTTGGGGTTTTTTTTTTTTTTTTCATGGAATAAGTTTGCCAATAAATAGTTATTCTTCTTCTGTCTTCTGTGTTTCTTCAGAACATTTGTGATCATGGTTCCTCACAATTTTTTTCCTTTGTAGAACATAAAACATTTTTTTTTTCATATCTCTTATATTATACATTGCTCCGTCATCTACTTTGGGAAGCTGTCGGTGTTTGTACTTTCACGAAATCACTAGTCATCGTTACAGAGGGTTTGAGAGTGCTGGTTTTGTTCAAACATTTCACACTAAAAAACGCAGTATCTTTCAGAAACTCAGCATAGAGAAAATTTGCAGTATAAACCGCAAGTTGATAAAAAAAAAATAACGTGTAAATGTTTATGTTAGTATTAAAGAGGGAAAACCAAACTATTTTCTGAATATTTTATCAGATTGTTTTATCCTTCCTTAAATGTTAAAAATGTTATTTAAAAATCTTGTTTTTCTCGAATAAAAAAAATTTCGTAAATTCGATTTAAAAATGTAAAAATCAGTTACACCTTTTTCTTTTGTTATCTTAGGAACTTTAGAATGATTAAAGATTTTATTTAATTAGTTACCTGTTCTCATAATTATCTTATTTTCTAAACGCAAACTATATAGATATTGTCCAATTTTTATGGGTATTTTCCAGCGCTTTCGGCACTAGTTTTAGCCATTATCAAAGATGAATTTTAATTTAATTTTAACTGGATATATGAATTGTTTTATGTACCTATGTATCTAGGCTTATATGAATGTTTTAATTTCAAATCACGATTAGCAAATTGTGGGGTTGTTTATAGTTGATACTATTGAACGTTGACTTTTTCGGTTTCATTAATAATGCTTTCGTTATCGTGAAACATTTTACACGTGGATAAGGTTATTATATTTCTATTATCAACGAGTAGCCCCAAGGTGCAGTTTGCTTGGTCTCCATGTGTATTTTAATGAGAACTAATTCTGCTATGGTCATATATGCAGCATATTATAGTATATCCAATATAATTATTTACGAATGTGGATTCTCTTAAAAATATTATAAGAAAAAATATAAAGTCATGTACAAATCCATGTGACGAAAACAAAAAAATAAATTGATTATCTACTATAAAAAAACCCATAAAATCTACTAATCACATTGTCATCAATCATAATGTACCTGCAAGATCAAAATTACAGAGAATACTGTCATTTACGAATCTCCATGTTCGAGAACAATACAAATTGCAACTTCGATCAGCTGGCCATGTGTACATGATTACTTCAAAGTCTGTTGTTCCATCATAAATATCTTCCCGCCAATTGGTAATCGGAATAATTCTTGGTTATTGGTATATATACGGAGGAAGATTCAATATTTGTGACAGATCTTTTGATAGACCGTGTGGACAAATAAATTAACTTTAAAAAGTTGCTATCAGTTTAGATTTTAAAATCAGATCTACCACTTTTCTCTTACATATATAAAAAGTGTTGGCATCTGAATCAACACTGCGTGAGACTGTCAATGCCATGACTAATGCCATATTCATCACTATATCATGTTGAGGATATATTGAGATATTCCTATGTCCATAATGTCTCCTATTTCTCTCTATCTCTCTCTCTGTCTCTCTATCTATCTATCTATCTATCTATCTATCTATATATATATATATATATATATATATATATATATATATATATATATGACTATAAGACAGGAGTTCGGCCCTTACGAGGGTTGATATGTAAGAAAGGTAACTTCTTGATGTTATTAGTCTGAAAGAGTTAATCCCAGCAAGCGGCACATGGAAAGTGCCTGAGAACCATAGCAAGGATCGATCCAAGGCTTATGAGTGAAATTTGCTAAAAAGAAGCTTTGAGAATCTGTCGTTGTTTGTACCATCACGAAGTCACTAGTCATCGTTACAGAGGGTTTGGTCTTGTACAAACAGTTACACAGTGGGTGTTGAACAATCACAAATGTGCCTGAGGAGACTACTGCAATGGGGATAATCTAGCCGACCCAGTAGACAGGCATCCTGGGATTCGAGAGGCCAGCACCTACACACACAAACGCGCGCGCGCACACACACACACACACACATATATATATATATATATATATATATGATAGTGTATATTAATTAATTATATTTATTTAAAAATGTAATTGAAATTGATGCATAGTGTTACACAGTTATATATATATATATATATATATATATATATATATATATATATATATATATATATATATATATATATATTGTCTTAAGGTGTGGTATATTTACGGGATAAAGTGCTCAATATCCGAGATAGATAGTTTGTAAATATTAAAGTGAACATTGAATTCAACACTTAGAGGCTACAGTCTGTTTTATGCTAGACGCAATCGTTAGGCCATATATATATATATATATATATATATATATATATATATATATATATATATATATATATATATATATTATTTGATATTTCGTAGGGATAATTCCGAATAGGATATAAATACAAAGAGAGCACAATGTAAGAACAGAGCAAATATAATTATGATGAAACCGGAAACTTTAGATATCCATGGTAATAATTTAATTCTTGGCATTAATCACATTCCGTCTCTTCAGAGAAAACAATTTTACAACAATATATGAATTTTAAATTTATCCAGGCACAAGCGAAAAAAAATCAGTGATAACAGGGGAAGATATAGAGTTTAAAATAAGGTTTTAATATGGGTGAAGGGAAAGTGAGAGAGAAGTAAAATAATGAATCGTTAGAAAATTCACTTGTATAGAGAAAATAAGACTTCGACAAAAAGCTTCATCTTTATATTCATTCATATGTAAAATTTATAATACATATATACATATATATATATATATATATATATATAGATAGATAGATAGATAGATAGATAGAGAAATAATCATACATAGAATCAATCAGCATTATTGCTGATTGTTTCTACGTATGATTATTTCTTTATATATGAAATATATGTTGCCTAATATTACATACATATATATATATATATATATATATATATATATATATATGTATGTATGTATGCATGTATATATATATATATATATATATATATATATATATATATATATATATATATATATTACAGAGAAATATTAAAATTAAAATTTTCTTACGTAGACGTTTTTTTCAGAAAAAAATGTTTTATTTTTTATTCAAACCATTTTACTTTTTATTTTAAACAGTTTCGCATTTGACTTTTCAAAAAAAAAAAAAGAAAAAAATCTTTAACTGTTTATATTAAAACAAGCGTCAATTCCTGAGAATATAAACAGTTACCATAGCGATATATTAGGTTGGTGCAAAAATAATGGCGTAATAATGTCGTTTTTTGACCTTAAAAATACGTCAAAAAACGACATTATTACGTCATTATTTTTGCACCAACCTAATATAAAGCCCGTTACGCCCCTTGATTTTTTTTTCATTTGTTGAGAAACTCAAGCGTCAACATGTTGAAACATAAATAAATAAAGTAAAACAGTTTTTCACCGATAAAAATATAGAATTTGAGTGCAATAGAAAATTGGTTGATTATCATAAGTACTTTGCAAGTGAATATAAACATTAAACACGTTAGACGGAAAAAACTGCCCGCACTTCCATCGAAATTGGCCAATTACTCATGGCAGACATAAGATCTGTTACTTTATAACAATTGTTTTCTCACTGGGGAACTGTGGTTGATATGGCGCCTTTGGAAAAAGATATCGAGCAGTTGTAATGGAAATAATATATTCGATAGTGAGAAATTGGTTGTACGCAGGAGAATAAAAGAAAGGGAAGCGTAATAAGGTGATGTCCTCATCAGCCATTTTTGTATTGTATTTAGTTTTGATTGGTTTGGGTTGTTGGTTCATCGTTGTTTTGATCTGTGTTTTGCGTGACGATTATGCTGCTTGCCAATAAACTAGACATAACATTTCTTGCATTATATCCTTCTATCGTCAGTTGCATGTGACCGGTTTGATAGATCACCAACTAAATTATGTGAATGGAAGAGAAAAGCCGGTAAGTGGGTTCAGGGGATTAGAGGTTGGTGATAACGCCGTAAGACTATATGTAATGAATCTTAACGAGCGGAAATGGGAAACGGAGAAAAGCAATAAGAGAACGGAAGTGTTTAGTTAAAGGTTTCTACATTGCTGCTTTTATTTTTGCTGAAATGCCTGTATTTTCTTTAATGTATATGTTTGCTGTAATTTCATTTAAATTCTCGTTTTTTAATATTATTATTTATATAATTTTGTTCTTTCGATTTTTAAGTTTACATTTTCTACCTCATCATTTAATCTTATTTCTTTTTCTTCTTACTATAAGTAGTAGTAGTCGTAATAGGATAAATAATAATAGTTATAGCGAAATCATCAGCATCATCGTATTTTTATTCTTGTTCGTCCTCTTATTGAGAATATTATTATTGTAAACATGTTCTTGTGATCATCATCATCATCATCATCATCGTCATCTTTTTCTTCTTCTTCTTCTTCTTCTTCTTCTTCTTCTTGTACTTATATTCTTTTATTATTATTTTCACCTTTTTCTTACTAGTATTACTCATATCCTCTTCTTCCCGTTTTCTTTATTTTCTTTAATTATTCTTGCCGTCGGGCTATTTCTTCTTTCCCTTACTGTTACCATCATCATCATCACCACCATCTTATTATTATTATTATTATTATTAATATTTTCTTTGCTTTCTGGCGTTTACACATTTCTTTCCGGGTCCCACCCAGGGACCTAAGGTTAGAAATCATGACACTTTGCACTGACAAAAAAAAAAAAAAAAATAATAAAAAATAAAAAAAATAAAATAAAAATTACATAGATAGAGCCCTTCGTAAAGTGTGGGCTGTGCTTGTCAGAACAATTTTTTGTATCTCCTTGAGGCATGGGCTTCCAGGAATCCCTGCAATTAGTCTACTGCAATCTTTTCCAACCAGCCCTAAGGCTCCAACTACAACAGGGATTGTTGATGTTCCCATATGCCACATTTTCGAGACTTTATTTCAATGTCCTTGTATTTTGACAGCTTTTTGAATATCTTCAAAGATACATTGCAGTCAGCAGGGACTGCCATATCAATAAGGAGGCACCGTTTTTGTTTGTGGTCTTTAATAACAATATCTGGGTGGTTGGCCTTGATTATTCTGTCCGTGTGAATTGTGTAGTCCCATAGAATTGTAACAGGTCCTATCTCCGTAACCGGGTCTGGGTGGTGTTGGTACCAGTTTCTTTCAGTTTCCTTCCCGTAGAAGTTGCAGATTTTCCAGTGCAGATATTGGCCCACTCTGTCATGTCGGGTTTTATATTCAGTGGGTGCCAACATCGTGCAACCTGATATAAGATGATCAATCGTTTCTGGATATTTATCACAGAATCTGCATTTTGGGGTGACACAATATTTTAGTATATGTGCTTGATAATTCCTAGTTAGCAAGCATTGGTCCTGCGCAGCAAGGATAAAACCTTCAGTTTCCGCTTTCAACCCTGCACTGCGTAGCCACTGATGGGTACGGGTTTTGTCTACATCAGCTTGTTTGATACGGGCAGAGTATTGGCCATGGAGCGGTTTATCTTGCCATCGCTTCTGTATCTGGTCGGTTGCATTCGTCTTTGCTGTCTTTTTCAAGTATTTTGCAGTTTCAGCCGGTGTATTGTGCTGTAGTTGCATCTCTACGCCCATTTGAAGCTCCATTTTGAATTTGTTGGCTTCTTTCATTACGGAGTAAAGACGCTTACTACTTTCATGTTCCTTGAGGCATACCATCATCCAGTCTTCTGTAGTTTCCAAGTATCTTTGGAGGCCAATTGTTGTAGTTTTGTAGGACAGTTCTAGTTGAACTAATCCTCTGCCTCCTTCGGATCTGGGCACATACAGACGATCAACATCAGCTTTGGGATGATGCATGCGATAGCAAGTGAGAAGCTTTCTCGTTTTGGCGTCCATTTGCTTAATTTCAGCTATGGTCCAGTTAAGGACATTAAAGCTGTAATGCACCACTGGGACAGCCAATGTGTTTATAGCTGATATTCTATTTTTTGAGTTTAGGTTAGTATGTAGTATCAGACGTACACGCCTGTAGTACTCTTTTCTTATATTTTCTTTCATTTGAGGGTGTTGTATGCCATCTCCTTCGCTAATTCCTAGGTACTTATAAGCTTCTTCATGCTCCAATTCCCTAATCTTTGTGACAAAATCTAAAACTATTGAGGGTGTTTCTGTAATTCTACCTTTCTTGAATGTTACTTTTGCACATTTATCTAATCCGAAGTCCATACCTATGTCGTCACTAAAGTATTTTACAATATTGAGGAGGCCTTTCAACTCATTGTCGTCTTTGGCAAAGAGTTTGAGATCATCCATGTATAGTAGGTGATTGAAGATTTTCTTATTTATTTTGTAACCATAGCTACTGTTGTTCAGTTCATGTGTAAGAGGGATTAAGGACAAACAAAACAGGAGTGACAGAGAGTCTCCTTGAAAGATTCCACGTCGGATATTCAGACGGTTGGATATGGCAGTGCCCCCGGTGTGCCTAAGGTATAGTTTTGTGTTCCACATCCCCATGCTGTGCTTAAGAAAGTTTTATACCACAGGGGAGACTTTGTACATTTCCAAAGTCTTAAGGATCCAAGAATGTGGAACACTATCAAAGGCTTTATGATAATCAATTCACGCTGCACTGAGATTTCTACGTCGTCTCCTGCAATTTTCCAGGATCATTTTTTTTATCAGAAGTTGATCTTTGCAGCCATATGAACCTCTACTGCATCCCTTCTGTTCCAGCGGGAGAATGCTGTTTGTTTCGAAAAAGGAATAAGTACGGTTCGTCAGTACAGACGTGATCAACTTATACGTTGTGGAAAGACATGTTATCGGTCTATAATTTTTCGTGTCGTCTGTTTCAGTTGTTTTTGGTATGAGGTATGTAATACCTTCAGTAACCCATTCCGGGATTTTATTGGGATTATTTACAAGCGTTGATAATGTTTTTGCAAGTATGCCATGGGTAGATGAGAGATGATACAACCAGAAATTGGGCAACTTGTCATTTCCTGGGGATTTCCATTTTTGGGATTTCGTTAGTGCTTGCCTAACATCATCTGTGGATATATTTTCCCATTCTTGCAGAGGTGTATCCAGCAGTCGTTCTTCTTCACGCCGTATCCATTCTGCATTTGGGTTACATTCCTTTGGGTTGCTCCAAATATTTTCCCAAAATGTCTGTACATTATCAATCGATGGTGGCGTTTCGACATGTATAGGTTTTTTTTCCAATTTCCCTGTAAAATTTCTTAAGATCTGTTCGGAATATTTTATTTTGGCGATAGAATCTACAACGTTTCTCGTATCGTCTTGTTCTCTGTGCTTTTAGCTGAAGTTTCTGTTTCAGCATTTCCTTGATCGATGGAATATCAATTAGGGATTTAATGCTATATGTCCGTTTGATCTTTTTGGATTTACGTGTGGAAATATTAGGGTTTCTGGTGAGCTCATCTAATATAGACAGCTCACATCTGATTTGTTTTATTTCTCGTATCAGTTTGGTTTTCCAAGCTGGTTCTCTGTGTCTGTTAATTTTATTTATTGTCTTGACACCAAGCTTCCGAGTCGCTGCTAGAGCTGTTGCGTATATGACGTTGTTAACTTCTGTTATGTTTCCCGGTGGTTTATTTGTTAAGAGTGTTTCCAGGGCAGCATTGTATATTTTCACGATGTGCTTGTTGGGATTTGTCATATGGATTTTCGGGAGCTGGTCTCTGTCTGACAATTGCATGAAAGTTACTCTGCTGAGTACTTGGATGACGTCATTTTTCGCTTCGTTGATTTCAGCTTCGTGGTTTTCAAGGAATTCTAAATTAATGTACCTGGAGTCATCTTCAGTGACAATTTCTGGAGAACTAGAGGTTGTGTCTAAGGTAGAATCTTCGGTTTCATTTCCTGGGAGATTATTTCGTATTTCATTCGCTTTAGCGTCCACCTCATCCTCTGCCGCATTCTTTATTTCAACATCCGTCTCAACAGAGTTTGAGTGATGGGTCATAGTATTTTGTCTTATATCTAATTTTATCTTATCTATTTCTGCCTTTGAGAGTCTGTTGTTTCGCATGATATCTCTGCGGACATTGGCAAGCATGTTTGGATTGAGGTTAGGTCTTATATCATTTCCCACCATATTTCTCCATATTTGGTATGTTTGATTGGTGGTGTTCTTTGCTGGGTTTTCGAGTGCAGTGAAGAAGGATGTCATAACTTGTCGATACTCTTCGCGGCTCCATTTCGTTCGTTTAATTTTTACTAGTCGATTTGTCATTGAGACACTTGGTCCAAGGTTGGCGATAATCCGGGTTTGGTGACCTAGTGTCTCTTCGTGTGTGGAAGAGTTTGTTCCAGTGACAGACTTTTCGACCTCAGACTGGTTCCTCTCTGAGGGACGCGGCCCTTGTTGTCCCGGTTGACGGCCGATCCGGTATGAGATATTATTCGTATTCATTGAAAATGGTAGGGATGCGTTTTAACCTTGACCGCCAAGGGGTAATTTTGTTCAGATTACCAGCTTTAGGACGAGACTCGAAGAAGGTCCAAGAGCAAGCCCAGATTTGAGATAGTGGGTTTATTAATATATCGAAGTTAAAAGTTCATAAAAGTGTATGGTATTCAATTGGGTAGATAATACTAAGTTTTAACTTAGTATAAGTCCGAGTGACACCTCCAAGTGGGATAATTAGATTTCAGTATATAGACATAAAAAAAAATGAAAAAGAAAGGTGAATTGCATGGCACAAGTGACTTTCCACAAATGTTCAATTTTCCGTCGCCAACGACAGATACTTATCAAATTTTATGAGGTAGGCTGGACTTATACTACAGATTGGTAGGGGGGAATATCGAAGAATTCATTCAACAAAGGGGTAGGAGCAAGGGAATAAAAGTTATACTTTTCCGGTCATCTCTCAACCTACTTGCCGCTGAAAGATAGGTTTTAAAATTTTCACTCAAACAGATGATGGTCAAAGGGCAGAGCATTGTAGGAAAATTACACCTGTAGCCATGAAAAAAAAAAAAAAAATTATTATTATTATTATTATTATCATCATTATTATTATCATTATTATTATTATTATTATTATTATTATTATTATTACCATCATCATCATCATTATTATTATTATTATTAGTAGTAGTAGTAGTAGTAGTAGTAGTAGTAGTAGTAGTAGTAGATGTATCATCATATTCTTTTTCGTTTTTTTCTTCAGATTATCCTTGTTATTGTTATTATTGTCATATTCTTGTTCTTATTAATATTATTGTCGTCGTCATCATCATCATCATCATCATCATCCCCATCATTTTATAATTATTATTATTATCATCAACATCAGCATTTTCATCATTTTCTTCTTGTCCTTGTTATTATTTCCTTATTGTCATCTTATTGTTACAACGATTATTCTTATAATTTTCTTCTTCCTATTCTTGTTGATGTCCTTCTCCTTGTTGTACCTGTTGTTCTACGTCCTTTCTTTATTTTTATCATCATCATCATCATCATCATCATCATCATCATCATCATCATCATCTTCATCTTCTTCATATTATTATTATTATTATTATTATTATTATTATTATTATTATTATTATTATTACTATTATTATAGTTTTATTCATCCAGGAAACTTATGAATCTGGCAGTGAACAGATAATGATTGTTGATACAGTTGGCTGCATATGCAGTTAACATTCCCAGCATCAGTTTACTTTATTTTATGATGTCATTGGAATGTGCACAATCGTTTAAACTACTTTCATTAAATTTATGTGGTTGCACAGATAAAATTTATGTACGGTTAAAATAAGTAAACATATTAAAGAAAAGATGTTATAGAGAAAAAGATAAGGGGAAATTTATACGACCAGCATCGACTTTAGTGCTACCATTTTCGGTATTAAGATTCGAGGCTAGCTTTTCAATTACTTGCGGGAAATATAAGTCCATTTAATGATCGTAATATCTACTTCATTTTCATTGATAAATGTTTGTAATAAAATCTTGATGTCGGTTATTTTTACATAGGAATAAAGTGTCGCTGGCGACGCTGGAGTTTGAACCTAGATCGTCAGATGGGAAAAACGCGAGATCCAATTGAAATAGGTACATCCCGTGATAGCAAAGTAAATGTATATATTGGAATTGGCGTGGCGTCTAAACGATCAATCTTTCTACTCTATCTTTTATTACTATACGGATCATTATTTCTACACTTCTATTACTATACGGATCACTATTCTCTATTCATCCTTGAGATAACTCTTTCTACTCTATCCTCTATTACTATAGGGATGACACTTTCTACTCTATCCTTTATGATTATACGGATCATTATTTCTACACTATCTTCTATTATTATACGGATGGCTATTCTCTATACTATTCACTATACTATTTCTCTATATTGATCACTATACAGATTACTGTTTGGTGGTTACTTTTCGAGCAAGTATTATCGAGCAAGTACAATTAATGCGAGTGTCCTTCGGATGTGTCTGATAGCAGCATTGATCAATGGCGTTACTATTGTTGTATCTACGATTACAAATTCTCTACTAAAATGAGTTTTATGAAAATGAAAAGGAGTATTTTTTTTTATATTACAAAAGTGGCAACGAGTGTTCGTTGATATCACAAAAGTTATGTTTCTCTTTTGGCTTAAGTTCTGTATTTAGCGGCTGAGGTTAAAGCTTTTTATACATGGCTGTGTGCATCAATTTAAACCACTCCTTAAATAGATGGTTTTTAATTCGCTCACATTTTAGGATAGTCATCTTAATTAAAGAATTTGTTTACTGTGTTGGCATTTCTATGCAATTTGTCTTTTCGTATATTTCCCTTCTTTAAGCTGAGTAAATACAATTCTCGGAAACATCGTCGAGATTATTCCTAGTATCCTGACTAGCTTTAGATATCAGTTGAGAATCTGACCTTTCTTCTACTTGGACTTTGTCCTTTATCATTTCCATTTCAACATCGTCAGGCAATGCGCTTTATGATATTCAGGCGAAATTTACCGTTTTATTTCAAACTGTTGATGGTCTTCTCGTGGGATTCTTCTCTCTCACGATTTGCTAGTTAGTTCTATATTTGATAACTGATACTGAGTCCTAAATATCCTGGTTTATCCTGTAATAAGACGTCCCGAACCGGTTTTCAGGTAGTTCTAAATAACCAGCTGAACTTCCGACCGAAGACTGGAATGAAGACCCTTGCTGACAATGTTTTGGATTCCGAGATGAATTCGGTCTCCAAGGAATGACAAACAACGCAATAATTAAATATAAGAAATAAAATGTATTTACACAATCATACAAAGAGTAATAATGTTAGTAAGTCCAGGAACGTGGTTAGTAGCAAATACATATATATATATATATATATATATATATATATATATATATATATATAGTCTCGAAATAGGACTTCCTTAGAGTCTAAGTGCTTGTAACTGACTTCTACAAGAGGTTACCTCACACTATCTCCGTTCGTATATTCTCTCACTATCAGACAACCGACTACCGACTAGTATTTAGTCACCCCCCACGAGGGTATCATGTGGGACAAGGCCGGTTTAACGTGGGATCTCCGAGCCTGTGGGCTCGGCCAAAAATATACCCTTTGAACTCGTATAAACGTGTTCAGGGTCGGTTTACCTCCCCGAACGAGACTCCGCCCTTTGGCGTAGACTCGTTCGTGTTCCTCCCCGCCCGAAAGAAGAGAGTTCAACCGTTCAGCCGGTCGTCCGACATCGACTGACATCTGACTACCGACTACCGACTACCCTCACTGACTGTAACTCTGGGTATTTAACGGCAGCAGTCCAGGTACACTTGGTAGAGTCCACTTATATGAAAAAGGGGAGGACCCCATAACAGACACGTTGTTTTATTTCTCCCTGAATTTATCATTGGTGCCATATCAGGTCTGGTGCTTCTACTACTTATAGCGAGATTCTGGACGAAATTCAGAGAAGGGTTTCTAATGTAATCAATCCAGATTTGGCATCTCAACTTCAGTCAATTTCCTACAACGTGACTAGGCTTTCCTGAATCTTCTTTAGAAATATGTACATGGCAGTTGTTCTAATGAGCTGTTCTTCTCTTAGAATCCCGTTTGTATGAATTTATGCCCCCTACTGCATTAGCAACTGGTTCTCACTGTTTTGAACTTGAAATATCTAGATGCAACCATCAGTTCTAATTTAATGGTTTCTTTTCTCGCATTCCCCCCACCTGTCACTGACAAACTATTTTATTGTTCCTTTCCTCACTATATTCCCACCTGCCAACGAAATTTTATTCGAGTCGCTAACACTAGGATTATTATCGGACAAGTTTTAAGAGTCACCCTGTCTATGTCTCACAGCTATACCATGCCTGACGTCAATTGGTACTTCTTTTTCATAGATATTCATTATTATTATTATTATTATTATTATTATTATTATTATTATTATTATTATTATTATTCCGTTGATTTCTATCGTATCCTAAATTTCTTTCCGGGTCCCAACCAAAAGCCTAAGCTCAAAAATGACATCCTGATATTTTCCACTAAGCATTTTGTGAGAAAAAGAAAAAAAAAAGATCACAGAAAATTATATATACAAAGTTCTTCGTTAGTACAATTGTTTGTGCTTCTTTAAAGTTTGAGCTACCAGGAATCCCTTCAATGAGTCTTGCGGAACCTTTTCCAATCAATCTGATATATCCAAGTGGAAATATTAATGTCCTCATGTGACACATTGTTGAGATTACAATTTCAAGGTCCTTGTATTTTGATAGACTTTTGAAGATCTTCAAAGATACATTATTGTCTGTAGGGACTGACATTTTAATAAGAATGCACACTTTGTTTTGGGCTCTGATCACGATGTCTAGACGATTAGCTTTGATTGAACTGTCTGTGTTTATTATAAAGTCCCATAAATTTGTACAGTCCTGTCTGTAACCAGGTCTGGGATCATAACTTTTTCTTTAATCTTCTTCTTCTTCTTCTTCTTCTTCTTCTTCTTCTTCTTCTTCTTCTTCTTCTTCTTCTTCTTCTTATTATTATTATTATTATTATTATTATTATTGTTGTTGTTGTTGTTGTTGTTGTTTATGCGTTATGTTTCCTGCTTTTCTATCCTGTCGAGTCGGATCCAAACTATGGCAGTTAGGGCCAATATGAGAATTTTCATATAATTGATAGCATTTTTCTTATTATATAGGATGTTCCTATTGGGTCATTTTTTTAGGAAAACTTGTATGTTGCCGCTTTCCGGGGTACTGTTAGTAAGCTTCATTAGATAATATGTTAAATTTACAAAGCCAACCGATAATTTTGTTGAATGTTTATCCATATTTGATCTATATTTGTCTCAATTCACACACACACACACACACACACACACATATATATATATATATATATATATATATATATATTGTGTATTTATGTATTAAGGCAGCAATCTCAATTTTTTTCACAAAGTGTGTGAAATAAAAAGAAACGTAAAGAAGAAAGCATCAGCCAATAATAGAAAGGACATTAACAGCCGCTGGACCTGAGAAATTTGTACCACATCTGACATCTCAGACTAACAGATCAGCCTTTCTTTGGGAGAAAACTGACTTTCCTTCTACTTCTCTGCTCATTTAGACATTACGGCGTGGAGATGGCAACTCTGTCGGCGACATCAGGCTACACTGATGGATTATCCTACTGGAGCTTCTAGTGGACGATCGGTCGCAACATCGAGGGAGATACTTCCCCCCCACACACCACACACGTTCACACAGCCACAAGTGGTTTAGATTTTCGTTCAATTCTCACTGCTAGCGTCAGTAGAGACTTGAACGAGGCGGAGATTACTATTGGTACAGTCTCAGTCTTCATTCCCCACATGTTAATCTACATCTCCAGGTCCATCTATTTGCAATATGTCTTGATATGTTTTATGGAGGTGTTTCTGTCAGATGGTACTGCTAAGTCAAAAAGCATACACTTCCTGGATGTCTTGTCTTTTCTGCTAATATCAGGTCTGTTGACTTTTATTTCCCACTAAGTTTGAATTGGAATGTGTTACATCCTTTCTTTGGGCAACTATGTCTGGTAGCTGGTTATAACATCACTCAGTGGTTTCGATTTTCTGCTTCTTCCATATCTTCCTGTCCACATATTTCGCTACATTTTTATGTTCCCGGATATATTAATTTTTTGCCAGTTTCGGGCATTTTGAGATAATATGTTCGACAGTTTCTTCATGTTTTCCACAGATCCTGCATTTCAGGTTGGTTCCATACTTGATTAGGCTTTGGCCCATGAGCTGAAATCATTAGGCCTTCTCTCACCGCATTCAGTGCCGTTCTCCGCAGCCAATGATGTGTTTTCTTTTGGTCCACATCTGCTTCTTTCGTTTTTTTTTATGTATTAGGTTGGTGCAAAAATAATGACGTAATAATGTCGTTTTTTGACGTATTTTAACGTAAAAAACGACATTATTACGTCATTATTTTTGCACCAACCTAATATTTGCCTTGTCTTCCCAGATTTGTCGCAATTTCATTTGGCCAAGTTCTTTTGCTTTCCGATTTATTCGTATGGCATAGATGGTATTCGATTCGTTTATTGTTTGTAAGATTTTAGGTATGTGAAGAGCGCAGCTTCTTTGTTGAAGGCGGGGATTTGGTGTTTTATTATTTGTATATAGGGTCATTGGTTTTTGCGAGGTAGCCTTCCAATTCGATTGCTGTTGTTGTTTTTAGAGTTGGAGTAGAACTCGATCTCCTATATCTCTCGTTACTGTTATAACCGGGGTTTCGTTGGGACTACGATAGCCGGGACGCAACGAGAAAATAAAAATAAATAAACGAGAGTATCCCAGGGTTCGATGTAAGATTGATGAAAAGAACGATGGGAAGGGAATTCTGCAATTCTGGATGTCGGTGACTGCATTGAGAAAATGAACAATATGCAGATACAAAATAACAGAAGACGACACGAGAACATATAATAAAAATATTTATTTATAAAATATAGTGTATTAAGTTAAAGAAAAGAGAACAAAACTAAATAGTAAAATGGGATGAGGGGGTAATTGGTTGATCAAACATATATCCCTGCGATGAAATACATACAAAAATAGTGACAGCAGATTATAGAATATATATATATATATAAACATGTAAAGACTTGCAAATTGAACGGATAGACGTTGATCGATTGTTATCAGAAATAATTTTCGAAAGAAAAGATGTCCATTCAATTCTCCGAGCGAAAAAGTTGGAGATGCTAATGCCCTGATATAAGTCCTTGATTAACGCCGTTCAATCATTGCTGAGGGCGAGTAGTATACGCAGATAAACCAGAGGAGTATAGACGACTTGAGCTTGAGAATACCGTTTAGGATTCTTTCGTCGGTCATTCGATACTTGGTGACGTCCGATTCCTCTGAAAGCAAACAGCTAAGTCCAATTTTGGTGACGTCCGAATCCCCTGAAAGCAAACAGCTAAGTCCAATTTTGGTGATGTCCGATTCCTCTGAAAGCAAACAGCTAAGTGAAGTTGTTATATCCCAATACGTGCGAAAAAAAACCGTTAGGGGTTAAGTCATGTGTTGGCATATGAAAGTGAGTAGGCGTTATCCATTGAACACTATTAGGGTCACTTGTATTTATCAGACAAGCAGCATTCGTCTGGCTTGCGATCAGATACCAGACAGGTGAGTGGGGAAAAGAAGGTTATCTTCCAAGAACTGGATTTAGTTTAACCGGGTACAAAAAAAAAAAATATCCATAATCTGCATATTCAAAGAAATAAAGGGACAGCTGTTATTCTCGTATATCGTCGCAAATATGTAAGATATTAAAAAATATACTTGTATAATCTAAGGTGGTGGTACAATTTTTGATCTATCGTAACAATACACACAGCTTATCAGCATCTGATTTCGGGTTGGGCATCCTCATTTGGGTAAGCATTTTTCTGGTGTTGACGTCAACTCATTTAATATCATTTAACTTCGATTTAATAATGCCGATGCTGTATATAGCCGAGCTTTTGATAGCCTTCATTTTACTGGTCGCATTTACTTCTTTTTCCAGTATCAAATGCATTATTCTATAATATACTTTTCGGATATATATATATATATATATATATATATATATATATATATATATATATATATATATATATATATATATATATATACTTTACTTCATAATTGAATGTTGTATTGCGCCTCCTACATTAATTCCTATTATTTTTATGTACCATCTTGATCTAGTTTCTTAATCTTGTTATTGATGCCAAGATCTCCGGGATGTCAAGAATTCAAAAATTTCGTTATTCTATCGACTTTGAAGGTGACTTTGACACATTAGTCGATTCCGAATTCTATCCTGATGGTTTTGAAGGTGAGTAGGCTTTTCCTGAAGGTTTTAACAATGGTGAGTAGGTTTTTCTGCTGGTTTTCATCATTGGCAATTATTATTATTATTATTAGTAGTAGTCGTAGTATTAGTATTAGTAGTAGTAGTTATTCTTTCCGACTCTTAGATATTTCTGCCGGGCGGTGATTGTCTCAGTTCCTACCGACAATGTACGGACACAACACCTACCTTAACACCCAACCTAATGACATCAGCTTTCGCCAAGGCCTCTCAAGTGGTGAAGAGATTTATGGTTGTAGGTCAAACAGCGTTAACCTCGCCAGCTACAAGTTAATCTGCTGATTCATTTTTTTACAACGATTTGCTCAGCCAGCTCTTGCAAACCACTGTATTATCAACTGTTCTGCCCTTCACGATATTTTCATTCCAATCTTCTTCTTCTTCTTCTTCTTCTTCTTCTTCTTCTTATTATTATTATTATTATTATTATTATTATTATTATTACTATTATTGTTATTTTTATTTTCTTTGCTTTCTGGCGTTTACACATTTCTTTCCGGGTCCCACCCAGGGACCTAAGGTTAGAAATGGCATCATGACACTTTTCACTGCCAAAAAAAATAAATAAATAAATAAATAAGTAAATAAATAAAAAATAAATAAAAAAATAAAATAAAATAAAAATTACATAGATAAAGCCATTCGTAAAGTATGGGCTGTACTTGTCAGAACAATTTTTTTTTATCTCCTTGAGTCATGGGCTTCCAGGAGTCCCTGCAATTAGTCTACTGCAATCTTTTCCAAATAGTCCTAGGTCTCCAGCTACAACAGGGATTGTTGATGTTCCCATGTGCAACATTTTCGAGATTTCTATTTCAAGGTCCTTGTATTTTGTTATTATTATTATTATTATTATTATTATTATTATTATTATTATTATTATTATTATTACTATTATTATTATTATTATTATTATTGTTGTTGTTGATGTTGTCATCTTTATTATTTCTTTTGATGTCTCTTGCGTTGCCAGTTCCTTCCGGGTTCCAACCAGAGACCTACTGTTAGAAATGGTGTTATGACAATGCACATGCGTGTAAAACAGAAAAAAAAACTTAGATGAAGCCATCCGTAGTTTTTGGGCTCTCCTTCCGAAAAAAAATATATCAACTTATTCCACTCAAACCCAGTGACCAGCCACAACTGAAATTATTGAATCCTTCATGTTTCTTATAATTAATTAGACGTGTGATCAGAAGGCTAACAACACGACAATGAAAAAAAGATATTCCCTTTGGGGATGATAAGTAGTGAATAGACATATGCATCATGGACACCATTATGTTATATGGCTATAAGTTTTACTGAAATCAGTGCATAAACGTACAGATAAACTTCCAAGTTCTTTAAAAATCTAATTTTTCTCCTGCATTCCTGATGATGTGTATGACTCCATTTATTACTGGTACTACTGTAGTTTTAAATTGACACTTTTTTCGTCCATTTTATTTCCATGCTTATCTTTATATTTTCATATTTTTTAAATGCTATTTTATCTGATATCATTGCCATATCTATAGGAATGCAGTTTGTGTTATGGTCTTTAATCAGTGATTTTAATTCGTCTACCTTGAATACACTTATCAGATAACCTGATCTCCTTCAATGTCTCGAAAACCAAACCGGTGACGTTTTATCAATATCGAGCTGATCAGTAATGCGTGCCTGTCGCGATGAATGTTGTGATATCTAAAGAAGGCTTCGTGACTTGAGCGCATATTATGCCTTACGCTCAACGCAGGCATCAAATTGAACTCGTAAAGGCGATCCATTGCTAGGAATACTGTATTGCTCGTGTCTTCTGGTATCCCTTGCTTTGAGATAAACCAGCTCAGGGCGATAAATGAATGGGCGGGAGCTGCCCTATCTCCACGTTCCAGATTTGATAGAATTTAAGAGCTTCAGCGTGACTTATTTCCATCCTGCATCTAGTTTAACATAAATAAGCATTGCAAGCTTCACTCTGTCCTATTGCTAATTCCATAAAAATAATTCAGAAGATTTACATTCCTTATTTCTAACCTTAAAATCTAAGACCTACCATGCCACGCAAATTGCGTTGAACAAGCCTCATTCTCTTCATATTCCATTGGTGAGATGTAACTTCCAATCGAGAAGATTTTTCCCACAAACAGCCGCTTTGGGGAAACTACTACAATCACTAAAATCCTGACCCGTTCAAATCTAATATCAACGATGCTGCTTCAAATAAAAGCTCAAGAAGGATGACTTAATGCATACTTGAAAGAAGGATTACTGCTACTGTATTTATTTCCTGGAACATTGTTCTAAGAGAAAGATTTTATAAATTGAAATTGCATGAAACACTGGCAACTCGACGAATGAGTGTTGAAAATATCCTTATAATGAAATGGTTAATACTAGCATTACTTTTAAATAATTTCTGTCCGAATTTCTGGTATGAAGAGATAACATTATTTGCATTCAGGCTATTCTCCTCATTTCTGTAGTTATTTTGACAACGTTTCGACCGTTGTGCGATCGGGCCTTCATCAGGGGCATATCGATCTTGGTGAATTTACACATCGATCTGCAATGAATTCTTAAATGAACACTTTATTTATTTTTTTGTTTGTTTTACGGCATATTTTTGTTGCTGGTAATACTTTTTTTCCAAAAATATATTATTGGTAATATTCTTTTTTTTCAAAAATATATCGTTAGTAAATTTTTTTTTTTTTTCCAAAATGTATTGCTAGTAATATTTTTCAAAAATGTATTGCTGGTAATATTTTTTAAAAATGTATTGCTGGTAATATATTTTTTTTCAAAAATGCATCGTTAGTAATATTTATTTTTTCAATTTTTTTTTTTTCAAAAATGTATTGCTGGTAATATTTTTCAAAAATGTATTGCTGGTAATATATTTTTTTTCAAAAATGCATCGTTAGTAATATTTATTTTTTCAATTTTTTTTTTTCAAAAATGTATTGCTGGTAATATTTTTCAAAAATGTATTCCTGGTACAAAAATACATCGTTAGTAATATTTATTTTTTCAATTTTTTTTTTTCAAAAATGTATTGCTGGTAATATTTTTCAAAAATGTATTCCTGGTAATATTTTTCAAAAATGTATTGCTGGTAATATTTTTTAAAAATGTATTGCTGGTAATATTTTTCAAAAATGTATTCCTGGTAATATTTTTCAAAAATGTATTGCTGGTAATATTTTACAAAAATGTATTCCTGGTAATATTTTTCAAAAATGTATTCCTGGTAATATTTTTCAAAAATGTATTCCTGCTAATATTTTTCAAAAATGTATTCCTGGTAATATTTTTCAAAAATGTATTGCTGCTGATATATTTTTTTTCAAAAATGTATTCCTGGTAATATTTTTCAAAATTGTATTGCTGGTAATATTTTTCAAAAATGTATTCCTGGTAATATTTTTCAAAATATATTCCTGGTAATATTTTTAAAAAATGTATTGCTGCTGATATATTTTTTTTCAAAAATGTATTGCTGGTAATATTGCATTTTCCAAAAAAAATTATTCTTGGTATATTAAAACCTGTTTTTTTATACTTTCATAATGTTTTGACCACTTTTGGAGCATTAACTATTTGCCCACAGCTGGGACCTTGACAGATGCTACCAACTCAGGTCAGAGTGAACCTGGGAACACCAGAAATTAAGTGACAGTTCCACGTTCCTAATATCCACCTGATCAGAGCGATTGCTGTTGGATGTATTTTATCGTCATCCCCAAGCCACGGATGTAGTTTATTGTCATACCCAGGAAGGAACTTTATTTAATCTACGGTGATATATTTAAGAAAATCTAGTTCTTAATTTTAGTACTGCTCAGTTAGTGCTCACTTATTTATACTGAGTACAAGTAAACACTTTCTACCTCGAGTATTAATCTCCCAATTAATATGTCACAAAATCAAGAAACAACACATTAACCCTTTAGGTTATTATCCTAAAATTCTCTGTGGTTTTCTTGGGGCCTTAATCTCAAAGTGCTTACTGATTAATGTTGAATCTGTTACCCGTCGTATGACAGCTGCTTCTGTTGAAGACGTATTTAATTCTATGTTAGGCCTAAGATGAGGGGCCTCATAGCCTAGCATATGCGCTGATTCTTTCTGAAATCCCTGCTCCACATAATGTATACATGGACTCAGTGTTGAAACACTAAAAGTGAAGTATACTAGACATCCCTAGACATGGACAGTGGAAGGAGAACATTCTAGCCCTGTAGATTAAAGAAAGGGTTCAGTTCAGAATTTCCTACAGGTTACCACGGAGCCGGGTGGAGGTCACAACGCCCGAAATGCTGTAATAACAATAGGGATTAGTATAATTGTCCGAACGTAAATAGTGTAAATAACGATTTAAATAAAATTGTGTTTTTAAGTCGGAATTAATGGTTAGGCTTAGTGACGAAGGAGGCAATGCGTGCATTGTTTGGGGAAATATGTCAGTACCCTGATAGTCTTTTGTTTAAATTAATCATTATCCCTCTATAATTATTTTAATATATTGGATATGATTTAATGCAATTTCCCGCTGAAGGTTTAATGTAGTCATTATTTTATTTTCTGTTAATTAAATGTCTTATTATTTTAAAAGTACATGCGTAAATCTTACGTTATTATTATTTTCAGTTGTAGATGTTTTTCCTTTCACCTCAATGAAGGTGATAATACCTCTTATGCCGCTGATAATGCGGGGAATATTAAGAAAGATTTACTGAGGCGGAAAACAATAAATGCCAAGAATTCTGACAGACAAAAATGTCAACTGTCAGTGCATTTAAATTTTTGAAGATTTTAGACAGTATAACAAGAAATCAGAAGGGATTTTCACAGGTGAGAATTGCGAGAAAAGAAATTCGATGTTTTCGAGCAATACAACAATGAGACCTATTTATAAATTCATGGGTGTAGAGTAGAAATGGAAGGTCTCATTACGTAATGGTCGACTTTCATAGGCAGATATATTTTTCAAATCTCGTTGGTACGAGATTATAGAAATTGAGAATTACTATTACCATTGCAGCTGTGGTTATTTTACAAAGGCTAACAGTATCCAAGTTCACTTGGATAACGGTTAGGAAAATGGTTGGAACAAAAAAAAACAAAAAACAAAAAAACAGAGGAAGCTCTATCATGGCGACGGGAAAGTGACTGAAGGGCATTTACCAAAACGTTCACGATTGTAACTAATATGACACGAGGTCAGATTTAAAGTGGATTAACAGCAAAACAATAACAAATCCCATGATCTTTCGTCACTTCTTTTGGGAACGCCTCAGGTACCGGGGAATCAACCCCGTTCAAAGGAAAAGGTACTGCTTGGTGCGGGAGGGACACTGGAACTTGAAATCAATTTTTTTTTTTTTGAAAAGGCATGATTTCATGATACCAGGTTAGGGTGTTATCGAGTTGGTAGGTAGCATTATGTGCTTAGTTTTAAAAGTCGATTTATATTTAGTTTTCTAAGTTTATAAAGCTGGCGTTGGTTCGTTTTATCATTATATATGAAATAACTAGGATAATAAAAATGTTCAAATGTATTTTCAACGTATGTCCATTCATGTATCAAATATTGATGGATATTTTGCTTTATCCCCCATATTGACATGGAAAGTTTTAGTCCATATAAAACTACAACAAATGCAAATATCCAGGATTTGTTTAGTATGGGTGTGCTACTGCCATGGCCCACAGTAAGGGGTGTCTTTCCTTTTCTTTCAAAAAGTAATGAGAACTATAGAAGAACAAGTAATACCGTAATACAAAGCACATGTACTAAATTCAGCTCATTCATTTTCATTGTCACACATCAAGAATGTCTGTATGAACAGCATCTCTGAATGAGGCGCCAGGTCCTATATGATATTTCACGAACCTGTGCTTTGTTGATTGTTGCAAAGGCTCTCCGTACAACTTCCTTCCACTGATAGGTATCCTGGTATCGGCCTTGCAAGCAGCATCTCTTCCAAACTGTGGCAACTGTCTGAAATAGAAAATTTATGTTATGTAAATGTGTCAACAGTTTCGGAATACCCTGTAATCTCTAATAACATCAGAGGAATGGTTAGCAGAATTTATACAGAACTGCCTTTAACAACTGCAAGAAATTCATGTTAAATGTCCAAAATTGCTATTCGCAGACAGTTCAAGCCAAATTTGAGAAACATATCTGAATCCCGCCTGTACGAGAAAATCTCATTCAATAATCTTCAGTGATGTTTTTGTATTGGGTAAACAATAGTATAAGAAACAAAAGCCGGCAGTAATGTTGGATTTTGTGTTGTTCCTCTCGTGTAAATAAAAGTTTATGAAATCAGTTTTATTGTTAGATTTACGAGAGATACTTTCGTATCAAAACCTTAATGTATTCTTTGTTTCCATTTCATGAGTAAATTCGATTATAGATGCGATATTGTTTAGTATAAGATCAGGTAAAATATATTTGCAGGCATATATTAATAAAACAACATCAATATATAAGAAATATCTCCAGGTATGGTGTCTCTGGTCTAATATTTAACTTAATCCAATCGTTCTTGAAAAACTTACTGACCGGAATTTATAACAATATCAATAATGATTGTGATGATAATGATGATTATTAGGACTTCCGATCCCACTAGGGAATTTTGGGATAAAGACGGATCCAACGGGCAATTTAAATAAATGATTTGCTATGTTTACCTCGTATCATGTCGTCTTTGTGTGGTTCCGACTTTTCAGCGGAGAGTCTCATATAATATATATTTCCCCGTCAAACCTACATATAATATATTTTTCTCTTGCAGCCAGTCTCATATATCTTTATATCCATTTCCATCCTTTGTGTCAGGGAGGGATTCTTTCAAAAGGAAGAAAAACATTTTCCAGAAGAGGACCTAATTCGAAAAAAAAAAAATATATATTTAAAGAAAAAAAAAATATGTTAAAATTACCTACACCAAAGCCGCTTGACAAACACGGAAATTGGCCGAAATGTTCGCAGATATTTCAGCTCCTTCGAGAAGCATCGAAAATCTGGGAAGAAGATAACAAAACTCAAATAAGTATATTAATATAGTGCATGGAAAGCGAAGCCGAAAATATATTCCGGACATTTTCTTTCTCATGAGCAGAAGACGCAAATGCGTATGACTTAGTTTTGGAAAACATCAATGCCTACTTCATGCCTAAAAGAAATATAAAACCTATCCGATAGATTACAAATAATTCCTGATTTGAAAGTCGAGAAAGCTACGGAAATGATCATGAGAAGTGAACAAATAAAATATTATCAGGCAGAATTCCACGAGAAAAATGTAGACGTAATAAAGACCAAGTAATAACCTAAGAGAGTAATTGCCGTAGATGTAATAAAAATCATGTTTTTCAAAGCTGCCCAGCAAAAAAAGAAAACATTTAAATAAATGCGGGGAAATGAATTTGCAGAACTAAAACAAACACGAAGCCAAGAGTAAATGAAAAAAGGAAATCTGAAAGAAACAAATGTTAATAACCCGTAGTATATGTATACAGTGTAACCCGGATATAAGAGAAACCCGAATATAAGAGAGATTTTCTCTGGTTCCAAATTAGGGCCATACTTACCTAAACAAAATAGACCAAACCCGGAGAAACCTGGATATAAGAGACTTCTTCTCCGGTCCCGACAACTCTCTTATATCCGGTTTACACTATATATATATATATATATATATATATATATATATATATATATATATATATATATACAGTGTAACCCGGATATAAGAGTCCCTGATATAAGAGAGATTTTCTCTGGTCCCTAATTAGAGCCTGTGTTAATGTATATATAATAGATCAAACACGGATATAAGAGAAACCCGGATATAAGAGTCTTCTTCTCCACTCAGACAACTCTCTTATATCCGGGTTACACTGTATTTTTAAATTAAATTTTTTAAATTTAAATTTTTAAATATATATATATATATATATATATATATATATATATATATATATATATACATATATATCTCCCTGTTTAAATATATATATATCCCTGTTTATATATATATATACATATATATATATATATATATATATATATATATATATATATATATATATATATATATATATTTAAACAGGGATATAATTTAAAATTGATAAAGCCGATGATATAAACATTATCTCAACCGAAAATTACAACAATATGAGAAAAAAAATGTATATATATATATATATATATATATATATATATATATATATATATATTAAAACCAGTAAATGACAATTTCACAAGTCCCAGAGGAAGAATCCATTGCATTGGAAAATTTAACAGAAGAACGTACGACAAATATTATTTTGAGATATTATGTTGTTGCAAAAATAATGTCGTTTTCTCATATGTTATTATGTGAGAAAACGGCATTATTTTTGCACCAACCTAATATATGCCATTGAACGTGTAAAGAGAGAGAACTTATTGTCCAGAAACACGTCTGTAAATTTAATTTAGTGAAACGTTTAGACAAAATAGAACCGGGGTTTTCATTTGAGTGAGTATGAGACCCAGTGAAAATAGTTCTGAAAAAGCCCCTTCAGCCTACTGTGTATTAACAGCACGGAGAGTCTATTCCCTATTTTACCAATGGTGAAGGAAGAATTCAATAATATGGAAAACGAGGAAATTATTGAAACGTTTATAGAACCAACTACATAGATTTGTCGGAGCCCATATTAGCCGTAATAAAAAGAAACGGAAAAATCCGAAAGTTTAGCTAAGAGGAAGATGAATATAACAGTGAAAAGTGAACATTACATGTTACCAAATTTAAATGTCACTTCGTCTAAAAGAAATAGATCTAAAATTTATTATCAATTGAATGATGCCAAATTAGATTATACCAAATTCTGAGAAGTAACGAAACCTATCTACTCACGACTTTCTTTATTCATTTTGGAAGATATTTCCTCAAAAGATTACATTTTATTATAAAATCAGCGCCGGAAATTTTTCAAAGAAATATCTCAAAATTATTAAAAAATATTCAATGAGTCGAAACAGTTGTCGACAATAATTGATTGAACTGTAGTAGAACACGACAAGAGAATAAAAACTTTTCTTAAAACATTACAAAAAGACGCACTCCAGCTAAATAACAAATACTACCAATTCAAAAAGATATAACTAGAATATTTTGGACACACAATTTCTGGAGACAGAATTTAATTTACTATGGCTTCAGGACAGAATTACCATACCCGAAAAAAATTAGACCAGTAATATCAAGGAAATCCTATAATGGTTACTTGGGACTAAACATATGCCGAGAAAAAAACAAAAATCGGTGTGTGGGGGCTAGACTATCTCAATAGTTGGATTAATATAAAAAAATGCACAGTTTGTACCATGCACTTCCAACAAATAAAAAATAAAAGTAACGCCACTTCCTTAAAGTCAAAGAATTGTACATTAATTATGGCTCATCAAGGATACCAATATATTGCCGCAACAGATTATTTCTCACGATATACAGAAATAGCAATGCTTTATCCAGTGATAACCGAATGCAACATAGGAAAGTTTAAGAATTTCTTCTCCCGTTGTGGAATTATTATTGAATTTGACAATAATAATAGGGAAATAATACTCAATTTACGCTTTCAAAGACTTTGCAGACAATTATGGATTTAAACATAACATCAAGTCCACCTTAGCCTAAAGTTAATGGAGAAGCGGAAAGCTCTGTTAAAGTAGCTAAGAGAATTTTGGAAAAACGTTTCAATGATTAATAGCATACCAGTGTACGCCAATGCAGTCACAGATGTCAGTCCGAGTTACTTCTAGGAAAAAAAATAAGAACTACATCACCTTTACATTCAAAAAATTGATTACCAAAATGGCTCGATTTCGCATAAATCAAGGAGAGCGACAAACTGGCTAAAACTATAATGAAAAATGATTTTAACAAATTCCATGCTGCCATAAAGTTGGCAACTCTAAAAAGAGCAGATATATTTAGAATAAAATTAGATAATGAGAAATATTGGAACACTGAAGAAACTATCAAGTCAGCAGACACTGACAACAGATCGTATATTGTGACAAGTAATCAAGGGGATTTCAAAAGAAATAAGAAACATATCTCTTTTTCAGGTTTTGAGAAATAAACCGATTAGTGATCATTACAAGGATTTTCAAACTAATAATAATACAAAAGAAAGTATTGTAGAAACAAATCAAGGACGAAAAATACAAACTCCAAATATCTGATTTATTTCACAATGTGATTGATCTATAACCTTGGACTGTAACCAAAACAGTTTGCCTTGTAATTACTTATTTTGTAAGTTAATAAAAAAAATAAACTACCTTAGGTGTTATTTTATAACAACATCATTAATGATTATGGTGATGTTTGAAAGACTTCCGGTCCCACTAGGGAATGCTAGGATAAAGAAGGATCCGGCGAGGAGTTTAAATAAATGTTTTAATTTTACTACGTGTCGTCTTTGTGTTGCTTCGACTTTTCAGCGGCCAGTCTCCATAATGTATTTTTCTAGCCTAAGCCCAGTGGAACAGCATTCATGCTTCCGAATCCTTTCACATTAATACAGGATTCTCCAATGGCTCTATCCTTAGAACTACTTTCTCTTTTTTTATCTTTATCAACATTTTCCCCGATGTCATCAGTTACCAACTCCGTATTAATGCTGATGACGAAACTGTTAATTCCTCTCATTATCTTAAGTTCAATATGCCCGAAAGAAAATATTTCTGTCGTATTTTGCCTGAAGCTCGTGGAATAGATCTAGAAACTATGAACAAAAAACAAAGAAGTGTCTGTAATATCATAGGTAAAGACCTAATATTTCGAATTAAGTCATTTGCGGTTTACGACCACATCATATTAAAACATAGGTTGTCTTGCGATCACAGTTTAACAAAGTCGAGCCTGGTCAGTACCTAGATGGGTGAGTACTTCAGAATACCAAGTGCCGTAATTTTGCACGGGCTCGTGGAGTAATGTATAATGGATCGGTATTATTAATTGGAGTGCAGAGTTCAGATTCTAGTCGGGCTAGTTATTTTAACTTACGCGCACATATACTTTGGGTATGTTTCGATCCACCGCTTCTAAACCAAGCTGTGGTTTAATAACTAAAACTTATATCACTACAAACATTATTATCTATTGCGTACACAACATTTACATTTCGGCATTAAATAATTTATAGATGTTGATATACCCCCTAAACCAACCGAAAATTAGTCACTTTCTCTTGATGTGGTTTCCCTGTGTCTTTTCTATAAATATTTTCGTGGTAATTGTACCCATGTGCTTTCCCTTTTTTAAGTTATTGTTGTTGTTGTTGTTATTATTATTATTATTATTATTATTATTATTATTATTATTATTATTATTATTATTATTATTATTTCCTTCGATTTTTGTTGTATATACATTTTCTTCAGGGTTAGAAATGGCTTCATAATATCTTCCACGGATCATTTTTTAAAACTATGATCACACACAGTTTACAAAGATCAATCTCTTCGAAAAGTGTGAGCAGTACATGTGAATAGAATTTTTTGTATTTATTCAATTAGTCTGTCGGAACATTTTCCAATCAATACAAGATCTCCAATTATCAGTCCTACTGCAATTATAGATGTCCTCATGTGTCACCTATTTGATATTTCTACTAAAAGCACTTGCCATGTCAATGAGAAAGCACATTATTTTTTGGGGAGTTTTTGATCACAATTTCTGTACGATGAGCTTTGATTGTTCTGTGTGCATTGTAAATTTCCATAAAATTGTTACAGATTTTGTCTCTAATCAGGGCTGCGTGATATTCATAGCCGTTTCTTGCAATTCATTTCTTGTAAAAGTTGCACATTTTCAAGTGCTGAGGTTTATATTCGATGGATGCTAACACCGTGCAACTTGATATAAGCTGGTTCATTTTTTATGGATATTTATCACAGAATCTGCATTTTATATTAACATAATAGTTCAGTATGTGAGATTGATAATCCTGCACTACCTAACCACTGATCAGTACGGGGTTTGTCTACATCAGCCTGCATTTCAAGGAGAGAATATTGACAATGAAAAGTCATCTTCCCATCTTTTGTTTTTTGCATTTGGTATATCGCATTTGCATTTGTTTCTTCTTTAAATTCATTTCCGCTGCATCCTTTGTATTATGGTCTATTTGCACTTCACCACCCACTTGAAACTCTATTTTGAATTTGTTGGCTACCTGTATTGTTAAATAATTTTTCTTATTTTTTTCATGTCTTTTAAATAGATCATCATCTAGTTTTCTGTAGTTTCCAAGTATCTTTGAAAATCGATTGTTTCTCGTAAGACGTTTCTACTTGAACTCATCCTTTTCATCATTTTGATCTGGACGATTAAAATTAGGATGATGTATGCGGTGGAAAGTCAGAAGCTTTCTGTTTTGTGAATTCAAGTCAGTATTTTAAACCAGATGCACACGACTTTAGTATTGTTTTCTTACTTTTTCCTTCATTTGGGTTGAATACATTTTATCTTCTCTGACTCCTAGTTATTCATAGATTCTTCTTATTCCAGTCCCCTCATCGTTGTGTTAAAAATTGATCTATTGAGTGTGTTTTTTTTACTTCCTTCTGTATTACTTTTTCACATTTAACTAATCCGAAATTCATACCGATATCATCACTAAAATGTTTTACATTATTGATGATGCTCTTCAATTCATTGTCGTCTTTGATAAAATGTTTGATATCATCCATGAGGAATAGGTGATTAAAAATTTACCTTTTTTAGAGAGAGAGAGAGAGAGAGAGAGAGAGAGAGAGAGAGAGAGTTGGTGCAATTTAAGTACACTGTTGTTCATTACATTCCCATGCTGTGTTTAATGAACTTTACTATCAACAACAATAATCTGTGCCTTTTTAAAGATATAAGAATTCAAGGATCCAATACTAAAAACATACTTACAGCTGTCTCTCCAAGCTGCACTGATATTTTTACCTTTTATCATGCAAGATTCTAGGATCCTTTTATCAAATTATTATTATTATTGTTATTATTATTATTATTAGTAGTAGTAGCAGTAGTAATGTTTCGTTTGCTTTCTGATTTATACTAATTTCGGGTTAATTACTAAGACTTGTATCCCTACAACCATTATTAACTATTGCGAATACAACATTTAGACCAGGAATCTAAGATCAGAAATGGTATCATCGTATATTCCACCGAATATTTTTCAAAAAGCACAAAATAACCTAAAAGGTGAAATAGGTTACATAGATAATGTCATTCGCAAGATATGGGTTCTGCTTGTGGGGAACATTTTTTTTCTATTTTTTTCTACCAGTGATCCCCTCAATATGCCTATCAGTACCTTTTTTTACTAAAAACCTGAGTCCCAAGCACAAATGGAAATACTGAGGTCTTCATATGCCACATTTTTGGAATTTCGACTATGTTATCCTTGTAATTTGATAGTTTTTTTTTTGTTTTTTTTTTTTTAATGATCTTCAAAAATAGATTCCACTTTGCAGGAAAGGTCATGTCAATAAGAAAGCGCATTCTGCTTATTATTATTATTATTATTATTATTATTATTATTATTATTATTATTATTATTATTATTATTATTTACCATCGTTATCAATATCTTTTTCTTTGATTATCCTCATTATGATTCTACCTTCTGCTGCATTTCTATCCGAATTAATGATTTAAGAACAAAACAGTATTCATTTTATTTTTCTGTATTTCTTTTAATCCTGACATTCACAGACACGAACTGACTTGAATATAAAACGTCAATACATGCATGAATGCAAGCAGGTTTATCGACGAAGCTTCATTAAAACGGGCAAGTATATTTACAAATGCATATTTACTCTCTGATTTGCTTATTGATTAATTGATTGATTGATTATTTGTCATGTCGAAATGTATCTTCACTGACATCATTTCTTTAATTTTCTTGCTAAGTTACGTTATCATTTCTCTGTGTTAATTTGCTTTTGCATTACAGATGCTGCAAAATTACTGAAAAGTCCGCACTCATATACATACTCATATACATATTATACATGGATAAATTGTCGTCAAAATTATGCAAAAATGAAGATAACACTGACATCTGAATTTAACAGATATATTTACCAAAATTATATCTAAATATCTTAAAATAATAAATAAAAAATAAATAGCAAATTTATTCAATGAAATCGTCATTGTATTCATCAACGGCCTCCAGACGACTTCGGAATATCCTGCACATCGTCTGGACGGTCTCATTGTTTTAGTTGGGTTATGCTGCCATAATCTTTGCCTTCAGTTCATCTTTGTTGTTACAAAGAGTTTTGTTTATCTCTCGCTCAACTGTGTCCCACACATAATAATGAAAGGTTTGCTGTCTGGAGATTTAGGTGGCCAAAGTGGGATGTGGTCGAACATATATTCTGATAGCCATGACAGGGTTCACCCGTGTGTACGGCATGGTGCAGAGAACAGTTTTAGTGTCTTCAAGCAACAATTGAATTTTATGTATCACTGATCGAAGAGTAGTTGATTTGTGGTGACCAAAATATATACTGGGTTCATTCCAAGAGATATTGCTCGGCATCACCCGGAATTATCAAAAGAACTTTGTATACTGAATACTGACCTAAAATGTGCCCACATATCAACAAAGTAAAGAATTGGGTTTTAAATAATGACAGTAGTTGTGCAGAAATAAAATAGAATGTTAATCCACATTAGATCATTTTCTTTGTATCATAGAAGATCATGTCTATCCACAATTCGCTGTCCTTTGCAATTTTTGGCAAATTTCGTCTTTCAGATATTTCCTATTCTTTGGAATCAGGCCTACACCGTAAATATATTCAAACCATTCCGCGTCTGGTTGGGATGCGCGATCCTAACATTTTGGATTTACAAGTTTTCATTTCTGAGATTGTTTTCGACGATCTTTTACGGATTTTGTTTGCGACGAACTTTTTAAAAAAACTCGTATTAACAAAATATCTTTTTGTTAGCAAAGCGCAGACTGGGATTCGATCCGTGACTTCTTTCACGACGTCCCTTGGAATGTGATTTTTAATCACAAAAATGTGCATCTGAGGTCTCGTTCTGGGTAAAAGCTGGCATTGTGAATTTCATCCCAGCAAGAAAACAAAGTTAAATCGTACTCATCACCTTAGTTCTCAGCCACTTGCTCAGCTGTTATTGCCCATAGGAATCACTCCTTCCGTCTCTACCGAAGCAACATGCCTGCTTGCAACAATCGTCACTTTGTATCTGCACGTAGTGAGTGCAAGCGTGTCCTCACTGAAGCAAAGTCACTATTTGCTAATAGAATGAAAGAACTTATTGCATCTCGCATGTTTCGTTCTAAAGATTATTGGCCGCTCTGCAAGAATGTGCTGAACAATAGCAAATCCACAACCCCTTCTCTCTAGAACAGAAGCTCTATTGAGTGAGATGAGCATAACCTCGTCGATGGTATTGGACATCATCTCTAAATTAAACTCTCATAAAGCAAGTGGTAATGACGGGATACCAGCCATGGTCCAAAAAAATGTGCTCCTGAGCTGGCTCCAGTTCTCTCGAAACTATATAACAATTGCTTAGCTGACTCTTGGAAGTCCTCATATGTTGTCTCTATTTTAAGAAATCTGGAGACCCTAATGACACATCCAACTGCTGTCCTATCAGTCTCCTTCGTCAAAGTTTTCGAGGCTTTAATCAATGATCTACTTTCCGACAAAAAATATGGTTTCGGCTTTGCCCGGTCTACCGCTGACATACTTATAACCATAAATGAATTTGTATTCCAACCTCTTGATAATGACGGCGAGCTATACCTCTAGATATCTCTAAGGCCTCTGAGGGGGTCTGGCATGCCAGCCTTCTTCGTAAACTTCAGGTATACGCTATTACAGGATTTAATTCGATGATTACTGTCAAACAGTGAAATAAAGGTCGTCCTAAATAGGTTCTCCTCCACATCATCTCATAAGAACGCTGTTGTTCCCCGTGACTATATCCTTGGTACTACACTGTTTCTGATCCTCATTAACGATATTTCTGATGTTACCAGTTCTCAAGTCGGTATCTAAAAAGATGACACTACCATTTACTACTGTCTCAATAGTAAATCCGGCATTGCTGACAAAGTTGACCTGGTCGCTGGTTTCGAAAAGGGCCACCAATCTATGGTTGACTGGGGTAGGAAATGGTATGCTTCCAAACAGAACTGCTCTCATTTACCCACTATAGATAAACCGCCCTGACTCCTTATCAGCATGGATGATGCTCAAATTCACGAGAGTGTCACTATGCACCTTCTTGGTCTCAGTTTTTCCACTGACCTGAGGTGGAACAACTACAATAAACCAATAGCTTCATCTACCGCAAGAAAATATATTTCTCTGAGTCGCGCCAGAAGGTTTTTCTCGTCTGAGTCCATCCTTCAAATTTACAAATCTACCAATCGTCCTTGCATTGAATTATTTTGCCATATGTGATCTGGTGCCCCCGCTGTTCATCTCAGGATTTTCGACAAAATCCAAAGATGGATATGCAATGATATAGGTCCTGACCTGGTATCTCGACTCCTCTCCCTTTCTCAATGACATGATGTGCTTTCCCTCTGTCTTTTCTACAAATATTTTCATGGCAACTACTCTCATGAGCTTTTTTCCTGGGAAACCCAACTGCATGAATTTAAGCATGCGACTAGGCAGTCGTCTCGGTCCCACCCTTTCTTTGTCGAAACAGTTTAATGTAACCCCTCTTCTACTCAAAATCTTCTCTAGCATTCCAGTCAGTGGAACTTCCTTCATTTTCTTGCTTCCCTGATAGCTATAATATTTGTATTCTGATTTCTTGATCTTCATTCCCGTCTGTCTCTTTATCCTTTCCTCAAATAACAATTTTTATAACTTGCGGATAAACTTGGGAATAAATAAAAATAATTTTGAAATCCAGCGAATAATTACTTGGACGGAAAGTAAGGACCTACGCATATCAAATTTTCTTTAAATTAACTGGCCACAGAAAAATTATCCTTGAACTTCTAAATGGTAAGCTTAAATAATAGCACAATACTTAAATGCAGCGGTCAGTTTGGAGTCCTGTAGTTTATCGAATACGGCAGCAGTATGACTTTCAAGAAGAAATCTCCGCCAAAAGACGACCAGATTGCAATCAAAAGAGCCAAGACGGCAGCGAGCGTAAGAAAGACCCGTGCAAATGAAAACGGCAGGCAGGAGAGCTACCAATGCTGTGAATATACAAAGATTTAGGGACTTGAACAAGCCAAAAGACAATGAAGTGCGCTTCGCATGAGTTAAATTAAATGCCACCCGAGAGGGCAAATTTTAAGATATTATGAAATAAAAGTTAAATTCATTTGTCTTTGTTGCTAACGATATTTTCCTGTTTCTTAATAATTTGCTTAGCTTTTGGAAATCCGTGGATATCCAAATGCGTCTTCGGATTTAGGTGTCAAATAATCCGTCCTCTGTTATATAATTCCTGGATACTCCCAGACATACAATATAACCGGATGACAGGTCTTTATAGAACTCAGGACTTGCGAAGTGGAATATGGCGTCCCTTACACTCTCAGCGAATTTGTTCGAGTTCCCACAAAATAACAGACATACCCTCACGGCCGACCATAATTTAAAGGACTCGAGAAGTCAGTAAAAATCATTTTTAGTCTTTTATGTGTATGTTGCATGACATTGAAGTAGACCTAATGCGCTACAGTAATTTTATTTGGGGCCCGTCTCTCCAAATGAAGAAGAACGTGGCATTTTACCTGAATTGGATGTGTAACTATTGGAAAAATCTTGTAATAAACGTGCCTATATGATCAAACCTTCCAGGGAAGAGTTGAGCAGTTTCTAATACACAGCAGAGTGAAAATGTAATTTCAACATATTGTTTGAGCGTAAACGATAAAATGCAACGTGATATTAAGTAATGCGACTTCAAGTATTGTGCTTTTTCATTTTAATTAAATTTGATTTAAACTTATTAGACCATACGAGGATAAATGTTTCAATCAAGTAGAGGTAAAGAATAATGAATGATTAATAAATCTTGCTTTTAGATTGTCCCGGTCATTAGTTAGATAATCCGACAGAGATTTAAAATAAAAGTTTCCCGCAACTGTCAAGTAATACTGCTGAATAAAAAATTATGTCGCACACTTTCGATAGCCCAGTTTTTACAGGCAAATCCTCTTGGGAATTATATGAATCTATTTAAAAATAAATAAATAAGTACAACTGCGAACAAAATATTTAGAATTCGATATTAAATGATCCAAACCCTCAGTTATTGGTTAATTAATAATACATAGCACTAAAATATTTATTATCCACTCGACCAAAAAAATAAAATAAAAAATAATTGAGTACAAATTATTTAGATTTTTCACTAAATTAGGCAGCAAACACGAGCAAACTATACCAGTGTTATACCAAATGAGCTCTGGAGTTGATCCTGTTAATATTTATATGAAATGTGAACTCACATGACTTATAAATTTACATATTTCGACATTCATCCCTCGTTGAAAAATGGTAACTTTTTTTTTTGTTTTTGCTGCTGGCGGCAGTTGTCATCATTTAGAAGAAACGAACATGTGTATGTATATATCCGATGATAATACTACAACTATTAATATCACAAACACTAATGCAATGACTGCAGTAATTGTTGGAAACATTAGAGGAATAACAGATTATAAAAAATAATTACCGCATAAACATTGTACCATAAGTATAAATAAATAAACGTCAAATTATCTTTGTACGGCAGTGTTTGTAAACACTCTAAGTCGCGCCACACTTGCTGTACATATACATTTTTGGATTCAGGATGATACCAATATTGAAAATATGCCCTTCACTTCCAGCATTGGGGTTTGTGTCACAATAAAGAGGGAATAGTTAATATTTCAAATTTCAAAATAACTTTGATTTTAAAGGGAAATATATTAAATTTAGTGTAAAATATCACCAAAAAAATTCAAATTTCAAAATAACTGACAAAAATTAATCGTTTTTAAAGATTGTTTAATTTCTACCGAATTTAAATTAATAGAAAAAACTTTATGAATTTAAAAAGAAATGTATTAACTTTAGTTTAAAATACCACCAAATACTTTGTGAATTGAGGAAATCAATCTTATTTCTTCAAAATACCAAGTAATCTGAGTTAAAGTGTGAGGTTTCATGACATGAGGTTTTGAGGTTCAGCCGAGTTTGTGATTTGAAGAACTTAATTTTCAGACTGAATTGGAATTTTGGCCCAAATCGGAGTTTAGACCCAAATCGTTTTTTTTTTTTAGATGGAATTGGACGTATAGCCCAAATCAGAGTTAAATTTAGGTTTTGAAGTTACATGGAGCAATTCAAATTTATTTCTTCAAAATTATCATTGCTGTTTTTTTAGCTGGAAGAGAGGTCCCTTTACTTATGGGCCTTAAACGACCGCACAGACAGAGGTTTTTTTTTTATTAAATAATTACTCTACAAAAAACTAAACGAAACAACAATGCGGGTTCACTTTGTGTCTGTCTTTAACTTAAAATATTTTAATTAAAAAATTGTCTGTTTGAGGAATGTTAAAATAGCATAACCATAGCATTAAACTGCATAAAAAAATTTAAATCATTATGTGCCTGACGGATGCACCACACAAACACGCACTAAATCACTGACTTTTACTATTATAAAAGTCAGAATATATCAAATATGATTTTTGTTTGTTTTGATTTGCTTCACGGCATATCAACCTCAATGTGTTATTTAGTGCCGACAATGTTCATTAATGGTAATATTGTTTTTTCGAAAATGTATTGCTGGTAATAATTTTTACAAATATTTCTGGTATTAAAATCTATTTTTACACTTTCATAGTGTCTTGACCCCAGTTTGGGGTTTAACCATTTATCCATAGCTGGGACTCTAACCGGGTCATGGTAGACCTGGGAACACTAGCAATTAATATGTGGTTCCAGGCTCCTCAAAACCTCCTGATCAAAGGCGTGGCTGTTGGACGTAGTTTATCGTCTTACCCAGGACGTTGATGCAGTTTATCGTCATACCAAGGACGGATCAAATGTGAACTCACATGAATTATGAATTTACGTATCACGATATATTCCATTGTGGCTTAAACTGTACAACAATTTAGTAAAATAAAACGTCATATATTTCAGTTCCTGAGATTTCTCTCGGTCATTTTCAGTGACTATCGATGAACACTATTTATATTTCACTTGGTTGTGCTATATCACAACGTATTTTAAACTATTTTTGCGCATACTCCTATTTTCAAACAAGACTGAAAAAATAAGGGATTTCTGATCTTATCCTTGAATGCCAATTCTTACATGGAGAGCCTAGCGGCAATAACTCCACTCGAACCAACCACGAATACTGATTCAATTTTACTTACACACACACACACACACACACGCATATATATATATATATATATATATATATATATATATTCACATGTGTTTTTCACAACAATTATTTTTTTTTAATTTCTAGCTAATGTTTTAATGGTAAAGCAATTTGTTATCTCCAAAATGACTGCTTTCTTTAATCTACGGGTTTCGATTGTTCAGATTCCGCTGTTAGTGTCCCAGGATGCCTCGGTTTGTCTTTAATTAGTCGTTATATGCAATGATTTCATTTCTTTTTTTCCGGTCGCTTCTTTTATGATGATAGCGTTGCTGACTAATGAGACCAATTCTTGCATGGAAGAGACGATGTCATAAACGGGATAGTTGTGTTGGTGAAGGACGAGGTCGATTTTGTCGAGCCTTTCGCTCTTACTAATTAACTTCTTTCTTTTCTCGTCTGGTAGCATCGAAAATTTTTGATTCTGATGGTGATCGAACGTAAACAGTTGGTACGGATTTGTGCTTGTGTTTCCAGTTATTTAGGATCATGTCTAGTGGCTTTCAGTGTTGTATTGGGTTGGTCCTTGTATCTTCGAAGAGCACAAGCCCGTGGTCTTTTCCATGCAATGACTCTCTAGTGAAAAATATTTGACACGGAAACCTTGACTATTCCGCTAAATGTCCTGAACATCTAAGACGGCGTTTAATGTTCAGCTATTCGATGCCTTCACTGTCAGCTCTTTGAAAGATTTCGGTTATGGAAACATAGTAATTTTATTTGATGTTCAAGACTGAATGAAGCTTTCTGGTGAAAGGGTTATAATTTTTAGATATCACAAATATATAGTTTCCAGGTTTCGCATCAATATATCACAGATGAAATTACAACAGCATTACAGATGATATTTTTTGTTCTTAATTTCAAATCTTCATTTTTGAAGACGCCTTTCATTAGCTTTCCAAATGCTCTGTATACAATTCTGTATTCCACATCCTTTTCTGAGTTGTAATTGTTTGATAACAATGCTGTTTAAATATGGAAAATGCTATAGTTTTTCAAAAGATGTATCAGGGATTGTAATATCAAAATCTGGTAAGATGGAAGTTGGTTTTCTTGATGCTTACTGTTAAGCAAAAACAATCGTATAGCATGGTAGAGCTATTCACTTCTGCTGTAATCAGCATATAGAAGTTCTGAGATCATTTGTGGGGGTGAACGACGTTTAAAGATGAATATTCATTCATCATGCCGATATCTGATGTCGACTCCTGGATTGTGAGTGGGATGTATTACAATCAGATACAGGGATAATAAGATAGTTTCCAAGACGCATCCTTGTTTTGGTCCACAAATCATAGGAAGTTATTCTGAAAGCATGTTTCTTGGAATAAACGTCCAGACTTACTCTCAAGCATTACTTAAACCACAGGGATAAATTGTCGGGAAATCCAAAACGATGAAGACATTTCCACATTGCAGCTCTGAGAACGTTGTCAAAGTTTATCCTATGTTATAGAACAGAAGGAAAATGACCCCTTTTATTTATTATACGTGTTTAGATTGTTCATATTCCAATGTCAGCGACCAGGTATATCTCGTACTAGAGTACGCGTAAAGCTGGCGGTAAGTGGACTCTCTCCAGGAAACAAATAAATAGTATTTTCATTTCCCGCCATTGGAGGTTGTACGGATAACTGGCTCATTTTTATTTTAACATTTTCATTTTAGTTTTGTACTTATTATGGTGACATATTTTAATTACTTACCCATATTAAATGCCATTTCTATACGACTAATGTAGGCGATATAACGAACAACAAAAACAGTGAAGTAAAATATATATAACAGCACCATCAATGCCATATGACTAACCACACTTAGTAATACATAAGGAACATTTTTATGGGCATATATTTCTAATTTTGCCTTTAAATATCACGTGACCGTGGAAAAAAAGCCTGTGTTGGACAAACAAATAGCATTTATTCCTTTGATTCGTAATATTACTGCCTAGCATATTATCAGGTTTAAATGTAAGTAAAATCCAAAGAAGAATCAGCAATATTATTGGCCTTGTTCTACCCTCTCGTCTTCAGTCCCTTCCCCATCGCCATAAAGTAGTCACGCTCGGACTTCTCTATAATTAATTTAATAGTAATTGTTCGGATGAGCTTTTCACTATAGTGTCTAGAATCTTTGGATTTAAGCGGAGTAGTAAACTGGCGACGATCACTCATCGATATACATTTAAGCTAACTAGATCTTACCGTAAATTGTATGGTAACTGATTCATTATTCGCAATTCTCCTTTGGGGAACTCCATTCCAGCTCCGTGCTTTCCAGCTAACTTTAATCGGAAAATAATTTAAATGAAATACCAATCGATATCTACTGTCTTCCTTATTTGTCTTCTTTTGTTCTTGCTCCTTAGCGATGTTTCTCTTTCTAACTGATCCACACCATGTAACCTCTTGCGTCTCAGTGTCTGTATTGTCTTGCTTTGGTAGAAACAGATTTAGAAATCTGTAGCAACACAGTCGCATGTGTGGTATTGTTTTGCCTAACAGTAAGTACCAAGAAAACCATGCTCCTTGCACAGCCAACCCCAAATTCCATCTTGCCATATTAGGATATCACGATCTCTGATTCACCAAGCCCAAAACTATAGTATTTCCATATATAAGCAGTCTCCTATCAAACTGGTGCATCTTAGAAAATGGTGGAACTCCGTGTTTTGCTAGAATTACGAGCTTTATCGGTCACCAGTCACACTATAAACTCCACAAAATTTATATTTTTGTGGAAGGGTAATACAGCAGGAATGGTGTGTACAAAAGCCCCGAAAGCGCAACCGGAACCCATCAGAGAGAATTGGAAGTCTTTGCTTGCAGTTACCTCACTTATTGAATTAAAAAAGCTGCAGGTACGCCAAAACAAATAGTTTGAGAAATAATGATCAAAGAGGAAAAATTCGCCGTTTCTGCCAGTTCCAGGAACTGAACTAACAATTTATTATGTATTCTAAATTTTTGAACTAAAGTTTTAATCTACTAGATCCACTTGTTTATTTTCAAATGGGCGAAAACATGATCCTATAATGTTTTGCACAAATATTAACTATTTAGAAAGACACGTGAAAATTTCATGGTTTCCGATGGAATTTTCTGACAAATCCTAATTCTTGACTTTAACCTATTAACTGACAAATATGTTTAATGCACATTTTTTTTTGTTGCCCAGACCGATGTCTTAGGAGTTTATTTATTCCTTATATTTACTTTCAGTAGTTGCCATTGTCGTTTTTTATAGAAACTAGAACATCAAATATATATGTGTATAAAACATCAAAAAATAATATTGATTAGAAATACTAAAAAAAATAGTTTTCAAAATAGTCATTATTTTTCTACTCGTGAAATGTAAAATTACGGCAGAAAGTGTCTTCTTATGGCTAATGATAAAAGAATTTAAAGGCTAAGTGTTGTAAAATATACCTCTACAAATGAAATGTATGTAACCAATTCAATGTAAATCATGTAGTGAGTTTAATTTTAACAGATCATAAATGGGGCTCATGGCAGGTAATGGGTTAAAGACACTGATTTAGTAAGCTAATAGCGAGGTCTCCAACAACAAAATATCCGTAGCAATTCTTCTGTCACCTCGTTAAATATTTGACCTTAAGAACTTCAACAAAATATTGCAATAACAATTCTACATATGAACGCGTGTCGTTATTTTAAGAAGTTCGTCGAAATGAAAAGATTTTAAATTGACATTTTTTTCCATTTTACTGAAACAGCCGTTAAACACCTTTTTTTCTTTCTTTCATTTATTCACTGAAATCAGTTAGCTATTTTCCCCTATTTTCACGCGATCAAATAGGAACAGTTTATTATTTATGAGGTATTGACAGAAGTTAAACTCTTTTATCATCCCTTATTTCTTCTTTTCTAGCCAAATCCAAGTTTCTTCTTCATCATCATCATAATGATAATAATAATAATAATAATAATAATAATAATAATAATAATAATAATAATAATAATAATAATAGTAATAATAATAATAATAATGTGACATCCAACCTTTAACGTCAAATTGTGACGTCAGCCGAACCCGGGTCTTGTCCTGGTCGCGGCGCCAATTGTGATGATCTATCCTTTAAGTGATTCGGATGGGAATCTGGTTAGATTCGATATCAGCCTCGTCGTTCCCAACTCGCTTCCAACGTCTGGTTACCGAAGTAACTACTTTGATCTCCTGTCTGCCTACCCACGTTGTGAATTGATCTTAGGGAGACGAAATCAATCAGCGTTGGGCCCGTACTGCAAGCTTGAGTTCGAATGAGGGCGGTATCGCACAAGTACGGGTAAAAGAAAAGAAAACAATAAGTCGAAAATGGTATCAAAAAAAGGATAACAATACTTTATATCTGGTTGCTGGATACATAGGACTGCGTCTATCTCCCGACCCGCTATATGGATTGTAATACGTGGTTTTCAGGCGAAATTCACAAAGCTTATTTTGGTGGTGTGAGTCTAAGTCGTTCTTCCAAAAAAATAAATTGTTCTTGGTTAGAAGATGAGTTCGGAAGTTGCGCGAATCTTGGTCAGCTCTTCGTGGTGGGTCTTCAGAGCTCTCAACTGGAATTCTCTCTCGAACTCTCCAACTCTCGGACTCGAAACTAAAAACTCTGATTTTTGCTTGCAGCGAATTTGCTTATATGGACGCCGATTCAAAACCGGGGGTGGGCTCGTCGGGGTTTGAGGTTCCTTGATAAGTCTAAATCCATAAACCCCTTCTTTTGTTTTCGGTCAGGAAAAATTCATTATTTCTATTTTTGGAAGTCTTCCCTTACTCCCACCTTCTCTTATTTTCATATGGACACCTCCCCATGCCCCAGAGGGGCGTCAACGGTCCTTCCCACTTCTTCGTAGTAATCCCTCATACTTAAACTCTCTGCGGCTGCCTCCTTGCGTCACATGATCACCTCTGCCTGGCTGGTTAGCGTTCAACCAATGGTCGATCAACAGTGTGGGCGTGACTAGACTAGCCTTGTTCTTAAAAATATATATATCTTGTTCAAAGAAAAAAAATATCTTTTTCTTTTCATTCTTTTGTTTCTCTCTTCTTCTCTGGTCGCCAAGAAGACAATACGACCCGTAGATTGACAATCTCAATTCTTATCCTAACGTCACGGCATATAGAATTCTTCAATCAGATTTTCGCCAGCACCAAGAGGCTAGTCAACCAGACACACTCATTCTTCGGCGCCAACGAAATATTGTTTCGCTGTCATATTCAAATTCCAACACAGCCCAGATGTGTTTTCTCTCAATGACACCTCCCATCGACAAAGACCCAACCTAGAGATGACTCTCTTTGTGTGTGGTCAACAGATGACCTATTAAATAGTTTGCCATCATGACACAAGTAAACCTTTATCTATTTAAAACTCTGTACCACCTGGTGTTTGTCAATTAGCTTTATGACAATGGCCATAAGAATTTTCACCATTCTTCATTTATCAAAATAACACTTTCAAATGTCTCTTCTCGTAGGTGACTTTATCTTTAAAATTTCCTTGCAGGGAATTTCCCCACTCCCGACAATCAGTTAATTTTTTATCTATCTAAACCAAACAATGTATCAACCTGGACCCTGCCAGCCAGCACCAAGACAATGGCCGACAGAACCCTCACCAGTGTCTTCCATTATCAAAATAACATTTTCAAATGTTATTTCTCGTGGGTGGCCTCCCGTTATCATATAAGTTAAGTCTCGCCTCTCTTCCTCTCTCTTTTCCTTCTCTTTTTCCTTTCCTTCTTTTTCCTTCTTTTTGCGCCCCTAAATGGTGTCACAATAATTTTAAAAGTCGTTCAGAAAACTATGGTATTTTGTTTAATATATCATTACTGGATTTTTGGAGATTGACTGACTCGGTTTCTCTGGGTCGATACCGTGCGCCTGAAAAATGGTGATTTTATCGCGGCTGCAATATCATCTGGGCCCTTTAGATCGTGGGTAGCTCAAGTAATCTTACTCTTCGACACACAGAGAGAACGAACGAACGAAATGGAATTATTGCCGTGCCTGAGGCGTCCTTAAAAGGGGAAGTGCGTAGGAGGCTTGGGCAATTTTTTAACGGTATTGTCGTTAAGCTCACATAGAACTGACACTGTGTCTCATTCGCTAGTGAGTTAAGCGTAATGAAAAATACTGTTTTTCGGCCTTTTGCTTGAGATCAAACAATTGTATCTGCCCTTATCAGCTCAATCGGATTCTCTGTCCACTTCCTTCTTTCCTTCTTTCTTTCTTTCTTTCTTTTTTCATTCATTTTCTCACTGGAACCAATTAACTTCTTTTCCTCTCTTTCCATGCTATCAAAACACGGAATAATCCATTATTTATGATTTATTGGCAGGACGTAACGGTTGTGGTAACAAATCAAGTGAAAGACACGAACGGTTATAATAGAATGTTATTCATTCTTGTCTGTTTCTATTGCTGACGCTACTACCGAAGAAAATGATAGACCGCATTCACTACCATTTTTCTTTTCGGCTTCTGTTATTATAGCACCATTGCTTTCTGCTTAATTTATTTATAAATGACTTCCATAAGGTATCCATTTCCATATTAAGAGATAGTGCCTCATGATGGAGAGATCAGAACATATGCCTGGCGAAGAGCAATCTGAGTGAATTTTATCTGAAATAAGGAAAAACAGAAGGAATTTTAAAAAAGTTTCAGGTTGAAATTCCCTGAAGGATACTCTCATTAAAATATATTTGAAGACGGCCAGTTCGTACAATGAACGAAACGTTTTGATAATATAAAAAAAGTGAGGAGACTAGTTTTAAAATAAATAAATCAACTGTGTTTGACTATAAATTTCAGTGCTAAATTTAAAAAAAATGATTAAAAATGTATTTGCAAGTATGATTATTATCTTAAAACTTAAATATTAACACATACCTTGTTCTTAAATAGCTTTGTTAGATAGGACGTTCACATGGATGTTATGAAGGGCGCCAAACATATTCAGAATTATCTAAACTGTCAAATCAATGCAACCGCTCAATGGTTAAAAAAGAATTTGAGTGAATAACAAATGTAAGTCAAACCAAGGATCGTACTTCTTCGAACCTTGTGGAATTTAGCAACATAATCACAAACGAGAAACACTAACAAATGCCAGAAACGAGGCGTCTTGGTGACAGTGACCTAAAAGGGATATCAAATGGGACTGAGTGAAAAGAAGTAATTCAGGGAGATAGCTATGGTTCGCTATTCAATAAATATAAGTTTAACATTTGTCCGTGCACTGAATATTGCTTTCACATCTAGTCTGAGAATTCTGCTATCTAATTCTATAGTTTATTACCTGAAGAATTTGCAATGCTATCGGTTCTGACGTGGCATCTCCGCTTTCCTCTCATTCTTACAACTGTA
>OZ010592.1:74553997-74556497 GCA_963932145.1 Acanthosepion lycidas | reverse complement strand
ACACACATGAGCACATATATTTGGTAACAGACAAACATGCTTGGCTAAAATTGTAAGAGCATATATAGTCCTCTTTCTCTCTCTCTCTGTCGCTATATATATATATATATATATAGAGAGAGAGAGAGATAGATAGATAGATAGATAGATGGAGATGGAGAAATTATTATAATGAGATCTACAAGAAAAACAAATATATTTACATATTTTCATTTATGTGTCATATTTATAATACATGTATCATTTCAGAGAATTTTTAAATTAAAAAATAAATAAATTTAATTAATAAATTGTTTTACTGACACGTGGATATATCTTTTGAAACGTATTACACACACACACATATATATATATATATATATATATATATATATATGTTTATACCCAGCATATTTTCATTAAGACATGTCTGATTAGAGAAATGGAAAAGAACCAGACTAAGAATAAATAGACACAATACACAATATATCTCTTATTCAATGGAACATGTTTATATATATATATATATATATATATATATATATATATATATATATATATATATATATATATATATATATATGTATGTATATATATATGTATGTATATATATATATATATATATATATATATATATATATATATATATATATATATATATATATGAAGAAAAATATACGAAAAACACAAACAAAAATCCTTATATGTAATTATGCTGTTTTAATGTTAATATGTCAACGTCGGACGTTTCGGTCTAATAAACCATCTTCAGGACATATTCATAAAATATAATTAACATTATCAATTCAACATGACAAAGACGATGGACATAAGAACAAGACTTATCCAAACAGATAACTGAAAGATTTATATGATCAGCGTTCCGTTTGAAACATGGTCACGTTGTCGTCACGTGGGCGACGCTGTGAAAACGTATTCCTAAATTTGAGTATATTGAATGAAAAATGAAACATGAAAAGAATTCTATTTTGATCTAAAATTTATATGTACGCTTGTCGAGAATTTATCTCGCTAGAAAAGGGGAAATACTAAAGAAGCCAGATCTAGTATTCACCGTGCGACATATTAACATTAAAACAGCATAATTGCATATAAGTATTTTTTTTTTTTCGGTACATTTTTCTTCATACTGTCGGATCTATATCAATATATTTGCTTACACACACACACACACACACACACACACACACACACACACACACACATATATATATATATATATATATATATATATATATATATATATATATATATATAATATTATATATATCATTGTTATATATTATATGAATTGAAATATTATATATATATCATTGTTTTATATATATATATATATATATATATATATATATATATATATATATATATATATATATATATGTAGAAAAAGTTACAAATTAAAAAAATAATAATGTTTTTTTTTTTGTGAAAGTATTAATATATTTATATATATATTTGATATTTCAGATTGCCCTCAATCTTTCATCAGAAATAACTGTTTGTTACAAAGAAATTAAAATTACTCTTTGTTAGCAAGTAGCGTCCGTCGCGAGAGGCGGACGTGACGTGATATGGAACGTCACTCTTCCGATATACCTAACTTTAATCTAACTGTAATCTAAATGTAATAAATATTTTAGATGTTGTTTAAAAAAAATAAAACAATTTTTTTTAACTATATCTAAAAAAATGCTTAACTAGTGAAATATTTATAAAAATTTTAAATACCTAAGTCTTTATTTAACCCTAGTTTATGTGTATTTAATTTTAAAATCCAATATGTTTCTTTTTTTCTCCGTGTGTATGTGGAACTAAAATCAGAATATATCAATAAACATTTGCAGTTTTCTAATGAATGTCCTGATTGATTAAAGTGTTTAGCTATGGGGGAATAAGGATTGTTTTGACGTATGGTTTGTTTATGATTGTTGAAGCGAAATCTAAAATTATTTCCAGATTCACCAATATATCCACTATTAGGACATAAGATGCAGAATAAATAGTAGTTTACGTTATGGCTATTGTAGATGAGGTTAGGTAGGTGTATCTTGATATTGGTGTTGGGTACAGAAAATACATTATCTATTATTAAGTGTTTGCAAACTAAGCAACGAGGTTTGTTACATTTGTAATTTCCTGATTGGTTTGTATTGTTTAGATATTTGGTAAAGTTGAGGATAGTTGATAGGTTAGGTGATTGTTATATATATATATATATAATATTAGTGGTAAATATACACATACATATGCAATAATATATATATATATATATATATATATATATATATATATATATATATATATATATACATACATACATACATACATACACATACATATATATTTGTATAAAAAATAAATTTAAGAGGATATAATCCAGGTAGAACTCAATGTCCGGATCAGAGTACGGATATAATAAAAAGGCTTAAACATTAATATTCTATAATATTAGTGTTTAACATTTCCTAATCTAATGACTAGTCCATTTCTCGTTGAAATG
>OZ010592.1:74498997-74548997 GCA_963932145.1 Acanthosepion lycidas | reverse complement strand
CTCCACAGCCTTAACAAGGTATTAAACTCATACTCTGAAGGCAATGGAGAATTTGGAGAGGGAGAATTAACAGGGGATAACTGATAACTGATATCCATTAAACATGGCACGTGGAACTAGAACAGTCTACCCCAGTGAGTGAAATAAAGGGTTCAATTCGACATTCCAACCGCCTGAAGAATTCTGGAGCGTACAACGGCCGAAACTTTGTGAAAAATATGGCGACAAAGATAAGGATAATAATGTGAATAATGAAGTGTACTTTGAGGTATTGTAATATTTAGGAAGCTTGATTCGTTAAAATCATTACTGCTGAGTAGTGAATTCTAGCCACATACATTTGGCCTTGTGCCTTATCTAAGCTGAGCTTAGGAAATCAGTCAGTCAGTTATGTGCTATGCATGATACACGTTTAGGCGATCATTTATCTTTCGATACGATCTTTTGATACGAGGCAGATTTTTCCATCTGTAGGTTGCCATTTCTTTCCGTAGACCACTTGCCATATAAGGCTATAGAATCCGGTCTGTACTGCTATATTACCCATAGCTGGAGGGAGAAGGATTCCTCAATCCGAGCAGCTTGAGGACACATGACACAGTGGATAAAGGCGTTGTTTAGATCCAGTGGCAGGACCCAAAGAGTGTGAGTTCAATACCCGGCTAAGGCAGTGGAGAATATTCAGAAGGCAATTAACAGGAGATAACTGACAACAGGCATCCATTGAACATGTCACGTGGAACTAGAACAGTCTACCCCAGTGAGAGAAATAAATGGTTCAGTTCGACAGTCCAACCACCTGAAGAAGGCCGGAGTGTATAACGGCCGAAAGTTGTAATAAATATGGCGAGAAAGATGAAGAAAATAGTCCGAATAATGTAGATAATGTAATTTAGAAATCAATAAGAAGAAATAGAAAGAGGAAAGAAAAGAAAATCATAAACTTAAATCCAGACCCTTTAGATCCTTGACGTAACCGTGTTTCCTTTGTTTACAGGAAAAAAAGGCAGATAATTAAACTCTTGAATAACGATCATTAATTAAATCAGTGATTTGACAGTACTGTAAATTGCAAGCATATTAAAGAATTAACCTTACAATCTTGTTAAACTTTATAAACCTTAAACTTTATAACTCAATAATCACTCATGTTATATTACCGTTGTATAAACATTTTAATGTTATCCTTATTGGTTTATTCTAGATTAAGGTATTAAATAGGTTAGTATTCGGGAATTAGTGGTAGTATCGTTAGCTATGAATTGGCTTATAATTATTTTACTGGTAATGTTGTTTGATAATAGATCTCAATTTAAATTAAATATATAAAACTTATATAAATATTTTAAATTTATTTGTATTCTAATTTATAATGTAAGGTTTATATAGCTAAGTAGTTTTATTTGCTTGTATATAGTTTAGTATTTACATTATACGGACTATTGTCCTCATCTTTGTCGCCATATTTATCACAACGTTTCGGCCGTTGTACGCTCCGGCCTTCTTCAGGTGGTTGGAATTTCGAACCGAACCCTTTATTTCGATCACTGGGGTAGACTGTTCTAGTTCCACGTGCCATGTTTGATGGATGTCAGTTAACTCCTGCTAATTTTCCCTCTGAAAGGCAAAATTATGCTGGACATTGAACTCACTCTCTTTGGGTCTGTCACTGGATCTAACCAACGCCTTTATCCACTGTGCCATGTGTCCTTGAGGACATCTGGGTATGAATTTCTGGGTATCATAAACCTAATGTTTTCAATAACCATTTTTACCAGTGCTCATACTGCAATTTTGCTGTTATCATTACGTTTTTACCAGTGCTCATATTGCAACTTTGTAATCATTGCTTTTCTCTGTCACTCCATATTACTGGTTCCCATATTGTATTTATTTCTATGCTTGGTCGGCTCAGGAGATTTTTGTGGTCTAGCATATGTGCTGATTCCTTAAGTTTACGAATTCCATTGGAAATATAGATAGACTCTGTATATAGTTTATATATAGATTTTCTTCTTGAAGTTCTTTTATTTACGTTCTATATTTAGTTTTGTTTAAACATGTGATTTCATGCAAAATACCATAACATGCCAATATATCTAAGATATGTTTTAACTTGTCGCGTTATATTTCTTTTTCATTTTAACTTCTCCATATTATAGTGTTTTCATTGACTAAACTGGTATGAACAACTTTTCATGTCTTATTTTCTTCTCTTTCCCTTGTCTCTGTAAAATCTGGATATAGTCCTCCCCTTCTTTTTCCCTTTTTCTTTTCTTTTCCTTCTCTCTGTAGTAGGGTTGATTCCGTATACTTTCTTATGCCTTAGTTTTTATTTATTTTTATTGATTTCTTATTCTAGCCCTTTTTTTTTTTTTCTTTTTCTTTTTTACTTTAGTCTGCTTTTATCTTTCTTTTCCTTTTATGGAAATTTTTGCATATATTTTTTTTTTCTTTTCCATCTATGGACAATTTTCAGAAATATAAAAGAAGTGATGTTTCATAAGTTTGATTTGTAAATAAAATCGTTTATTACTACCAATGTTAATAAGCTAATGAGGTGTCGAAATCAGACATCAAAACAATTATTCATTTTGATCTTAGTAATTTGCATATTCCATAGTAACAGTTTATATTAAATAGATATTACTATACTCTTGCATTGAGCCCTTTTATATTAATGTTATAGTCATTTGAATTTATATTGTTTTCCTTCGATTGCATTCGGATATGAATAAATACATACATACATACATACATATATACATACATACATACATACATACATATATATATATATATATATATATATATATATATATATATATATATATATATATATATATATATATATAATTATTTATTTTTTAAAAGCGAAAATTTAGGAATATTATTAGGTTATTCCTAAATTTTCGCCTGAGGATGAAACAGGGCTTGTTAATTTAATTTTAATAATCATATTGATGGTTTCGGCTTTCGTTTTTGAAACATGAGAGTTCTGTAGCGAAGAAATCATATTCTTTAAAAAATAATTATAATCTAAGCTCTACTTCTGTATGGAGCATTGTTTTTTAAAAATAAAAACAACAATACTAAAAACCCCTGGATTATTTACCTAACGTGTTCTTTCTTATTTTTCTACAAACCTGCACACAAATATATATATATATATATATATATATATATATATATATATATATATATATATATATATATATATATAAGAGAGAGAGAGAGCGAAAGTTACCATACATAAATATTATCAGTCAGGTATTTACATAGATTTAGTAAAATGAGAATGTTGGATAGACCCCAGTCATATATATATATATATATATATATATATATATATATATATATATATATATATATATAGAGAGAGAGAGAGAGAGAGATAGATAGATAGATAGATAGATAGATAGATAGATAGATAGATAGATAGATAGAACAAAATAACAGATATATATGAATTGTGAGACATGTACATATTATGATTGATAGATAGATAGATAGATAGATAGGAAGCAAGGAAGGAAGGAAGAAAGGAAGGAACAAATATATCGGTTTAAATAATATCTATTTCAATAACTTTTACCAAAAATGATATTTATTGCATGTATAAGTGTTTATTTTTTATCATGACATGAGAGAAGATAAAAACAAAATATTTTATCTGGCGCCAATGTGAACCCAAGCATTGGACTCCAAAAGTTCCCTAGATCCCGCCTGACAAAGAGATGGCCTAGGTGATGGTGGCTGAAATATCGGCTTTCTGTTTCACGCTACCGAGCTGAATATCAGGTCGATAACAGACACAGGTTCGGTTGCAGCATTTATAATATCTCCACATATCAATCTGACACCTAGCAAAAGGTTAGTGACTGTAGGCTTTCTTACAGACTCAGATGATATACTGAATGGAATCTTCCTTCGAGCGAGATCAGTATGTGAAGCATGTTATCGGGCGTTTGTCGACATTAATAATGATCATTCTACTTTCAATTTGCGCGCTTTCCCTTGCTTTGGAACTGCTTGTTTTCATTACAACCACTTGATTTTGATTGGTGTAATGACTTTTCAGCGGAGGAAGAAAAAGAGCTCCATGCAAACAAAAAATGTGATTAAAGTGACGCATTATATATATATATATATATATATATATATATATATATATATATATATATATATATATATATATATATATATATATACTGGATGTGATGTATAATTTCACGTCTAAATTAGGCATAATAAAAATAACTCTGATATATCATTTTAAAAGACATATTTACCAAAATTTTAAGAAAACATCTGGAAATAATAAAGAATAAATTTATTCAATAAAATCGTCATTGACTTCGACCATGTCCTCCAGACAACTTCGGAATCACCTGCATCTATGCTTGAAGATCTCCTTGCTTTTTTAGTTGGTGAATGCTGCTATAATCCTTGCCTTCATTTCATCTTTGGTGTTACAAGGAATTTTGTTGGCCTCTGGCTCATCTGCACAACACATAAAAATTCCAGAGGGTTGAAGTTTAGGGAGTTTGGTGGGAGTTAGGGGTGATGTGGTCGCAGAAAATGGGTTCTCCTGCTTGTATGGCATAGTGAAGAGTCTTGTTCACAGATACAGGATCATCTGCCAACGTCCTGCGTATGACGGTAAACTACATCCGCGTCCTGGGTATGACGGTAAACTACATCCGCGTCCTGGGTATGACGGTAAACTACATCTGCGTCCTGGGTATGGCGATAAACTGCATCCAACAGCAAGGTCTCAGATAATGTTTTCAGAAAAATAATGTTGCCAGCTCTAAGTTTTTGAGACAATAATGTTGCCAGCTCTAAGTTTTTGAAACAATAATGTTGCTAGCTCTAAGTTTTAGAAACAATAATGTTGCCATCTCTAAGTTTTTGAAACAATAATGTTGCCAGCTATACGTTTTTTTAAACAATAATGTTGCCAGCTATACGTTTTTTTTTAAACAATAATGTTGCCAGCTATACGTTTTTTTTAAACAATAATGTTGCCAGCTATACGTTTTTTTGAAACAATAATGTTGCCAGCTATACGTTTTTTATTCTATACAAAATAGGCATTTAAAATTCATATAAACTGGATTTGGCATTAAATAACCCACAGTGGTTGATATGCCATAAAACCCAAACAAACAAACAAACAATCATCTGCCAGGATTCGAAACTGCTTCTCCCTTTCCAGGAGAAATATTAATAAGATTTATAGAATATCCAGGTCGTTAGGTGATAATAAATATAATGTTGAAAAAATAAAACGAAACTTCTACTCAAGTACCGGTATCCACTAAAATTAAGGTTTAAATTGATAAAAACTTTGAATATACATTAGAAATGTTCCTTATTTTGTAAACGTAATAAAACTATCAACATCTGGCTTATGGACTCAGTATATGCGTAATGTACCTGAAATAACGACCATGTCAAATTTATTACTTAATCCCAAGCTCTTTTAGCGACCAAGTCTGTAGAAGGGAACTAGATCGGTACATGAGCAGTGGCTATATATCTTTTTAATGTCGTCTGATAATCTTAAGGTAGCGTCTAATAAAGGGATGTAATCATATTTGACAAATATAAATTTAATAGCAGATAAAAGTATTTTTTATTTTATTTTCAAGGCTTCTGAGTGGAGAAATACCAAAATACAAATTCAACATTAAGTAACTGACGTGACAAGAGTTAATTAAGTATACCCTCTTGCGTTTTTAGTTGGTAGTAGATTATGAACATATACTAAATCATTACTTAATAAGATTTAATTCGTATTTTATGTGGGTATCATTTTTACAGCCTAATACATCTAACGTCTAGCCTGCAATGCTTCAATCTCTATTGAACAGGAATAGTGGTTCATTCCTTCACCTCTGTTCAAGATATGGTTTACCGGTTCTCAATTCTATACTTATACCAGGGCCGCAATTATTTAACCGTCTTAATTTTTTTGTGATCAGACTAAACAGTGTCTGTGACTTTTCATTATAAGGATACTAGGTTGGCAGTTTGCAGGCTACTGCTTCCGATTGGTTGTTTGGAAGCATTTTAGTGAGGCTGCTCTGATAAACAGTCGCATAATATAGGGCTATTATAGTGCCATGTTGTGCATGAGCAGATATCCCTGCATGTATATCCGGTAGGCAACCGTAAGTACCCATTATGCTCTGTTCTCAGTAACGCTCTGATTGGTTTGTATTGCCATTGACGACAGACAGTTACAATTACTGCGTCTTTTTTTTTTCTCTCTCTCTCCTTAAAACGAATCTCATGTTAAACACAACAAAAAGAAATACAACTAAACTAGAAAACAAACAAAAAAACCCACCCACCTCAACCTCTCTTTCTCCAATATTTGTGAAATCCGTTCCAGCTTCAGCAGCGTAGTATTTGTTTTAGGAACGGTCGAAAGATATATTTTCTCTTTGTGAACGAATGAATTCTTGATCCCAGGCGATCTTCCCCATTGACCAAAAGATTGCAGTATTTACTTACATGAGCTTGGTGTTTACACCCAGCATAATCTGTTGATGGCCAGGTAATTCTCTTTCGAGGCCCCTGAATACTCTTTCATTTGCCTCCGTATTTCGTTACTAAACTGTGTTAGCTATCTCCAATTCATTAAAATGTCCACCTCTTCCCATGACTTCAATATATTTGCCATAATAGCTGACATTATAAAAAAATGCAACTTTTCTCCATCCAACTTCGTTGACTTTAATGCTAACCACAACAATAATAATTAATATTCTATGGATTCTGTCAGTATTCAGACATTACATTTTCCATTGCCCGATCTCTTACACAAATAATGGACGTTCATACTTGTTTCCCTATCAAAACCGAGCAACAGGCTTCGCTACTTGATTTAATCCTTATCTCCTCTCCTTGCACTTGCCAAGTTTTACAACACTGCCTCCTTGGTAACTGGGTACACCTTGTGGTAGCTATTGGTATTTCGTTCCAAGCATCCATTAAGCAGAAACCCCCTCTCCATAAGACCACATGACTCTACAAGTGGGTTGATTTGAACTCATTCCGGGATTTGCTTCATGATGCGTCTTAGAATGACATCTACAACCTCACAACTGAAAAATAATCCAATGGGTTTCTCCTTAGATCAAAGAAGGCATGGACTCTTTCATCACTTCTCAAAAATACAAGGGGAAACGTCAATCTTCTCCATGGTTTACACCAGCATGCTCGCCGACTATAGCACACAGTAACCACTATCTTCGGCTATACCGAGTGACAGTACCCATCACAACAGGCACCTGGCCGTTGCTGCTCCTAATAAATGTAAGCAAGTCCTCGAACGGTGTAAGTCCCTGTTTCTCCACAGAATGACGAATCGCATAGCTTCTAACAACTTTGGCTCTCGTGATCACAGGAGTCTCTGTAATAGGGTATTAAATAAGTGTAAAGTTTCTTTTCTTCACCTAGTCAATAAATTTGAGGAGCTATCCTCTGCTGGATGCTTTGACCGTAAATTCTACTCCAACTCTACTCTTGACTCATTCGGAATACCCTTTCATAACTTCTCACTTAGAACTGAATCTCTGATAAGTGATATGCATATATTTTGTTATTATCTTTATCGTAGATCTCCACAAAGTACGTGAACCTGTTGGCATCTCTGTAATATTCATTAACATGTGTGTTCTCGAACTGGCTCCTGTTCTCTCTAAACTGTATAATAAATGTCACGCAGCCTACTGCTTTTCTATTTACTGGAAGTCATCATCTGTTGTTCCCGTTTTTAAGAACTTGGTGAACCATCCGACCCTTCCAACTATCGCTCTATTTGAATTTTACCTCTGTTTAGGAATCTTCTTGAGATCTTAATCAATGCTAAATTGGTTCATCGTCTCTCATCGGAAGGCCTTTTCTAGACAATATGGATATAGTTTCTCCAGGTCAACTGCTAATGTACGGACGATAATTGCGGGAAAATAAAAGTGATGAAGTGCGGACTTTAGCATTGGACATCTCGAAAGCCTGGAGACAGGGTTTGGCATTCAGATCAACTCCAAATGTTGAAAATTTACAGTGTCCCCGGTTACATTTTTAAACTAATCCAATCTTACCTGTTAAATCGTGAAAGGAAAGTTAAATTGAACGGCCCGCTAGATCCTTTCGTACTAACGTGGGTGTTAATACAGGGCTCCATCCTTAATCCTATTAATCACTTTCCCAATTACATCAGCTCTGAACTTGGCATCTACGCTGGTCACACAATCATTTGCTCATGCTTCAATTGCAGGTCTGATAAGCCCGTCAAGATCAAAATACCATTCGATGTCCAAAAAACCGTCGTTAAGTGGAGTAAAGATGGTGTGTTGATTTTAAAGCCTCCAAAACTAAACTTCGCTCCATTAATCATCTGAGCTACCCTCTCTGTGTTCCATCGGCATGGCTGGTGCTAACCTCCAGGAAAATGACTTGCTGTGTTTTCTCGTGCTAACGTTCTCAGTTGACAGAAAGTTGATTATCCATATTAAATCCATTGCTTGGTCAGCTTCTAAGAAATTTTGTTCACTTTGTCGCGCGATCCAGGTTCGATCTTATATATTTACCATTTATTCTTGCTTAGAATAGGGCTGTCATATATGGTGTGGGGTCCCTGATATGTACCTTGGTTTCCTTGAAAGATCCAAAGAAGAATAATCAATAAAAGGTCCTGATCTGGTAATTCGTCTAAATCTAAGGTTGCCTCTCAATGTCTTTTCCATAAATATTTTAATGGTAATTTTTCGGATTAGGTTTTCGCTATGGTACCTAGATTTTGGAATTTAAGCGCAGTACTAGAATAGCGTCGAAATCTAACCAATTTACAGTTTGGCTGGCTAGATTTATACGTAGGTTCTATGCCAGCAGTTTATTTCTTGCTTGTGGATCGCCCTTCCGTCTCTACGCTTTCCAGCCAATTTTAATATACACAAATTTAAATGTAAGTTCAATCGCTATTTAATGTCCCACTGATTATTTTTTTGTCTTTTCGTTCACTATTACTGTTTTTCGTACTAATTCTTCCACACCATTTGCCTTAGTAGCTTTATTGCCGTTCATGTGGTGATACCGATTTAAAAAAAAAAGAAAGAAAAGGTTACAGATAATACTGAATACGATATTGAGGAAAGACGAATATATTATGATGAAGTAAGCAGGTAATAATCTAGAAAAATAAATATAGAATTTAAAAAAAAAATAGCATTTCAATGATTGTCATATATTAATTGAATGAGTTGAGATAAGTCGCCTTGGAAGCCAGACGGGGAAAATTGGTTTAGGAAGATTGTGTTTGCATCCAGTATGTCTTAAACATCTATATTTCTAGTTCAGATTTTCATAATGCAATGAGTTAGAAATATTTCTTTTTTCTCAGCTCTTTTCTATGGGAACGGGAATTGTAAAATCAACTTATACCGTACAGGAAACATATGGAATGTTTTGGCCAAATATTTAGGTTTGATTTTTTTTAAATTTTTGAAATATCTTTAAATCGTTTTCTCATGCACAATCAATGTTTTAGATGGTTCTAATACTGATTTAGATTAATGTGCAAAATTTTCAGTTTGATATAATATAATTATTTTAAATTCTTATTAGGCGTCCTACTCATTTTAATTTTATTTATTTATTTATTTTGCTGATATAAGATTTTGTACATTAATGATTTTTTTTATATGAATTTAAGGGATCCCGTGGATTAAACGTTTAGATTATATATTAGAAAATTTGGTGTCGCTATTGCCTTTTATAATTATTAATATAAAATGGGAGATTGATACAATTTACTTCAATCTCATGAAAGGAAATATTACGAATCTTATTTAGAGGATATTATAGACTTTGTGGACACGAAATGAAGCGAGACGTTTGAAATGAATGGGGTGTCTCCTTTTTGATTCCATGAATGCCAGATACACGAACATGACAACAGAAATATATGCCTCAGGAAAGAAGACTTTACATCATGATTTTAGTAAGTGTTTATTTCCTCAAAACTAACGAATCAATTATTATTATGTTTGTTTATTTTCTTTGGTTTCCGTATTTGGTTTCCGTGTATTTATTTGTGTATATGCAGTGTATTTATGTATTAGGTTGGTGCAAAAATAATAACGTAATAATGTCGTTTTTTGACGTTGTCAAAAAACGACATTATTACGTTATTATTTTTGCACCAACCTAATAATATCGGTCAACTCGTATTGGCAGTGAAGGCTGAACAATCTCCTAACAGATGAAAAGAAGACTTTACCTAACATACATGTGGTCCTATAGAAAGATACTAAGAATAACATGGACTGAACATCGGATTAAGGAGGAAAATTTAAAAAAATAAATTAAATAACAAAAAAAAAAAAAGACTCTTCGATTTAGAATTAGAAAGAGGCTGTTGAAATTTTCTCAGGCACAGAATAAGATAAGAAGGTCAAGGGAAAGTACTATGTTTCTAAGTCTTTATATGGCCCTGGATTTCATTTCACTTAATGGTGAATTGTAACAATGTAGCATACGCTGTCTTTTCTCTCTGATTGTTTCACTGATGTTCTTCAGTGATAAAATGAAAGAAAGGACAAATTAAAGATTGGCAATGATAGTAAAATCAAAAAAGTTTTCAACCTTCAGGGACATGACAAGGGTTCCAATTCAATAGTGTAATACAAGACTTGTGTATTTCTGTCAAGTCAATTGTGAATATCGTCAAGAATCTTTGTATGCTTGTGATAACGAGTAATGTAGGAAACAAACTCCGCAATAATGACTCTAGTAAAGAATAAAAGCTTTGAGGGGAAAATCATATGGAGAGACAAAGTAACTTCGGAGTGAAATCATTTTCTCTATTTTTTATGGGTGAACATGCCAAGAGAGAAAAAACACAACCATTTCCTTAACTATAATAGCTTTGTTCGCGCCAGAAGACATCTCTTTGTTGAAATACTTCGAGGCCGTTTTCTTCTGGAGGTCATAATGGGCAATTTCAATCAATTAGCTATCTCTGATTTTTAATAATTTTACCCCAAGCAATGTCATAATGTCACTAAGTAGTAAGGGGTTACTTGAAGTGGAAGAGAATGAGAATATAGCGATTAGAAACAAGGCGAATGTAGAATAAAAGAACAGAGTTGAGGAAAAGAGAAGATTCCGATTCATTTACCCTTTTGAAGACTGTAGATGATAGGAAAGCAAGTAATCGGAAGTGAGTGCCGCAGTCGAGAATTGCGAGAAAGAAAATATTAGAACAGAAAATACGGTTCCATGTAGATAGTTCAACAGTAAAACGGTGGTAAATATTTGACAATCTCGTAGGAGATATAAATTTATGCAGTAGCGGTACAAAAGGTGAAAGCTTATCAGAACAGTATGGCGTTATATGCTGTATGCTTAATTCTTATTCTTTTAATGTCTTTTCTCCTTAATACTATCCTTCTAATCATCCTTTCCTCTATCACTCCTATCTGATCTTGCTCCAAATCTTCTGTAACCCCTTGCGTCCTAGTGGCTTCTCGCCTTGCTTGGTGTGAAACGCTGAAAAAAAAAAATACTAATTTTTTCTTATGTTCTCTAACACTCAGTTACCTCTTGCGTCGTAGTCGCTTCATTGCCTTGCTTGAGAGGAAATTATGAAAGAAATAACAAAAGCAACAAAATAATTGCCATAAAAATATTTATAGAATAGACAGAAGGAGGCTACGTCAGGGCAATGATAAATTGGCTCAAGTCGAGATGGCAGGTTGGGATCGATTACATTATACTTTATTTTTTATTTTTCTCATATTCGGTTGGTGCAAAAATAATGAGGCAACAATGTCGTTTTTTTTGACGTATTTTTAACGTCAAAAAACGACATTATTACGTCATTATTTTTGCACCAACCTAATATTTGTGGTCATAACACGACTTTCTTTAAAAAACAACAACTGGGTGTAACAGCATAATTATCCATCTAAAAAAATGTTTAATATACAAAAAAGAAAAAAGAAAAAAAAATACTGAGCTAATTATATTTCCCTTTTTTATTCCTCTATTTTCATTTAAATTCATTTTATGAGTCTCCATTTTTTTCTCTTATGAATTAGCTTCTTTTTTTTTATCTGTCTCTATTTCTGTCTTCATCTTTGTATTTATATTCACGACGTTTCTGGCCCTTTTTCGAGTGATTGCAATCTCGAACTGAACCATTTATTTCATCCAGCGAGGTAGATTCTTCTAGTTCCACGTGTCATGCCTCTTTCTGATATCTCAGTTATTTCCCTTCTTAGTAATTTAACTCGCCAATTTTTTGCCTCTCTGCTGTGGAAAGGTATTGGACTCACGACTCTTTGCGTCAAGTCACTGGATTACATATATTTTATACATTTGGCCGTGGGCACTTGGGGAATCACGTGACAAAACCGGGAGCGAACAGGGACCGAAACGCTTTTAATATTACAACAATGATAGGAACAACAGTCAAAACAATGTAAATAGTATAAATTAACTTTCTTTTATTACATATCGATTTTTAATATCCCCTAATTATATTTATTTCGTTCTATAGTTATGAATTCAATGATTTCCCGATTTATGGGTTAAACAGTAAAAAATTGTTCTAGGGGTAGATTGTTCTAGTTAGAAGTGGCATAGACTAGTCGATAAAGGCGTTGATTTGTTCCAGTGACTGAAAATTCTGTGAATAGGACAACAAAGTTAAGAACAACAGTCTGAAAATTTCAAATAATGTAAATTAGCTCTTTTTTTTTTATTATATATTGATTTGTAGAATCCATTAATTCTATTTATTTATCTCATACGTATAAATCCAAATTTTATTCTAGTTATAGGGTAATTAGTAAGACTTTTATCGTTAAACAATTTTCACTCCCGCCAATAAATTCTAGCAACGTAAAATATTATCGGGCTTTAAATAACCTGAAAACTGTTGATAATTCGTTAAATAAAACAAATTATTTAATCAGTCAGTTATCTTTCCTTTCCTCTTTTTTCGTAAATCATAGGATAGAACTTTTATTTTCTATACGCTGCAAACTTACATAGCAAAAAGGACTCGATCTACTTACGACCTGACATTAAATCTCTTCTAAATTTTTTCTTGATCATTCAGCTTAAATCGTTATTAGATTATTTCTTATATATCCACGAACCCGGCATCTTGATACTTGCTAATTTCTATATTTATGGTTTAGTTTCAATACTAACATAGATTAATTACTTACACGCTGCATCGTTATTACCACTCGCATATAAAACGTGTTTAAACAATGTGAGACCTTCTGGTTCATCCAATCCGTTCGCTAAGCTCGGAGAATATCTATGGAAGATGATTAAATGATTGAAGATACGAATTCATTCTCATTTTCCATGGTTTCTTCAGCACTCTCGCAAGGTCGTCATATTCATTCTAAGAAATTTTCTTATTACAGCCCTATGACGAATTCAGCTAGACAACTTGAGGCAATCTTTTCTTCTTATTATTCACGATTTACTTCTTATTCGTGTCTTTCATTCTTCCCTTTCTCTTCCTCTGCGTTTTTTCTTTTTCGTCTTCTTCTTCTTTTCTTTTTCTTCCTTCTATTTTTTTTAATTTTTCTTAACTCTTTTCCTTTTATCTTCTTTTTCTTGTATTTATCTTCTCTTTCTTCTCATCTTCTTTTTTTCTTTTGTTTTTTTCTTCGTTTTTTCTGTTTTCTCATTTTCTTTTCTTCTTTCTTTTTATGTACGATTTCATTTTCAAGTTTTGTTTTTCATCCCTCTTTGGTCTGTCATACCTGAAACTCCTCTCTCACTTACTAAACGTCTTATGGATTGAGTTGGATCTTTTCTAATTTATCACTTTAGCTTTAAAGAAACGAAAAGAAAACGTGCCAAAGAAAGAGAAGAAAAAGAATAATCTTTTTCGTCTCTTTTTCGTCCTCTCTTTTTCTTCTTCTCTTTTTGTCCTTCTGCTTTCTCTTCACTCTTTCTTTCTTTCTTTCTTTCTTTCTTTCTTTCTTTCTTTCTTTCTTTCTTCTTCTTCTTCCTCCTCTTCTTCTTATACTTCTTCTCTTTTTCTTCACCTATTTCTCTTTTTCCGTTTTCTTCTTTCGTTATTCTCATTCTTTTTTTTTCTTCCTTTTTTCTGTTTCATTTTTAAAATTATTCACAAGTATCAGGTGGATATGGCGAAGACCTGATAGCTCTCTAATTTCCAAAAAGCTTCCTCAGAATCCTTGTTTAAGTATTAGATTGGTGCAAAAATAATGTCGTTTTATCACATATGTAACTATGTGAGAAAACGACATTATTTTTGCACCAACCTACTAGTTTACAGAACACTAAACTTACCACGCATCAACTTGCCCGTTATTCACGCAGCTCCTGTTTGAAGGAATTATTGTAAGTGTACCCGTTACTCTGTCTTCAGGAACTACCATTTTTGCTCACAAACCAATCCTTAATATATTACTAGGTTTCTTTTTATCTTCATCCTGTCATAAAACCTCTGGTAGAAAATAAAGATTTACTGAACAGTCCTGTCCGTATATATGTTACATTCTAATATTAGTTCACGTTTTCTTTTACTTTGGCCTAATGTAATTAATTTATGAAGGTAAACACGTCCATTGAACAGTTACTAATGAATTACAGATCCTAATCGGTTATACTTGCTGTTATTTTCTTTTTTATCATATGTATTTACACTATTTACATGTAGACCATTGTCCTCGTCTTTGGCGTTATTAACAAAAGTTTTCAGCCTTTCTGACCTCGAACCTTTATCAGATATATCCGGGTAACCTACAGGGAATTTCAAATTGAACACTTTCTTTAATATACGAGTGCAGACTGTTCTTATTCCGTTTAGGGACATATCATCTTGGTTTTTACTAATGCTCGCCCCGTTTCCACAAAGTCCAAATTACGCTTTATTCTGCCAAAAGATTTAACTCACAATCACTATGCAACTAAATTCACGAACTACAGCCTTAATGAATTAGCCTATCTTCTGTAGAACAGTGAGAAATAGAAGACGTATCCTAGACATGGGCAGCAGAATAAGAAAATTCTACTTACGTATATTAAATAAAGTGTTCTGTCCGGAATTCCCTGTAGTTTAATCAGATCAACACTGATCTGATACACACTGGATGCAGATATTTTGTGACAAAAAAAATATTAGTCCACATATAAATAAATATGCATAAATAAATATACTAAAAAAGAATAGTGTAAATAATGATAACCCCTCTTCACAGATATTCAGAGGAAAATTGAGCATATCCATAATGTCATCCACAGACATACTGTTTCGCTGTATCACAGCGGCTAGACATCCGGTTGCCTCTGACTAGGATCGAAACCCGACTGAATTGGTATCAGGCGGATATTCTACCACTAAGCTGTCGGCGCACGGTTGGGATGAAGGTGGATTTTTAGCGACTGTGACTCAATATATATATATATATATATATATATATGAAAAATCATTTCACCCCAAGGAAGATGGGAATACTACTAGTACACAAGGTTTTATAGAGAGGGAAAATGATAGAAATGGCTGCATATAATCAGGATTGAAGAAAGGACAAAAGGTGTACGGGATTCAAGAAGATAGAAGATGTTGCATTTCAATTTTTGAAGATTGTAGTTATCAGGGATGTAAGTAAACGGAAAAGAATTCCAAAGCTGGGAAATGCGATAAACGAAACTGTTGAAGTGGTAATGGCGGTTGCTTTTAGCTATTTCACCAGTAAACGGCTGAAATTAAATACCAATCTAGTAGCACGCTTAAATTCATGCAGTCGGAACACAGGGAAAAAAAAAAGATCTTAAAAGCAGCTGCCATGAAAATATTTGTAGAAAAGACAGAGAGTAGCCACGTCACATCGGTGAGAAATTGATTGAAGTCGAGATGTCAGGTCAGAATCGATTATATTACAGGTCCTTCTTTGGATCTGCATTCAATTATAGGATCGTTTACTGTCTAGTACCTCTATTCTATTAGACAACGTATAATATTCTCTGTGAACGTGTGTACTTGTTTGTGGATGTCTGATTTTGTTGTACGAATACATCACTTATATTCTGGCAAATTGTATTCCATAACGGATAAATTATTATCAACCCATTAAATTTTAACGCGATTTTTGATGAATTCACTTTGAGACTAGAGGTGGCGGCGCATTTATTAACAGCTTGATGTAAGTGTATGACAGTCGATAGTGCTCTAGGAAGATGATAAATGAATAATTAGTCGGTTCCCGTTGAATTTTTGTTATGTGACTTCTATTGAATCGACAAAATATATAGTTCCGTGAGATTCTGGAGTCTAGGTTGACCATTAATCGATGATGTATCTGGATTGGGGCTTTATGCATTTATTTCCGGCTGAAATGATAGATATTTCTTTCCCTCTTTTCAGATGCCATTGATGTAACTACCTCAGTGTATTTGTTTGTTTTTTTTTTAACATTTTGATCGAGATATTTTTCATTTCATTTACAGTCTTTATATTCTTATTTCTTTTTATGACGTTCATTGATTTGTAATACTTTATCACTTAAATTATAAAACTATTTTTAATGATTATTGCTATTTTTTGTTGCGCCTTTTTTTTAAAAAAAAATTCCCATTTAAATCAACAGCAGAGAATGTTCAATAATTTTTTAATTTCTCTTCTTCTTTTCTCTCTTCTCTCTGTTTACATGTAATTTGTCGACGTCATCTGTAGAGCATTACTGCATAGCAGTTAATTTGCAATGCTATCGATTTCGCATCCTTTTTGCAAACAAGGAAATATTCCGAATATGACACGTGATGTTTACTATTCAGTCGTGTTCATATAATCTATGATTTTTTTGTTAAATTTTCGTTTCAATTTTTCACTTGTATTTCTTTAAAATTATTTTCAGTTGATTTCTATTGAAAATACACAAACTGTCATTGGGCAGCCGTTATTAAATAATTTGATTCGGAATTCTCATATCTTTGGAAAGTCTGTCTAAGAAAGGTATCTGATCTAGCACTTGTGTAATGCAAAGTAACATTTACCAAATAGCAATTGTACAGAATTCTGAGATTTCCATCAGCTGTAGGCACGGTGGAGTAATGGATAGCGGCTCGGGTTTTGAGAAATCCGAGAGACGTGTTCGATTTCCACTCGAATCCATTACATTAACTCACGTGCTAATACCCTTGGGAAAGGTATAAATCCACTAGGTATGTGTTTCTTAAATTGCCGTTTTAAATTTACAGACATCTCTTTCACTTTCGCCATATTGTTGGTATTGATATGGAACTGATTAAAGTATATATACTTGTAGTAAACTTAATTTCCTTTAAATAGTTTTTTATGAACAAAAGGGATCTTTTACAAACAACACACTCAAGTTACTCCCTGTAATGAATCTGACAATAATTGTGATTGAAAAATGTTATCTTATTTGAGGAGGGACGGTGGATTAATGGATAACGGTACAGTTTGCGGAATCGGAGAGCAGAGTTCGAATTCCATTAAATTGACTTACCATGCTAATGCCCTTGGTAAAGGTATGAATTGTCCTATTACCCCACATAGCTATATGATCGGATCAGACCGGGTTCTATTATCCTTGGATGGCAGATGGTCTACCGCAGAAAAAAATGGCAACCTGCTGCGGTGAAAAATCTGTCTTGCCAGTCATGATCGCCTAAGCGTATATCACGCATGGAATATAACTTATTGACTCTTTAATAATACTGAAACCATTCTTAAGCTTATTTAGCCATTGACGTCAGAAATATTCTGCAAAATCTTTATCTAGTTGTGATTTACCATAGCCGTTAAAACTTTGACATTTTTATTCAAAACATGGTAGCTTTGTCCAAAATATCTTTACACAGATTTAAGTTGTCGAGCTATGAATTACGAGCCATTCTTCTTCTAGAGTGATTGTCAAAGACGGATAGGTGGCAAGGCTATCGTGCTATTGCTGGTAGGGAGACGAGAAGGATATATACGTTACTAACGTATCTGTACGTGAATGCAATGAAATTAACAGGATTTCGAACTCGGCTTAACGATTTCTTCTTTCGAGCCGTTGTTATATAAATTTCATTACCATTCTCTGTATTCGGCAGGAATTATTTGCAGATGCAGTAGACCCGCAGTTTCCTTGCTTTGGTAGAGAGGAACCGGGACGAAGCTTTGCCGAAGGGCAAAGATTCCTGCGGGGAGATAGGCAGATCCCGAACCCGCTTATGCGCGTTCTATGGGAATATTCTTGGCCGAGCCTACGGGCTCAGAGAATTCCACATTAAACTCGGCTTTGTGCCCTATACATTCCTCGTGGGGGGGGGCTGTTAAATATCGGCAGGAATTATTTGAAATTCTCAAATTTTCTCAATACTTTCCTAGAGAAGAATAAATTTAAAAAAATGAGAAATTCTTGAAAAAATCTACTCCATGTTATAGAGAGACGAAGCGTGAAGTCTTAATGAGAAATATCTTGAAAATGGAAGCAAAAAGTGTTTTATTTTAAATATCGGTTAGTTTTTTTTTTTGTTTTTTTTTAATTTTTATTTAAAATATCGGTTAGTTTTTTGTTTTGTTTTTTCATTTCAAATATCTGTTAGTGTTCTTGCAATTATCCATTAGTTGAACATTTTATGCTCTGATTCTCTTTTGACAGTTGTCTTTTATTAAGCGAAGTCCTTTTAACGTGTAGGCATTCATGATTCTCCACAATTTCCTTTTCTTTATGCATTGTTTATAATCACGCATTCTTGGGAATTTTTTTTAATCATTTTACCCAACGCAAGAATGTCACTAGTACGCAGGTAGATTACAGGGACTGAAAGTGACAAAAATAAACAGAGTATAGGGAATATTGAGGAAAGGACAAAAGTTGGACGGGATTCAAGAAGATAGAAGATGTAGATTTAAATTTGAAGAGTGTCGTTATCTGGGAATAAACCAAATGCAAACAAGTTCCACTGATGTGAAATGCGAGAAAAGAAACTGTTGTAATAGAAAAAGGTGGTTGCATTTACCTATTTCAATAGTGGCTTATATTCATTTAGTTGGACCACCAGGGAAAAAACTCGTTAAGCCTGAGGAATGCCACGTCACGCCACTCAGAAAGTAACTGAAGTTGAGATGCCAAGCCAGGATCCTTCTTAGGATTTTGTCAAGAACCTCGCGATGAATAGCAGGAACACTAGACCAGATATGGTAACAATATCCATGCACGTACTAATAGTATATTTGTAAATATGCAAGATTAATTCTGACTAGAAAAAATTTCTCTCACGATACTGTGGCACAAGATATTAGATTGGTTTGCTGTTGCCTTTTCTACGTTTTGGAATTCACAGGTTTTCATTCTCTTAGGCTGATGCCCATCAAATGCTTAAGAACCTAGTCTTTCTTTTTAACCTATAGCTCCGGGGAGAAGATAGTAATACATGACTTTGATAAAGACCTAAACTGAAAGTAAACGCAAAACACTAACCCGGATTTTGAATTAGACTTGCAGATTCCTCTTTTTTTGCGACAATATCCGTTACCTAACTGTTCGTCCTTAGGCAGTTCCTATAGAAAATATGTTATACAGTGAATATGACGATCAAAACAGGCATAAATATTCAGTAACACGTTTTAAAACATTATATTTTTTGAAAAAGGATAGAAATAACACATAAATCTATTTGATTAATGTATATGCGTACATTTGACTATTTTTTTTTTATTTGTTTGTTTATTTTGTTTTTCGGCATATTAACATCAATGGGTCATTTAGGAGAGGTTCGTATCAATAAAATATGCATTAGTAAGAAATCAGTTTTAAGATCAGGTTTCATTGAGGTATTTTTTGTGAAGATAATTTTTGCCGACAGTCAAACCTATTGCAGGCAATTTCTTTTCTTTTTCACAAATGTTTTACTAAAATTATATTGCTGGTATTTTTACTGTAAAAACCTATTTCTAAAATTTTATATTGCTTTAGCCCCAGTATGGACTTTTTTAGCCACAGTTGGAAGCCTAATAGGTACACCACCCCGGATCAATATAGGCCTGGGAAACAAACAAACAAAAAAAAATTAAGGAATAGTTCCACGCTCATCAGAACATCGCAAACAGAGGCTTTACTGTCGGATGAAGTTTATCATCATACCCAGGACGCCATCCAAACTGGATTAACTTTTAATATTTTTATACATATGCACACTCAATATAAGGCCAGAGAGCAACTCACAGTCAAGCATTGCTCTTAAATTTTTATTAAGACTGAGATGTACGATATGAATGAAAGTGGATCTGGAATGAAGAGACGATTCATGATAAGAATGATAGATAATAAGTGGCAGTAGGTTCCAGAGAAGCATCGTTATTGGAATTTATAACATGACATGAATATTCTTGGGAAAAACTACTAAAGAAATTAATTTTGATTTTCGGAATACGCAGGGCATTTCCACTTCGTAGATTGCTGTAGTATAATATCCTTTATTAATTTTAGCGTATGTTTACATCCATACCACGTTGAAACATCGATTTTGGCACGATCGCTAAAGTTAAGCAAACTCGAGCCTGGTTTGGGCCCTATACTTGCACGGGTGGCCGCTTGGAATTGCAAGTGTTTTAATGCTCTATATGCAGGAAATGAAAAACAATTCCAGCCGGTGTTCGTTATCTTCACGTACGGCCAAATAACCTTAAGAAAATTATGAATCTACCTCTATCCCTTCCAGCTATGAGTTAGTTATTTGGAATTGTATGAATAAAACTAAGTACTTTTACAATATAAAAATATGTTAGGTATTTAAGTAACCTGCAAAAGGTTGATAAACCGTAAGAAACAAATTAATTTTTGCTGCTGAATAACATCAGGCACAATGGAATCCAGTTTGAAACACAACCGCCTTGAGGCAAAACGAGTATGTCATGATTATTAATAACTCGCTTAAAAGCCACTTCATGGAGCGGCATTTAAGCTAGCTCCTACGGAGGGCTCTTAATTGTACCTTCGGCATATTTAGGAGCTTGTGAGTCCCTAATTCTTTGTATATTCTCAGCACTGGAAGCTCTTCTGGCTCCCGTGTGATCTGGGTTTTCATTTGCACGGGACTTTCTTTTCCTTGCTGTAGTATTAGCCGTTTTCATTGCAATCTTGTCTCCTGTTGGCGGAGATTTTTTTTTACAAAACCTACTGCTGCCGTATGCGTTAGGCAACAATAAATTATAGAACTTAAAATTGATCGCGGCACTGAAGTATTGCATTAATATTTAAGCTTATCTTTTAAAAGTCCAACGATAATTCTTCTGACACTTTTTAAATTAAGTGGCGGAAGAATTATCGTTGGACTTTTAAAAAATAAGCTTAAATATTTGATGTTCAGGATGTACACGATCATGGCTCTCGACAATTTGCTGTCTTTTGTAGCTCCTAATAAATATGGTCGTTTTGTTATCCATCCTAAAATCCCTGTGGTTTTCAACATGATGATTTCTGAGAATTTGAAATTTGTAGGTCAAACAATTATTTTTTTTTTATTTCATGGGTGACTTTCGCTGGATTTCGCATTTGATTTTAATTATTCCCAAATGTACTTACAATGTATGAAAATTGATATTCTACAAAATAATTCGTCGCAAATAATCACGCCCGAAAGAATCGCAGTAATGAAACCATGGGAATCCAAAATTTGTGTAACATGATCTATTGTAAGTTAGAGAGTTATGTCCCTTTGACTGAAAATGTGTGACACAGTGCCATACTGACCTTCGCATTTATTGTATATATGAGTTGGGAAATATTTTAACAGAGGATAGAAAATGTTACACTGAAATCAGAAGTGGCTTTGGAATAGCGAATGTTAAATTCCAAGAGCAAGCAAAATATTAATTAACAGAAAAAATAGAAACAAAGAAAAGTATACTGAAATGTTATCCAATATAAATCTTCCTATATGGCAGTAAACGATGGACAATTTCCTCACAGATGAGGGAGAGACGCCCAGCAGCAGAAATGTGATGCTACTTTAGGATGCTGAGAAGACCATAGACAGAATATGTGAGTAACGACGACGTTTGAAAGAAAATGGAAAAAAAACACACACATTTTTCAGGAAGTTAGATTTGAGCTTTTTAGAGCAGTAGAGTGAGGAATGAATTTTTGGAATATTTAATACATAATTGGTTGAAAACCACAGGGACAGTGTAAAAAACGCTTAAAAGCATAATTAACTTGAGTAAATGGAAGTCGGAACATGTTTTAAGATGGATGACAAAACGACCATATTTATTAGGAGCTACAAAAGACAGGAACTTGTCGAGAGCCATGATCGTGTACGTCCTGAATAGACACAGAAAGAAGAAGAAGAAGAAGAAGAAGAAGAAGAAGAAGAAATAGAGATAGCAAAAGTTTGAATAAACAGCAAGAAAGATAAATCCAGTAAGATAGGAAAAATGTATTGTGCAGACAATAATGAACTTAGCCTAAAATGTATAGGTTGGCAGAGGTTACTTACTCGAAGCTGTGTTCTTATTTATATACACTTGATATTTGACAGCGAACGCCGAGAGTTTGAATTTATTGGCGAGAATCGCAAACATCTTTGGCTGTCTCTCCAAGCATTGAATATATTGGCTAGAGGAGAGAATGTTTCGCATTCATTGGCCTTGAGCTGAAAATCTAACTTTTAGAAAGGTTCAAACTTAATGTCGCATTTAGGTCAAGATGAATAGAAACAATTATTAATTCAAGCTATATTTAAAAGAAATATTTATATATTTATATTTAAAATATGGACATATGTCATCGCTACATGGTGACTTTTATTTTCCCATTTTAGTTGGATATTAATACCAAGTGTATCTACTAGGTCTTACAGGGTGCGATGGAAAATTGTTTTAGATTTTGTCGACAGCACAGTATAGTAGGGTCAGTTGGGCAACGTCTTTGAAAAAAAGAACTCCATAGCGCAATTCACTCCGTTTGGAAACGGAATGTTATGTGGCTTGGCATTCGCACCAGAAGCTCCAATACAAATTCGGGTGTCAATGTGAGGACGGTGCAGAGGATCGGGGAAGAAATTATATATTTAGCCAACATCATAGGGCTTGGAGCGATTACTAGTGATTCATCTTCCCACAGAGCTTCAGGCTAAACTTGGTGGCCTACATCAATTGTTTGAGGAGGTAGTGCTACCCTAACTCAATGAAACATGAACAACTGGTTCATGTTTCATTGGAAAAAAGAACTACATTATACATCCATTCCACGAAGTCGTCCCTTGCATATGGACCGCATATTCTCAATTGGATTTAAATCAGGAGAGTTCCCAGGCTATAGTACTTTGATTTGCTCACTGGTAAGGCTTGCCAGTGTGTTCGTGAAGCGTTGTAATTTTCGTACGCTTCCTTGGTGCAACGTCCATAGGACAACTAATCGATGGTCGAGACAATAGTGTCTAAGCGAGATGAAATTCTGATGCTATCGCGGATGATATATTTTTCAAGGCCAATATCTTTCATGGCCAAAAAATTTGCATTATACACCCCGAAAATAGATTAATATCACTGCTCATCAAGGCAAATGACTTAATCTGAGGAAAAATGGAAATCGATTAAACCCTGTCTCTTCAGTGGGTCTAAAACTGACTGTATGGTGAAAAAAAAAAAAAAAAAAAAAAACTAAAGCACTTGTTTCAATTAATTTTCACAATGTTGTATAACATACAGCCTTAAAAACAAACAAAATTATCAAACTTGCAGAAACTTATTTTACAATTCGGTAATGATGTAATTTAATAGTACATGTGTATTTTAATGTATTTAATAGTTTATACTTATAGCCTAACAGAAAAAAACTTAGAAATAAACAAGAAAAAGTTTTAGAATATGCCATAAATTTCCAGAAGTCTCTACGAAGTTGTAGAAAGTTCCAGAATGTTCTAGAATGCTCTAGAAACTAAACTCCAGAAAGTCATAGTACTATTTTACTTATATAAGATTTCAGAAATTTCTTGTTAGGAAGTGTCATTTTAAAAAAATATGCTGAATTACATCCACCTCCATTATTTTTAAGAAAAATTCATCGAATTATTTTACAGGAAATTATTTATTTAACAAAATGTCATAACCCTAATATAGTTGTATATATGCACGAGACCCATTTTTATTGTGCTACTTACAATATACCCCGCCGTTGTACATTCCAGTATTCTTCGGAATACTGTGTCGGGCTCATTATACATCCCAATTGGTTAGATTGCTCACATACTTCCGTCCTTCGTTAGCCGTTTCTAATTACCAAATATTAAATAGTTTTTGTATCCATTATTTTTTTCGCCTACACAAACAAAAGATATTTTAAACATATTTTGTTCCCTGGCGGTTATGATTTCAATCCCATGGTCGTGAAGTATTGTAGATGTATTATAATTCCATTCCAAACGGACAAGTGATAGAAGGAAAAACTAGTGAATACTTATACAAAATATCTTACTAAATAGAGAAAGCAAAATAAAAATAAAATTGACTGAAAGGTTTTGGCACATAATTCTACGAAGTTTAACTAATACGAGATACGTCTTAACAAGACCTGTGGATACATGAGCCTATTCTTAGTCAGTATTAAAACATGAGCTGCATTAGGGTTCAAATAATAAGGATAAAATGTGTTTTTCTTGAACACAAATCATTAAGATATTTTATTTAAAACAAGTGGAGCATTCTGTTGCAGGCTTTAACGTGATCTGGCTCGACTATTTATATATTTTGTTCAACTGGGCATTTATTGTATTATCTTAATGGCTATTAAGCAGAGGTCAATGGTATAAGTCAAATCATTCTAATCGATTTTGTGTAGAATTAATTGTGTACATGAATGTCATTATATATAACTATTGTATTATATATAGCCAAAAACCTCAATATAATTATTAAAATTAAATTGAATTAAGGTATCAAGTTCTTTTTCATCAGATTCCAAAAATTTGGCTTGAGGCTGAAACATAGCTTGATACTTGAATTCGATTTAATTTTAATAATTATATTGAAGTTTTCAGCATCTGTTTTTGAACCATGAGAACTCTTATGTAGCGGAGGAATCATTTTAAAAAAATAATTATAATTTAGAGAATACTTTTGTATTGAGCACTGTTTTTTTTTTTTTTAAGTAAAAACAAAAATACTAAAGAAATTCGTATTATTTGCCTGTGCTGTTTCCTATTTTTCTATATATTTACACACACACACACACACACACACACACACATATATATATATATATATATATATATATATATATATATATATATATATATATATATATATAATATGCCCTAAATACAACGCAAAAAATGTAACAGACTTTAGACAATATAACTGTATATATTTCTGAGATGAGGTATTGTAATTATTTATGGATGTTTTTTCGGATTGTTGTCCACATGTTTATTACCATATTCATGTTTCAGCCATTATATCAACCGGCATTCTTAACTGATTCGAATTTAGAACTGTACATTTTATTCATTTATTTATTTTTCATTGGAAAATAAGAAAACTTAAGGAATCAGCACATATGCTATGCCACAAAAGTTTCCTAAGCTGGTCAAGCACAGGTATGAATACAATATGGGAACCAGTAATACGTAATTCTAGAAAAATGTAATAATATCAACATATTAAAATGTTTCCCTTACAAGGAAAAATAGAGGCTTTCTTGACTGTAAAGTTTTCTTAAACGAGTGAATAAATGCTGGTCTAGTTCCTCCTACGAAGTCGGACGTTGTTACGACCCCTGTCGGAGAGCACATTTTATTTATAGAGACATCACGAGCATGCAGATCAACAAACGTAATATACATATTTTAATTAAAATAAACACACACCGACACACACACATACACACAGATAGAGACACACGCAGATACACGTGTGTGCGTGTGTGCTTTATTTTATGTAAACGGGTTTTATGTATATTGTATAGATGGATTCATACAATGTACGTGAAAACTGTTAAAACTTTATCACTGGAAATATTGATTTAATGTTAATTCCTTGAGGCTTTTTATTGACTTACACATAATCTCACTTGTCGTTATTCTTTGCCATTCACTCGTGAGTGCCTATTTACAAATTGTGACCCAGAAAAAGCCTAAAATGTTCTGATATGTTAGATCATGCTGCCGACATTATCCGATAACAGAGAGAGTCCAGTACCCCACCCACTCCTGCGATCTGAAATCTAATTGTTTGCCCCTGGACTGATGCCATTATCAATAAATACTATCCTCTCAAGCGGCTGTAGACCTTTTCTTCCTCTATTGGTTAAAGAGCGTCTTGTCCAGCTATACAGGCTATTATTTTCGTATCAATAGTTCTATCAAGAAAATGTAACAATTTTATCTTCGTCTATTTATCATTCAGAGATCATTTCCTCGGTGTTATTTTTATGCTCTTTCTAACGATATATTTTTCTCAGGGGTTGAGGGTGTTTAGGGCAGTACTTATCTGTGTACTCAGTATATGTAAAGAACACAGCTAAATAATATGTGTCTATATATCTATTTACATTATTTACATTGTTTAAACTGTTGTCCTGATTGTTTTCGCCATACTATTAATGTGTTAGCCGTTGCACGCTCCGGCCATCTTTATGTGATTGGAATTTCGAAAGGAATTCTTCATTTAATCCGCTGGGGTAGATTGTTTTAATTCCACGTGCCAAGCCGCTTCCGGATATCTCAGGTTCTAGTTACTTATTAACATATCTACATTCATGTTCACTATAACGGTGAACCTTATCAGTAACACTTGTACGAAGTATTTGACACTTACCTGAAATAATTACAGAAATTGCTTGTATTAATGCAGGATTTTTTTTCGATTTGAACATGTTAAAAAGATCTTTCATTACATCTCAAAAAAAAAGTGGTGGTGTTATGTCTAATGAGCGTGATGGCCAATCAATTCTTCCACGTCGCCTTATTCACTCCAGCTCGAAATTAAGATTTAAGTAATCCCGAACTGGGTGAGGGGTGATGCGCCATCCTGTTGAAAGTAAATATCATTTTGTTTTCTAACGCTTTGCAAGAATTCTGTTCGCAAATAAAAAGGGTGTTACTCTTGCCACATCCTGCATACCAGTAATTTATTTGGAAGTAAAAAACTGATTTATCTCTGTCTATAAAAGCTAGGATGTGTGTGTGTGTGTGTGTGTGTGTGTGTGTGTGTGTGTGTGTGTGTGTGTGTGTGTAACGAATGCACGGCCGCAATTGTCGACGGATTTGCACCAAAATTTACATGCACATGCTCCAAGTTAGTGGAAAGGCCAAGACCATCTTGGCATTTCCCAACTCCCATCGATAGTGGAAATTATCGCTTTTTGATGCTTCTACGGCAGTTTTCATGTAGTTTGCGGTCATATTGTACTGGCCAGAGTGAGAGTCTTTAGCTGGCTGCCACCAGTAGGTAGGAAGATTTTATTGGCCAGCGTGAGAGCTAACAGCTGACTGACACGAATATTAACTAGCATGCTAGCATGCAAAAAAATCGATAGCTGCATTCGTCACCAGTGGGAAAAATTTAAATCTGCATGGCACTTTACTCCAATTGGCTCATTCCCTTGCTTAAACTCAACGATGATTCTGATTGCGCAGAACTGGGTTGGGTGTGAAAAAGTATTTGCTGTTAACATTCTTTTTTCATTCGGTTTTTCCAGTTACGTGTCCTTTTTTTAAAAAAAAAGCTGATCGTTTTGCGTTAAAAAAAACCCAAAAAACTCGCAGTGTGAGCAAAAAATATTTTAAATCAAGTGATAGCGATTGCTGTATGAGTTGTACAATTTTTGAATCAAACACGGGCAACGCTGGGCTATGCTGCTAGTGAAATATATTTATTGGTGTTAGAATTGGTGATCAAGATTATTGTTACACGTCGCCCTATCCATCCCATCTCGAAATTAATTCCCTAACTCGTAAGTCATAGTAAATCATACTATTAGGTTGGTGCAAAAATAATGACGTAATAATGTCATATTTTGACGTTAAAAAATACGTCAAAAACGACATTATTTCGTCATTATTTTTGCACCAACCTAATACATCTTATACTTCTGTAATTTATTTTTCTTCAATAACATTTCAAAAATAAAAATAGGTATTGACTTTGCTTCAGCATTTATATGCGTATAAATAAGTAATATCCTAAAACGTACACATTCACAGACGAACACTCCAAACTAAAAATAAATAAATAAAATAACTAATTTGTTGACATTTGTTCCTCAGTCTTATCGTATCTTTATTTTCTTTGTGGCGGTTGCACATACGACAGATATGCGTAGACAACCTTAGAAAATAACTGCTCACCTCATATGAGAGCGCCATAATTTCAAATATGTATGTCTTCAACATTAATGTATACTTACAGAAACAAAGGCAAATTTGGCGATGTCTGGTTGTTAAAGAAGACATATAATTTCTTCCAGACATTTTGTTATGCATTACCCTGTCTGTTCAAAGTGTTTATAAGCATATCTGAATTTAATGTAAATATGGGTATCATGATACACTGAAATGTTAATTACCCAAATGAATTTTCACTACCAGTATTGACTACGTCCCAAGTAAACAGTTCTTAAGTAATTTCGACATAACTAATTCTAGTTGTCAAGTCTCAATATATCTCCGAGCAATGGTTTTTTTTTCAGCTTGTGCTAGGTCATTTTTCTTGAAATTTCAACTAACGACAGAAACAATTCTTCTCAAATACCTTTGTATTGCAAACTACTACACGCACAAATAGGAGAACAAATAATATTTTACTGATAAAATATATTTTAAATTATAATATATTTGTCTGTAGAAGAAATAGGCGCCATTGAAAAATGCGAATTGGATACAGGAAGACGAATCAAATTGAGAATTTTAAATATCTAATAATACTTTTAATAGATGACAGAAAATACGATAGCGCAGGTGGATGAAGGCAGAGAAAGTTGCCTCTATTTCGTTAGAAACATAGAAAAACAGTACTATACTGTTATGTTCTCCTATATGACAGTGAAGTCTGGAAAAAAATCATTACGAATGAAGAGGAGAATTGAGGTAAAATAATTGTTCTTCAACAGAAGGACACTGAGAATAACGTGAATAAAATATGCGAGCAACGCCGAAGTTTTCAGGAAAATGGAAATAAAAATAAACCTTAAACTTAAAATCAGAAAGTAGCTGTTGAAGTTTCTAGAGTGTGTAATGAGGAATGAGAGATTGAATGGTTAAACACTCTCATCACTTAATGAAGGCAGGTGGGACAATTGAAAGAAACGAATAACCAACCTAATGAGCTTATCTATATGGATTGCAGAACTGGGATTAGGAGAAAGAAAAAAATACCTTTCTTAGAATTACAAAACACAGGAACTTGTGGGGAGAAATGTCTTGAAGGAATATGTCACATAGAAGAAGGTGTAGATCCCAGAAGAGAAAATATATAATACACATTGCAAACAGTTTGAAGAAATAATATTGACAGGTACGGAGTTATATTTTACAATATAGATATTTGGAAATCTTCAAAAATGTTTCATTATTGGTTGGTGGATTATTGATGTGTTATGTTCAATAGAATGAAATTATGATAAACTCTAAAATGCAAGTCGTTCTTTTCTTTACTCATTAGGCAGAGGACTCGAAGTGCTGTATATGTTCTCATCATGACTAATGTTTATGGTAATATTAGCCGTTTCCATATTAGGAAATATTCGGCATTCATTCAGAAAAGCAGCCAGAAACTTCGACATTCATTGGTTTATCAAACAGTACGATTTGATGTTTATATAATCTTTTTCATTAGAACAATTTAACAGGAAGATATTTTCGTAAGTTCGCTATAATGTATTTCTTTTTCAGTATTTTTGGAGTTTTAATCATAACGTTTTATTTGAAATAGGGAGGAATGTCACACTTTGGTTATCTTATTATTTTCTCTTCGAGTTACATGTTCTATCCGATTTAGTTGGTGCTTTTCTGGAAAACCTTCAAATTACATGGTACCTGGGTTCTTTGTTATTCTGAAGAGCCATTTCCCGATGCTGAGAAAAAGACTAACACAGATAAGTATTGTTCTTTGTTTAGTTATATTTATTTAACATAAGATGCAGCCTAAGTATGTACTATGTATTTAAAAAGAACGAATGTAGTCTTACATATTCGATGCCTTTCGATCTTTTATTAACATGATTGATTTTCTTCGTGAAAAGAAATGAAAGGCGATGTATTCCTGTTTGATCGTGCATAAAATATCTGACGGAGTAGAAAACGAGTATTTGGTGTTAAAAATACTTTTAATGAAGGATGGACAAAAGATGTATGGCTTTTAAAATTTTAAAAATATTGTGTCAAATAAGAATGCAAACTGCGCACCTGAAAATTTGAAATAAACTTTTTTGTTTCTTAGTGCTCATGAAAGTAAGAATTGAAGTTTTCTGGTGATTTTGGACGAACAGGAAAATATTCCCAAGCTATGGCAAAATTCCGAACTAAAGTACGAATCACAATAGTTGTATCGTTTTCGAATTTTGTGGAACTACCATGATTAATGAGATTTGCTCCAAGTCATTTAGGAACTTTTCATGCAACTTGAATATTCTCTGTATATTCATACCATTGTCATCCGTAGGCGCTTAAGCGGGTTTTGGGAAGAAAGGAAACAATAAGTACAGCTTAAACATATGCACGCGCACACACTGATATATATATATATATATATATATATAAAGGCAGAGAGAGGGAAATAGAGAGATGTGTGTGCATGATGATGATGATAGCAATAGTGAAAAATGCCTTTTACATAAAGGTAAATCATTGAAGACTTAACCTTACACTTAGATGAAAAGTATATATTCTTTCCTTATAACAGATTTCTTTTCAGAAAATAAGACTTCTATCTTTCTCTCTCTCTCTTTCTCTCTCTCTCTTTCTCTCTCCATATATATATATATATATATATATATATATATATATATATATATATATATAGTCCTCACTCCGTTTCACTGAGTGTCTTTCTCTCTCCATCTATATAAACACACACACACACACACATATATATATATATATATATATATATATATATATATATATATATATATATATATATATATATATATATATATATATATATATATCAGAGCTATATTCTTATTTCACGCACACACACATGTATATTTTCTCAACGTTTCGCCCTGTATGAACATTTTAGAAATATCACACATACTCACAGGTGTTCGCGCCTACACGCACGTTTGTTGAATAGCAGTAGACAGGTTCGCCTATTGTCCGATGTACTCGCCCCTATTCTTACCAAAAGTAGTTGTCCCTTGTTTCCTGTTTAGTATTAGGTTACTGTTTCATTCTAAAGTCTTATTCAGCGCTCTACTCCCAACATTTGCACATCACCTCTGAAATTATTTTCTCTATTTATTTAATGTTGTTTTTTCTCTCCTCAAACAATAGGAGAGGATATGCTCGCCTATTGTCGGGTTCACACTACTCATCAGCCTTTTGAACGGAAGTAGATGTTTATCACTTGTTTTCTGGCTAGGATTGGGTCTCTGGTACATTCTAAAATCTACTTCAGTTCTATAGCCATAACGCTTCTTCTTTCCTACGCTAATTTAACTGCACACATTAACCCTCTACTTTGTGTGTCTCCTACGCCTTGTATTGCGTTAACATTAGTAAAAAAAAATGACAGTTTTAAAAATAAATATCCGCGAAAAAACGATTTTAGTTTTTAAATAGGAGACTTCTTTAGGCATTCACCTCAATGAACGCGGGATTACCACTAGCAGGCTAGGGGGTTACAGAGAGTGATAGCAAGAGTAAAAAGACAGAATAGAGGAAAAGAAGAAAGAGAAGGGTGGGGAATTAGATCAAAGCATCTGAAGATGTCGATTGACATTGCATTTGATTAATCGAAGATCATAGTTTTCAGTAAAGCAAATATGAGGAGGGGAGTTCCACATATGGGAAGTGCAATACATGAACCTATTGGAATAGAAGAGACGGCCATATTTAACAGTGTCGACAGTGAAAACGTGGAACTGAGATGCCAAACTAGTGGCACGTTTAAATTCATGCAGATTGGGAAACAGTGAAAGTAGCTTGTCGAAGCAGTTACTGTGAAAGTATTTGTAGAAATGGCAAAAGGAATCTTCAGCATTTCTGTGAGAAAGTGACTGTAAACGAGATTCCAGCTCAAGACCAATCACATTGCATATTTGTCTCCGGATTTTGTCGAGGACGTTGAGACGAACAGCGGGGTTTGTGAAAATAAATTGTATATATTCATTTCCTGATAATTTGAGAGAAATATATTTTGAGTAATATAAAGCGCGTAAAGATGTTTCTCCTTTTAAGAGATTAATGTGTAAATCCTGATTGTATAATGAGTATTGGTTAACGTCAAATCAATCACGATATTAGAATTTTTTTTTTTTTAGTATTGAGCCACAAGGCAAATCAAGGGTTACTCGATGAAATGTGTGAGATGAATGAAGATATGCAAGTGTAAGAAATAGGAAGAAAGATATTGCATATGGAAATACATAACCATTGGGTCTTTAGTAGAAGAGGGTAAGTTTGTAGCGTTTGGTGAAACGTCCGCATCAGAGCCTTTTCTACAATGTAGCAGTTATTGGAAAGAATCTAGCTTAATAAAATGTTCTGCATACATCTGGAATACAGAGATAATGAGAGTCATCCAATCATTTTGACGTAGCATGGTAGATATTAATTGTAAAGTTCTGAACATTTGGAACAAAAGAATGAAGCTCATCTGAAGATTTTTCATGGAAATATCGATATGCAACAATGGGCTTGCGGCGTTGAATCTGACTGCAAAAGTAGCCGCTGTGTGGGAATTAAATAATCAACGAAAAGGATGCGTAAAGATCCATATATTCTACTAAGTACAGAATCTCAGGATCAGGTAGCTTCAACGAAGTTGCGGCAGAAATACTCAACTTTGGTTTAATTTCATTCTTTTGAATATAAAGTATGACAGAAATCAACTACTTTGTCGAATGATAGAACTAAACCATTTATGATTCTATGACCATACGTATAGAAAACTCCACCCACTGTTTAGAATTAACTTTAGTCTTAATAGACGATCAAGACAGGAGAATTATTCAAGGCACAACATTTAGTCGTGTCTAGAAAAAAACTCAATGTCTGATTTGTGATGATGAAAATATACAAACTTGCAATTTTGATGCTGAATGCTAAATGATATTTTTGAAACTATTTAACTGTTAGCTCTAGAAATATTTTTAAATATGCATCCATCAAATGTCGTATCATCTGCTTAGACGTTTAATAATACTCTGGATTTCTTCATCGTTAGATCGTTAAGCGACAGCAGAATTATGTTATAAATTGCAGGCTGGCAACATTGATCTCGTAAGTTTCAGAACACTGGCCAGTCACAACAACCTTCATGGACTTATCTAAAATAAAGGACTTAACAGTTGTATTGACACATACACGAATGACTTAGCTCGAGGAGTTTGTGAGGAAAACCCTGCACTATTCCTTTTAAAAAGAAAAACTTTGTAATATCTCATGCATCCGTTCTCGTGGGGAACAGCCATTGATATTGGGTAACATGATAGTTCAAATATCAACAGTGGACGTAGAGAAGAGAAATTCTATATTTTGTCGCTTAGGTAGTTCTTTCTGCTGAAGGGATCAACAACATAATTATTTATAACAGACTCAATGAATTTACTGATGGGACTAACGATACTGATGGAGCGGATTGCTTCAGAGATAAACGTTCACTTTCTTCAATAAAATACAAACAGCTGTCACATTACAAACACTTGCGAAAAACTTCTCCGCCAGACAGCGGTTAAAAAAGTTTGTCAAAATTAGAGATAAATCATGGCTAAGGTACTTAAGGGCAATACAAATGCTCTTATAGCAATTTGAGTTGTTTATGTCAATCCTTTAAGTGAATATATTTTACTATTGACGTAATCATTATCGGACAATTTTCTTTGTAATACACGTATGACTTAGATTATATGTACTTTGACTTTGCAGTTACCTGCCCATCAGACGATCCAGAATATGTGTGTGAATTGTACGTATATTTATGTATATATAAGTGTAATTTGGGTATTTCGTACGTGTACTTTGGTTAAAGACAAGCGAGCATTATTTGTGAATGATATATTAAAATTATTTTATATACGGTTGATTTCTGGTGAAAGTATCAAGTCTGACAACGTTTTCTTTCGATGAGCCGTTATCAAAGAGAACATCCTTTTGTGATTTTACGATCGGTTAGTTTGATCGCTGTCCGAATATCGCTTTTCCAAGCGTCAATTTGGCTTTTTAATATATTGCGTTTTCATGTGACATTTCGTGTTGTGTATTCTTCTTCTTCTTCTTCTTCTTCTTCTTCTTCTTATTATTATTATTATTATTATTATTATTATTATTATTATACGCTGTGATTTATGGTCCCAACAAGAGACCTAAGGCTAGAAATAGCATCATGACATTTTCCAGTGAAACTTTTTCTGTAATAGAAAACAACATACGATCACATACATTTTATTAGGTTGGTGCAAAATAAGTTCGTTTTCTCACATAGTAACATATGTAAGAAAACGACATTATTTATGCGCCAACCTAATGCATAGTAAAGTTGGTAAGTTGTGAGCGGTACTTGTGAGTACAATATCTTTTATTTCTTTACGTCTTGAGCTACCAGATATAACTTCATTAAATCTATTTGAAGTTTTTCCAATCAAACAGAATGCTGCAAGTAAGGGACAAAATTGAGAAAAACAATGTAAACAGTATGCTATATTCAAATCTTTTGATTTTCTCTAAAGAATAAGTCTTACTTAGTCATTTGTAAACGTTGCATCAAAGGTGGTAATGAGTTACCTTAGCGAGCAAGATTTGGAAATTATGGATTGGCCATCTCAAAGTCCTGACTTAAATCCAATAGAAAATCTTTGGAAGAACTTAGGAGTGAAAGTTATGGAAAGAAATCCCACTAAAACGGAGGATTTGTGGGTGAAGCTTCAAGAAGAATGGTCTAAAATTAGTATCGAGGATTGTCAAGAACTGATTCGTTCTTGTAGTGGAAGATGTGCAGCTGTCATTGAGAACAAGGGCTCATTTACTAAATATTGATTGTACATGTATTTTTATAGTTTTTTTTGTCGTTTACATTGTTTTTCTCAATTTTTGTCCCTTTTTGGACGTTCCAAATTTGAAAATAAATAAATAATTGTTATAATTCTTTTTCTATCCTTTGCCAATGATTCAAATTTTAGTATGTTATTATGGGTTATAACGACTACCAGTTGTCAAAATTTCAGCTTTTCGAAGTTGTTATTTCTAACAAATATTAGGTTTTAAAATTTTGTCCCTTAGTTTTTGACGCTACTGTATTAGTAACCGGGTCTGGATGGTGATCATATCAGATTATTGCGGTTTCCGGATGGTAAAAGTGGCAGATTTTTTAATGTAGTCATTGGGTCACTCTATCATATCGAGATTTATATGTGGCGGATGATAATAACGTGGTAATGGATAGCAGATGGACAATTGTCTCTAGATATGTATTTCAGATTAATGCATTTTGTTAGAATGTACTTGGTAATTTCTAATTAGGGATAATTTGCCCTATGAACAAGGATAAAACCTTTGGTTTCACCTTTGAACCCTTCACTACGTTACCGCAGATGTGTACGCAGTTTGTCTACATAAGCTTGTTTAGTATGGGCAGAGTATTGACCATGAAGAGGCTTGTCTTGCCATCGTTTCTAAATTTGACACATTTAATTTGTTTTTGTTTTCTTTTAAGGGTTTTTTCCGCTGTGTATTGGTGTTATTATGGAAATGGTTTCCATCGATGTTCGCGTTAGTACGATGACACCACAACGACGGTTCCCCCACCACTTCCATAATAACACCAATACACGCAATCTACTCAAAATTTAAAAAAAATTAATCAGTTCGTCTGACGATCGCAAAAGCTTAAAACTCAGGGTCACAAATTCACATCTATCCAACCATATATATATATATATATATATATATATATATATATATATATATATATATATATACAATTATTATTATAATTAGTAGCAGTATTACTATTAGTATTTTTGTATCTTATGTTTCCTGCTTTCGATCCTGTAGAGCCGTGTTCAAACTATGCTCTTTAGTCCCCATGCAGGAACTGTAATTTAATTGATAGCACTTTTCTTCGTATATGGGGTTTTCCTAGTAGGGCGATCATCTGGTCAACTTGTATTTTGATGTTACCTGGGACATTGTTAGTAAACCTGTCACTTTCAGTCATCATTCCCCACATAACGTTAATCTTGACCTTCATGTCCTTATATTTGAACAATTTCTCGATTATCTTCATGGAGTTGTTTCTCTAAGATAGTACTGCTAAGTCGATTAGCATGCACTTTCTCAATTTATCGACTTTGATGATAATATCAGTATGTTATTTATATTTCACTGAAAGTTTGAATTGACATGTCCCAGTGGATAGTTTCATCGTTATTTTGGCTAACTGTGTCTTATTAGTGGTTTCGATTTTGAGCTTCTTGCATATCTTCCAGTGCACATATATCGCTATATTGTTATATCTGTGCATATATTTATTTTTGCTAGTTCAGGACATCCTAAGATTCTGCATTTCGGGTTAGTTCCATCCTTGATTACGTGACAGTGATAGTATCTGGTTACAAGGCTTTGGTCCTGAGCTGCAATAATTAGGCCTTCTGTTTCAGCTTTCAGCCAGGTGCACCGATATACTATCTGTTCGATCACATTTGCTTTTTTAATCTCTTTAGGGATTTACCACGTAACGCCTTCTCATCCCTGTTTGTTGCCAAGTAGTATTGCTTGCTGTTTTAATCGTTTGGCGTAGAGGATATTCGATTCGTTTTTTGTTGCTAGGTTTTCGGGTTTATTAAGCTGTTTCTAGAAGAGTGCAGATTTTTTTGTTGATGGAGCCGATTTGGTGTTTTACTATTTCTTGGAGAGTGTCTTTGGTATATGTGAGATATGCTTCCAATCAGATTTTTGTAGTTTTCAGAATTAGTACAAGCCGTATTAGGCACCGGCCTCCTAAGCCTATTGGTACGTACAATCAATCAACATATGATTTCGAGTGGCGCATTCTCATTTGGTTAATTATTATTCTGCTCTTGGCGTCCAGTATTTTAATGCCATACTTCTATTTAATAATGTTGAAGCTGTATGCTACTACAGGTATAAGTAAGGTGTTGACAGACTTGATTTTATTGTCCCTATTAAGTTCGCTATCTAGGATAAAATGTACTCTCCTATAATTTTTTTTTTCTTTTCTGGTCATTTTCTTCATAATTGAATATTGTATTCCATGCCTTCATTAATTCCTAATGTATTTGTATGTCCTATCTTGATCTAGGCCTTTAAGCTTGTGGATGGTATCAAAGTCTCAAGGCATAAAGTTTATTATTATTATTATTATTATTATTATTATTATTATTATTATTATTAATATTATTATCATTATTATTATTATTATTATTATTATTATTATTATTATTATTATTATTATTATTATTAATGTTGTTGTTGTTGCAGTGGTTATATTATTGTTATTTATTAAATATATTTAGCAAGTTTTTTTCAGAAATTCGATAACTTTTTATTGTTACGAGGTTTCTTAATTTACTTTTGCTTCTATGATTTGTAGTCGTTTCTTTCAGTTTATCCGATATAGTTATTCTGTTGTGTTAATATATATATATATATATATATATATATATATATATATATATATATATATATATATATATATACACACACATATATATATATGTGTGTGTGTTTGTATATATATATATATATATATATATATATATATATATATATATATATATGTTTATAAAGCGATGTTTATTTGCATTTTAAGAATACTTTTCTTCGTTCAGATTTGGGTAAGATAATAACTGCTAAGTTTCTTTTCATAAAAATAAACAAACCAATAACTAAAAAAAAAAAATTAATGGCTATTATTTATTAATCATAATATTTACACGTTTTGAACGTTATTTTCCCTGGATACGCTTATTTAAATAGACGCTTTGTTTATTTTTTTTTATCGTTATTCGATATCGTTTATTGGCATGGACATTCAAGAAATCTTAATTGGTTAAGGCACATCGGTTTTAACGACGGTTTCTGCTGCGAAGTAGTCGGGAAATTTCGAATAATACCTGAGTGTGTATTTTTTCATTAATGTCATTACTCCGATGTTCAGTCCGGTACATGCAATAAAATAAATCTAATCTAATAAGAGTATACATATAATTATAATAATAATAATAATATATATATATATATATATATATATATATATATATATATATATATATATATATATATATATATATATATATATCTCACATATGTTACTTTTATATATGATTTCTGAATTAATTCATTGATATATATATAGCCATCTTATATATAATTTTGAAGCGCGTTTTTCGCTCTATCGAATCGTGTTATTCCTTACCGTTTTCAATCTCTTCATTCATTTTTTGCAGGCTTTTCGACAGCATGGACAAAATTCAAATCTGCACGATTTTCTTGTTCCAGTTCAAACTAGGCCGAAAAGCTGCTCAGACAGCTCGTGATATCAATGATGAGTTTGGCCTAGGAACCACTAACAAACGTGTGGCATGACGGTGGTTCAAGAAATTTCGCAATGGTGACGAGAGCCTCGAAGGTGAAGACGGTCGCGGCCGGCCGACTGCGGTTGATAACGAACATTTGAAAGCCTTAATTGAAGCCGTTCCTCGCAAAACGACACGAGAAGTTGCTGTTGAACTCGAGGTCGACCACTCAACAGTCGTTCGCCATTTAAAGCAAATAGGGAAGTCAAAAAAGTTGGGTAAATGTGTGAACGATAATCAAAAAAATCGTCAAAAAACGACATTGCTTTTGCACCAACCTAATGCATATATATATATATATATATATATATATATATATATATATATATATGTTAATTTTTTTATAAGTAAGGAACGATACTGAAGAAGCAATTGTCTTTATAAATTGCGTGTATTTAAACAGATATAAATTCATGACAGCCTTGATATGTGTTTCTGAACATGATCTTCTATATACTTAACGTAATAACACGCGCGCACACATCCACCCGCATCCGCACCACCCCTATATATATATATATATATATATATATATATATATATATATATATATATATATATAAAAGTGAACATAGAAGTCAACACTTAGAGCCTCTAAGTGTTGACTTCTATGTTCACTTTTATATTTACACACGCTCTATCTCTGATATTGAGCACTTTATTCCATAAATATAGCACACCTTAAGACTATATTTCTTTATATATATATATATATATATATATATATATATATATATATATATATATAATATGTGTGTATGTGCGTGTCTGTGCGTGTCTGTGTGCGCGTGTGTGTGTATACGATAGTGAAGTACCGATGTATTTTATGAATTGTATATTTAAATAGATATAAATACGTGACTACCAGGATATTTATCTGAGACTCATGACTCCTCCTTGTACTGAAAAAATATGAGAATAAACCGTTAATTTTGCGAGAATGGAGGCTCAAAGTTACAATGCTATGTTCCTGATTATTGGAATTATCTGAATGTTCTCTCTTAAAGAAATGCTAAACACACTTTTCTTATTTTAAGATAGTGATTATTATCATAATATATCCTTAACGTATAAAACATCAACGAATGTATGGATGTATTAACTAAATTTTGTATCCAGGTACGTCATTTATCCGCGCGCTGGATCAATAGTATACTCTTAATGAATGGATGACGAAAGATTTGCTCATTATTATGATTCTGTCTGAGCCATTGCTCACATTGTTCTGCGATGATTAAAAGTATCTTGAAAAATAATCATTTTTTATGGTCGAATAATGCGATTTTCATTAAATTGTCCAATGGTCTGTTTATGGTCGTTAATACCGGCTGTGTTGTCATACCAAGAATTTATTACTGGTTGTGTATTGCTTATTGACTATTGGGTCTTCTTATATACGAGGTGTTATAAACGCATGAATTCGCTTACAAATGAACTGAGAAAAAAAGATTAGGCAGTGTGGAAAAACATTTTTAAATCAATGCAAGCATACACCGATTATCTGCTCGTGTTTCCATATTATTTTATAGAGTACTTATATCCCAAATCTTTTCCGAGACCGTAAAGAATTTCCGCCAAATAGGAATCGTATACCGAAAACGCAGCACTGAGAAAAAATATATTTTTCAAATTTTAAATCGTATTTCCTTTTTGGAAATTGAGTAACGCCTTTCGAAATGAAATTATAAGCGAACTTTCTTTTTTTTTTTTTTTGTTAATTTATTCATAGCATTTGGTACAGATTCCAAATACAATTATATATTCCTTTACTAAATTTACTTGTAATTCGGATTGCTCTAGTGCCGAAAATGAAGCAATCCTGATTGATAAATTATTACATATGCGTTCAACAGCCACTCGCCGATCCGCAATTACCATCTATCATCCTTGCTGAATCTTCTCATCTGTGGTAGATGTTGACTGCTCCTTCTTTGGGCGTCACGCTTATTAGGAGACATTTATACTTCTCGTTCAACGCATAAACACTTCTACACACTCAGTGTACTGTCACCGTATTGTTTTAAAAGTTAGGCACAATTTGCGACCAGAGAAATCGGACCACTGTTCTTTGTTCCTGCTGGCTGCAAACAGCTAACAGAGCGACCATATTTACACTGTGACAGCAGCAATAAAACTGGTGCGATCAAGCTGAAATTTCCAAACAATTACGTAAGTAAGAGCAGAAAGCAGTGTGACAAACCTTAATGTATGTTTCCACAAAAGTTGTGATAATTTTCCCATATCCTCATACACACACACACACACACACACACATATATATATATATATATATATATATATATATATAGATATAGATATATATATATATAAAGTCAAATTTCAAGTGGGCAGTTATCAAACATGACTGTGATTTTCTTGCACTTTCGCGCAATCATCAGGCACCTGATAATAGGGCAAAAGTGTATGAAACTGGCAGTCGTGGCCGGTCATTTGAAGTTGGACTGAAAATATATAAAATCATCAAATCAAATTTGTATCTTTGTCGTGATTATGTGTTTGTTCGTATGTAACAACTTATTATATATATATATATATATATATATATATATATATATATATATATATATATATATGTTTGTGTGTGTGTGTGTGTCTATGTGTGCGTGTGTGTACTTAATATATTAAATTCTTTGACACCAGCAAAACAATGAAACCTCTCTGATCCGATAAGGTTACTGAGTGTGAACACTATGAGAAAAAGAAAACATTATTAACAAGAGAGCATAATAAAGAATAGATATCAATAAAACAGAAAATAGCGATTAACATTACATTCAAGGTTGGCTGGAAAACCGGGAACCGGAAGAGAGTTTCTCAACCGAGAAGAGCCAGAGTAGGTCAGGTTGGCATAAAACATGCGGTTAAATGTAACAATTACTCCTATAAAATGATAAGACATTTTCTTTAATCTATAGGCTGCCGTACAAGAAAAAAAAACAAAGAACAGGAAATTTGCTATAGTTATTTAATTATTGGAATTTTTGTTACAGATGTTTGAAACTAAAGTAAATTACAGAATCATAGTAGCTTAAAACAGAACAAAATCATAAATTTTAGATATGGTGTTCAATATACATTCTGTTGGTAGCTACACAACAATATAGACGATCTCGCCAACTTCTAGGCCCTTAGTCCCTCAAGAGTTATAATGTTCGAAGATTCTATCAACACAGTTTTTAAGGATTGTATATCTGTGATATCTATCCTCTGTAAATGAAGTTGATCTATAACTCAACCCCACACGTTAATTTTTTCGTCATATAGTAAATCAAAATTTACATGTTTTTTTCTGATGCACCATTTAGCATATATATATATATATATATATATATATATATATATATATATATATATATATGGTTATATATATATATATATATATATATATATATGTATATGTGTGTTTGTGCGTATACATACATACATATATATATATATACATATATATATATATATATATATATATATATATGACGTCACCACGGCGGCCTCTCTCTTATTCCTGGGGGACCTGCCCCCGTGCTATCCTGTGACGACCAATGTGACTTGGTATTGGTCGCGGCACCAAATGTGACGTGATCCTGCTGTCACGGCACCAAATGTGACGTTCTAACCCTTGGCTGATTCGATATCAGCCTTGTAGTTCCCAGCTAACCTCCAAAGTCTGGTTACCGAAGTAACTGCTTTGACTTCTAGTCTAACCTACCAACGTTGTAATTTGAGCTTATGTCGACGAAATCAATCAGTCGCCGGGCCGCAATGCAACCGAATTCGAACAAAGATGACATCGTACAAGTATATCTAAAAGAAAATAAAGTAACAGCTTGAAAGGTTCAAATGTGTTAAAAAACGAATAAAAAATATTTTATATCTGGTTGCTGAATACAGGACTGCGTCTTTCTCCCAAACCGCTAATATGGATTCTTGACACTTTGTGTTTGTTAGGCGAGTCTTAATATCTTCAGTTGTTTTTCGATAACTGGTTTTTGTTGTCTTTAGGCGATATTCACACAACTTGTTTTGGTGGTGTGAGACTAAGTCGTTCTTCAAAAACAAGTTGTTCTTGGTTAGAAGTCGAAGTCGGGATGCGTGAATCTTCGGTCAGCTTCCTGAGAGGCTGGTCTCAGAGCTCACAGCTCAATTCTGCGTCTGCATCTCTCTCCCCAACTGCAACTCACTAACTTTCTCGCTGCGACTCTGCTTATATGGACGCCGACCAAAACCGGGTATGGGCTTGTCGGGGTTTGAGTTTCTCGATAATACTAAATCCACAATAAGTATTTTCTTTGTTTCCGGAAAGGAAAATTTACCACTTTCCATTTTTGGAAGTCAATTACTTTTTGCTTTAGAGGGGTTCTTAAGGGTATCGTCACCCCAAATTCTTCCTTTCTCATATTGGTATCTTACACCGGTCCCCTCAGAAGGCGTCAACATTTTTCCCTTCTCTCTCACAGTGGCATCTCACACCAATCCACTCAGAGGCGTCAACATGCCTCCCCTCCTTCTCATATGTTTACCATTATTGCTCCAAAGAAAAAAAATATATCTTCTTTTTTTTTCTTTTCTTTCCGGCACCAGACCTCTACGACTCGTAGTGTGATCCTTAATCTCTATATTAACCGAATGCCACCTGGACTTTATCAAGTAGATTTTCGCCAGCGCCAAGTGGGTGGTTAACTGGACTTTTCCTCACTCTGTCGCTAATCATCTCTCCCAGTAACAAACTCTTATCATGGCCAGGTCTAAAATAAAACAGGTGTTTTCCCAAAACCAAATGATATTTCCGAAAGATAGTTAATGGTTTATTCTTTTCTTTTTCTTCGGTGGCCCAGCTGATCTTTTTCTCGGCCAGTACGGGACCTGATTACAATTATCTCTCAGCTTCTGTTTCATAGGCCACTTGACCAATTTGAAATTTCCATTATTGCGATGGGCAGATTGCTGTCTTCGTTCGCCGAGTCATAACATAAATTAATTCCGGGAGATCCGTGGTCTTACGAATTTCCTATCTTCCGCGAAAAAAAAATACTTTTCTTTGTAAAAAAAAAAAAATAACATCGCTCAGTATGTCTTTTCGTGATAGCTTCTTATCGCCTTAATTATTTCAGCTTCTTCTCGGCTTATTTCTCGCTTTTAATATCCACGCGACCGCTAAAGAGAGTCACACACACATACACACAGACACACATATATATATATGTGTGTGTGTGTGTGTGTGTGTGAGTGTGTGCGTGTGTATGTGTGTGTGTGCGTGTGTGTGTATACTAATTCCTGATAAGACTGTATGTACGTATGGAGACGGAATATACATTCACATACTAGCAAAAACGTACACACAATATACAAGAATGGGAAATAGGCCTAAGAATATACAGATATGATTTATCGCACACCTTTTACGTAACAATCTTAATTGTTTTATACACATTAATCCGAAAAACTTTGTTACTACCAGTTTCAGGAAGACATTTTTGTGTCAGCTACCCCAAAAAAAGAGAATGTTTGAACTCGAAAACAATAAGGAAAATTAATTAATTTTGATAATATGTGGAAATATCCACTCTTTACATGAAGAAGGTGGGAGACAAAAAACCCATGTAGCAACTGTATGGAAAATAATATATAATGTATAGTTTTAAAAAAATCCACATTATATAAATTCTTTCAATAGCACCTGATACGCTTAATAACACTATCATTAAACGAATATATATATATATATATGTGTGTGTGTGTGTGTGTGTATGTATGTATGTATGTATGTATATGCACACATACAATATGTGTGTATATATATATAATTATTTATATATTATATGCGCGGTACTTATTACAAAGCGCTCAATATCATAGCGCTAACATTCACACCAATCCAACCAAATATATATATATATATATATATATATATATATATATATATATTACAATGAGTCATTCATACAAAAAGTAGATTAGTCAAGTTAATGATATAAAATTTTATATCATTAACTTTACTAATCTACTTTTTGTATGAATGATTCATTCTAATATAAATTGAACTGCACCACATATTTGATATATATATATATATATATATATATATATATATATATATATATATATATATATATATATATATATAAACAACGAACAAATTACACGAAAAATATCATAGAAATTAAGGAGAACGGCATCAGCTTACAACAATAAATTCAAAATTTTTAATTAATTAATTATATACGTATAATTATATTTGCAGTCCAACAGGAATTACTAGATAAAAGATTAAAATTCATCTCAGTATTCTTAGTCCGTTACTTAAAAATCGAAAACTAAAAGCGAACTAAAATAAATAATAATAAATAAGTGACATAAAAAAAACCAAATCAATAACAAAGTAAACGTAGTAAGTAAATAATAAGCATATTAAAATACGACCAAAGCTCACATAAATTCAAGTAAAGATAATAATAAAAACAAAATATAAAACAGTCAATAATAAATAATGAGTATTTTACAAAGAATACAATAAACACGTCACAAAACTGCATTAGGAACCACAATTATTTTCTCTTTAACCGCTAGAATATATCGAAACCTACCACCAACCCAAATAACCGTTAGAATTATACAATACATCCCCACTCTCTACCATGTGTAAATAGTTGAGCCAAAACGCAACATACGTGGCCTGAAGATTGCGTTCACGGATATGAAATAAAAGAAAAAAGAAACGCAGATTCAAAAACTGATTTCGAAATACTAGCGCATTTTAACTCCATTTATAAATTATGTAAATATAGATTATAACTGAATGTCAGAAATTACCACCTCCTTGAAATTCTTCTGCACCGCCACCGATAAAATTGTCAAAATATGACATGTGCCAAAACAAAAATCATTGAGTTTATTTCATATGCAAGTCAAAAAATAATGACAAAAGTTATTGTCGTATTTTTTTTCATTTAATGACCAAACTACATTTCTTTGGGAATTGTTGCTGAAGTATTTAAATATAAATCCTGTTAATTCGGCAATTTTAAGTTGACAATGTCCCTTGATGCTTCAAAGTTTTTAGCACCAATAGAAAATATTCATTATTTTTTTTAATTCTTAATATTTATTTATAAACTTAAAACACTTGCCATTTGATTAGCATTTTTTCGTTAATGACTAGATAAATTCCCGAAAGGATTTGTGCGGCTTTCAAATTAATCTGTGATATCTGCTATATTTTTTTCATCAGAATGAAATATGAAACCTGTAATGTGGGACTTTAAATGTCCAGAATTGTAAATGGACTCTTCAACAGATATGAGCATGTAGCTAAATGTTGTTTTTTTTTACTCAGTCTAATAATGATTTTTTTTCTGGTTGTTTAAACGATATTTTACTTTCGCTTCAAATATCTTCTTTACATATGATGATTATTTACAGCGACATAGTTTAGACATTACATAGCTTTACAATATGGACTTCCTTTTGTTTCAGAAGACATGCGATTTTGTGTAAAACATTCAAGTCTGCTATAGAAGAACTAAGATATATCAGGGTACTGATGATTTAATGTTCAAATATACAAGAGCAATCGGGAATTGTTTTAATGCTAATCAATAATCAGCAAAACATAAAAAATATGTCAGAAACCCGTGAAAAAATGTGGACAATCATAGGAAAATCCGTAATATTTACTGGCGTTAAAATATACATTTTAGCCCTATTCATGTAATTTTCCTATACGAATTAGTAATTTTCAGTGACACATATGTATAGACTGGATATATTAAAAATTATTTAAGTACAATTTATGATAATGACGGCAAAAAATAGCTAATCCATTTCTCTGATTTAGTACACTTTTATTTTTATAAACTTAGCAATATATAATTTCTCATGTATGCACAAAGGACATGGGTCATTTAATAGTCTACATATTCTAGCTTTCATATTAATTTCATTTTACTGTAGGCGTTTTACTGGATTCTTTTAAGTGTTTGTAGTACTTTGAGAGAGGTGTTTAGGTTAGAGTACGTTTTATTTAATTACAATTTTAAAAGATGTTTAGGTTAGAATTCGTTTTAATTAACTACAATTTTATAAAACAATTTTAAAAATGTTAATTTTAATAGACAATATTTTTTCTTTTTTTAATATATATAAAACAAGTAAATGTAATAGAATTTCTTAGAGTATATAAAATTATTTTTTCACATCAAATATAAGTATGTATATTACCAGGTCGAACATTTAATTATATTTTTAAATATTATTAAGGAAAATTTTTGACAATGACGGCACAAAATAGCTATTTCATTTCTCTGATTCAGTAGATTTTTATTTTTTATAAATTTAGTAATATATAGTTTCTCGTGTATGCAGGAAGAACATACATATTCTAGCTTTTCTTATTAACTGTAGGTGTTTTATTGGAGTCATTTAGGTGTTAGAAATACTTTGAGAGAGATCTTTGATTTTTACATTTATTTATCCTAAATGAACTTTGATTATGGTTGAACGTTTTTTTTGAATACATGGCTCGTGCAACCCATATATATTTCTATGTTTTCAGGATTTTCATTCGAAGAAATATTGCATTAGTATACTAATGATTCCGTGCTACATTTATTTTGTAGGAGACAGTTATGAGGGTTTCAACAGTTACATAATTTTGTTTATCCTCATTAGTTTTTATTTTTATTTTTTATTGTCTACATTTTTTGGTTTTGTTATAAGTGCTTATTTAAGATATTAGCATTATGTTTCTTAATGTTTTTTTCTAAGTTTTCAGTACAACTGTAACTTAATTTTAGTGTATTTTTATTGAAAATAGTATTAGTTTATTTTCAGTACGAACATGCTTGGCTATTAATGCGAGGAATTTTTGTCCTAATTTTTTCATTAACATTTATGTGTGTGGGGCGTATACCAAATTATTTTTCTACTTCTGCTTTTTCTATGCTTTCCATTTTCATTTTTAATATGAGTTAGTTTTGGGTTGTTGTAGCCACTATCTTTTAGAGCTTTATTATAGAAATTAATACGTTCATCGAAAATCGTGACATTTGCTGAATTTGTACCCTTTTTTTTCGGATAGATAAAGTTATATGTTTAATTATAGATGGAGGATGATTTGATTTAGGGTGTATATATAAAGGATTGGTAATGGGTTTTTTTATAAGGTGTCTAAATATTTTTCTTTAAATCTAGTGTTATATCAAGGAAGTTAACTTTTTTTTAAATTTAGTGCGAACCGTAATTTTTAAGCCCGTGCTTTAAATTCTTTTTATAATACCTTTCTAATTTTATCTATTTTGAAGTCAGTAGAGTTTGTAATAACCATAAGACCATCGTCTCTGTAAAAACCAATGTCTGTTATATTAATAATACTGTGCGCTGTAAGGTTGTATAATATAAAAAGACCTATGTGATCAGAAGACTCAGCTGAGTCTAGTGATCCCATTGTGAAAATGGTCATATGAATTCTTTATCCATTGCTCACCTTTCTGAATCAGTATCGCATTCACAATAATGTTCTTTCCTTTTTCTGTAATGTCCGTGTGTTGAGTGGCAAAGTCCAACGCATTCATGAACAGTATATATATATATCAGATATGCTGATAGAGTAACGGTTGTTGGAAGCGATTCTGAATTAAAATTACGGTCGGCTGTTTTCATTGATTGATTTGATTTATACGGTCAGTCAATCTTTTACTGGTTATTTTGAGCCAGCAGATATGTTTAAGATTCTAAGATTCTGGAGCAATATAATTATCTTCACATAAAGATGCTACTAATTAATCCATATTTGGGTGAAGGATTGGTGGATTCAGCCTTTTCCAAAGGGTATTTGATCGTAAGTGGATATAAGGAACCAAAATTGTTTATAGGTACTGATCAACCTCGGTTTTCGCACGAGAAACGATGTTTCAACGTGATACGGCCTAGTTTAGGAAGGAAATGGTAAGAATATATCTCACTCTAGCAACGATTTTCTTGCAAAGAACGAGGTTGGTTACTACCTAGATGGGTGATAGCCTAGGAAGCATTGTTTGTGCAGTTAATGTAATGGATAATGGCTATGAATTGGAGGGCCTTATTTGGAGAGCATCCCTTAGTAGAGGTTGCTAGACTCTCTTGAATTCACAACCACTCTAGGAGAAAGAAAATTCTGAATTCAAAAGAGTATGAATAGTGAGGTGGCACGTTGGAGTAAATGGATAGCCGATCGAATCGAATAATCGGAGTGCCGAGTTCGAATTACAGTCGAATCCACTGCCTGCTACTACCTTTGAAAAATATATGAATCCTCTTCACTACCCTTAGATATGGGTTAGCATCAATGTTTTTTTTTTTTTTTAAATTCACAGATATCTCTTTCACATTCATCATATTGTTGGTGTTGATATGATATCCTTGGGAAAATTATGAATCCTCATCTTCTCCCCAGCTATGTGTAAATAGCAGGACAAACCGGGTTCCATAGCCTTGGATGGCAACTCGTTTACCGCAGAAAGAAATGACAACCTATTACGGGAAAATCTGCCTCGTCAGTTATGTATCAAAAGATACATGATCGGCTAAGCGTGTATCACGCATGGCGTGTATCACCCATTGCACATAACTGACTGACTGATGAATAGTGATGATGTGTTCCAAAGACGCTGTATTGTCTTAGATATTCCATAACTCTAACGGCTGCATTAGATGCGGTGGACCAACGAAGGGAATTACGGGATTCCTGCATATATCAGAATATAATCGGTAATGAAATGAATGATAATTATTTATTTAACAATATACTAAAGTAAAAATGATATATAATTTTAAAAATGAGACACGTCTTTTCGGAAAGGTCATAATCTAATCACATTGCCACGTGTATAGTCAAACAAACTTATGAACTCTAACACTAGTTCTTGGCTGTACGTCCCTTGAGGGTACGTGATACTTTTATTTAGAAAGGAATATGCAGCAAGTTTTTTTTTTTTTTAGTTGAATTTTTATTCCTTTGCGTAAAAAAAATATCAATGAGATAAAGAGTGAAAAATACATTTCTAAAACTATTGAATATTCTAGAAATTCTGATAGTACATTCTCTATAGAAGTGTGTCCATAATCTTCTTCTTTATGGATCATATGCGATCATGACTCTCCACAAATTCCTTTCCCTTGTAGATCTTAATAAAATTTGGATTTCTGTTATTTCTCCTAAGC
>OZ010592.1:74471497-74496497 GCA_963932145.1 Acanthosepion lycidas | reverse complement strand
ATAAACATATTATGAGTATTTATTTGTATAATGATCCTTTCCAGCTATTCGATCAGTTTCTTGATGTTAAGATGAATTTTCTCATCACTAATCCCATTGGAAAACTTCAAAGGATCATTATAAAAATAGACATATTTTCCTATATCTATATTATTCAGTGAAACATATTTGGGTGAAGATATGCTGCCAATACACACACGCACACACGTACACACACACACACACACACACACACATATATATTAATAATAAAAATAATAATAATAATAATAATAATAATAATAATAATAGCTGCCCACTTGTATTCCAGAATACTCAACCACTAGGGCAACCAGCCAATCAATTATGCAAACTATCACACATCAACATTTGTATTTGCTCAAAACCCAGAGATCACACATGTTGTTTATGCTGCAACTCTGCTGAGCCGACCTTAGTTACAGATTCTGGGAGAGAGCGTATTATCTGGTATTATCAATAATTTGAACAAGACCAACACGCTCAAGCCCTCGGACACTATGACTTGTGGATTTGAGCTAGAACATCTCTCAACGGCCCCAATTTGTGCAAAACCATATCATTACTTTTCCATCTCCTACTGTTACCGCTTTGGTGGTGTATCTTGAGATGATTCTTTCTCCCATTGATTTTCTTCCCTATTTTTCCGTTAGAATATATACCTCTATGTATCTCTATTGTATTAGGTTGGTGTAAAATAATGTCATTTTCTCATATATGTTACTTTTATATATGATTTCTGAATTAATTCATTGATATATATATAGCCATGTTATATATAATTTTGAAGCGCGTTTTTCGCGCTGTCGAATCGTATAATCCGTTACCGTTTTCAATCTCTTCATTCATTTTTTTGCAGGCTTTTCGACAGCATGGACAAAATTCAAATTCGCACGATTTTCTTGTTCCAGTTCAAACTAGGCCGAAAAGCTGCCGAGACAGCTCGTGATATCAATGATGCGTTTGGCCCAAGAACGAACGTGTGGCACAACGGTGGTTCAAGAAGTTTCGCAATGGTGACGAGAGCCTCGAAGATGAAGACGGTCGCGCCCGGCCGACTGCGGTTGATAACGAACATTTAAAAGCCTTAATTGAAGCCGATCCTCGCAAAACCACACGAGAAGTTTCTGTTGAACTCGAGGTCGACCACTCAACAGTCGTTTGCCATTTAAAGCAAATAGGGAAGTCAAAAAAGTTGGACAAATGGGTGCCGCATGAATTGAACGATAATCAAAAACATCGTCGTTTTAAGGTGTCTTCTACGCTCCTTCTGCGCAACAAAAACGACCCATTTCTCGAGCGGATTGTGGCGTGTGATGTGAAGTGTATCCTCTACGACAACCGGCGACGTTTGGCACAGTGATTGGATGCCGCAGAAGCTCCACAACACTTCCCGAAGCCGAAATTGCACCAAAAAAAGGTTATGGTGACTGTTTGGTGGTCTCCGGCCGGTCTCATCCATCACAGCTTCTTGAATCCGGGCGAAACGATTACGGCGGAGAAGTAATGCCGACAAATTGACGAAATGCACCAGAAGCTCCAACGTATGTGCTCGAGATTGGTCAATATGAAGGGACCAATTCTCCTCCATGACACAGTTTATTATGAAAGGTGTTATGATCCTTTGAAGACATTATTTTTGCACCAACCAAATATATTAATCACTAAAAATTACTGTTTTTCTATTTTGCAGCAATCTCCATGAGAATGAATGCAAAACTCCCCCCTCCACAAATTTATAGTCAAAACACACAGATGCATGCTGGTATTTTCCTAGCCAATAAGATAGGTTACTTTCATCGTCTCGTCCGTTTAAATTCTGTTCTTTCTTGTCGTGAAGACAGAACGATGCAATCACTTGTCTGTATCCAATTTTGTGTTTTAATAACATTTTTAATTTGCATTATTACCGTTGTTATGACTTATTACTGTTGTTTTGCATTGCATATATTGTTTGTTTATTATTATTTTTGCCCTGTTATTTTATTTTCTATCTCTTGTTATTGATTATTGCAAAATTCCTCAGTCCTTTTTAGGGGTATTTATTCAATTAACATTTATCCACAGACAATTAACCTACAATCTCAATCTCTTTCAGTGTCCTGGGTATGACGTTAAACTGCATCCAACAGCAAGGCCTCTGATCTGGAGGTTTTGAGGAGCGTGGAACCAACTCTTAATTGCTGGTGTTCCCAGGTCCACCTTGACCCGGGGTGGTAGCACCTGTTAGGGTCCCAGCTATGGGCAAATAGTGAACTCCTAGTTTTCCAAGTTTTACTCACGTCCTGGGTATGACGGTAAACTACATCCGCGTCCTCGGTATGATGTTAAACTACATCCGCGTCCTGGGTACGGCGATAAACTACATCCAACAGCAAGGTCTCACATATTGTTTTCAGAAAAAAAATAAAGCTCTACGTTTTTGAAACAATAATGTTGCCAGCTATACGTTTTTTTTGTAAAAGAGTAATGTTGCCAGCTATACGTTTTTTTTGTAAAAGAGTAATGTTGCCAGATATACGTTTTTTTTTGTAAAAGACTAATGTTGCCAGCTATACGTTTTTTTTTTGTAAAAGAGTAATGTTGCCAGTTATACATTTTTTTAAACAATAATGTTGCCAGTTATACATTTTTTATTCCATACAAAATAGGCATTTAAAATTCATATAAACTGGATTTGGCATTAAATAACCCACAGTGGTTGATATGCCATAAAACCCAAACAAACAAAAAATCTCTTTCAGAGTTTAACTTAAAACACCACTCACCAACGTTATAGACAAACACACCGATGGATGCTGTGATTTCTTCATAGCCTATCAGGTAGATCACTTCTCGTTCTCATCTGCTTTAGTTATTTTCTTTTTGGCTTGGAATCAGAACATTACGTTGGTTTATCTACATCTATTTTTGTGTGAAAACAATTCTTAGTTATATTTTGCCATTTTTTTTTTTTACTTTTGTTTGACTTGCAGTGGCAACCAGTCAATCCCTATTGCAAACGATCGCACAGGCACATTTGTATTTGCTCAACACCCACAGATCTAGACGCAAAAAATCTACAGGCTACCTTACATTTTCTAGGTTTCGCTAAAGCCTTCCATGGGAAATACAATGAAGATACTTCTAGCATATTGCAAACAGCCCTCGAGATTAGAACTTCTATAATGAGGCTATAAAAAATATCAAATACTTTAAATACTTATCCCATGTAAATATTTTTGTTTACTGTTGAAACTTGACTAATGCATGTAATAATAATGCAACACAAAATGTACTTAGAACAAAATGTATTGAAACAAGAAAGTGTACAAAATATTTACATATAGTCTTTTGTATATTCCTGGGAAGACCGTTCCTGGAATGTGTGTTGACTGAGTCGCAGTCGGGCAGAGTCTCGGGTTCAATCTCCTCGTCCTCTCCGGTACCAACCATATTTATATGGTCGGTACTCCACTATGCAAATTAGGTGGATGCTACAACAACATTTACTTAATATTATTTTCATCCTGTTCTTTTCTATCTCTATTTTTTCATTGCAAACCTTGTCAGTTTTTTTTATTGGTTACTTATCCCAATTACATTTAACCCTGACTCTACACAGCATCCTATTTTTTATATGGATTCAGTCTTCAATTCCGATGTTTTCTTAATAATGTTTTTTTTTGTTTTGTTGTTGTTGTTTTTTTTTGTTTTTGTTTTGTTGTTGTTTTTTTTTTATTTTTTTTTGCTATATGCCCGTTAAAGTTGTTTTGTTCGTAATAATCTGTGTACTGTATTAATTGAAACCTACCTTTATAAACAACATTCAACCCGCACTTGTCTAAATGTTAATTTTGGATTGCCTACCGAGACTGACATACTCTTTCTTTCGTCTCTCTTGCCAAAACATTTTCCGGTTTTCTTTGCACGCTAAACATTTTAAGTAGTAGCAAACTACTTTAGGATAGTTTGATCTGCTTCTGGAAATTCCCAGCTGTCTGGCATGATTTCTATGCGGTATTTTTTTTTACCTTCAAAGTCATAATCTTCATCTTTGTTTCATCAAAGATTTTAGAAAGTATTCGAACGTAAAAACGAAAGTTAATATTCAGCTAACATAATTTGTCAAGGGCATTTAAACATATTTCAATAAAACGAAACAGTTGCTATTTAGAATTTTACATATTACCATGACACTCAATCGTTGGGAACATCCCGAGCTTTCGGTGGATAATTGATGATGTCAGCGCCAAAAAAAAAAAATGTGTAGATTTCGCTAAAGCCTTCGATGGGAGAACAATCAAGAACTTTCTAGAATATTTCACACAGCCCCCGAGATAAGAACTGCCGTAATGATGCTATATAAAAATAACAAATATGGCGAGAACCACGGACGGAGATTCTAGCATTTTCGACATCAAATCAGGGCTCCTTCAGGGTGACACACTTGCAGAAGTTTTGTTTGTTATCACCCTTGACTACGTATTGAGAACTTCCATCAACATACATCATCATCCAAGTGTTAATTAATAACCAAAACTCTCAATTCGATATACCGCAAAGAAAGTGGCCGATATTGACTATGCGGAGAACGAAGCTATCACTGCAAACAGCATTAACAATGTTACAGTTCTCCTGTATCTTCTAGAAAATGTAGTTAAGGTGTTGGACTCGATATCATTGCCTCAAAATCTGAATTCATAGGCTTCAACGAGCAAGGTGAATCAATAACTTATATCGAATCTTTAACACAACTGGCAAGTGAAATAAATTCTACTGAAAACATGCGAAAATTGACTTAGCTTGAATAAAATAGAACAGCCTTGAATAAAATGGAGGTTATTTGGAAGCCTGGCCTACCAAACTAGCACAAACGGAGATTAATTTGAGCCACTGTAGAGTTGGTTTTAATGAAGTAAATCAAAATTTACGGAAAACTGAAATGAAAAAGTTGAACTTACAAATATTGTTAAATGTTAGCGAATTCTGTTTGGCGTGAGAGGACATGACGAGAACTATATTGATCTTGAAGCAAGATATTTCAGAAGTAATTGTATGACAAGATTTAATATATAATGCTGGATGAAAAATGATTTACTTAAAATTTTGTGATGTTAGATAACAAAAAAATGGAAAAGATGTTATACAATGAAGATATCAAAGCATTTAATGAAATATGTTTACTGCAGTGGGAGGAATAAATTGTATTTGTTGCATACAAATGAAAGTGGCTGTATCCGGCTGAGACCATAGATATTTTTTTAATCTGTATCGCACCAAGCAAAGGAGTACAGACACCAGTATGAAAAACGTCATAGGGCGTGGGGAAATTAGAAACAGAAACTTTAGTAAGTGAGGGGAAAGAGAAAAGTGCAGTCAGTGGGGCAGAGATTAGCGATTGAATATTCATTTTAATTTTTGCAGATTAAAGTTGGTTGAAAAGTAAGGAGCCAGAAGGGAGCTTCACAAGTGCGAGATACGAAATTTTAGCATGGAAGTTACGGCTACATATAGCTAGCTCATCAGTAAATTGATGAGATCTCGCTGTCAACGTAGTATTGCGCTGAAATTCATACAGTCTAGGTACACGAGCAAAGAGCTCATTCGAACATAACATAGAAGTGTTTATTAAAAAAGGCGGTGGGAAAGTGAGTGAAGGCGAGACGCCAGATCAACACCAATAATATTGATGATTTCTTGTTTGGGTCTTATCAAGGAGCTCTAGATAAATATCAGGAGCACCAAACCATATGTAGCAGCAATATTCTAAGCAAGACCTCCGAGTCTAGCTGAGTCGTGATACAGTCTTTGACTGTAAGCGACGTCTGTCGGACTCTTTGCGTTAGCAGAGAGGAACCCGGACGGAGCTTTGCCGAAGGGCAAGGTTTCGTCCAGGGAGGTAGACAGGACCTGAACCCCTCTAGGCGGGTTCCAAGGCTATATTTTTGGCCGAGCCTACGGGCACGGAGATACCCACATTAAACCGGCCTTGTGTCACATTTGGTCCTCGTGGGTGGATCGATAAATACCGCAATATTCTAAGCATGAACAAATGATAGACTTATAGATATGCAAGGTAGATTCCGGAAGGAACTCACTGTCTCGTCCGACAGAGAGAACCGACTTTCATAGAAGCTAAATTAGCGATGGATTCAGTGTAGTTTTTCCTCTTCATGTTAGCAATGAGTCATTTTCCTGGTGAATAGCATCAACCATGTTGATGACATGCAGATAAGGGTCTCTCAAATGATTAATGGGGAGAGTTTATTTTTACCCCAGTTAACGACGGTCTTCAGGTTGTTTTCTTTCATGTTGCCATTTTGTCTGACTTATCATCTTTACTATTGATGCAGGAGTATATAGTAGTGTCGTCAGTGGTGATGACAAGATGAGAAGTGTTTTCCTCAGGACGGTCGTTAGTGAAGATTAAAAACAGCGTAGGACCAAGAATGGAGCTCTAGTTCGTACGAAAAGATGTAGACGTGTGAACATTCAGATCAACGTTCAATTTACGATTAAATACGAATGAGCTGAAAAACATGCCTGAGGATGCCGTAGCTTTTCGTCTCATATAGAAGACCTTAATGTCAAACCCTATCAAAAGCTTTCGAGATGTCTAGTGGTACATCCCGGCCTTCACTATTTTTATCTAGAGTATGATATACTCTTTTCTCAATTGTCCTTAGTACATCAGCAGTCGATCAGGAGAAACGAAATCTTTGTCTGAGAAAAACACATTGTGACGAGAGATGAACTAATTAAGCAGGTGTTTCCCAAAAAGAGACAGATGGTGAGTAGACCGATAGTTGGATGAGGCAGATGCTTCATCAGAGTTCTTACAAAATGGAACAACACACGATGATTTCCAATAGAAGACAGCGTGGAATTTATTACAAAGTTTTGAGAGCACAGGAGCTACTTTGGGAGCACACTATGACAGGGATGCAATCGGGTCCATATGCTTTGTCGTGATCAATGTTAGAGATGACAAAAAAAAAAGCAGGAAGTAGTTATATGCATATTATCACTCAACAGAGACTCGGTTATAAGTAGTAAGTAAGGCAGGGACACTTCAGATGAATCAAGTGTAGAGTTCGAGGGGAATGTACGGGCAAAGCGTTTGACTTTATCAGCAAAGGATGGTAACACCTCAAATCGATTGACGGTGTGGGAATAGAGGCCTTGTATTTATTTAGTACTCTATTACAGAGACGCCAAAGTTTTTAAAGAGGGACTTAGCATCTTCGAGGACTCGCTTTCATTTCTTACGACTAGTAGAAAATCGGCACCTGTTACGACGCGAGATGCCATTGCTGGAACGATGTAATATATTTATATATTTGTCAAGGTTAATACAATCTTAGTGAATATTATATACTCGCCTAGGTTTCGAACTACCGTCTCCGATTCATCAATCTAAGCCGCTATCCATTACTCTGTCGTGCCTCCAAATATAACGAAACACCGTAAATCAAGAAGCCACAAATTTTAACACAATTCTTTTGTCCGTTTATCATAGTTTAATGTTATTCTTTATTCTTATTGGCATTCCGATTCGGCGTGTAAATTCTTCCGGCTTCTTGCTTTGCAGTCAAATTTGATCTTTAATAGTTTAAATGCAATGTTAATCGTCATCTTGTCCTCTTTAATCCTATTCTTTTGCTGTATCCTCTCTTTAATTGTTTCTCGCTCAGACTATTTTACTCTCACCGGCGGCGTGTGTCTTAGTCGATCTGTCCATTTGCTTGGGGTTAGATCATAAACAATGCTGGTCTGACAAAGAAATGGGGTGTTTATATCGGAATATTTGTGAAGATAATTTTTCATTATCATATGACATTCTAAGTACTTATATCCGTGCTTGTATATTCATTTTGTTTTTTGGTTGTTTTAGACTCCGGCTTTATTTAATGTCAATCCTCTACTGTAGATTTCCCGGAATTTTGACCTAAAGCATTTCTTCAATTCACAGAGTAGATTGCTGTCAATCCGCTTGAACGCATATCGCCTATCATCACCGAGACCATCTTTGCGTCACTATCTGCTTCTGCCAAGGAAACAGATTAGGTGTCTTCTCAGATGTCTTCCTCGCACAATCGTACCAACTTTTTAATCCATCAAGTCTGTTGAACTCTGCATTGGTGATATAACTTACGTCTATTTCTAGTTTGTTATTAAAAAAATGTTCAGCGGACTATAGTTATTTTTTTTTCATTTTGATTACTAATTTCAACGATCGATTCTGTTGACTTTATTGATATATTAGACATTATTCATCAAATACTGTATATATTACTGATATTTTTACAATATTATTGTTTCTCATTTTTAAAATAACGAGAATGAAGTGAAATTGACACGTTAAGCATTATACATTAGTATACATGGAAAATAATCAAAAAGAAACAAGCGGATCTAATGGGAGTTTTAAGAAGCTTTTCTGATATAGAACAGCACGATTTTTAAAAAGAATATTATTGTTAGGTCTTAATCTATATTATATTCTGAATTACACATGAAACATTCATGCGGAACATTCAAACATGATTTAAGTTTTAATGAATACATTTCTGAGTTCTCACTAGTAAATTGTTCTAAATATTTCAATAATAAAATCTGACCATGAAACAAAGATATGAGAAGTATATCGATTATCAACACGCTAAATGATTACTGTGTTGATAATCGTTATCGGTATGCCAAATTTTTATTTCCTATCGATTCGGTTCACTGTACACTTAGGGTTTGGAAAAAAGACACGAACACATCTACTTCCAGCTATACGTTAAATATCAACACAGAGTTGGTTCCATTTTCCTGGGGCTTTAACTAACCTCGGAGAAGAAAAAAACTCTGAAACCTAAACCAACTTGAATAGGGATAAGATCCTTCGGTTAATCTTCCCTGGGAACGCCACTGCTGTATTGAAACCAGTAGATGCGCTTCCCATATGATAATAACGGCATAGGAAACACTTGACAAACGCAATTTTTGCAAAATATTTTTAAAATGCCGGTAATGAAGGTCAAAGATTTCTTCAATGACGGAGGTCAAAGAATTCTTCAATGACAACGTGTCGCATTCAGTTCATGGAAGTATCGATTAATTCCAGAAATAATTATATAAGTTTTATGAAATGAATAAAGACAGTTCCCGGAATTTTACATAATTTTATAGAAATAAACAAAAATAAATGTGAAAAAGTTACACTATTTACATTGTTTGCATTGGTTTTCTCATCCTTGTTATCATATTTCTGACGTTTCGGCTAATCAACGTTCCGGCCTTCTTCATATTACTGTAAATTCTATCCTTACCCTTTATTTCGTCAACCGACTAGAATGTTCTAGTTCCACTTTCCATGCCGTTTTTCTCAGTTTTAGATATTTCACTTTAGTAACTCAACTCTACAAGTTTTGTTCATTTCTGCTGTGACCATATACTGAACTCACAAAACTTTTTAGGTCAAGTCAATGTATTATTTCAGTCAATACTTTTATACATTTATCCCCAAGTAAACATTTTGTTTATTGAAATAATCCACTGACTTGACCCAAAGAGTTATGACTTCAATACCTATTCACAAAAACTTCGAGAGTTGACTTACTAAACGGAAACAACTGAAACTAAGTTATCTGAAAGAGGCATGGCATGTGAAACTAGAAGAATCTGCCCCGGTGGATGTAATAAATAGTTCCGTTCGAAATTTCAAGAAGATGCCTAGTGTGTACAATTGCCTAAACGTCGTGAATATGATAATATTAGGAATTAATTTGCTTGGATAAAACTATTTAATCTGAGATTTATTTGTTAGCATATGCATAATTTCATAGATGTAATTTAGTTTGATTAGATTAATACAATTTAATATTTAGGCACGGGATTATTATAAAAAGAATAAAAAATAACTATGGAAATGAAACATGACAACTTATTTAAAATGACCATATGGAAATAACGGAATACAAATTAGTATTAGATTTTACACTATCCATGCCATATTTTTTTGCTGTATTTAAAAATAATATTGCAACAAGAGTAACATATCACATAATTCAAATTTGTAATAGTGTCCGAGTTAAAAGCGAATATGTTTCGATTCCCGCAGCTGTCATTACTAAAATGGAAAGTAGTTGAATTAAACCAAGAGATATAAAATTATCCGAAAGGATTTCAAGTATTTTCCGTACACATTTGAGTTTCAGTTAGAGAACATTTTCTTAGGATATGATATTTCCCATCGATTATTATTCGCTTATTAGTAGTATTAGGGTACAATAGGGATAAAATCTGGTAGAATGATTGTTCATACTAAATGAGACCGACGCTCAATATGTTAAGAGGGACCGCCTGGGAAATGCTAAAATAGGTACCCCTTGAGAACACACGTTCTGTAAAATGGGGTAAAACTTCAGAACAAACATTCCTTTAAAAAACGGGAAACATTGTTCATTTAAAATGGCGGACGAACTTGAGAATAGGCTTTTCTGTAAAAGGTGGAGCAACTTAAGAACATCCACTACTGTAAAATAGAAAACACACTTGAGAAAATATGTTACTGTAAAATTAGTTGCAACTTGAGAAGACACGCTTCTGTAAAATAGGGTCCAAATAGAGAATACACATTACTCCAATATATGTGGGACAACTTGAAAACACCTGATGCTGTAAACTGGGTTCGGGGCGCACATGAGAACAACGGCTACTGTAAAATAGGGGCATATTTGTGAACACCGATTAATGTAAAATGTCAGAGCACTTGAGAAAACCTGCTACTGTAAATTTGGGGAACCACTTGAGAAAAAAAAATTTACTTTAAGCAATGGTAAAGGTCAAATCATCGTGATATTCTTCGGACATAAAAGAATCTAGCAGTTTCTTTTCATCAGTCTACTAGCATTATATGCGTGCGTGACTTTCTCGAAATATGTTGAGTGATTCTTATCATTAGATACCCGGGATTACCGGGCAGAGTAATGCATTCTGAAATGTAGCCAGGTGCTTGTTTTTTAATCAGTATCGCTTCAATCAAAACAGTACAACCATTAGCATGAAAGAGTTTACAGGATGTGGAAGAATTAGAAGCATAGACCTTAGTAATGCGGAGAAAGAGAAAAGTGCAACCAAGGTGTCAGTGGATACCGATTGGCAATAGCATTTTAAATATTTGAAGCTTAAAGTTGGCTGAAAAACATGGGCCGGAAGGCAGTTCCAAAAGCGAGTATGACGAGCTAAGAAACTGCTATAGAAGTTAAAGCAACATCTACCTAGCTCAAATGAAAATTGATGAAATCTCACCTCCAGTCTAGTATTCCAGTTAATCTAGTATTCCAGTTAAATTCATATAGTTTAGTTACCATACCGAAGAAGTCATCCGAAAAATCACCATGAAATTATTTATAGAAAAGACACAGAAAGGAAACGTTCCGGCCGTTGGCAAGCGACAGAAGCCGGACCGCCAGATGAGGACCAATAATATTGCTAATTCTTCTTTGGATCTTATCAAAGAGCTTAAGGTAAATATTAGGGCATCGGACGATATATAGTAACAATATTTTAAGTATAGACAAATGGTAGAATTATAGATATGCGAGATAAAAAAGAAAGAATAAAAAAAGAGAGAGAATGAACCGACTTTCTTACGAGCCAGTCTAGGAATGGATTCAATGTAGTCTTTCCGCATCACGTCAGCTTAGATCGTTAGCCTAAGTAGGCGTAATGAGTCACTTCCTTACAGGATATCATCAGTCATACTGATGGAGGGATGAGAGGGGTCAAAAAGGGGTTAAAAGTTTAGTTTTCGAGGCCTTAAAATTGAAAAAACATCTTTTGACCCATTTAAAGAAGGTCTATACGTATTTTTGTACATGAGCTGCAATTTTGATTCTGTCGGAGTGATCAGCGTTACTATTGATGCAGTAGTAAATGGTAGTGTCTTCAGTTTAAATAACAACTTGGATGCTAAGTCATCGAGAAGGCCATTAATGAAGATTAAAACAGCAGAGGACCAATTATGGAGACCTGTACACGAATGGCCATTCAGGGCAACTTTCTGACTGGATAAGATATAAAACGTAACCGCATATACCGTAACTTTTCGGCTTGAGGAGAGGACCTGAAAGCCAAACACTGTTTAAAACCTTTCGAGATGTCAAATTCTACAGTCTGGGTTTCACCGTTTTTTTCTAGATGGAGTCATTCGGCAATTATCATTAGTGCATCTGTAGTTGACCTGGAAAAAGGAAAGCCGTATTCCTTGTCTGCGAAATGGTCCTGTGATGAATGGTTACGAACCGATTGATCATGCTAATGGCTTCTAGGATTTTCTCCTAATAAGCCGATTGATGGACGGATCAAGCAGTTCAACAGAGTTCTTATAAACTGAAACAAAAGTCGATGACTTCCTGCAAGGGGGAAAGCAAGAGACAGCGTGGTATTTAATAAACAGTTTAGAGAAAACAGGAGCAAGTTCAGAAGTACACTTCTTTGTGACTATTACAGGTGTGCCATCGAGTCCACGTGCTTTGTGGGGATCAAGTTAAGAGATGATAGCAGAAACCAAAGATGGGGTTATATGCGTATAACGCAAAAAGTGGGAACTTGGGCAGGGATACTCCAGATGAGTCAAGAGTAAATTCTGAGGAGAATTTATGGGTAAATAATTCGGCTTTATCAGCAAAGGATGATAACACCTCATTTTGATTGAAGAGACATTGTACTTGCTTATTGCCCCATTACAGAGACGCCAGTAGTCACGAGAGCCAAAGATTTTAGAGGCTATGTTGTGAGCTTGTGACTCTGGGTTTCACGCTTTAGCGATCGTCAGACAAACGATCGCTAAAGCGTGGAACCCAGAGTCACAAGCTCACATCTATCTAACCACACACACACACACACACACATATATATATATATATATATATATATATATATATATATATATATATATATATATATATATTTAGTTTATGCAAAACTAGGTAATCCGTATGGGTAGACCCAAAGAGGATGATATCCTGAGAGATCAATGTAAATTCAGAGCAAATGTGTTTGAATAATAACAGATCACTTTAAGGTTCCATGTAATAAGTTATTTCACCACAACCCTTTTAAATGGCTCTGGATCATCACACTTTACTTACAAAAGTTGAAATGAAATATATATATATATATATATATATATATATATATATATATATATATATATATATATATATTACAATGAATCATTCATACAAAAAGTAAATTAGTCAATTTAATGATATAAAATGGCGAAATCCTTTCGGTAACGTTTTAAAGGTGCCTTAACCTGCCCATCACTCGATGAATGTTATGATCCTTGTATTTTTTTAAATTATAAGCTGTATAAGGTCTTTCTTTAATATGCAAGTACTTTCAACTGTACATTCAGTCATCTTCAGGCATGGAAAATATTTTGTTGTTGGTAAAATTCAGGTACCTTCCGAGACGAAAAAATATAATACGAATCGAATTATGTTTTTATGAACTTTTGGAGCGTGCAGTCGCAACGCTAAGTTTGAATTTTTTTTTTTTTATTTAAATAATGGGGTTTTGTTTTCTACTAATATGGCAATTTGAGAATTTTTCGTGGTAGGAGTTTATCATTCAATGTGGCATAAAGTAAATAGTTAAAAAAATAGAGTAATGTCTCAGTTGTTATCCCGAAAATTTGCACGTCGGATCAGTTCTTTTAAATCAAATATGTGGTACTGTTCAATTTATATTACAATGAATCATTCATACAAAAATTAAATTAGTAAAATTAATGATATAGCTAGATGAAACCTCTGAGAAATTGATATATTTGGGTAAGCATTCCGGCAAGTTTTACAGAGAATCGAAGTCGGTGGTGAATGATGATTTTTCTAGGCTATCTATTTCTGTGGGGAGGAGAAGTCCGTTGTTTGTGAGCCGGTACTCCCACTCAATTTGATGAAATGTTATTTGATGAAATATTCCATCAAATAACACTTTGTCAAATTCTGCCTTGCACGAATACCAACCCAATGCACTTCTCAGAGGTCGCGTCTAGGAAGAGACCACGTAGTGCCCCATGTCGTCGATTCAGGGATCAGCTCAAACACACTTTGTTGGGGACAGAAATTGATGCGCTCATGTGCGATACGAAGATAGATTTGTAGATACGAAGAGTAAATACGAAGAGACCGCAAAGAAATCTAGATTTCTCCATCGCCAGAATCATCGTACACTAACATGCGGTGGCTGCATACTTTTTTCGGCTCCAACATAGGACTCATTTCACACAGAATGAAATGTCGATAGGAAACCCAATACTCAGACGTCCTGGGTATGATGATAAATTACATCCGCGTCCTGGATGAGACGATAAACTGCATCCATCATCGAGGCCTCTTATCAGTAGGCTTTGAAGAGCGTGGAATCATTTCTTAATTGCTCGTGTTCCTAGTTCCACCCTGACCCGGAGTAGTGGCACTTGTTGGAGTTCCATCTATGGTCGGATGGTTGGCCCTCGGAGTGTGGTAGGGGCGTTGTGGTAAGTGTAAAAATAGGTTTTAATACCAGAAATACTTTTTGAATAAAATTATTACCAACAATACATTATAAAAACAATTTTACCATCGAAGAAAAATTATTACCAGAAATAAATTTTAAAATCAATTGTACCATCGAAGAAAAATTATTAGTAGAAATAAAGTTATTAGGTTGGTGCAAAAATAATGAGGTAATAATGTCGTTTTTTGACGTATTTTTTAACGTCAAAAAACGACACTATTACGTCATTATTTTTGCACCAACCTAATACCAAATTAGATTTTTGGAAAAAAATATTACCAACAATGAAATTTTGTGGACACTAAATAACCCTTTAAAGTTGATATGCCGTAAAGCAAACCTAATCAAACCAATTCTCAGCAGTAAGTTCCGCCAACGAACGAACGATTTCCAAGTTCAAATCGTGCCATAATATAACTTTCAATTAAATGAACGGTATTCCAAAACGAAAAGCATAATTGAAGATGGCACGAAAAAACTCATTAAAGGAAATTCGTTCGGAACTTTGATAACATGACGGAAAATGTGGCACAGAAATCTGAAGTTGGCTGAAAAGAAAATACCCCTTCGCAAAGCTAAACATAGTATTGCAAAACAGAAACATAAAGATATAAAGAAACGTGGTTTGAATTATTTGGTGTATCATTCCTCCTGTAAGGAATTGAATATTAGAAATTACCCTTCCAGACGAAGAGGAGATTTGAAGTAACAGATATCTGATTCTATAAAAAAAAAAAAATGCTAAAATACCCAGGGATGGAACTTGTAAGTCGCTAGTATGTTTTAAGAGAAATGGAAACAAAAACACACACTTATATTTACAAGCAGAGACTGCTGAAATGTCAGCTACGCATAATGAGTTAAACGTCTGTTGATGATTTAATACTGATAAAACATACTTAAGGCCAGAATTAGGGATTGAAATGTCGTGTAACTTCCACTATTTTGCGTAAATGGTTGTCAGGTCAGGAACTAGACTGGATAATAAGGCGAAAATGATGTGCAGTGGTTCACAAACTTTATTTTTACTCCGGGATGCACTTACGAAATGAAAATTCGCTCGCATTTCAAAACATTTTATTTTTAAAAAGTACATTTCAAAAAAAAAACAAAAAAAAAAAATTAAAATTAAAAAAAAAAAAACAAAGAGTAAAAGGGAGATAACTGCGGGGTCGAAGTTGGGTATACTTCTTAATATCAATGGATATCCCTATGTTACGTTGTTATTAACATAGAGAAAAGAAAAAAAAAACTAGGAAAAATTACAGGATCAAAGACACAAATGAACGACAAAATTAAATAATATATAAAAATGATAATATATAAAAATGACAAGAATATTATTAATTATATAAATGTCTATGAGAACAAACTTGGGCATGTGCTTTTATTATTCATATTTCAATGTCTGAAATTAATGTATTCCGATTCATATAAATAAAGTCTAAATCAGATTGGCTGATCATCAGGCGTATCCGATTTGCCTGATTTTTTGATGACAGCCAATCTGGTCCATTTGGATTGTTTTAACAACTAGAGAACCAACCTCTGGTGGATACTACAACTATAAAACTATATTTTGTTACAGCTTGGAAAGTTAACACATTATCGTGTGCGATCAACATTTTTGAACTAGGCGACCGCGCCAAAGCACTCAGGCATGATGTCTTGTGATTCCATGAAGGCACAAAGATTGACGGCTTTGGAAAAGTTCAGTCTCAGCACTTTTATTCAGAACCTTATGGTCACCTCATGCTCTTATTCTTTTCGGCATATTTATCTCCCCAAGCCGATATTCTCAAGAGATCACGCCTTGACAGTGAACCATTTTAAGACATGAATTTGTGTCTCATGCTCGGAACGCTGCATATCCAACCACTTGGCCAAGTAAAAATGTCATTAAATGGCTATAAATTTCACGGAATTTTTTATAGCCTATATTAATAAAAATTAAATCACATCTTGTCTAAAACACCGTTTTACAAAATTTTCGAAATAGGATATTTTTTGTTAAAATGATGTTTAATATCTTGGAGGGTAGATACTTGTAAATGTCTGGATGGTATATGATACTAAAACGGGATCTAAATAATAAGTACCTTTTGAATTAAAACGCAAGCGAGCAAGTCTCTAATTAGTAAAATATAATACGGTGTCTACAATGAAAATGAGGAGTTTTTTTTTTTAACTGTCTCTATCTCTGAGATGGGGTAATGTACTTATTTACGCTATTTCCATTATCCGAAATGCTTTCCTCATTTTCGTTGCCATATTGTCAACATTCCGGCCGTTATACGTTCCGACCTTCTTCAGGTGATTGGAATTTAGAAATGAACCCTTTGTTTCATCCACCGGGGTAGAATGTCCTCAAGGACACATGGCCCAGCGAATAAAAGAGTTGGTTGAATCCAGTGACTTGACCCAAAAGACTTGTGAGTTCAACAGCAAAAAACTTGGTGTGTTGAGTTAAAGGGAGATAACTAATACTGAGACATTCGGATGAGTCACGGCACGTGAGGCTAGAACAATCTACCCTGGTGGACGAAATAAAGTGTTCAGTTCGAAGTTCCAAACACATGGCAACGCCGATGAAGACAAAAGTCCGAACTATGTAAATAGCGTAAATAACGAGGTTTTACTTAGTGAGTTCGATGAAGAGATTTAAAAAGTCCATTAATTATATTATAGGAAGACATTTTAATCATAATACATTATATTTAGATATTGGTAATTGCTGATAAGTTTTAACATTGTTTCAGAAAAGGTTGAGTATTAATATGAATTTTCTCTTTCTTTTTATTGATTCGTTTCATACAACTCATTCAATCTCAGACATAATAATTCTATTTGTGTGCATATAGCATAAGATATTTTCTAAATCTCCGAAGGACAATGAAGATTTGACCTGGGCAAATTATGTATGTATCACTGAGTTGTAGATATTCGCATAAGATGGAGTCTTTGTGCGTCTTGTGATTTAGTTACACGCAAAATCGTCTAAGTGGAGTTTTGAGACAATGACTCATTTTATTTAGGAAAAATGATAAACCTGATAATTACAAAGATGGTGAATATTTCTTGCTAGACTTTTAGATTAGATAATATTACGACAGTTTTTTTTTTAATGTCGATTTTATATGGAGCTCCTAACTAATCAGTGGATAATGTTCAAGCAGCTAACAAAATAATACTGGAACAAAATTTATGCAAAGTTACGCCTTCTTCATTTATATGATACATCAAGTTATGAGTGACTATGGTCCTCCACTATTTCCTGTTCTTTGCAGCTGTTAAATTATTTTTTGTCTTTGTGGTATGTGATGTTTTCGAGATAACAGAGAAAACTAAATAAGGAAGACAAACTAGTAGGTAAGTAATGACACAGAATGTTTACTACACGTAGGTACACTTGGCAATTGATCTAATTCTAACTCGGTATATACCCGAACTCCCCACAGATCGGGATATGGCCTAAGACCTGTTTAACGTGGGCTTTTCCAAGCCCGTAGACTCGGGCAAAAATTCCCCGTAGACCCATTAATAACGGGGTCGGGTTTATGTACCTCCCCAGAAAAGACGCTGTCATTCGGCATAGCCTCGAGAAGGCAGAGAATCGTCAAGCACTCCAAGCCTATTGTACAACTAAGACTTAATGCTAACTCAGTATTTAACCGAGAACCCCGCAAGATCGACTCATTTCTAGGCACCTAAACGCAAGCCCGAAATATTGACGCGGTTAATCTTGACACCCTCAAATATTGCGTACCGTTAAAGTGCCTTCAGTTTTACCTCAATATCCCTGTGGAAGGACACGAAGTAGATATATCATTGGCGTACGTGGAAACCCTGGATCGATCCCAACCAGGGAGACCGATTCCATATAGGGCCGGACTGCACGTCAAGACCTTGAGCCAGCGAAGGAGAGGCTCCAACTCCAGAGCATAAACTAAGGAGGACAATGGACAATCCTGACGAACCTACCGAGACAGCACAAAAGCGCGCGTCCGGCAATCGTTCACCTGCATCACAGCAGTGGGTGAGAGATACGGGAGGCCACTCCACCAGCAGAAATCTGGTTCGAATCCGACGGCTTGCAGGACAGGAGCCAGGTGGTGATGGTCGACCCTATTAATTGCCTTGGAGTGATCCAAATTGAACAGCGCGGTTTGTTCATCGTATTTTGCACATTCTAGGATCGTGCGGATGAGACGCAGGGTGCTCTGAATTGTTCGGTCCTTGAAAGCACAAGTCTGCTCGAGTAGTAACAGAATCTCGGTAACTGCTTACAAACGCTCCATCAGGATCTTTGCTAAAATCTTTATCTCTGTCTTTAGCAGAGTTATGGGCCTGTGACCGTATAAATCCCGTCAAACATCCTTGTCATTTTTCAACAGCATGATCCAAACATTGAAGATGTGGTCGGGAACCGTCCCATGACGGAACCATTTGTCGAACACAACAGACAAAATCAGAACAAAGATGTCCAACAGCTTCAAGTACAATTGATAAGGCAAAACATCCAGACTCGTCGACTTGCGGCTAGCTGTCTCAGTCGGCGAAAGCCGAGGAAAGTCAGGCAAATTGCAGCGTCACAGAGACCTGATTCCTTGGTAAACTAGCTCTTAAGATGTCGCCGAAACTCCTCACACACATCATCAGGCGACCACAGATTACACCCCTCCTGGTTCTTGATCTCTCGAAATTAACAACCGGAGCCTCGACGGATCTCTTTATTCCGCAGTTCTGCGCTCATGTTCACAGCTTCGGAAGACATATTACTTAAAGTATGTCTAATTACATGACCCCGGTAGTGATTGCTAACTGCACGATCCAGGGCCTCTCTAGTAAGGCCTATCTCTAAGTGAGCCTCCCCACGTCTCCGCCCTGGAAAAACTATACTTGAGAGCCTTTACCATTTTAGCTTTAGCTAGTGCAAGCCTTTAGCTATTAGGTATTGAACTCTCAAATGCTATCTTTAAGCCTCTCCCACCACTATTCCTGATAACCACCCCCGCTAGTTCCCGGTTCACTAAAGTAGTCAGCTGTTACTGGAAGTCCCGCCTGTCCAGCAAAGACAGATTGAAGTCAGTCCTTCTAGGCCTACGATCTAACACTGGCCGGGCACAGACAATTTTGTGCTCCGAATGGCCTAGCTAGTGGAACAATCTAGCAGATCTATGTCGGCACTCCTTATTAACATTCTATAGAGGTAGCTAACCATTCTCAACCAGCAAAAAAACACCTCTGACCAGTCAGTCCCTATCTGCTGAATAGACGACAAAGTCGGCAGACAGCACACTAGCTTCAATGTCCCAAACAATGTGAGTTTCCTGGATCGTGGCGATATCCACACCGAGAGACAAGAGGTCACGTAGCAGGCGGGTAACCCTTACCCCGATGACTCAGGCCACTCACATTCAAGCTAGCTATCATAATAGACCTTTGTTAAGTTCTAATGAGAAAAAAATTCACAAAAAAAAAATATCCTAAACACATACCGTTGGAAGCTCTAATGCCCAAACTCCTCAGCTCCGCTACGTGACAGTCTTTTCGCTATATCTCATAACCCCATATCTTTCAACCATTTACTAAAGATTGTCAGGTAGGTTATGTGAAATTTCCCTTTGTCTTCAGTATGTCCTGTCGTTGGCTAAAAACGTCTTTCCTGATTACGTGCTCTTGTATTTGAACTGTCATGTTTCTGATGTTAAGTATAAGTGTCCTTTTTGCTTTAGATTTCTCTAGACCTAGGTCAAGGTCCCGTTTTCTCTCAATTGTATTTGCATCAACATTTCATTAACCACGTTTCTCTTACCTCAGGTCTTTCCTTCATTGTCCACATAAAGGCTGCGATAGCTAAATAATTGTCTAAATTATGCAAAACTGAAAAGAGCACTGTCATCTCATTTTAACAGATGTAATTACCAAAAATACACAAAAATATCTTATTATTTATTCAATAAAATAGCTATTGGCTTAAACCAAGACATCCAGACCTCCCTCAGTTGTACCCCAGACATAATATACAAGGGTGTCGCAAGTCTGGGAAGTTAGGTAGCCATGTTATAAGGGTTGATGTGGTCGTAGAAATTGTCTGATAGCCATGACAGCGTTCTCTTGTTTGGGCGATATGGTGTAGAATTCTGTTGATATATATAGGATTTTCTAGTAGCCACCTTCTTGAACCAGGGCAACACTAGCCCCTGAAGGCACTTGATGTAGGCCGCTGTGTTTTGTCTGAATCCTCGGCAATAAATTCGGTTGTTCTTTTCTTATCGGAATCAGAGTGATCAGAGTGAGTTTTCTAAGCTTTCGTACCTACTTCGTAGTCACCATTTCTAAAAACTTTGACACAAAAACCCTCTGAAATATTCGTATTGGAGCTTTGGTGTGAATGCCAATCATTACAACCTGCCGTTTCCAAATTTCTGGCTGGCAAAGTGAATTTCGTCATCGTGCTCTTTTTTTCTCAGAGACGAGTCCAACTGAACTTACTATACTCTGCTGTCGACAACATCAAAAACAAACAACACCCATGCGCAAAATTAAAAATATAATATGTCGTCAGTTGACACTGTGCACTCTAGACACTGCCATATAGGAAAACCATTATAGCATAATAGGTAAATATCGTTTTATTTGTTTTTAACGAAATCTTTCTGTTTAACATAGAAGTGAGAAAAGATATTCCCGTTATCATTTGCTATCCCAAGCGTATTTGCATTTCTGAGTTACACTACCCGTTCTCTGTTAAAACAATTCCTAGACGTTTAAATTCTTGTACTTGCTTCTTTACTCCAATTTGTAATTTGCGTATTGAGATGTTCTTCCTACTGAGAATTATTTATTATGTGTTTGATGTTTAAACAATTGAAGTTTAGTCTTTTCCTCTTGCTTTCCTATAGTCTCCTTATGTGCCTGTTATCATCACTGTCCTCTCTATATCTCATATTGCTAATATTGTGGCAACCACTAATAAATCCTGGTAAGAATACAAGTTCTCTCAGAATAATATCACAGTAAATTTTGAATAAGTTCGATTAGACGACGTAGGAGGCTTCCCAGAGCATTACCCAAACATAACATTTTAACAGGTACGGATAGGACATTAGAAAAACATATTTCAACTTTATTACAATGATGTTCAGGTTTTCATTTTCTACATTGCTCATACACTCAATTAAATAGTGGATTTCTCTAATCGTTTTCCTAATAAATCTGTTAAACGTTCGTCGTTACTAGATCTGTTTCATACCTCCTCTCCTAGTACTTTTAGAGCATAACAACTCTTTTTGTATTTTATTTTTTGTAATTCGTATCACTCTGTAGTCTCTGTTGATATTTCTTTTGAGTCGTCTTTGAGAAATTAAATTACTATCAAAAATACTTCTTTCTGTTACAAGAGTATTGACTGGAATTCATTTCATGGCTTTATTTGTAACATGCCTTTCTATTGAAAATTTTGCCAGACAGATTTCTTCTTGGTTTAAAGCTGGCATTGGTGCTTTTGTTCTTTCTCGCAAATATCAGATGAAATCACAATCCTTTCCCGGGTTCATAACAGCCTGTTCACTTGCTATAGCCCATAGGAATCACTTTTTTCTTGTGCCAGCGTGATAATTCCGATCAAAAAAACCGCCCATTTGTGATTGGTAGAAAGAATTGTAAGTCTTTCTTGACAGAATGAGGCACCGTATAGACTTAACAAGTTCGTTTTACTGCTGTTTCTGTTATAGTGTGTAAAATAAGATCAAGTCTTCAATCCTTCTTCTCTTCAATCGCTTTGAGGTATAAAAATATTCTGCTTATCAAGCAGATCAAGCAGAAAAATTTGCTCTTGACTCAACTGGAGTAACTTTCTCTGATATTCCCCTTAGAACTGAGCATGTGGATTTGATGGTACCTCTGTAATTATCCTTAAGAAATGTTTTTGTTAAACTGTCTCCTGTTTTCTCTAAACTCTACAATAAATGACTTGCTGGTGTTTGCTTTCCGGCCTTTAGAGACCCTCTTTTGCATTTTAGGTCTTTAAGAACTCAGGCGAATAGTTTGATTCATCTAACTATTAACCTTCTACATCCTTTTGGCAAAGTAATATAGATTCTAATTAAATCCGAATTGGTTTTATCATTTCACATTACACGGGTTTCATTCAGTATTGTTTCCGTTTCTATATGTCAACTCCTGATGTGATAGAGATTATTGTCGAAGAGTCTATCAAACTTTAGATAAGAAGTGTGAATCTAGGACTTTTGCTTTGAACATCTCGGAGGAATTTGAAACGGTTCCCCATATTGGCCTTCTTAACAAGTTGAATGTTTATGGCATTTCTGTACCAATTTTTTAAATGGTTCAATTGTTGTGGTAGGATCCACCTAATTTGCATAGTGGAGTACCGACCATATACATAAGGTTGGTACCGGGAAGAGAGGGAAGGTATCAAGAGATTCAGAGAGCGAGAGACAGACTCTCGGCGAACTCTCTGCATTAGCAGAGGGGAACACGGATGAGGCTTTGCCGAAGGGCAAGGTTTCGTCCGGGGAGGTTGACAGGGCCTGAACCCGTCTAGTCGGGTTCAGAAATGCCATATTTTTGGCCGAGCCTACGGGCCCGGGGATACCCACATTAAAACGGCCTTGTGCCACATTCGATCCTCGTGGGTGGATTGATAAATACAGGAATCAAGAGATTCAACCACAGACTCTGCCCGACTGCGACTCAGTCAGCACATTCTCAAGGAAAGGTCTTCCCAGGAATATACAAAAGACTATATGTAAATATTGGGCACACTTTCTTGTTTCAATACATTTTGTTCTAAGTACATATTGTGTTGCATTATTATTCCATGCATTAGTCAAGTTTCAACATCAATCTTTCTTCTCAAATCGCGAAATGAACGCTATCCTGAATTTTCCCTCTTCTAGATGTTTATACACTTCTGCAAGTGAACCCCAGGACTCTATCCTTGGACCTACGATACATCCTTATATCATCTGTCTTCAAATCGGTATCTATGCTGATGACACAATTATTTACCCATGTCTTAATTGTAAGTCAGAATCAATCGATAATGTCAGTTTTGAAGCTGACATAAAACTGACCTACAATTGCTTGTTAAATGGGACGAGGTGTAGTTTCTTAATTTTTAATGCCCTCCAAAACTAAATTATTCGCTTTTAATCCTGCCAGAGAACCCTTTATACCTTCCGTCAAGCCACACGCCACCAGGAAGACCAAAGACAAGTTTGAAGAGCTGGACGGCGTTGAGGTTCTGCCACATCCAGCCTACAGTCCTGACTGTGCTCCATCAGATTACGGCCTTTTTCCGCTCAATGCAACACTTTCTGAAGGGCCGCCGATTCGACTCTTTTGATGAAGTCGAGGAAGCATGTTAATAATTCATTGATTCGAAGCCAGCTGAATGGTACCAGATCCGTAAGCTTGCAGATCGATGGCAGAAAGTCTTGGAAAATGATGGTCTTTATTTTGAGGAATAATTTTCGTTGTTTTTGTTATTACTTGGCGAGTAAAATTTCAATTTTTTGCAAGTGTTTACAAACTTTTGGGACAACCTAATAAACAATACTTCAAATAAAAAGTCTAATCGAAATACACCATAAAACAGTTCGACGTCTATGCTACTATAAGTCCGTATTTGTTTTCGAAATAGACTTCAGTGCTAGTTATTTGGAAGCACGTATGACAAAATTAACATTCCATTCTCTTGAGAACGTATAGAAACGTTGATAGCAGACAATGTAAATTTCGTAAAGCTGCATAAGAATTCAAACGACGGCGGTTAATAGCAGATACGGAAAGAAAGCTTCCACAAATCTTACAGATCAGGGGTTTATATATTCATTATGCACCTTTTCAAATGCGAATGGTTAAAAGAACGTCAAAAGGAACGACGGTTCCTCCTGCAAATTAGGACGCAGGTTCGGATCCTGCAAAAAGGCGTATTTGCCTTTAATAAAATTTCTCGAATGTTCGAGCCAGTAAGAAAATATAATGGTGTGTAAAATGAAGCGAGCCTTTACCCAAATATGGTATCCACTGAAAAAAAATGATTAAAGCAATAATATATATATATATAGTTTATGCAAACTTAGGTAATCCGTATGGGCAGACCCGAGGAGGATGATATCCGGAGAGCTCAATGTAAAATTCAGAGCAGATATGTTTGAATAAAAACAGACCACGTTAAGGTTCCATGTAATAAATTATTTCACCATAACCCCTTTAACAGGGCTCTGGATCATCAGACTTTACTTCCAAAAATTGAAATGAAAAATGAAAAATGAAAAGAAATTCACACATTTTTGACGGACCTCATCAAGTATACGTAAAATTAACGAAGTGAGGAAGTGAGGTGGGAAAGAGGATATGAATGTCATATGTAGCATTTCAAATTCTTATTTTTAATTTTTAACTCCAATGTGTC
>OZ010592.1:74403997-74468997 GCA_963932145.1 Acanthosepion lycidas | reverse complement strand
GAGAAGGCAACGGAAATCTACTATGATGACTTACCTAAGAAAAGTTAATGCGCAGATGAAAAAAAAAAAAAAGAAAAAGAAAGGAGATTTAGGGAGAAAGTTTATAGCCATTACGGATCAATGGAAGATGGCGCTTGGAAACCTACCCCTGTTCTCACCCTTTTCTGCTCTCGTTTTTTTTTTTTTTTTTTTTTTTTTTTTGCACGCGCTTCCGCTTTTTTTGTTTTGTTTTTAATAAAAAAATGTTTTCATTGTGATATCAGTGTCTATAAGAAGGACAATTGGAATGTTTTCAATATCTACCATGTTTTTGAAGCCGTAGTTCCCGGCATATACGGTTTATTTTCAAAGAAGAAATTCTTCGAAAATTCATTATGGTATACGAGACGATAACTACATAAACAGTCGACTCATTGTGGCTTCTCCGTCTGACGTTTCCCGTTGACTTGAAGTGGGCAGATTAAACAGTGCGATGGGTACATTGGTACCATTTTATTTTATTTTTAATTTCGCCCGTGTATGCCTTTTGTTTTTATTTTATCGACTGCACAGTATTGTAAGATCAGTTGAGTAGCGTCTGTGAGACAAAAAACACCAGGACGCAATTCATTCCGCAAGCCAGAAATTTAGAAAGAGCATGCTGCAATGCTCGCTATTCGCACCGGGATCTCCAGTAGAAATATTTGAAAGCCTTTGAGTGTTAATCTGGGGATAATGCAGAGGATTCGGAAATAGTTGGATGTGTCTATTTGAAATTACAAAAGTTTTTGTGTGATCAATAGTCATGGCGACGATTTCCCGCCTTTCATCTCCCTCCCCAGGATTTCAGACTGAACACGGAGGAATACATCAAGTTTCTTGAGGGGTAGTGCAAACCCTTATAAAGAGGGTAGCTTCTAGAAGACCACATGTTTGGCGAAACGACTCTACATCATGGCGCCTAAGCAGGAGAACCCAGTCATGGCTGTCAGACAATTTTTGTGACCACATGTGTCCTTACATCGGGCCCACTAACTGCTCACACTGCAATTCCCTTGGTTATAGTGTGAGGCACAGTTGAGCCAGAGACCAACAAATAACCTTTTCGCAACAAAGACGAATTGAAGGTACGGATGATGTCAGCATTCGCCATCTTAAACAATGAGAGCACCCGGGAGAAATGTAGGAGATTCAGAAATTGTCTGGTGGTCGTGATTGAATCCAGTGGCGATTCTGTTGAAAAAAATAACTCTTTAGAATTTCAAAATGAGTTTTGAGCATTTTTTGTAAATATATGTGTTAAAATAAGATGTCTGTGTTATTTTCAAATTTACGTAATTTAGATGACAATTTATACATCTTACACCATATATATAGATATATATAAATATATCAGTGAAAGGAAAATATGAATAAAGACAAAATGAGCTTTTCTTCCTCTCAGAAACATTTTCATGTTAAATATAAAAACAAATTATCTGAAAACGTATTTCTAAGTAGTGATTTTCCAAGCATAGATTAGATGTGGCACAAGGCTTAAAGTAGGGGGTACCCAGTTAGTACAGAACTCATTACTCAGACGTAACTGCTCTGGAAAAATGAGCTTGCCAACCATTACACCTCGTGGTGACCAAAACACATTTCTAAGTAACTTAAATTTAATTTTAATATTTCTAAATAAAAAAATACCTGCATTGTAAATATTACATATAAATACATTGATTTTATTAGTATTTTTCCAATTCTTAATTTCTCTATAAAATAAGGTTTTTGGAATGACTTTTCTAACAATATCACTTTTTTACCTATATATATATATGTATGTATGTATGTATGTATGTATGTATGTATGTGTGTGTGTGTGTGTGTGTGTAAGTAAAAATTACGATATAAATAAAATATATTTTAAAGATACAGTCTGAATAAAAACAAAAGTGTATTTTTTCTAGACTGACACGTTTCGTTCCCCGTGGGACTTTAATAATATGAATGTACGGATTTTATTTTGCATCATTTACTTATAAACAGAAGTAAACATGTTGCTATTTTTTTCTTTTTTGTTTAATGAAAGAGTGCTATAAAATATAATTAAATTTAATTAAATTCATGATGTAGATAAATAATTAATTATGAAAGCCGCCAAGTGTTGTAAACGAAGTGTTGTTACAGTTTATGCTCTTAAGTGCTTATTTTTTTATTTAATGTAATTATTATTTACTAGTTTTAACCTGTGAAAATGTTACTTTTTCCTATTTATTATTCTGTTGAGTCTTAATTTTTAAGTTAATGATCGAGTCAGTTCATAGCTATTTCCAATTTTATTTTCAATAAAATATTCATAGATATTCCCATATTGCATCGCTAAATATGTCAGCAGGTTTAACAAAATATTTTAATATCAAGCATGAATAAGGATGTTGGTTGCTACTTTAGAAGTTAAGCGTTACAATGAAAACTTTTTTTCAATTTCACTGAAGCAGCCGTCAAACATCTCCCATATTAATTCTTTCTTGGCGTATGTCAATTTTTTTAATTTTTTTTTTTTTTGAATATTAGCGTCATAGTTCATTGTTTAACATTAGAAACCTTTCCCTTCTTTCCTTCTTTTCCCACCTTCCTGTCTTAAGAACATTTCTCTTAATACTAATTTTAAAATAATTCATCAGAAGATGTTTGTTTATATATGTTAACTGGATTTTTGCCGATTGTTTTAGTCGGTTTCAATCGTTCGTCTGTTTGTCTGAAAAATGGTAATTTATCGCGGCCGACATTGCTTCTCGGCTTTTGGCTGGAATCAAAGTTTATTCTCTGCCCTCGGGTGGATAAACTACATTTTATCTCTCACCTGTCCCTCTGTCTTCGGACACAGCACAACTCAGCTCTGTCTCAACCTGTGAACAGAGCGCAACCGAAAATATTATAGACAGGTACCTGGTTTGGAGAAAGCCTGTAACTCCCTCATGATACTAAATATGGGGGATCGATTGTAATATCAATTAATAATACAGATGTCAGCGCATCCGGCGGTTATGGGGTTTGGATTATTAGGGGACATCGTCCGAGTGCGTACCACATTAAACTGACCTTCCTGCTAGCGTGGGGAGGCAAGAAAATACTATCGCTTCTAGCCCTTTTGGTTGAGATCAATGTCTAGTATCTGTTCTTAATCTGATTCACTCCACTTCCTCTTCTATCTGTTCTTTTTTCTTTAATTTTCTCACGGAAATAAAGTAGTGTCTTTTCACTGTTTTCTACACGACCGAAACGGAATAGTTCATTATTTATGAGGAATTAGCAGGGCGTAAAGGTCGTGCGAACTAACGAAGCACAATTCTAATAAGTTATTTTACTTTGGAAAATTATTTATGATTGTATTTACTCTAAATAACACGATAACAGCCTTTTTTTTTAAAAAATCTTAAGCTCAAGTAATTTTGCCCTCTACGGGTATGGCTAATGCTAATCTCCAGGATAATAAATCATTCTACTTTCTCGGTCTTACTATCTCCACCGTTATTAATCGAAACGATTATATTGAATCAGTTGATAAATGTGCAAATTTTCTCAACTCAATCTGTTTTGCACATTTATAAGTCTACCATTCATCCGTGCATTGAATATCGCTGTCACATCTGGTGCGGTGCTCCAGCTATTTATCTAGAGATTATTGACAGAATCCCCCCCCACAAAAAAAAGAATCTGTAATGTCATCTGTGTTCGCTGCCTTGACTTGACATCTCGATATCAATAATTTAGCTACCTCCGTACATCAGCTTCAATGTGACTTTTCTATTGTAGAGCCTTAATAAATATAGGACAAGAAGCAGCCTTTAATTAACAAAGTATCAACCCCAATTCTTAAAGTAACCCTCTTCTGCGTATCCCTCTTTTGAACTATATATGAACTTTTTACGCTGAAGCAAAAAGGGCTGCGGACGCATCCTACTAAAACACACATTTCATTGTGTATGCAACTTTCTTCCAGGAAAAGAAACTCTTGTCTTAAATTTTCCTTTTGTTAATTTCATTTAATAAATTTTTATCTTGCATAGCAAAGTTTTGTCATTTTTTGCATGTACTCTTTTTCATCACCATTATTTCATGTAAAATATTAGTGTAAGAAACCTTACATTAATTCTTGACGTAGCCAACAAACTAAACTCTGAATATGCTCATGGCTGTTTTGAAGAGCCTTCTTACTTTGTATCGAGGTGTGATAAATCCAAGAAATTTACCACAGTGTGGCCCGCAATAAAACAGGAAATTTGGTATAGTTTATTTAATTGTTGGATTTTTGTTACACTTATTTGAAACAAAAGCAAAGGATATAAATTTAGTAGCTTAACACAGAACAAAAACAAAAATATCAGATATAGCGTTCAAACTAATGAACTCTAGTAAAATTTCTTGGCGTTTTTCAGTTCCCAAATTGGGTGTTCTTTCTTAAAAAGAAAAATCTCACCCGATTGAAAATTTGATAACCTCGCCATCATGGAATAACAAATGGTTGAGAAAATATGTTAGTTATTTTTTTCATTATATAGTAAATCTAATATTTCCTGCTTTTGGTGGGTACCCTGTAGATCGGTTAATATATCACCATGTTTTAATGTCGAAATTGCAAGCTGTAACAGTAAGTTCTATGTTAATAGTTTCTTTCCTCGTACTTACTTGAAAAATCTTCCAGTTTCTTTTCATTTATAATCTTAAAAATGTAAACGAATCATTAACTGGGATCTGTCAACTTGAATCCTGTTCGTTATAATGTCCTTTCTCCTCAATAAATATTAATTACATTCCTTCACTCTGAGAAACACTCTGCATGCATTGGCTTTATCGGCCTAACTGGAGTTTACAATGGGTGTAACCATGCTATTTTAAAAGAGTTAATGTAATTGCAAATTTTACTGCCATTTATTATTATGTGCAATGAAAACGTGTTTTTATAGAAATATAATTCTATTTATTTATTGTCCATAAAGGCAAAAGAAATATTTATTTATTTCTAGCTCGGTTATTAAACTTCTTTTTGAAAATATCCACCGACTAATCATATTCCGTTAAGATATTAGACAATTGAGTACGGGAGCAGATGTGACCTCATGGACGTCACTTCCTCACGCGAGCAAGCACAAGTAGCAATTCGCCTTTCGGGTGATTTCTCCAATTGTCTGTCTAACGACCTTAGAGATCGTATCGTTTTAAATAACTGTAGCCTGTTAGCGTATTTGGTGGTCATGCACTTTTAACAGGTACAACTCATTAATTTGGTTTGGGTTTGTGGCTAATTTATTATATTAAATTTATTCAACTGAAAACCTGAAGGAGAAAATAAACATTTCAAATGTATTTTATATTTTAGAAAATATATAGACTTCCTTTGACAATTTAGACAGAGCACAGTAACAAACTATTTCAAGTAGTTCTGGAGGATTTCGTATCGTAAGTCTTGTAAGTCAACATAGGATCCAAGAAAATCTGGGAAATTATTCTGTCAGAATGTGAATGTGGTCTGTAAGAAAATATGGCAGAGGAAAACATATAAATGTGTTCAAATGATATGGCCACGTGAATTTGTATTTGGCTTGCATAACATTGAATAATCGATAATTAATAAACGATGGCCCATCTTAACATATTGTTTTATCATTCGAATTTACTTTCATTCTTTCTTTCTTTCCTCTCTCTCTCTCTCTCTCCCTCTATCGCTCCCGCTCTCTCTCTCTATCTTGCAGAAGAATTAGCGTATGAAAGGGAAATAAACGATCTTCAAACAGGGCTCTACAAAATTAAATAAATTTTATTACTGAATATTTGTTTTCTTTCCAATTGAAAAAAATGAGTTACAAAGATTCTTTCCAAAACAATTTCACGCAAAAATATTTTTGTTTCTCATTCTTTACAATACAACCGAATCAAATGCATGAGTATGAAAAAAGAAACAGAATACGTCTATATAAGAAGAGTGTCAGGTACTTAACTTGTTTTCTGAATTCATTTAATTTTATAGCAGTAGCAGATGTCAGACCGGAATATTGTATTACAACTTCTACTAACGTATTGTTTAATCGATTCATCTGTTTCAAGTGTCCTTAATTTACGTTAAAATCGATAGACTTTGTAAGAATTTACTGGAATAAAATTTGTGAAATGTCACGAAAGGTTTGAGAATACAGTTTGTTTACAACTGGTCAAAGTTTTACGGCAAAACTGAAAACAGAATGCTAACTTAACTGTTAAGTCTTAACATCAAGTGTATTTATAAGAATAAAATAGGATCAATGAAGTTATTGGTTAATAAACATTGTCCGTATTTTTGAATATTTATTTTTAGAGGGGAAAATATTGTGGCTAATTTTCTCGAGTGATCCTGCAACTTTCTTAGCAGACGATAAACATAGTTGACTGAAATTACAAAAGGTCATCAGCGCTGAGTTATATAAAGAGGAATGTGGAAATACAAATCTGAAGACTGGGTTATGAAGGAAAAGGAGTTTTTAGTTATAGTACTTAAATCTACTGAATTTTTGTATAATACATACACACAGACACACACAGACACACACACACACATATATATATATATATATATATATATATATATGTATATATATATCAAGCTATTATTTAGCGATCAAAACAAATATATCTATCTATCTATCTATCTATTTATCTATCTATCTATCTATCTATCTATCTATATATATATATATATATATATATATATATATATATCAGCCTGACCTTTATATCTCTCTATCTCTATATACGCACGAACACGTGAGCGCGTACACTCACAGACACACACATACACACACACACAGACAGACAGAGAGAAAGACACACACACACACACATATATATATATATATATATATATATATATATATATATATATGTATAGCCTGTATAACTGACGTTTATATCTCTATCTCTATATATGCACACACGCGTTCACGCGTTCACGCGCGCGCGCACACACACACACACACACATATATATATTTATATATATAGTCTGTATACCTGTGGATATATATATATATATATATATATATATATATATATATATATATATATATATATATATATATATATAGCCTGTATACCTGTGGATATATATATATATATATATAGCCTGTATACCTGTGGATACTGTTTTAAAGCACTTTTTTCTTGCCAAAATTGTGACAGTAGAATCTGTCAACATAGAACTTACAGTAATTAGCAATTTCTACTGTAAAATAATAAAACCTTGCAGCAAATCTAGTACTGGCCTTCGCTTCATATAATTTAGGTAGCATAGAGGAAAGCAAATTAGAACAATTACGATGGACATTTTGATAGAAAAGGCCGTGGGAATATGAGTGAAACCGAAATGCCAGGTCAGAACCAATAATAATAAATATTTTTTCTTTGTGTTCTATCAATAACATCTAAATACATAGCAGAATCACCAGGCTAGATGTTGCAGAAATGTTCATTTCATCGTGGATTGGTAAATTTATACATGTGTAGGTCGCAATGTGTTACTCACCCGGACGTTAGCATCAGCCATGCTGATGGAACAGAAAGTGTGTTCACTCAAACAATTAAAGAGAGAAGTTTTGCTTTGAAGCCGTTACAATTAACAAGTCATTCCTTGCTCCATTTAACAACATATTGTGTGTCATTTTTATAATCAACTGCTAATTTGAACATATCGAACCTACCAGACTTATTAATAAGACGTCAGAAAATTGTCATAGATGCCGAATTGCTAACTGATTGTATCAGGGAGGGTGTTGATGAAATTAACATAATTAATATAAATAGTAACAGGCTCATAATCAAACACTTGCAAGTCACGTGAGATAAATAACTTCCTGATGTAAATGTTCAAGGAGAATATACAAAAATGCATTTCTTTTGATGGATGCTTCTAGCATTATAGTTTCAAAACTGTGAGTAGAATTGCATTTACAGTTTTATTTATTTAATGAAATAACTTTAGAAAAATATATTTTCGTGCGACGCGTTTTCGTCCTTTAGGCATTTATAGGACTAATATATTGTCTAGCCCAGGGGTTCCAACCTTTTTATGCGTCAGCGTCTATTTTCATGTGGAAAAAATGTCCGCCCTGAAAGCTTACAGTTATGAGTAAATCATATTTCGACGGACTCTTTTCTTGCTTTGATAACTTCGAGGTTGTCAATGTGAAAAAAAGTGGTATAAACAATTTTATTTACACTGTTCGGACCGCTGACTTCATCCTTGTTGCGATATTTTCGACGATCCGTCTTTCTTCCGGTGATTAGAACTTTGAATCGAACCCCTTTTTTCTTTCATCCACTGGTGTAGATTATTCTAGTTCCACGTGCCACTCCTCTTCCCGATGTTTAGCTATTTCCCTTTAAATTAACTGCCAAAGTTTTTGTTCACTACTGCAGTAGCTAGGTAAAGGACTCACAAGTTTCTGGGTCAAATCTCTGGATCCAACCACCGTTTTTACCCACTGTACAATGTGTTTTTGAGGAACAACGTGAATAGGGTAAATAATTACAATATCGCATAAATACAGACAAAACAATTTTATATTAAATAAAAATTATATTGAGTGAATTTCTATTAGCAATGTTCTTCTTTGTTTACCCTTTATTTATTTAATTTAGCAAAAGAAATGTTATTTCCTTCTAAAAACTATAGAAAATATCAAAATATCCTTTGTTTCCAAGGATATGCATAACTTATCTGGTGATATGACACTGTTATTCCAACTTATACTCCTGTTTTTGTACGGGTTCTTTGCATAACTTCTTTGAGTAATTCTTGTCGGGTAGCATATGTTGAAATATATTTTTAATACATAAAATCCTATATCGTCCACCAACATTTCCAATAAACTACTATTTTTTGTACAGTTGCTCATAGTCCACCGGTGGGAAATACCACCGCTCCTGGGAAAACACTGGTCCAACTGAATAAATATGTATTTCTAGTTTGTCGAATCGCTAGATCGCCCGCAAAAAATACGTCCCGTTTTTACACCTTTTAATTTTCATTGGAAGATATTTTATTATCATAATTCCCATGATTTAATAAAAAAAAAAGTAAGAGATTCATGAACAGAAAGAAAATGAAACTAAATGAATTGGTCCGAAAGCCAAAAAAACTTATTTCCTGTTTATGTTGGCTAGTGAAAGTCAGAAATCGTAATTGACCTCTGACAGTCAACATATTAACAACACACGTATCTGTTACATATGCATTTCATTATTATAATAAATAAGTTACATTTAAACATAATTAAGTTAATGAATATTTAATTAATCCAAATACTGTAAAGTGATAGTTTTCGAAGAACAATTTAATATATATATATATATATATATATATATATATATATATATATATATATATATATATATATATATATATATATATATATATATGGTTGGATTGATGTGAGTTTGTGACCCTGGGTTTCACGCTTTTGCGATCGTCAGGGTCACAAACTCACATCAATCCAACCAAATATGTTAGCTCAATCTCTGATATTGAGAGCTTTCTAATAAGTACCGCGCAGATAATATATAAATAATTATATATATATATATATATATATATATATTTTTATATACACACACTTTTCACGCACACACTTTTCACACACACGCACACACACACACACACACACACACATATATATATATATATATATATATATATATATATATATATATATGTATCATTTGAATGGTAAATCTAATATTTCTAAACTTTTAAAGAAGCATAATAGTTCACATTCGCGTGTAGAAAACGTATTGCTGAAAACAGATCTATACATTTTCGTGAAAATAATAAACATAAGATTAAAATTCTTGAAGCTATCCATATAAAAAAAAATTGAAACAAACTTTTAATATAATTATTTATGAATACTGCACAAATGTTTTAAAGCATTCACACTAGGTAGTTTTAACATATTTTTGTTTTAACTAATAGCGTTAAATATTTATATAAAGTAGACATCTTAATAATTCAGTTCAGTCCCATGAATTTACTACACGTGGTGGCTTAGATCATAAAATTTCAAACTCGTACAGTACATAAATTTTATCATTTTTCACTTCGCAAATAAAAAAAATATTTTTTCAGATAAACACAACGAATTTGTATTAGATAATGTCCGCCCTGAAAGCTTACAGTTATAAGTAAATCATATTTCGACGGACAGCATATAAAAACAGACAAAACAATTTTTTCTTTTCCTTCATAACACAGTCTTCAGATTTGTATTTCCGCATTCCTCTTTATATAACTCAAAGCGCTGATGACCTTTTGTAATTTCAGTCAACTATGTTTATCGTCTGCTAAGAAAGTTGCAGGATCACTCGAGAAAATTAGCCACAATATTTTCCCCTTCAAAAATTTAAATACATTCAGAACCTGAATAGGATATTTAGCCAATGTCGAAAGTACTCGAAATAACTGAATATAAATCAATATGGTAACATTATTTCGTCCTTTAATAAGGATACCAGGCAACTTGTCCTTGAATAGAAGAGGGTCCTATTGCAAACAAGTAGACGAAATTAGTCTAAATTATTTAATGAGACATGTCTTGATGAAAATATGCTGCCAAAATATACATACAGATTCGATATTGACGAAATTATTACATTTCCAATTTTTGTAACATTTGATTTAAAAGAGGGTTCAATACATAGTAAAAGAATGTGTAATATTTAATATTTCATTCAATGTAGCCCTCCTTGCGTCTTGCTTTCGGTGAAGGGAAAAATACTTTGAATCCTGTTGTATTTCTTCTAACGAATATATATTTTGTTGAAGTAATTGTTTTCCTGATGACGCCATGATATATGGGGATCATGTCAAATGTCTAATTTACTAAAATGAAATATAAACATTGTATTATATTTCCGAATACTTAAGTACCAGTTTATTCTTTGAAACATTTTTAATTAAACAAAATATTTGAACATTTATATAATTGCATGAAAAAGATTAAGTTTTGTACGGTTTCTTCTGAATTTTCCAAATCTATTTCATTATGGATTCTGTTAGAAATACTGGGTGGTATTAATGTATCTTCTGGCACTTCGCGCTTGCGAAACTGTTTTCTGTCTCTTCGCATTGAATTCAAATTTGATCTTCAAAAATTTAAATACATTATCATTCCTCATATTTATACCTTCTAAATTTCCGTTTTATTCTTTTCTCTTCCTTATAGTGTTCTCATACTCTCTAAAAGGCGGTATGTCACTTGCGTCTTAGTGGCTTTATTTTCCCGCTTTCTGTGAAATGATTAAGACAAATAAAATAAAGAAGTAGCCATCGCCATCTTTTAACCGATGAGACTGGGCCATCATTTAATCTTTTTGTCCTTTCACTGAACTCAATTGTAAATTATTGTAGAATTACATGAGAGACGCTTAAGTGCTAATTGCTTGTCATTCCCGTCACGTTCACATCGATTAAAAGAAGCAAAATCAAGGTGTTTCATTGAAATTTTAATTTGTCTCTTGGGAACTTGATTTAGGTCACTGGCATCTTTAGTTAAAACTTCATTTTAGAACAGACAATAGAGAATATTGAATAATGATCTTGAATAAATTAAGAAAAGTTCAAATGACTTCTAAATATGAGATGTGATAATAAGTTCAAATTGATTTATCAAAAATCTGAAGTGCGTTTAGAAACGAAAATCTTGTGTTGGATAACAAAATAAAGTATAATAAATAATGTCAGGCCTATGTAATATGCAAGCTACTATCATGGAAGTTCTAAAAATAAAAGAACGAAGTGCTCATATTAAGTAATTTAACCCTCTTTTTTAACTTAAATTACACTTGGATTAGAAAGGTAGTCTAATGCTTATCCTTATTAAAATAAATTATTTATATAAAATTTTAGGCATTATTATTAATACATTTTTCGTCACTCATCGTCTCATCGAGCTCCATTCTATGCGAAAAATATAAACGTCAAATTTAACAATCTCTTTAAGATACAACATTTGGCCTACAGGGGGTTTTCGAAGTCAATTACTAAATTTAAGAATTCATTGACTTATTTTTCTTAAAGTATTGCTTAATTTTTATTAAAATACAATGAAAATAAGGTTTTATTTACGCACGCTAACCTGTACCATCAAAGGACAATTAGACAAACAATAATTTTACACCTGTTCTAAAAAGCGACGGAATAATTAAAAATAGTCCTTAAATAAGTACCGAAGGCGAGCGGTACATTAATCTATAATTAGTTATTTTTGTGTAAAACTACACATTCTTTAACCTTATATGACCAATTGTTTACGAATATGTATATTTAAAATATTATACGCTTTTATTAAACTTAGTATAATGAATAATTTCATATTTTTTACTGACTGAACTTAGACTGATATCATAATGATATCAATCTAATATCCGATACGGAATAATAGTAATTCAACGCAAGATATCAGGAATTTGTGTACATCCATACCAAAAATAATCTAACATTTTCTAAAAAGAAATAATATTATTTTAAAAAATTCTCACTCGAAAATAACATTAAACGGTGTATTTCTGAAATCTTCAGACACTCCTTTATTTAATAAAACAAATTCTTGTAATGAAGAGCAACAGGGTTAATTTTAAAATGACATTGAAAAATTGTATGCAATATCTTTTTGAATAATATTAGGTTTAGACATTTTTTCGACTCTGAAAGAAAATAATGTCTTTAAAATTATCAAAGTACATATTCTCAGAAAATAATTTTGATTTTTACTGAACTGTTTTTGACAAGATGCCGACCGAATTTGTTGAAGTTCACACTTGATTTTTTAGTGAATCCACGTCCTGAGGGAGTTCATTTTATATAAGTGAAATAAAATTTTGGATGAAAACTCCCCAAATTAAAAAATGTACACTAGATATAAAAAAGGAGATGAAACATACCCCCACAATATTTCCCCAAAAGTTTTTGTTTGAAGAGCACTTCGAATTTGCAGCCCAATATTTACAAAAACAGGAAAATATCTTGAAAAAATTCAAGGACCTTCAATAGCTTAACAATTTCATATTTAATGTGAAACAAAAGGCGAATAAATTATTCCAAAATAGAAGCCGTCCTTTCTTACACACCTACGAATCCAAAATATATTATTCGACCCACTAACTCTATCACAAGTCCAAACGAAAATAATTTAACTAAACTGAAAATTATATTTGTCACAATTAAATCCAAAACAATTAAAGAATTATCGCTAAAAAAACAAAACAACCTGCCAAATCTTGAAGCAGGAATTTACTCTATGAAATGCAGGAATTGTCTGAATGAATATACTGGAGAAACCTCAAGAAGTTTAAACAAGAGGCTACATGAACCCAAAAGCAACATTTTCAATAAAACCCCAGAAAACGCATTAGCTGTTCGCTGTAACAAAATGGGCGAGAGTTTTGACATAAGGAATGTTACTTTATAAGATCTCGTAATTAAACAATTGATACATTCAGTTAAAAGTAAAAATAAAATACATCTTTGAAAGCGCTGACATACATAATACAATCCATATATTAAGTTGCATATATATATATATATATATATATATATATACATTTTAGAGAGAAAGACGAATTTTTGAGTATTTAATTTTTCCTAAATACACCAGTTACACAGAGGTCTCAATCGCTAGGAGAGTCTTGCATTATTAGCAGTAAAATTGACTGTTTACAAATTCGTCACTCCCCACCTATTCGTTAATCCCACCATATATATATATATATATATATATATATATATATATATATATATATATATAAGTGAACATTGAAGTTAAAACTCAGAGACAACAGGCTGTTTCATGCTCAGACGCAATCCTCTGGGTACCTGAAATATATATATATATATATATATATATATATATATATATATATATATATATATATATGCGCGTGTGTGTTTGTGTGTATAAATTCCTCAATATTACTATTAATAGAATTTAGAAATTCCTCCTGAAAAATAAACGCGTAGCATAGAAGTCCTTTTATCCTATTTAAAATAAAAAGGTATCCAAACGAGAGTATGCCATAATTCTCTTTCCCTTGCGAATAATTAATTTAGACACTTTTTCATATTTAATAAAAATTGAATGTAATGATCCAATGCCTTTGAAATGCGTCTCTTTTTCTAAATCTATTCAATTTCTCAGCTTTTGCATATTTTCACTTACCTTATCTTGCACAGTTGAATTTATCAACAAAGCCTATACCCCATCAAAATATTTGGCCTTAGTCATCCTATCAGTTCCATCGAGTCAAAATATCCATTTGTTAGGATATTCTTTGCTGTTTGGCTCATCTATATATTCATATAATCCGGACAGATATCGTTTTCATTCTTATTTTTAGGTTGACGGGAACAAATAGAATATAAACAATCGTACTTACCTGGTCTTGTTTTATGATGACTTTCCTGAGTGAGAGCATTGTCAGTAATTGACTAGTATTTCTTTCATCTGCATATCAACTGACCAATCTAAGATCGCCATTTCAACACCGTCATCCTTACAAGCCAGTAGTATTTTGGGGGACTGCTGGTGGAAATGTTTTATTGATTATACCATGAAGGCAAACTTGTAACGGTAAACCAGCTACATAACTCATAAATTTTCTCCACGAACATGTGATACGTTTCCAACTCATTTATGTATCGTCTTCCTCTCTCCTTATTTTCTTTGATTTTTTTTTGTATAAAAATTTCCTGCAGAGTGGCAACCAGAGACCAAATACTGGATGACTTCATGATATTTTTTACCGACCATTTAATATATATATATATATATATATATATCACACACACATTGTACATAGATAAAACTGTTTGTAATCTGTGAGCTGTACAAGTATCATTTTTGTATTCCTTTAAAGCATGGGATTATAAAGAATTCCTTCAATGAGCCTATCAGAATCTTTCCCAGTTCACCGGAGGGTCCACCTCAAATTTTCCTCAAGTGCTAGATTAATTTAGATTTCCACTTCAAGAACCTTATATATTATTATTATTATTATTATTATTATTATTATTATTATTGTTGTTGTTATTATTATTATTATTATTATTATTATTATTATTATTTTGATTTATTTTATTTTTATGATTTCTGGCGTTTACACATTTCTTTCCGGGTCCCGCCCAGGGACCTAAGGTTAGAAATGGCATCATGACACTTTCCACTGACAAAAAAAAAAAAAAAAATACATAGATAAAGCTCTTCGTAAAGTGTGGGTTGTACTTGTCAGAAGAATTTTTTGTATCTCCTTGAGGATGGTCTTCCAGGAATCCCTTCAATTAGTCTACTGCAATCTTTTCCAACCAGTCCTAGGGCTCCAACTACAACAGGGATTGTTGATGTTCCCATATGCCACATTTTCGAGATTTCCATTTCAAGGTCCTTGTATTTTGACAGCTTTTTGAATATCTTCAAAGATACATTGCAGTCAGCAGGTACTGCCATATCAATAAGGAGGCACCGTTTTTGTTTGTGGTCTTTAATAACAATATCTGGGCGGTTGGCTTTGATTGTTCTGTCAGTGTATATTGTGTAATCCCATAGAATTGTAACAGATCTTATCTCCGTAAGCAGGTCTGGATGGTGTTCATACCACTTTCTTTCTGTTTCCTTCCCGTAAAAGTTGCAGAGTTTCCAGTGCAGATATTGGCCCACTCTGTCATGTCGGGTTTTATATTCAGTGGGTGCAACATCGTGCAACCTGATAGAAGATTATCAATCGTTTCTGGATATTTATCACAGAATCTGCATTTTGGGCTGACACAATATTTTAGTATATGTGCTTGATAATTCCTAGTTAGCAAGCATTGGTCCTTATTATTATTATTATTATTATTATTATTATTATTATTATTATTTCCGTATGTTAAGTTTCCTGCTTTGTATTCTGTAGAGTCGGGTTCAGACTTTGTTACGTAATCCCTATATGGGAATTGTTCTTTAATTGACAGCACTTTTCTTAGTAAATGGAATATTCCTAGTAGGGTGACGTTCTGGGAAACTTGTATGTTGATCGTCCATTCCTTTTCTCACGAGGCCCAGTGCTCCGATTGCTTTTGGTACTGTCTCTTTCTTAATTCTCCACATCATGTTAATCTCGATCTCCAGGTCCTTGTATTTGGACAATTTCTTGATAATTTCCGTGGAGATTTTTCTCTCAGATTGTATTGCTATGTCAATAAGCATAACTTGCTTATTATTATTATTATTATTATTATTATTATTATTATTATTTTATTTCCTTAAATTTCAAGTGTATCTTCATTTCCTTACGGCGCCCAACCAGAGATCTAAGTTAAGAAATGGCATCATGATATTTTCCACAGATCATTTTCCCCACGGAAAAAAAAAAATTATATCACACACATTTTACGTAGAACTGTTTTTGTATTTCAAGGATATCTGTTGCCTTGAGCGGTTATTGGAATTTATAGCAAACTTAGACCTCAAGTGGGATTCCTACATACTATCCGTCTCTAAAGCAGCCGGAAAAAATATCGATTTTGCGTACCTCTCTAGTAACTCATGCTATATTTTACAAGAGTAAGATCAAGCCGAAAAAGAAGTATTAATTCCATATAAGGGTAGAGGCTGCCCAGACTTCACTTTTCAGTCTTTATCGAGTTCAAAAGCGTCTCCGAAGTCCCTGTGTGTTATACATTATTTTCAAATCTACAACCAATTTCCCCATAGAGGAAACACCTCAAGTCTTTCGTAGCTGTATCGATATTTCCATGAAAGGTTTTCCAACGAACTACGTTCCTTGCATCTGTGGGCTCTATCTTTCATGGCCAAACCGCACTCCACTCACATTTTAGCGGAAACATCGCATTGCATTGTTGAGATATAAGATCCACTTAAACAGTTTATTTGTTCCCAGGAAACACTTCTTTGTTGAACCGACTCCCAAGAGGATGTTCTTCAATCTCCACAACCGCAACAAATCCCCATCAAGGCATAAATGTTTTCTTCACACATATCTGCATAAACAGTACCTCTTACCGCTTATTCTGTATCCTTCTATAACTATTAGAGCTTGAGCTTTGTCCACGATGAAATTAATTGAATTATATATATATATATATATATATATATATATATATATATATATATATATATATATATATATATTATTACTGATGCACTTTAAATTTACCTAAATTACTAATGTTAAAAACTTAAGTGTGCGGTTTGTTAAATATTCGTTAGTACAAAATATATTTCAGGTTTTCTTTCTACCTAACATTATCTTGCAGACAATACGGTTATGCACTATAGTCACTGAATTCAAACTAAATGCTACATCGATGTTTCAGCGTAAATATTCTCCAACCAGGCGTCTATTCCGTTGTTGACTAAGCTTCTTTGCTGTTCACTGTTTCCGCTTCCACACCATACGACAATTCTTCTCGTTTCTTTAACAAGTCGATATGATAATTCAGTAAGACTGTTGCCGTCATAATCTCTACTCGGTCTGCTTGTTCTTCCGTACCGACATTATAATCTCAACTCTTCTTTCTTACAATGAAAAGACTTATTCATGTTGCTGTCTATCGATCGACCAGACAATAAAATGACTATACTATCTCTTTGTTTTTTTTTGTTTGTTTGTTTGTTTTTTTAATATTATTTCCAGCCTATTTTCTTTATTTCTGGTCTTGCATTCAAATTCTAAAATTGATTTAATGTGGTGACAAAATTAATTTATATTTTGTTAATAGCGAATTGAGTATTTTTAGCTAATAATAATAATAATAATAATAATAATAATAATAATAATAATAATAATATGTATACAGTTACGATCATATCGGCGGATCAAAAGAAAAAATATATCTGTTAAATAATATGACAAACTATGCAAATATAGCGTACTTGAAATGTGACACCACAAACCTAATTTCGCACCAACAATTTAACCTTTGATAGGAACAAATATTTATAGACTAGAAAAAATAAGGATATCATTTGCAATTTCTGTGTACAAAATATTGTTTTTTCTACTGCGTGGAACTGGAGGCAGAGGGTTAGTTCAACTAGAACCGTCTTAGAAAGCCACAACGCTCGATCTTCAAAGATACCTGGAAACTACCGAAGACTGAATGATGATCTGTGTCTAAGAACATGAAAGAAATAAGAAAATTTATTCAGTAATAAAGGAAGCCAACTAATTCAAAAGGGAAATTCAAATTGGGTGAAGAACGCCATTATAAACAATTATACAACTACAGCAGCGCAAAGAACGTAAAAACAGAAGTAAAAGCAAATCTAATGTACCGAGTGTAGAAACAATTGAAGATTAAACGTCTTTATTGTCAATACTCTGTCCGTACAAACAAATTGATGTAGAAAAATCCCGTACGTAACAGGGGTTACGTAGCACAGTGTGAAAAGATGAAACCTGGGGTTTTATTCTTGATGCATAGGACTAATGTTGTTAACTAGAAATTACCAAGCACACATACTGAAATACAGATTGTGTAATCAATATCAAGAAAACATTAAACAATCTTTTCTCAGGTTGTACGGTGTTACCACCCACTGAATATAAAACTCGGAATGATAGAGTGGGTTAATATCTCCACAGGAAAATATGCAACATTTACGGGATTAAACAGCAGTAAACTGGCATGAACATCACCCAGACTCCGTTACAAATATGGGATCTGTAAATATGTCATGGGGCTTCATAATACACAGAGACTGAAAAAACAAATCTAATCGTCCAAACACGGTAATGGAAGACCAGGGAAGCATAATGTACTCTCATGTTGGTCATTCCAGTATATTCAAATTTTAATGTATCTTTGAAGGTCTTCAAAAAATTATCAAAATACAAGGATCTTGAAGTTGGAATATAAAATGTGGCAAATGGAGACACCAATGATTTGTAGTTGGAATCTTCGGAATGATTGGAAAAGGTTCCGATACAATCTTTGAAGCTATACCTGATAGTCTATGCCTTAAACAAAAACAAGTTTGTACTTACTAGTACGGCTCACATTTTAGAAAGAGCTTTATCTAAGTAAAATATGTATGAATAAAAAATGATCAGTTGAAAATATCATGGCAATATTCCTGACCTTACAGACCGGAAGGAAATGTGAATTCAACAGAAATAATAATAATAATAATAATAATAATAATAATAATAATAAGCGAGCAGCGACTCGGAAGCTTGGGGTCAAGACAATAAAGAAAAAATAACAGACACAGAGAACCAGCTTGGAAAACAAAACTAATACGAGAAATAAAACAAATCAGATGTGAGTTTTCTATATTAGATGAGCTCACCAGAAACCCTAATATTTCCACACGTAAGTGCAAAAAGATCAAGCGGAAATATAACATTAAATCTCTAACTGACATTCCATCAATCAAGGAAATGCTGAAGCAGAAACTTCAGCTAAAGGCACAGAGAACAAGACGATACGAAAAACGTTGTAGGTTCTATCGCCAAAATAATATATTCCCAACTGATCTTAAGAAATTTTACAGGGAAATTGGAAAACACCTATACATGTTGAAAGGCCGCCATCGATTGATAATGTACAGACATTTTGGGAAAATATTTGGAGAAGCCCAACGGAATATAACCCAAATGCAGAATCGATCCGGCGTGAAGAAGAACGACTGCTGGATACACCTCTGCAAAAATGGGAAAATATATCCACAGATGATGTTAGGCAAGCTCTAACGAAATCCCCAAAGTGGAAATCCCCAGGAAATGACAAGTTGCCCAATTTCTGGCTGTATCATCTCTCATCTATCCATGAAATTCTTGCAAAAACATTACCAACGCAGGAAAATAATCCCAATAAAATCCCGGAATGGACTACTGAAGATATTACTTACCTCATACCAAAAAAAGCTGAAACAGATGATCCGAAAAATTATAGACCGATAACATGTCTCTCCACAACGTATAAGTTGATCACGACTATACTGACGAACCGTACTTATTCCTTTTTCGTAACAAACAACATTCTTCCGCTGGAACAGAAGGGATGCAGAAGAGGTTCATATGGCTGCAAAGATTAACAGCTGATAAATAAAATGATCCTGGAAAATTGCAGGAGACGACGTAGAAATCTTAGTGCAGCGTGGATTGATTATCGTAAAGTCTTTGATAGTGTTCCACATTCTTGGATCCTTAAGACTTTGGAAATGTAGAAAGTCTCCCCTGTGGTATTAAAATTTCTTAAGCACAGCATGGGAATGTGGAACACCAAAATTTACCTTAGTCACAACGGGGGCACTGCCATATCCAACCGTCTGAATATCCGACGTGGAATCTTTCAAGGAGACTCTCTGTCACCCCTTCTGTTTTGTTTATCCTTAATCCCTCTTACACATGAACTGAACAACTGTAGCTATGGTTACAAAATAAATAAGAAAATATTCAATCCCCTACTGTACATGGATGATCTCAAACTCTTAGCCAAAGACGACAATGAGTTGAAAGGCCTCCTCAATATTGTAAAATGCTTCAGTGACGACAGAGGTATGGATTTCGGGTTAGATGAATGTGCAAAAGTTACATTCAAGAAATGTAGAAATACAGAAACACCCTCTATAGATTTTTTGTCACAAACATTAGGGAACTGGCGCATGATGAAGCTTATAAGTACCTAGGAATTAGCGAAGGAGATGGCACAGAACACCCCCAAATGAAGGAAAAAAATAAGAAAAGAGTACTACAGGCGTATACGTCTGGTACTAAATACTGAGCTAAACTCAAAAAACAGAATATCAGCCATTAACACATTGGCTGTCCTTGTGGTGTAATACAGCTTTAATTTCCTTAACTGGACCATAGCTGAAATTAAGCGAATGGACGCCAAAACTTGAAAACATCTCACTTCTATCGCATGCATCATCCCAAAGCTGATGTTGATCGTCTGTATGTACCCAGATCCGAAGGAGGCAGAGGATTAGTTCAACTAGAACAGTCCTACAAAACTACAACAATTGGCCTCCAAAGATACTTGGAAACTATAGAAGACTGGATGATGGTATGCGTCAAGGAACATGAAAGTAGTAAGCGTCCTACTCCGTAATAAAAGAAGCCAACAAATTCAAAATGGAGTTTCGAATGGGCGTAGAGATGCAACTACAGCACAATACACCGGCTGAAACTGCCAAATACTTAAAAAAGACAGCAAGGACGAATGAAACCGACCAGACACAGAGGCGATGGCAAGATAAACCGCTTCATGGCCAATACTCTGCCCGTACCAAAACAAGCTGACGTAGACAAAACCCGTACCCATCAGTGGCTACGTAGTGCAAGGTTGAAAGCTGAAACTGAAGGTTTTATACTTGCTGTACAGGTTTTATACTTGCTAACTAGGAATTATCAAGCACATATGCTAAAATATTGTGTCAGCCCAAAATGCAGATTCTGTGATAAATATCCAGAAACGATTGATCATCTTGTATCAGGTTGCACGATATTGGCAACCACTGAATAAAAAATATGAATGACAGAGTGGGCCAATATCTGCACTGGAAAATCTGAAACTTCTACGGGAAGGAAACTGAAAGAAACTGGTATGAACACCACCCAGACCCGGTTACGGAGATAGGACCTGTTACAATTCTATGGTACTACACAATACACACTGACAGAACAATCAACGCCAACCGCCCAGATATTGTTATTAAAGACCACAAACAAAACGGTGCCTCCTTATTGATATGGCAGTCCCTGCTGACCGCAATGTATCTTTGAAGATATTCAAAAAGCTGTCAAAATACAAGTACATTGAAATAGATATCTCGAAAATGTGGCATATGGGAACATCAACAATCCCTGTTGTAGTCGGAGCCCTAGGACTGCTTGATGGCAGTATACTTATTGAAGGGATTCCTGGAAATCCATGATTCAAGGAGATACAAAAAATTGTTCTGACAAGTACAGCCCACACTTTACGAAGGGCTTTATCTACGTTTTTTTTTTGTTTTTTTTTTTGTTAGTGGAAAGTGTCATGATGCCATTTCTAACCTTAGTTCCCTGGGCGGGATCCGGAAAGAAATGTGAAAACACCAGAAATTAAAGAAAATAATAATAATAATAATAATAATAATAATAATAATAATAATAATAATAATAATAATAAGCAACGTTTGCAGAAGGACTTATAATTGTTGGTAGATTTATATATTTTCATACTTGAAAAAAGATGTTTAAATAGAAATTGAAGATATTGTGTAAAATAGTGTTTAAAATTATCAAAGACTTTTTTGTTTTTGTTTATCTTCTATCTTTTATTCTCTAAAATAATAATAATAATAATAATTATTATTATTATTATTATTATTATTATTATTATTATTATTATTATTGAGATGGACGACCACAAGCACAGAATGTGCCTTCTTATTAACATGACAATTCATGCAGATTGTAATATATGTCTGTAGTCACAGCTCGCACATAACGCAGAACTTTATCTATCTAAAATATGAGTGATCATAGTTTGGTTTTAACTTTTTTTTTTTTTTTTACAGAATATAGAAGATGTCATTTCTGACTTTTGGTCTCTTGTTGGGATCCGACAGGAAATGTATATACAACAGAAACCCAGTGAAATAATATTCTTGGTGCATCATCTCACCAGAAAATAATTAAAAACAATTAAAAAACACAACCTATATACTACAAAGAACTTTGTTCATTTATGCTTCTTTTTTTTTCTCTTGTTAATTGCTGCCTTTTGTTTAATTAAATAACAACAGTAAAACATGCTTCGTTTGCCTTCGGTCATTGGTTATGAACCGGCATGTGTTTATATAACAAACGCAGATCTAAAAGAATTTTTTAAGTAATGCTACTACTACTACTACTACTACTACTACTACTACTAATAATAATAATAATAATAATAATAATAATAATAATAATAATAAGAAGAAGAAGAAGAAGAAGAAGAAAAGTATTTGAAACCTTCTGCATGAAGTGTAAACATTTCTTGGTCAGCACAAATTACTTGGCAAATCACCTTGACTTCTCTGATTAAAACTCAATATTAATTAATTATAATTATTATATCAAAATTTCAATATTAACAAAACAAAGAAAAATAAACAGATATTACTACTACTGCTACTGGTATAACCACCATTACCACCACCACTACCACTAATAATAATAATAATTTTAGATAGTGTGATTTCTAGATAATTCAATGGAAACCAATCTTTTCTTGAAGTCTTGCAAAATATTAGAATTACGTAAAACATTTTGATTAACAATAATAAAATAAGATTAATAGGGGTAAATATTATTAGTGTTATTGTTGTTCTAGTCGTTTTTTGTTGTAGATGATGTTGGTGCTTTTGTACTGATTGCACACTGGTTATAAATGGAGTCTTGCAGTGAAAATCCATTGACAAAACATTTTCTTTATCGCATAATTTAATCAATTTTCCCGCTGAATTTAGAAAAGTTTTATGGTCTGAATGCTTTCGATTCTTTCCTAAATTCGTAATTCTTTCGATGTTTGAAAGCTTTTTTTTTTTTTAAGTATGTACCAATCACAACAATAACGTTAGTTCGAAGAACCCCCATTAATCATTCCAAATGTTCTTTGGTGACGTCTGCTACACACAATATTCGAATGTTCATTTTCGCAATATCGGAAAAGAGGCAGAATCTATCTGACAAATTCGTTTAGTGTTATTTATAAACACTAGGTCTCGTCTTCTCAGCTTTACTGAGTAATTATTCGTATCCCAACCATTCAGAGTGACTCATTCACGAAGACACATCCCCTTCATCGTTATTATACGTTTCTATTATTGTTGTATAGGTATAAAGTGTCATAGCCGACACTGGCGTTTGAATACAGATCACCAGTGAGCGAACACGGGGGATTCCATTAAGTAGACCAGATGATCGTAAAAGAAAAGGTGAATATATGTAAATTAGCGTGGCGTTTAAGTGATCACGCTTCTCCATACTACCCCCTATACTGATCACTCTATGATACTTACCTGGCTTATGTCAGAGGGTATCCCCCTGACGAGGCTCTGCCGAGGGGCGGAGTCTCGTCTCAGGAAACTGACTCTGTTTTTACGTGGTCTTATAGGGAATTTTTGCCCGAGCCTACGGGCTCGGATACCCTACGTTAAACTCGGCCTTGTGCCACATCTTGCTGCGTGGGGCAGCAGGTAAATAATTTTACTGATCATTCTACGTGTTACTATTCGGTGTTTAGTATTCGAACAAGTATTACTAGTTCGAGTATTATTGGAAGGAGCTGCTGCCAGTATCTGCGATTCCAGAGACTTGACAACGAGAATTACGAACGTGATAACGGGCATTCGTTGACATTTCAAAAGAGAAAACGCGAAGGCGTCTGACATCGGAAAATTATTCAAACATAATCGCCGTGATTATTTTTAAATTTTCTCTCGGAGTTAATTGTTGACTTAGCTAATTATATGATTGATAGATTTCTATTTATTTCCATACAGGTTTTATTTTCAATTTTACTCTGTCGTTTATCTTGGGTTTCGTGAATACGCTTTTAACGCGGCGTTGTTCTTCTGTGGAATTCTCAAGGATCTATATTTCTACCAAATATGTTCAACAATTGATAATGCTTTTTAAGCGAAATATTGCCCTTTTTTAAATTATCGAATATGATTCAAGTTTAATTGTAAATATTAGTTAATCTAGAAGCAATACCTTTTACTTTATTCCTAAAATTTGCATGAATTATCTCCTAATAACGTGATTGTCCCACTGAAAATGTCCGTTCTGAAATAGTCGTAAGCGATACCAAAACGTAAATACACTAATGCATTGAGATAAAATTTTAATTCTTTTCAAGACCGTGTGAGTAATTCAAAATATTCGTATCTAAAATCAATTTTGTTCATTGAAATTAATTGCAATATTTGCGAATGGTTTCAGGCCCGTAAAAATTCACCGGTGCTCTTTACGCTACTTTATTCGTACATACGTTGTCACTAAAGGAATTTTGCAAAACAACGTCAAAAATTACAGAACACAACACAAAACAAAATAGAAGAAAAGCAGTGGTTAACATGTATACTGCGGATTTTTAACTGAAACTCGCTCCTATATCAAAATTAAGCTCGTATCTTAACACAATAAATCGGCCAAACTCCGCCTTGTATATCAAAAATAAAAAAAATATTGTCTGTCGGTACGCTTTTATATCAGGGTATTATCGTAAAACATATTTTCCCAGCAAATTTAAAATTTTGAATTTAAACAAAATAATAAGTATTAGGTTGGTGCAAAAATAATGTCATTTTTCTTTTGAAGTTGAACGTCAAAAAACGACATTATTTTTGCACCAACCTAACAATTGCACTAACCTAATAATGGATAACGGTTCAGAATGAGAAATTGAAGAGTCAAGTTCGAATTCTGGTGCGGTTCGTTACAATCAATTACGCGCAAATGTCCTTGGAAAGATATGGATCCCATGCTAATGATGAATAGCACGGTAGACTGGGTCCTGTAGCCCTGGTTGGTAATCAGACTATAGCAGAAAGGCATGGCTGGCTACTGCGTGAAAATCATCTGCCTAATCAGCCATGAATCGGATGTGACATGATCATCTAAGCATGTATCACAAAAGGAACTAACTGACTGATTGAACCTGTGAACGCATAACTATACAATTTAATATATTTATTTCTAAATAACTGTTCATAAATTAATTTCATCGAAGTAATGAATATACTTAAAATAAATCTATTCCTTTTGAAGTATGTCTACAAAGATGTGCTGGAGACTTCCTGGCCCGAACAACCAGAGACCCGAACAATTATAGGCCCGTACGAATATAAACCCTTTGTGACAACACTTCTTAGTCACAGTAAGAACACTTAAAATCCCACTGTACTATTGATTTGGTTATTTCCATTCATAGACTATAATATTTAATCACATTGTCCATCATGACCCCCAGTATGTCGTCTTAAATTTGGTGCATTTCTTAACAAATCCTACCTGCAACACAGACGTGTTCGTTGATATCCACACATTAATTTTGTTAATCATTCCGAATCCTCAAAAATAGTACATTTGATATACTTTCCTCCCTTCTGAACCATAGAAATATTACTGAAAAGATTGCCTATATTTATCATTTCCTCATTTTGCAAGTCTGTTCGAATGCATAGTCACTGGACCGAACACTCGAAATATATTTATACATCGTTGACTCATTCAGTTAATATGGGATTAATAATTACAGTAATCTTTAATAATAGATTTTCTACAGTAATCCGTTCTTTACAAGGAAATTACCTGCACTTTAAAAATAGTTTTGTATTGTGAATTATTGTTTAAACTACAGTCAAATCGTGTCTAAAGTTTTTGTTCAGAAGCTAAAGTGGGTGTAATCTCTTTAGTGAATTCTTCTGCCCCCCCTTCTTTGTAATATGTCCCTTCAAAACGTAAGTGATCATGGCTATCCACAATTTCCACTTCTTTGTATATCTGTTTATGTCTCTTAAACCTTGTTTAATCATCCATTTACAAAAGCTCGCTAGGTAGCTTCTGCGTCCTTTGCCTCCAATCTGTCCTGTGAGTATCAAATTTCCCAAGCTCATTTTCTATGTTCTTTATGAACCCTATTAATTTCAACTGACCTTAGAAATAAATAGAGAATTTCATTTTTAAATTCAATCTAATTCTTTGGTTCTTATCATAATCAAATTATGGATATATTCTTTTGTTATTGTTAAATCAAGAAAGAAAAATCTAAGAAATGAATTGTATTTAAAAAAAAAACGTAATGTTGTTTAGAATTGTATGTCATTTAGAGTTGATGTATTACAGATAGTTTCGTTATTTTATAAAAATATACGTAATATTAAGTATACGTGTTATAAAATAAATGCGTTATTAAAAGCCGTTTGATAAATTTCTCACCAAGATTACATGAATTAGAACCATTTTAAATACGTTTAAATAATAATAACGATAATAAGTTGAAAAAAAGAAGAATTATTTGGACTCGGTTGTCAAATTTATATCACAGTTTTTCTTACTTCCGCACTTAATATTCCGTTCATCTCTGTTACTGATGGAAATCAATCTGATGTTGAAAGTAAAGTTTAGCACTTTTACCAAAGATTAACCTTAGAATGAGGCAATCTGTCAGAAAAGATTTGTCAATTTATTCCGAAAAAATCATGCATAGTATCTATGGTGTATTTCTACAGCATAACGAAAATATTAGGCTGCCATATTTCCGATTTGGGAAAACAGATCGGATGACGAATGTATCATTCGAACAAATAATTCTCCCGCGGCAGTTGAGAATACATTTAGAGTCCTCTAACTTGCCTTAATTTCGGCAGTCAGTAGCAGTGTAGGCATAAAATAAACTTCTTAAACCAATTAATTGAAGTGCATATAACATGAGAGATCAAGAAATGTATCAAAGTTACGAAGACACTGAGAAACATATGTAGTGTTTATGATCACGGCGTCATAACTGATGGAAAAAGTAGTAAATTGTTTAGCGGTTTCGTTTTGGATAACCATAGGTGTACATTTAACACAGATCGAGGTGTTCAACGAAACAATTCTGTTGAAGCTCGAAACTCATTGATGGAAATCAGTACAAGATAATGAACGAGGAAATATATCAATGAAATCGCAATCTACCATCAACCGACATTTGTTCAAAATGTCTTGTATGCGATTTATGATTAATTGCATATATTAGATAATTTAAAATCATTTCTTTTTTTTACTTTATGACTAAAATTGTGTTAATTTGGATAAAATCAGTTAAATTATAAATTTGTGCAAGAATTTTGTAATATTTCGAAATTGGATAAACTTCTGTGAAATGTGTGTAGATTTGTAGGAAATTTGTAAATTGTACAAAATTTGCTAGAATTATTTAAAATTTGTGTAAAATGGGAGAATTTTGAAATTGTATAAAATTGTATAAATATATTTATAATTTGAGTGAATGTGTGAAAACAGCATGTTTTTCAGATTGTGTGAAGTTTGTAGATTTGTGTAAAATTTGTGTAAAATATTGGTAGATTTGTGTAAATTCTTACGAGATTGTGCAATATTGCGTAGAATTGTTTAAAGTATGTGTAAATTGTGTAAAATTTTAAATTGTATAAAATTATTTGAATTGTGAATTTTTGGGTAAATTTGAATAAATCTATATTAAATTTGAGCGAATTTGTGTAAAATATGTAAATTGTGTAAAATTTGTATATTTGTGTAAAATATGTACCAATTTGTGTAAAATTATGTACATTTTTCATATTTAACCCGGTTAGGGACGTTCAACATTCTATTATACTGAGGCTCTAAAAGCATCAATGGAAAGCCAATACCGACAAAATCCAGGAAATATGTAAATCAACTCTCAGTCTATCATCAGCCGACATTTGGAAAAGAGTGGGATAAACACTAGCCTGGATGTTTGTGTTCCATATGCGCTTAACATAAAATAAAAAAAGTGCTCCATTTATACTCAGAGAGTAGCCTAGATTCCTAACAGAGAAGTAACCCGTTTCGTAGGTATATTTCAACGTTACGGATGAATGGATTATATGCGACATAGTTTAAAGAAAAAGTAAGTGGACTAACAACGATAAATTTCTACAAGAGAATCTCATATCCATGAACGGAAGATGACATTAAAAGATCGCTGGAGCAATGAATCACTAAATTCACATTTAGACATCCAGCAGCTGGGACGTGTCCATAATTGTTTGCTCGCTGCAAATCAGATATAGCAATAATAACACAGAAATGTATACCAAAATATTATTAGAGTTTTCTACTCTACCCCCACATTGATTTGGCCTTGCACCACCCGATTATTCACTTTTAAACTCTTTAATGAAAACTAGATTCAAGAGGACGCAGGGAACTTTTTCCTCATCAACATTTTCGAAATTTCCCTAAAAATATATGCAAATATATGATTAATAAATTGGTGCCATTGCAAATAATGTGAATATATAATTCAATAGAATATAATTGCACTTATTTTTTGATGAATGAAGTTCATAAAGAAATGACTGATATTACTTTTGACCCTAACTAATATTGGAGTTGAGTTTCAAAATCTATATCAACATTTTCTTTTCCGAGGATTTTACCCGTCTATGTAAGTGCGAGAAAAGATTCTAATGTCAAATTTTGTTCGTAACGAACAAATTCATACAGTCTATAGACACGTCGTTGACAGTCTTGGAGAATGTTATTATGGCATGACGCCAGCTCTTTTTTATATATATAATTTGTATTTTTCTTATAAATTTGTGTCATAATAGACTAGTGGATTAAATCAATGGTTCATGAAAGTCGTGAGATAGTAAGTATGAGTTCAATGACTCGGTCGTGTAGTATGTCCTTGGACTCACTGGAAACGTGAAATACGAACTAGAAGAGATTAACCTAGACAAGGGCAGAGCAAAGAGAACAATGCATCCCGATATATTAAATAAAGGATTCAGTTCAGAATTTCCTGTAGTTTATGTAGATGCATATATACCTGATGAAGGCGGCAGGATACAACAAGCGAAACGTTGAGATAATAACAAAGATTCGACTTTAAATTGTGTGAATTTGTTTTTATATCTTCCAAGTGTCCGTTGTGAAAAATTAGCCAAACACGATGCCATTGGCACGTGAATTAGATGTTTTCATTTATATGGGTGGAAGTTCTCGTTTGAAATTATATTTATTTGATCATGATATAAAAAGTAAAAAATTAAGGATTAGACATAATATATTATTATTTATATAGACATTTTTGAAAATAAGGAATTTTTTTCGCAAAAGATATTTATTCTTGTTGGGGAAAATAAAGAAAATGTAGTAGCTAATATGTAACACTTCTACACGAAAAAATTAGTTCGTTTTTGCAAAATAAATATTTCTTGAAATCGAATTGTGAAAAGGGAAAGAAAATGGGCATTTTGTAGCAATGTTAAGCGCAAGCAATTGCGAAGCAGAAGAAATGAACCGAAAGTAACAATAAAAAGATATAATCTTTATCCACAAATGCTTATCGCCTGTATAAGTCAAAGAGTATAAAAACTAGTGCTCTCAACTAATTTACGGATGCACTGAATGAAAAGCACATAAGTTCGAAATCAAAAATATTGTTATTTTGTCAGGATTTTATGTGACTGTGAATTCATTTTCTAAAATAAGTTTCTTTGTACGACTGGTAATCGTCATCAGTGTTCGATATGGTTAATAGAGGACTAATGATATCGCGTCGGGTGACCAGGTAATGGTGGTTAATAATATCAACACGTGCCGAGTATTGCCAGATAATGCCAGATAATAGAAGAAAAGGATATTCTCTGTTTTATATATGCTTATAATTATTCCAGGCTGAGACACTATAAAATGTATGACAAAACAAGAAGTGTGAAAGGGAGCTAAAGAGAGTGTCTTACATGAAGTAAATCACAACTGAAATAGCAGCTGCTGAAGATTATATTATGTTTATAGAAAAGACATATTTAGGTGTCCTGTTTCGAGTGGGCCAGTTTTATCTGCAATGTCACTAGCGGGGACATATTCCTCTTAAACGGGAACCAGCGAGCCATATTTCTTTCCCAAGATGAGGTCTGCGAGCTTGTAAGCTGGTTAGGGAAGGAAGATTTAGCTAAGAAAAATAATGTAACTGCTTGGATTTTCTGCTGGACGGTGACTGAAGGACGGACCATTTTCGTCACTCTAAGTAACGTTACTAAGCGCCCAACTCATGACCAACATGACATCATCCCAACCAAATTGTGTAGCTATCCCTGCTGGTGCTTGGCAACCGTTTTGATGGTTCCAACATTGGTTATGCCGTCACGCTAATTTAGACCGATCTCTTGAGACCAATATGCTGCAGTTGAAGAGACTTAACGAAAATCAAATTAAATACCGTTACACTGTGAGAAGGTTTTCTTCCATTGCTATTAAAGAACGGGGCTTAAAACTTATCGCAATATGCAACATGTGCCATCTTCGGCTGGTAGAGGAAATACATGAACATATGCATTCTCTCTCCCCCCTATGGGTAAAACTCTAGGGTTGTTCGCACTTGAGATTGTAGCCACTTCAGCGGAATAAATGGCAAAAATACCCTTGAGAAATGTTTGAACGCATGTTTTCTCCACTCCCCTTCAGCTATGCGTTACATAGTAGAACTTGAACCACTAAATCCTTATTATCACGAAACAATTAAAAAAAAAATGGCTGTTATAAAATCTGTAAAATGTTGATAAAACGTAAAAATCAAATCCATAATTTTTTGCTAAGCTCTTGAAGAGCATCCTGGAGAAAGAGATTGCCATCAGGTTATATTACCCTAGATAGGTTATATTGCACTTTTGCTATCTTGGGAAATATACCGGAGTGGTTTGATTGTCTTGAATTCAGATTTCTCCTTTCCTGTAATAGCGACACGCTAAGGCTAGAGAACTTTCATATCCTGTTATAGGTTAACTATGACCTTGTGATATTAGAAGTATTCATACCTTTCCTTAGGAAATATTTGTGAAATAAACCAATCAATAAACAAGGTTCATATTCCGACTTATTTAAAAAAAAATAAGACGGAATCTGGTTTACTGAGGCCGTTTTTCTTGTAGCTAACAGTTCCGTGATGAGCATATCCTTTTATGTGTCCATTAGTAATTACTTCAGTTATCACTCTAAAGCTTAAATTTTATTTTAATCCGCCACTTCTTGAAAAGTAACATTTTTCAATTTCTGGTATGGCCGTCATCACTTAGAAGTGTTACTAAAAAAAGTTAAGTCCCTTCAAACGTTAGATATTATCGGTTCTCCAATTCTTTTTTTAAAATATATCTTTATTGCTAAGCTTTCTTTACAATCTTTTGCTCTCTTTTCATATCAAGGGTTTACATATGCTTGGCAGTATTTATTTTCGCACACAGCTATGTTGCATCTCGGTGTATTTTCCTAAATATTTCCATGGCAACTGTTCCGATGAGCTTTTCCCTAAACTTTATGAATTTATGCAATGTACTAAACTGGTGACAAGGTCTTATCAATCTACTTTTAAATTAGTAAGATGTAACCCTAAGCTGTATGCTAACACTTTATTTACTGACACTTCTCTTTTACAGTTCTTCTCTTCTTTGGTGTTAAAAAATTAAATGCAATGCCAAAGGCCGTCTACTTCCCTCCTAATTACTCTTCTTTTGTTCATTTTTATTTTCTAATTCATCCACACGCAATAAGCCCTTGTGTCTTACTGGCTTTAGAGCCTTGCTTGGAGTGAAATCGATTTTTAAAATATCCGAAATTAATTCTATACTTTTCCAGGAAAACATACGGTCATATAACGCTGAAACACCGGTTAACATACGATAACAGATGTTAAGCAACGTTGAGCCTGGCGAATACTTAGAAAAGTTGATCCGTTGGGAATACCAGATGCTCTGATGTGTAGTAGGTGTAATGGATAACGGCTGCCAATTGGATATCGGAATGCTGGAATCCCACTTCCAGTCGTGTTCGTTATACACGCTTACGTGAAAATACACTTTGGGAAATGTATGAAACCATCTCTTCTCCCCTCCAGCCTATATAGCAGAAAATTGGTATGAATAATCCATATTTATTGATATAAATCGAAAAGAATTCTTAAAATCTCAAACTATTTTCTGGCTTTAAATAACCCGCAAAAGGGTGATAAGCAATAAAAAAATAAATCAATTTAATGAGTTTTTGCTAAGACGTTTTTACGAAATACGCGAAAAGAATTGGCAGAAATTTTAACAGAATTCTGTTTTCCCCGATTAAAACATTTACCCTAAACTTGCACAGCGCATTATAGGATACAGTCTTTTATAGCTAAATATTAGCTTGGTGCAAAAATAATGTCGCAATAATGTGGTAATAATGTCGTTTTTTGACGTATATTTAACGTCAAAAAACGACATTATTATGTCATTATTTTTGCACCAACATAATACTAGAAACTATTTGCAGGAAGTTAACATTGCAGTTTAATTGGTGATGCAAACGTAATAATTGCTTCCTATATGGATTTTTATTCAGTCTTCTTTTTTCTGTTCTCGTTATTCAATAAATGTTGCCCGGATTGATTTTCAGTTTACATTTTAATAAAAAAATGCCATTTTTCCAGCTTCATCAGTGTTATATCTCAAGAATTTCTATTTTCTCTTTTATTCATTGGATTATGATTTCCTCTTCCAAAGATTTATTTAAAAATATATTCATTTGTGAGACGAGACAAATGATCCGGATACTTTAAGCCAAAAAGCTACAGTTAGTGCCCAAATCATCACACTAGTCGTTTGAAATTGCATATATATTGACCACAAATGTTATCTGAAAAGTCATGAAGATAAATTTCTTAACAGCTTGTCAATGGCCTGCCGTGTTTGTCAGAATCAACAGAAAAATTAAAATGTTAAATAAAAATTGTGACTTATTACACAACGGAATTCCTCATTTTAAATTTTCGTGCTCTGGGAACTTCTTTCAATACTAAATTGTCAATACATTGGTAAACATGATGTATAGAGGCCAATGAGCTGCTGTATCAGAAGAAAAGTACGTTGACTATTTTAGTTCAAATACATGATATAACTTCACACGGTGCGTGAAGTTCGCATACACACACACACACACACACATACACACACACATATATATATATATATATATATATATATATAAACAGTTCCAGATAATGCTATTCTAGTGACTATGGAAGTAAGGTCACTCTATTCAAACATTAAACACATCGAATGGCTAACCGCCCTTCAGGAAGCACTTGCTAAAAGAAGAAAACAAGAACACCGGCACAGAAGTTATCATAAATCTCATGGAGCATGTCCTTACATTGAATACTTTCAAATTCAATGGAGCACACTACCTTCAAATAGGAGGTTGTGCCATGGTCATCATTGCAGCTCCATCATATGCTACAATATTTATGGGAAAATATCATATGCATATCATACTCACTCACTAAATCACTCACTCACTCACTAAGAACCAAATAACACACACACGCACAGACACTTAACAGAGACACATCCCCTCTCCAGGACCAATAAAACTGTCACACTGACCACGTGAATTCAAAGAAGCATAGATCCATCCAACTCTTATCTCAAATAACAACTTAAAAGAGACTGTTCGACCAACACAAGGAATGTTAAAAGATTCATGTAAAAAGATAAAAAAAAAACAATACAAATGAAAACTACATACAAAAGGTCATTTTCTCCATCAAGACATTTATTTCTGTAGTTTATTGCTACCAGCAAGCAGAAATATTTCTTCTGTTGATGGCCATTTTGGCCGAAACTAGTTGAGGAATCTAAATGAAATAATAATAAAAAAACGAAAAAATATTAATCTACAACCCAGTGTGTCTGTAGATTTTAAATTTTTTTGTTTATATATATATATATATATATATATATATATATATATATATATATATATATATATATATATATATATATATATATATATATAATCCGTAGGTATATAATCCATGTGAATCCTAATTATATAAAATATTAAAATTGATCCACAAATAGAGCTCATATATAAATAAATAAATTACATGGAATGGAAATTCAAAACATCGCCATTTGAAGTGGTATTACAACCCACAGATATTCATTGCAGGATTTCTCAACACCAAGGAAGAAAAGAAAATAGTAGCTTAAAATTTTTAAACTTTAAGGAATCAAGAAGAAATGTAAATTCTTTAAGGAAGATAATAATAATAACAACAATAATAATAATAACAATTATATATATATACATATATATATATATATATATATATATATATATATATATATATATATATATATATATATATATATTTATATAGGAAAGAAAAGATATATGACAAACAAAGTATATACAATATTCCTTTCACCAAAACACCACATTCTTACTTACCATTCTTACTATAAACACCATAATAGGTCAAAGTCTATGAAATCCTAAATAGTTCCATATATATACAATTTTGAGGGATAAAATAAGAAAAAAGTAAAATACCAATGATTATTTGCCATATGAATAATTTTTTATATAGAAGAAACTAAAACATAATTTTAGTAATAAAAATAATCATATGTTGTGGCAGAAATATCACTTAATCGAGCGATAATGCGGCATCTAAATCAAATGAAACCAATCATGGGGTCAATCACATATAAAAAATACACACTTATTCAGACACAACAACAAATACGAAAAACACACTCAAAAAACGAAAGGTATCCCGCATCCAACAGTGTGGTATCTTAATGGGGAAGGGTATTAAACTTAATAATATGGTGTTAAAATAAAATGGGCCAATAAGCATACATCATGTAGCTAAGGTAACGTTTCAGAAGAAACATCTAAACAAGCCTAAAATAACCTATTATGGGCAGAGTAGTCAATATTCAATACAGACACCCCAAAATCTTGATGCCTAACCGACATCAAAATAGCACTCTATGTGAGCTCCTTTCATATGCAAATGGCTTTGAAAGAGATTTTGGGAACCTAAAAATACACACACACACAAATTTACCTAAATCTACTCCTCCCGCAAGCCCCATCGCCATCATAATAGAATAACCCAAAATTCAGCATTACATAAACCATACAGTGGACGAGCCAGCAGGCGAAATTTGGCGAACAGAATGATCAGAAACATGTAAGATTCTTAATCAACAGCCTCACACCAAAATGCTATACTCATCCACACACACAAACACACACACACACACACACACACAGCCGCGCGTCTAGCAAACCGCTCAAACACTCATCGCTCATTTACAGATATGCTCTTTTTTAAAACGATAAATGATATCAAAGGAGTATCATTTAGCCGTGGATATTGCAAGAGGAGAAAAAACATAAGTTTGGGTTAGACAGACTTCGAAACACCTATCAATCTAATCAAAAATATTATTACAAGATAATGCCTACTCTATCTAAATAAATAACTGTCCGGATTAGACACAACATTGAGTTTTAAAAAATATGAGTAAAATTGATAGTTGAAATCTGGATAATTTTTTTTACAAAGTGTCTTCCCTTACAAATATGGCGTTACTTTATATTCAGTCAGCTCTGTGCCATGCGTGATATAAGATCATGTATCTTTCGATACATGACTGACGAGGCAGATTTTTCCCGTTTCTTTCTGTAGCTGCCCAGTTGCCATCCAAGTCCATTGAAAACCGTCTGTCCTGCGATTTACCCATAAAATCGTCTTCTTCTTCCCAAAGGTGTAGACGAAGCGGATGCATACCTTTCCCAAGGGTAACAGAACTATGAATTCTAACAAGGATCTCCGTTACCTCAATCTGAGCCGCTACCCATTACTACGATATATTACAGATTTTATGTGATTCAATAAACTAGAGAGTTTCAAGGAATATTTGAATTGGAAAACTGTCTTTGCTATCATGATTTTCCTTAAAAAAAAGTAATATAATTGTTGTTTATATATCCCATGAGCCTTTAGTAAATTCCTCGAAACAATATAAATATTGCCGCATTACTTTGTTATATCTTTTTTTAATTCTTGTTTTTGCTTTCGTTCTTGTTAGTTTCGTTTACAATTGTATTCTTTTCTGATTATTACAATCTTGTTCTACTTTTCTTTGTTGCGTTTCAGTCATTCATTTTTTTTCCATCCATTTTTCCTTTCTTTCGATCACGTTCGAAACCTCGAATCCAAAGCATTCATTATAAAAGTGCCAGAACAACTACTAATGAAGTAAAACTCTACAAAGTTTTTCATTCTTTGTTTGTCTGTTTGTTTTGTTTTTTAACGTCTGCATTCTATTTTTACTCAATTTGCTTTTCTCTCTTCTGGCTGCATAAACAATTACTCCCGTCCAAGAAATAGAAGCAATAATCGCAGAAGACGAAATTCTCCAACACATACTGTACGCCATTACTGAAAAATAACACTAAACTAGAAACCACTAGTTATGATATGCGCCGTTTATTTGTGCGCCTTCGCTGATTGTGTTTAGTTGTTGTTCTTTAATAACTCACTTTTTCTTGAGGTTGATTATGGATTTCAATGAAGCTGCTGGTTCGTGCATGATTCACCGGTAATCATGATCTAACTGCTGATGACTACTCAATCAATGCGGCAATTAGTTCTCTCAACCAAGGCATCCATTATTGTAAATAACGTCTGAGAAATTAGCGGACATGCTTCCAAATTGATTTCATCATTTATATTTGAACTACAAACGCACACAAGTATATACACTAGTGTAAATGTATACAATAGATAAGCGTATTTTCGAAACACGGATACATTTTTTAATCAGTATAAGAGGCGGGCAATTTTTTTAAAATTTGTTATTTGTTAATTAGTGTACATAAAACATATACTAAATTTTATTTTACCAAAATGTTATCTAATGATTGTTTGATTGATTTTCTTTTTTATGATCTATCAACGACTTGCAGGTTATTTAAAGACAGAAAATAATGTTTCTTAAAAATTATGGAAAGATAATTTACTGATAGAAGATATAGTCTAGGAGGAAAATAAAATAAAATGATGTACATCATTAATTAATCATAGCTAATAACCAGAAGCTCATCAAATATTGAATTAATGTTGATGAAAGCCAGAGTATGAATGTTCGTACCATTATTGAAGGCCTGAATGAGGTTTTCTTCTCACCATCGAATAGCAGATGTCGTCAAATATGAATGAAAGAAAAACCATGTTTAAGAAGTCATTTGTCTCTCATTCAATTTGTAGACTGGCAGTTTTGAGAACAACCATACATTCTGTCGTTTTGTATTTAGTCATTTCTTCTCACTTTCCTTCAATACCCTCTGCGGATATTGTTGTGTTTTCCATTCTGCTATCAACATTGAGTCATCTGCATATCGTATATTGTTAAAACCATGGCAGCCAAATAAATTTATAGAGAGAGGGTGTGATGTGCAAATTGTCGCCATTTTATATTTTTTCATTTCCCGCATGGGTGTTGTTTGTTTATGATTTTGTCGACTGCGCACTGTAATAGAGCCAGTTTTGCAACATCTGTGAGGAAACGGGCACTATGACGCAATTCAGTCAGTCAGAAATTTGGAAATGGCATGCTGTTCTGCTTGACATTCCCGACGGTAGTTCCAATAAAACCATTTTATAGTGTTTGACTGACAATCTGAGCACAGACGAAAGGATTCAGAAAGAGTTGCTTTTTCGTCTAATGGCAATTACGAAGATGTCTTGAGTGATCATTCGGGATGACGAAATTATGTCTCTATTCATTTTCCTAAACTCAACATGAAGGCTTATATCAAGTGCTTTAAGGAGGTATTGCTGCTTTGGGTCAAAAGAGTGTCTGCTGGAAGAGCATATATCTGGCAACATGGCTGCAACATTCCACGCAATAAGGAGAACTCAGTCATGGCTGTTAATTTCTGCGACCCTTACATCTGGCGAATTAACTTCCCAAGCAGTAAAACCATTGATTATTATGTGTGGGGCGCACTTGAGTGAGATACCAACAAAACTCCTTATAACACCAAAGATGAATTGAGGGCAAGGGCTATGGCAGCATTCACTAAATTGAACAAGAAAATCACCCGGAAGAGTTATAGGATATTCGGAAGTAGTATTGAGGCCGTGGTTGAATATAGTAGCGATTTTATTAAATGAATTTACTCTTTAATATTTCAAGATATTTTTGTGTCATATTCGTAAATATTTCTGTTAAAATGACAAGCCTATGTTATTTTCTTGTATGCGTCATTTGGACGACAATTTATTCATCGCACCCTGTATACTCAGAATCGACTCACTGTATATTTTAAATAAATCCGAGAAGATACATCCTTATATTACACTCGTTTCTATTTGAGCATATTTACTGCATTTCATATCCTCTCTGAATAACGGCGGTTCTCTCCCAGTATATTTTCTAGTTGGTCTTTATGCACTTCTAGATATAACATTGCTACATTGCAGTTTATATTTAGTTTTCGTAAATCATGATATCTTTAAGACATTGGTTAAATATATTCGACTGATAATTTTACAAAATTGAAATGCACTAAAAAATTGTTAGGTATTTAAATATTTCGTGGGGAGTTGAATAATTAACTAAAATGATGATTGTTATTAACACTATATGCATTTGGATTATATCATCACCCTTCTTATTATTGCTGTTGGTCCACTGTTGAATTTCCTGCTCTTCCTCGAGTGTCTGTATAGTCCCGGTACTGAATGAAGTTTCCAGTTGGAAATTTCCCGAAGTTTACCAGGATTTACACACACTTCGGAGTGAACATTGGTCGAAATATAATGGTATATCTTAGTAATTTAATACTGAAAATGATGATAAATTCTCGTCCCTGAAATAAAAGAAAAAGCCAGTTCTTATTTCGATGATTTGAATCATCTGAAATTTTCTTCTAAAGCGATTGAAATAAAACAATAGGCGAAAATCTCCCATAGACGGAATTTTCTGTATCAATAAAACGCCTTGTACGTGAGTCGGTCCGTTTTTTCGATCTCGGCGAATTATAAAAAACAAGAAGTAACAGGTAGGAATTACTGTAGTTACACGCAATAAAAGATTAAATAAATAACCCATATAAAGTTATATTTAAATATCGAACTGAGTGAAAGGTTTAAAAAACAAAAGAATTTTTGTGAAGGAATCATAAAGAATGGAGATTTTAAAAGAAATATTGCGCACAAAATAAAAGTAAACTGATCACGGAGATCAGTTGCGTATACGAAGAAAGATTATGTCGAATTAAGTTGTGCAATAAAGATAGAATAATTTTATTATTTCTCAATTCTTATAACATTTACGTAAAAAAAGTCCACAAATGCTAACCTAATTTCCAGAGGCTATCTTTTAAAATTTATTGGAAAAATTAGCAGATAATGAGTTTCACTGTTTATGTTTTTAATTTTTTTTGCATGCTAACTATTAGACTCATATTTGTTGCTATTTTGGTAAAGATTCGTATCGACATCAATGTCCTCAGATGATTGCCGACACTGGTGGCATCCATGGGATTTACAACGGATTCTTTTATTTAATCAAATTAATGCGAATGTAAATAATTCAAATAATGATAAACCCTGATGCCAGAATTCCAGGCAAAAAAAAAAAAACCCTTTATAATTCTTGCCGCGACTGGGTCCGTTCAGGGTGTAGGTTATCAGGGCTTGCAAGAATGTATTTTATCTTTTGAGTAGGTTTTTAATTTTTACAACAATCTTTGTCTTTTTATGCTTGTTGTGGCATCCACTGCCAGTAATTCGTAAGTTAGAACTTCGATCTGCTTAAATGTTGATATTCAAAGCGTAATTAAGATGTGGTACAAGGTCAAATGTCTGTGGCACCCACCGACAATCGTACCATTACACCACGGCGAAGTGCCAAATCGCTTTCCAAGCGTAACTAAGATATCGCACAAGGCCGAAAGTATGGGGGACCCAAAGGCGATCGACATCACTTCTCAGTTAGAATTTATTCAGCGAATCTTGCTGACCATTGCCCGAGGGGTAAAAGGGCACCTCGATGTGTTGTAATGGTTAGCAAGATTGTCTCACTAGAATAAATTACGACTGAGTAGTGAGTGCGATTCTCACTCGGTGACACATACTTTCGGTCTTGTGCCACATCTCTGCTACGCTTAGGAAGACTATTCTCCATTTTCCTTTGGGATTTCTTGTCTGCGGTATGTCTTGTGAGTGTTAGTTTCTCTAGTCCTTCAATCTTCATTATTTGTCTTAGCAATTAAAACTGTTTTCTCTGCGATGGTAAGGATAAGTTTAATTAATTTTCTCGTATAATTTGAAACGATGGCCTTTTTCGTCCAGTCCATTCTTGAATCTGTTGGTAAAGGTATATGATTGTTGCTTTCAGTCACTTCATCTTCGAGGTAATTATCCAACATTCGCTACTATATGGATGGGTAGTTGCTATAGAATAGTTCAATGTTTTTATTTCATTCTACGTAATCTTTCTCGTATGGGAATACTATATTTTGGTTTTAAGACGGCTTCATTTGTTGATCTTATGTTAGGCTTACGACCGCATCACATTTAAACACAGGTTCCCGTCCGATCACCGAAGTAAATCAATATCGAGTCAGGTAGTAGGTAAATAGGTTACCGCTTAGGAATACAGCTTGGATTATACGGGCAATGTAACAGATAACGTTTGGCGATAGGAAATCGGAGAGATGATATTCCAATTCCAATCGGGTTACTTGTATTCACTTAGGTACAAATACCACTGAGAAAGTTATGATTCCACCTCTTGTCCCACAAGCTATGCGTTAATTAGTAAGAAATATGTCACTAAATTAACATTATTGCCGAAAAATTATTACAATCTAACATTATTTCAGTCTTTAAATAACCTGCAATGGGTTGAAATCCTGAAAACGCAATTCGGTGAATTTTCTTCTGTCGCTCTAGATATCTTTGTTACCCTAGATTTCCATATAGGTAATAATTTGTACTTTATTTTAACGTCCCCAAATGTATCCGACATAAAGAATTGTGTATTTTCCATATAGCATACATACTATATTTCTAGAGTGAATAGTCCCTTCTTCCGGCTTTCTTTTACACTCTTAGATTTGTTTCAGTTTTGTTTTACGCCTGCCAACGTTTTCTCTCATCTAATGACATGTCCTGGTCGTCATTCTAGATCTTTTGGTTTCATGCCTCTGCATAGATTAAATAATTCCGGTAAGAAAAAAGCCCTCTCATGATTTTTGATTAGTATGTTTTGTTAATGTAAAATCTGAAATCGATAGTTAGGATGGTCAATTTTTGAACTGATGGAATCGTTCTAAAAAGTATAGAATATCTGCGACTCTGGTGCATTATAATATATCCAGTCACATACAATCTCTAGAACAGCAGTGAAATTGCCCATATAAGTATTTCGCCGAATATCTAATTAACTGAGTCTTCATTTTGTTGTTTGTGCCACAGTTTTAAGTGGGTCAGTTATTATCTTTTACTCACTGAATGGTCGCATCAATAACAGATGCCGCCGTAAACACCGTTAATTTCATAATAAGAGACAGACGTTTTATTTCCGTTTTTCTTTCGTGGCAACGCTTTTCTTAACTGCTATAGCGATATCCAATATCTGATCCATATTTTCCAGATCTGTCTTTCTTTTTATGATTCGGATAAATATCAAAATTCCGTTCAACAGCGATGATCTCTGGACATAACAAGAAGAATATTTGCTGACGCTTTTCGCCGTTGTTTTTTTTTTTTTTTCTCTTAGCTGATCAATTTTAACTGATTTCCAACTTTCTAATACCACTCTGTCACAAAAGTCCCCAGTTATTTCCATCCAGAACAACGCGCCCGAAGTTAGTATTAGGAGTATTTACTACTGAAAGATTACTATTCACCTTGATTTGAGCCGTAATAATCCCGTATTATGGTTTTCAATTATTTATATATATATATATATATATATATATATATATATATATATATATATATATATATATATATATATATTATTTTTCTTTTATACCAATCTTTAGACGATTGGTATTTTAACATTTTGCTGCGTTTGCATTAATTACGAAACAATTTCTTGTTTCTCGCTGCAAGTACCTTATATTTCCGCGTATAAAGCTACCTTTATATAAGACACGGTAAAAAAAGGTATTAGCAAGTTTAGAATTTCTCCTATACCTGTAGTATAAGACGAGAGCTTATTGATTATATTAAGATGATATTATGGGAAATAGTGTTACTTACTCTATCCTTAGAAATTCAAAATGAACGAAATAAAAAAAAACGGTTCTATGTTATGTTTTTTCTATACACGTTCCCTAAAAGGGAAATTACTGTTTTTATCTTTCATCAAGTAAACTCTTGCGAATACTGATTCTTCTTCTTCTTCTTCTTCTTCTTCTTCTTCTTCTTCTTCTTCTTCTTCTTCTTCTTCTATATCTAAAAACTTACAAACAGCCTGGTTTATTAATGGCCTTATACTTCATAGACAATCACAAAATAGCAATACGATAATGTACGATAAGGTTTTGTGAGCTTCGTGGATACAAGGTGATTTCATTGATACGCAATTCGGTATGAAGTTATGTCTGTAATATAAAAGGTAAAAATATTTGTATCACTTTTATTATCACTCTATTTAATAATGTAAATCTTTTCATGTACGTTATTGGTTATCGTACCAAGGCCGAGTTGATCCTACAAACAAACATCACTCAGAATTTAAGGTTTATTTTTTAGAATTGCATTATAAAACGGCCCCTATTTTTTAAGGGTGAATTTTGAGATTTAATGGTCGTCTTATACGCGGAAATATACGTTATATTAACTATCATTTGTTTGTAATTTCCTCAGTGAATTTTCTCCCCATGTTTTTAATTATTACAATCCAAGTAAGGCAATAAAGCCACTAAGATGTCAAGGGGTTACAGAGTGTGGAAGAATATAATACAAAAAACACTATTAAAGAGAGAGGGCAATAAAAGAACAAGAATTAAAAAGAGAGAAGATAACGATTGTCACAGCATTTGATTTTTATTCAAGATCAAAGTTGACGGCAGAAAAAGAAATCGGAATAAATTTCTACAAGTGAGACATACGATAAGAGAAACTGTCATCATAGGACGTAGGGTTAAAATTTTAACTATAAATCGATGAGATAATATATATCCATAATCTCTAAATACATAGACGAAGCGCCAGGCTAGATGTAGCAGGAATGTCCAAAGTAAGGATGAATGGTAAATATGTAAATGAAAAATTGTCAAACACGACGCAGCAAGCCGAATTTCTTAGCAGCAATCCTAGCAATTGATTGAAAGATAATCGGTCCATTTCATATGAGCGTTACGAAACACTTTTCTGGTGGTTAGCAATAGTCTTGTTGAAGGAGTGCCAGAGAAAAGCGATTATAGCAACAAAAATTGCAATATGAGTTCTGGTAAATACATATGATAACAGCAAAAATTGCAATATGAGCACTGGTAAAAAACGGTTGCTGAAGACATTGGGTTTATAATACCCAAAAATTCTTACACAGACACATGGCACATTGGATAAAGGCGCTGGTTTGATCCAGTGACAAGAGCCAAAGAGTATGAGTTCAAAACCCTGTTAAGGCAGTGCAAAACTGGGAGAGGGGAATTAACAGGAGTTAACTGACATTAATTAAACATAAACAGTTTACCCAAGTGAAAGAAATAAAGTGTTCAGTACGATATTCCAACCGCCTGAAGAAGGCCGGAGCGTACAACGTTGTAATAAATATGGCGACAAAGATGACATTGCAGTTAACAAACTAGTCAAATCGATGTTGCTTCCTTTTCGATTTTACTACTTTACGTAAAATTTGTAGACAGTTATTTCTTCACGTGCAGAGATTTAAGCATTGCGATTATATAACTCGGGGGCTTTCCTTTCATCTCTGTGCGGAAATAACGTTCTTGAATATCTTACAATAGAAACTGCAAACACGATTATTTCTTTTGTTACGATTCCTTTCTGCTGAGTTATCTGAATAAATTTTATTGTTCCCCTAACTTATCTTGTGACTTTTCCTTTGATCTCAGTCTGCTTAATCAAATTGGATTCAACAGTCCCTGTGTCCCCACCCCAGGGTTCTATACTTTGTCCGACATAGTTTTTAATATTCTTTAACCACATTTCTCATGACATCATCGTTCGACTTGGTATCTATTCAGAAAACACAACTATTTATTTATGTCTTAAGGAGGACCTACAGTCTGTTACTAAATAGGTCAAATAATGGTTTGTCTATATTAACGCGTCCTAAACTGAAAGGCTCTCTGGTCATCATCTGAGAGACCCTTTTCGAACTTCCATCAGTAAGACTGAAGCTAACCTCCAGGCGATTGTCTCGTTGCCCTTTCACAGGTTAACATTCTCAGTTGGTATGTATCGGAATGTGTACATTAAATCAATTGGCAGTTCTGCTGCTAGTAAATTTCTTTCACTTTGTAGTTCTATAATAATTTCTCTCTTCAGAATCTATTTCCTATATCTATAAGTCTGCCATTCACATTGACATCCCCGAAAAGTTGCTTCGCTATGCGTTTTCTATAAATACTTTCATGGTAATTTTTCGGTTAAGCCATGACACCTAGACTTGATGAAATTCAGCCCAGTACTAGATTAGCAACAGGTTTTCATCAGTTTAGTGTTGAACTGGCTAGATGTAACCGCATGTTATATGCTAACATTTTCTTATCTCAAACTTGGAACACTGTTCCGGCTAAGTATACAAAAATGTCAATCGTTATATACTGTCTTCCTGATTACGCTTCTATTGTTCTTGCTCCAACATAATCTTTTCTGTTTCCTAATTCTTCAAAACACAGTAATCCCTTGTGTCTTAGTGAATCTACAGGAATATTTAAGATTTTGGTTAAATTCAACTGAATACATACGAGCATGCATGCATGCATATATATATATATATATATATATATATATATATATATATATATATATTATAAATTAATTGATTTAAAATATGTTTTATCCGCTACACATGTTTCAAAAATGGAAGCTAAAAGCTCCGAATTTAATTTTGCAATTAAATTAAAGACATTAGTTCCATTTCATTCTAAAGCGAATTTTCCTGTAAATTTACATTGAGCACTATTTTGTAAAAATCAGAATATCTATAAGAACACCGGATTAAATATCTTACTTTTTTTTTTTATACACACACACACACACACATATAAAATATATATCTGTGGGTGTTTGTGTGCACATATATATATATATATATATATATATATAACGTCATCCACAGACAGACTGTTTCGCGGCTCATCAGTGTGGCTAGACATCCGGTTGCCTCTAGCTCGGATTGAAACCCGACTGTATTAGTATCAGCCGGAGATTCTACCACTAAGCCGTCGGCGCACGGCAGGGAAGCAGGTGGATTTTCAGCGTATTTATTTTTAGAAACACACCCAGTGACTGACAGTGACTCGATTCGCTATGCGAAGAGTCTCGCTATATATATATATATATATATATATATATATATATATATATATATATATATATATATATATATATATATATATATATATATATATATATATATATATATATATCGTCCATTCATATCTGTGAATATCTTGATCCAAATATTATGACTTCTATCGAAGGTTTATTCGTTCCAGATTTTACTCGATTTCATGTTACCTAGTTTAAATTTCTGGGGAAAATATGGAAAAAAGAGGCTTAGGAAAATTTAACAATCACAAGACATATTGTATGAAAGAGAGACAACTGAAAAAAAACAACACATAAAATAACAAAAATAAAATAAAAACACTTTTGGATGACGATTAACTACATCCGGCAGCAAGTTCTCTTAAATGTAGTTTTCGAAAAGCGTTGAACCACAATTTAATTTCTATTGTCCTCAGGTTCACCCTAACTTGTGGAGGTAGCACGTGTTTCGGTCCCAGCACTGATCAAATATAGAACCCTGAAACTGTGCTTGAATCTTATGGAAATATAAAAATACTTTTTGTAGCAAAAATATTAGCAATACATTTTCATAATTAAATCTTTACCAGCAATAAAACTTTTCGCAGAAAACACAGCAGTAATACATTTTTGAAAAAGAAATGCTCTTAAGAATTAAATTTCGCTATAAAATGTCGCATAAAGAATTGATACGCATTTAAACAAACCAAACTTAACTAAACTTAACGAGCTTTGTAAATGGGTTGCAAAATCTGGTTAAGAAGTCATAGCAAAAAGACAAAGTATACAAAAATCTACAAAAGACTGGAAGTTGTTGTGAGCCATGAACAGCGACTTTCAGAAACAGCCTGGTACATGGAAGAAGACTCTCCTTCTATCTCAAGCTATGCTGATCCACTATTATGTATGAATGTTGTTTTTTGTCTGTTTCTATAACTGAAAAAAAAAAATCCTGTTTCTGTAGGGGCTGATTTTTTAATTATTTTTTTTTCTCTATTTATCTGCTTGTAAAATCTACTATCTAATTTGACTTTATCGCAGCAGGCTTTATTTGTATCTCTTGAGTGTGATTTCCTTGGCTAATATATTTTGATTTGTTTCTTCTCCTGCTAATGTTGTTGTCTTTTTGTTTACCTAATTTGCGTTCTTTAGTTTCATAACGAGACTACGTGCTCAAATATTCAGCTCCCGTTTTCTTTAACCGCTTTACCTAGTTTATTTTATTGCTTGCTCTGAACTCCGTCCACAATTAGCTTCCTTTATATGTCTCATGGTTTTCAATCATTTTCCGGACTTAACTAAATTTGCGCCATCACATCAGCGATGTTGTAAGATTGAACTTTTTACAAAAATTTCTTCACATTCCTAGATATTTTGTTTTTCACTATATCGGAGAAGGCAGTGTCTTGTTGACTATGTTTTTGCTATTTGTCCATTTTTTTTAAATTTGAGTGTAAGGATATTGACTGAATAAATATGTTTTAAATTTAATTTCTTTTGTATATTTTCACCTGCAATTTATAAGAATCTGTGCGATGTTTGATGGTTATCTGAGCAAAATAGGACAAGCTGTCATGTTCAAATAGACGTTTCATTTCTTGAGAAAGAAATCTTGTTTAAACCACAGTTAGGGATAAAATAATAGGGCAGGCTGAAGTCATAATCATTTCACTCCAAGCAAGGGAATAAAACCCCTAAGATGCAAGGGCTTACTGGGTGTGAGAGATTATGAGTGAAAAAACATTATTGAAAGAGAACAATAAAAGAACAGAAATTAAGAAGACAGCAGCTAACGATTGACGCTGAATTTAAAGATCAAAGATGGCGAGGGAGCAGGAAAACAGAAGAAAACGAGAAGTGTGAAAGAATCATCAAACATGGCTACATTTAAATTGTAAAAGTAGGACCTTTCCGACAATCTAGTAATCCGCTTCAATTCATAAAGTCTAGGTATCGTAGTGTAAAGTTCACCAAAATAATTACGATGAAATTAAATTATATAAAATACAGAAGAAATCAACGCGTGTAAAGTAACAAACACCGAGGTACCAGACCATGATTGTAGCTTATTCTTTGTATTATATCAATCTCTAAATATTAGGTTGGTGCCAAAATAATGACGTAATAATGTCGTTTTTTGACGTACGTCAAAAAACGACATTATTACGTCATTATTTTGGCACCAACCTAATACATAGCCTGAAGCACTAGGCGAGATATAACATCGATATTCAGTTAATGGACGAATTGTATTTTATTATACGTTTTCTACTATTTACCTTCTGGTAGGTTAGTTTAAGCCAGAAAATGTTTTTAGACTGTAAGGAATTTATGGGGGTATAATAATAATTTAGTGATAAAAGTCTTACTAATTAATCTATAGTTGGGGAAGAAGAAGCGGATTCATAATGTAGCAATGCGATTTTTCACATACCCTTAAGAGATAAATAAATAGATATTTTTCTTCTTTAGAGAAAATGAAATTCGCAGTGTTCTTAGGTTCATCTCCAGTCCACCGTTGAATCAATTTAATGACCAGGATTTTTCAGGATTCCTGCCCCAATTCAGCTTTGAATTGGCAAAAATAAAATTTTTTTAGTGATTTTTGATAATCATTAAAGTAGTGTCGATTGAAAAAGCTGGAATGGTGGTATTCTTTTCTGGACAGATGATATAAGCAGAGAGAAAACAGGAATGTAAGCAGCGAGTGAGAAAGAGGCGAGAAGTGAGTGACTCAGCAGCAGCCGAATAAGACTGTAAGATTCCTTTTCCCGTGTCTGGAATTTATTAAGATAGCAACAGTTCGCCTTCTCGAAGCCGAAGGAGGACATTTACGATGATGTGAGTAATCGTATTATTTGCTATTTCCCAATCAGCGTCTTCAAAATATGTGTCGTTTAATTCGAACAAGGTCAGTGAAACAAGCCAGTGATCATAAAGAACCCAGTGTTTCTGCATACAGCCAACCTTGGATGTCATCACAGTTTGTGCAGTGAAGCGCGGGTACCATCGTCATATTTGGTTGCCCGACAAGGATTAAGCTGTAAGATTCCACGGAAATAAGAAACAAATTTGGAAAGGAAAAAATCGTTGGAATAAAAGTAAAAGATAGAGTGAATTTTAAGATATTTTGTTGATTCAAATTCACACAAGCCAAGGAAAGAAAGATAAAATAAGGGAAATGAAGAATACGCGAAAGAAAAGAAAACAATTGATATCGAAGTAAGAGAAACTTTTTAATATCCCCTACCACTCGCTATCACAGGGGCCGTTGTTTTATATGTTATTTTTTTCTTAATTTAGTCCAGCGACGTTTATTTGTTTTATTTTATTGTGGTAATTCGTTTAGATATAGCAATAGTTTTAGAGTTTTTTTTGTTTATATATATATATATATATATATATATATATATATATATATATATATATATATATATATATAATTACATTAATTATTCATACAAAAACAAATATGGAGGTTAATGTTTTAAATGGCGAGAATACATCTCCGCAAACAATTTCAATAAGTTACACTAACCCCGTACCTATATATGAATGATATGATCCCTGTTTATAAATTTCAGTTTCATAAGGTCTTTTTTAGTTTTTACAAGCTTTCGTCTGTTTCTACAGGCATCCTCAAGTATGGAAATAGATTTGTTCTTGTTTTTTTTTTTACTTCTCGGTAATAAGAGGACAACGAAAATATAGATGTAATCCGAAAAAATGCTATGAGAAATGCGTTATTATTTTGGAACGTGCGGTTTTACCGAGAAGTAAAAAAACAAGAACAAATCTATTTACATACCTGAGGATGTCTGTAGGAACAGACGACAGCTTGTAAAAACTAAAAAAATACCTTATGCAACTGGAATATATAAACAGGGATCATATCATTCATATACAGTTTCGGGGTTAGTGTAACTTATTGAAATTGTTTGCGAAGATGTATTCTCGGCATTTAAATCATTAACCTCTATATTTGTTTTTGTATGAATGATTCATGTAATTTTAAGTTGAATAGCACCTATAAGCGAAATATATATATATATATATATATATATATATATATATATATATATATATATATATATATATATATATATATGGAGAGATTAGAGGGTAATTGATGCTACTCCCCGCCTCGTCACGTGAATGGTCTCGCTGGAGGTGGGGTTCCTATATATTCGTTAAAGAATTTAGAATTTCAGGTTTTGATAGAAACGCTAAAATGAACGTCAGAATCCATAATCTACCCTCGGCAGTAATTGTCAAATTAGGTTATTATTATTCCGATGAAACTGTTTGCTAATATATAGGTTTATTCCTAGACATCAACTCTGCATCTCGTTGTCCGGACCTCATGCAACAGCTAACTACTAAATACAGAGTATATATAAGCGCAGCTGATGCTGTCAGAGAATTAGTTAGACTTAGACAAGATGAGAGGGAAACGTTGTGAGAACTAGTTAGTAAACTTCTGAACATGGCTAAAATAACATTTACGGACGCTGTACAGAGAGAAGGAGTAACACATTCGTAAGGAGAGAAACAGCCAGAGCATCCACCTAAAAACTTGCAGAAACATTTACGACGGTACAAAGGAGTCGCAGACTGTTTGAGAGTAGGGAGTCTTCCCGAAAGTCAAGCACATGTGATGGGATGGTCCTTAAGTTAAAATCGGAAACCATGAGACAATGTAAAGGAAAAGTAGGGCTGTGGTCGATCTAGAAGTGTTTGAGGCAAAAGGGGTCACTTATCTGAGAGGAGCAAACATAAAGCTCACCTCGGTCACAAGCGAATAGTGTGGACAGATGGTTTTCTAAAGAAAGGACAATACCCGATGGGAGACGTGCATTCGCTCTGTTTTTGGTCAGGAAGCTGATTTAACATGTAAAGCAAAGGTCTGTTCGGGTGAAAAGGAAATTAAAGCATTAATAGGTACCTGGGCATCCCCGTCGATGATTAGATCTAGGGATTATTTGAAACTAGGATTGTGAGAAAACGAGGTAGATGCTGCAAACCAAAAATATTACGTTGGTGCAAAAATAATGTCGTTTTCTCACATATGTTACTATGTGACAAAACGACATTATTTTTGCACCAGCCTAATATTTGAGATCGGACTAAAGGAAAATTAAAGTATTAGGATTAGCGCATCTTCATATAGAGGTGGCATGGGCAGTCATTGTGTAGCAAATGTATGTGACCCGTACAATAATAATAGGTAAGGATTGACTTTGAAATTAATGAAGCACAGATAAGCCTCGACCCATCACTTCCTCTGCAAAAGATGGGGAAAAATACCATTAAGAGAAGAAAAATATATCAGGCCGCCCAATCGGATGAATGTCGTTTTGCAAAGAGGGATTAGCTCTAACAGAGTCCTAGTGGAAGGTCCTAACAGCACTGTGCGCACTGATGCAGCGGTGGATGTTGTAGAGCAGTGTCCTTGAAGATCCATGACCTTCTAACTGTCGTCGTTCTGCTCAAATAGGCATCGCCAGTATATCGCTTCAGAAGTTTCTGAAACTTGATTTAAGAATGTTTGCTTCTAAATATCATCATAAGAAATATAAAATACATGTGTTTGTAAAAGTTATTTGTGCTTTTTATCATTCAGTCTTTTAGTGGCCTGTATTTATTAGGTTGGTGCAAAAATAATATCGTTTTTTGACGTATTTTTGTAACGTCAAAAACGATATTATTTTGGCACCAACTTAATAGTAAAGATTGGAGTGAAGCTAGTAGCCATGTTTAAATGCAAAATAAATAATTTAAAAGATGTTTCAGCTTTAATTAGGCGTGGAAAGATTGATAAACCGTAAAAAATATTGATTCAATAAAGCCTAATAGAATTTGATAGAATAGAAATTAGAACACAAAGAAAATGTAGACCATGATTGCAAGTCATATTAAAACAGAACAATTAAAAAATAACATATGGTACTTGATTCTAAAATGATTTTACATTCTCATAATCCAGACTACATCATGGTTATGCTACTGAAGTCATAAGACGACAAAACCATTTTTTATTAGTTGAAATCCGCAAAAATCAATTCAATCAATATGTTGGGTCAAACACTGTGGATTCATTTCAGAGTACCCGGAAGCTAACTGAGAAAATGAGTTTCATGTTTTCAGAGGCCAGATGAAACACACAATAAACCAAGGAATAAACATCATTGATGAAGCTTCCCGGCGCAACACAGGTGGGTGGGGGTTTAAAATATGTGACAATACAGAGATAAAGATATGAAAATAAAACAGGGCAATTACGGGAAAAAGATTCAAAAGTGAAACTGCATAAACATGACAACGACTAGAATTTCTTTCTTCGTTTAGACAGTCGGTCCGGAGTGGTAGCAAATATTAGGGTCTCAACTATGGGCATAAAGTGGATCCCAAACAAAAGGAAAATAATAAGAAAGTATAAAAATAATTGCCAGCTAAACGTATTTATAGGAAAATTACCAACAGTACATATTTAGAGTAAAACAGCCAAATATATATATAGTAATTATTAGAAGGATTTGATAATTATATTTAATTGATTCATCGAATCTGATAGAAAACTCAACAGAATGCAGAAAGGACTGGACGGCCGTTTCGGCCTATATTTGGGACTCATCAGGAGTACGCATCCACTACCGAGATTTGAAACCCTGACAGTTAGGCTATCAAACGAACATCATACCAACTGTTCCATCGGGCCTCAGTGAAGCAGCTATTGCAAATCAGACTCAATATAGCGCCGCTCGCTCACATATTCCGTGGTGGAACTCAACTGAGATTCTCTCTAACCATAGGACTGTGCCCCCAGGAGCCACGACTACTCTCACCAAGCCGCTCAAACTGGAGCATTAGAAGCCGGTTCAAGCGATGATAAACACAGATAGTAATTATTAGGAGGATTTCATATACCAGTTTGAGTCTGATTTGCAATCGCTTCGTCACCGAGGCCCGGTGGAACAGTTGGTATGATGTTCGCTTGACAACCTAACTGTCAGGGTTTTAAATATCGGTAGTGGATGAGCATTGCTGATGAGTCCCAAATATGGGACGAAACGGCCGTCCAGTGCTTTCTGCATTCTGTTGAGATTTCTATCAGATTCGATGAATTAATTAAACACACACACACACACACACACACATATATATATATATATATATATATATATATATATATATATATATATATATATATATATATATATATATATATATATATATCAGAATGACCAAGAGCAAATTTCATCTGTAGTTAAAAACATGCAATTACGTTCAAAATATTTAGCTTCCGGTATTATATAACCCATAGCGGCTGATATGCCTCTAAACAAATTCAACCAGCCAAGCTAGTCGAAATATCACCACCTTATCAAGAACTAAAGTGAACAGTGGATAATTTGTTTAAACCTTCAAAATTAAAATATCGAAACTTTTATCTACATAATTTTGTTTAATCTGTTGACTCCCTACCAGGCATTAAAGCAGCCCCTAAGAATCAAGGGAGTAAAGTTTATATTAAATGTATAATATTAAAAAAATAATAATACATATTAAAATTAGTGTAGCAGTGGCTGAGCGAATATGCCTGTCTACTAGAACGGCGAGCCAATAACTTTTGAAGACGCCTGCTCAAATCATTTCTGTTTGTTCAATTATGCTATCAATTGTACTGCAGAGCGGACCGACGTTACAGCTTCTGAGATATAGTACAATTATGGCGTGATCAACATTTTTAACAGTGCCAGTACGCTCAAACCATCGATGATTCATTTTCACACATAAGGCTTGGGACAATGGTAAAGGTACTGGCAATTGGGATTCCTCATCTCACTAGACCGATAACACCAAACCAATCATGATGAGATTCGATCCCCGGTTTCATGATTGGAAAGCGCAAGTTCTATCCAACGATATCCATTCTAAAATATAATAGATATTACAGAAATATCTGAAAATATGGTTATATGCTTGTAGGTAAAAAAAGGTACTTTATGGATAGCAAAATAATCTCCTTGAATTATACTTTAAAAGGTAGCATATGTATCTGATAAAGACAATAGCATAATCAACATGCTGCCATACCACGGTAGCCCAAACTAATCGCAAGGAAGGAAACTTTCATCAGTACTGAAAATAACAGCTACTGGACTTGAGAAACCTATTTTTCTGAAAAATAGATTTAAGAGAAAGATTTTTATGCTATTTCACATACAACTTTATTGATTTTTAGGTAAATTAATGTTGAATATTTCCTTATATTGAAAAGGCTAAAATTACCATTACTTTAAAATATGGCGGTAAAATAATTTAACCATTTTTCTGATTGTGGTTATATGAATTACGCATATAAATAAGATTAGTTTAATCTCTGAAAGAAACAATTTACAAACTACCTAAAAACAGAGCATTCACTAGTTTACTCAGCAAAATACAAAAAACGCCCCAATACTGGCAGTTTAATTAGACTTAAATGGAGAGCAGTTGAACAATATCTGACGCCAACAAAATATATAAAATTTGGAACCACCTATCAAGCGACAATAATTTGAAAATGAAGAGCAAGAACAGGTATTTATCTGTGGGGAGGTGAATCGTTTTTCGGTTTAACTTGATTGGCTCAACCAGAGAATTTTGTCTGATTTTGGAAGATGAGAAACTGCGGTTGTAATATTTTGTACATTACTAACGACACTCCCAGTGGTGCCTCGAAAAGACGTCTTTTGAGGTCTTCACATTTTTATTTAAGAAAACTATTTGAATATATAATAAAAAGCAAAAATATAAGAAGAGAAAACAAGATAAATTAATATAAGTTGTCAATAAAATATTATTAATAGCTTTAATGTTGCCTTGGCATTAATTTAAATATTCGATTATTTACCAATAGCTTAATTTAGAATTTTTGATATGAAGTTTGGAAGATATATTTTACTTTCCTACTTTTCGTTTTGATATGATATGTATATTGTCAATATTTAAAATGAAGTATGACTTTACAAGAGAATATTTGAATATTCTATAGAGGAAATCTCTTTCCTCTACAGAAGAACTTTCTTTTATAATCTGTTTTCTTTCAAGAAGATCATGATCCTGCTCTTCGTAAATTTATATCATTTCTAGCCTGAATTACTATTTTTCACTTCCCCGTACGATCACCGAAGTTAAGCATCGGTAAGTAGCTGGGTGGGTGACGTCTTGGGAATACCAGATGCTGTAAGCCTTGATTTGTGGGTGATTCAATGGATAACGGGTCGAAATTGTTATTCGGCGAAACGAGTTCATATACCAGTTTGGTTCGTTATATTCACTTGCGCGCAAATAATCTTGGGACAGATATGAAACCATCTCTTTATTCCCATAGTTATGGAAAAACTGTTATCGCTAAAGCCATTATTACCCCCCACCACCACCAAATAAAATAAAATTACGTACAAAATATATACATTTCGGAATTTAATAATTCGTAGAGGTAGATATGCCGCTAAACAAATCCAACAAAATCAACTATACTTCTCATTTTCTGATCTGCCATCTATCTACTCAAACAAGTTAGGGATTTACTAGTTGTTCTTATCAGCAGTTTGCATTCTTTCCATGCCGTTTTCATCAATTTTAAGTAAAATATTTCTTTGGGAATTAAAGTATAAACGATATTTTTGTTTTTAATTTGCTCAAAGCTTTTCTCCTTGTTCACATATTCTGCCCATATGGTATCATCTGCTTCACGTTTATTTTGCTTCAAGTCTCTTCTTTATCAGTGAAAAAAATTGTCCAGACTTTACTGCCCTCTAGGAAGAATGAAATTGCATCCGGGTTCAGCACGCTTTTCTTTGTTTCTAATGTAATTTCTATTTTTCTAATGCTTTCTTTAGCATTTGGACATTATTTTACGTTATTTCAAGCCACCTTCATCGTACAGTATCAACTATTCCTCCTGCAGTTAAACCGTTTAAACACGTTTACACTATTTTACTTGATTATTTTTAAGTTGCGTGGATGCAGAGTGCATATTGTGTTGTTCCTCTTGCGAAAGACCATTCATTCAGTATTTTGAGATTTCATGTGCAATCATTTTTGTACAATTTATTCTGCTATTCTTTGGAAGAATTCCTGCAGATTCTTTTCCCTATGTGCTATCTGCTACCAGGATCTTTTATTCTTATTAATTTTATCATCAGTAATAAATCCTGATAGAACATCTATTTAACATATTCTTTAAAACTCTCCTTGAATCTGAAAATGAGGTAATATTTTGATATAACAATTGGGATAATGCCTTAGAAATGATTTATTATAAAATATAATTGATGTCTTTTTATACTAGATTAATTCTGTAAGATTTTAAAATGAGGCAAAAAATGGCTTGTTAATTTTAACACCACCAAAACTAAACAACTCACCATTAATCACGCAAAAACCCCTTCTCTTCCATCCATCAGCATGGTTGATACTAACCTCCATGAACGTCACTCGTTACACCTTCACGAATTAACGTATTCAACTGATATGAAGTGGAAATATCCGATGCGAGGTCAGCTGCCAAGAAGTTTCGTTTACTATATTGTCTGAGACAATTTCTATATTTATAAATCTACCATTTGTCCATGCTTAGAATATTGCTGCCACATATGGTACCGTGACCCTGCTATTTACCTTGAGCTCCTTGATAAAATCCAATGAAAAATCAGCAATATTATTGGGGCTGATCTAGCAGTTTCTCTTCACTCATATTTTCAGCTGCCATTTTCCTTATCTGTGTATCTTCTAGAAATACTTCGATTGTAATTGTTCGGATGAGGTCTTCACTATGGTATCTAGACTTTTTGAAATTAAGCGCAGAACTTGACTGGCATCGAGATATCACGAACTTACATTTAAGTTAGATTTAGCCGTAAGTTCTATGATGGCAGTGTCTTTATTCACATTTGCCTCTCCACACTTTCGCGTTAACATTGATCTCCAAAAATTTAAATGCAATGTCAACTCCTCTCTACTCTTGATTGATCTTTTCTCTTTCTGTCAATTATTAATGTTTCTTTTCCTAATTCTTCCACCAATTACAACCCCTTGTGTCTTAGTGGCTGTACTGGTCTTGCATGGGTGATATCGATCAAAACCAATACACATCATAAGATAAAAACATCGTAAAAGTACAAAATAAAAACGACGTTGAAGAAGAAGAAGAAGAAGAAGAAGAAGAAGAAGAAGAAGAAGAGGAGGAGGAGGAGAAGGAGGTGAAGAGGAAAAAAGGCGGTTCAGAAGAGGAAGAATGAAAAGGAGGATGAAGTTCAAGAAGAGTTAATGATAATGACCATCGCAAATGCCCGGATCTATTTGCGGTCTTGTAAATATAGAATCGAGTTAAGCCTAATTGATCATGTTCCTCTGTCTTTATTGTAAGCCATTCTTTCTAAAATACTTTCTAGAAGCAAAGAACTGTACAGATTTTGGATTTTCATGGCACGATCATCATTCAACTTGTTTAAACGATGATCTTAACATCTGTTATCAGGCCAGACAGCCCGTGAGGCCTAGATAGCGCCCGATTCTGGTAGACATAAATTGTTTAGAATGTGCCGCTTCAACATCATTCTATATAAATACAAGTCGAAGAAAATAGCCTTTCGTTGTTATTCAAAAGCGATCAAACTCGCTTAACTCACAGAAACGGAACTGTTTAGCTAAAGCATTTGTGTTTAAATATAACAATGTTTATGAGGAAAGGTTATCATTGATTTTACAAGTATTTATCTATACGCTATGAAATTAAGGGAAATAAAAAAACATTGTCGAAAATATAAAGTATCCTCATAATATTCAGTTGGAAATCTCGCATCTTACAAATCATAAATATTAATTATTTATTTACACTATTTATATTTGTAATATTGTCCTCATCTTTTTGTTAGAATCTCAACATTCCGGCCTTTGTGCCCTGCGACCTTCCTCGGGTTTAAATGTTGACATTCCCTGATAATAGTGATAAATCTTCATCCCAGAAATTCAGCCAGAGAACAAATTATTTCCATCTTAATTTCCCGAGTTTTTCTTAAAATTAAAACCTATTTAATAAGAACTTTAACAGATTTAACAATAATTCTTACATTAGTTTCTTTCAAGTTTAACCATTGTAAAAGTGTACATTCACAATGAGATCTTATTATACATTCGAGATATATGCAAACATTTATGCTTGCATCACTAAGACGAAATATTTTAAAAATATGTTTAATGTGGCTATTTTCTATAAATATATTTGAATAAAGCTGTTGGCATTAATTTAATATAATGTGACATTGATAGCTAATGTATAACTTAATGATACTTATTTTTAGAAGGAACTATACTCCAGGGAAATACTCCGAATATCTCACTTGCTTCTTTGATGTGATATACAATCTAATCTATATGCAACGTGAACAAGTTATGTAGACGCCTGCGGACCTGAATTAGTATTATATCAAATATTTGAGCTTTATCTATTTTATACTGTAAGAGATTTTACATCGTTTAATTGTTATATGTTACGCTTTCTAAATTGCCTGTATTAACTTAGCATTTTAAATTCATTTTTCGCATTTGTTTTTGTTTTATTCCGGCTGATATATTTTGACATAAATATAGCTACACCTTTTCCATTAGGGGTTATTTGTAAAATTATATCTAGTGTTTAGAATATTTGTAATGGCCGACCTCAAGTTATATTTTATTTATTTATATAACGGTGATCATCGGTAAATTTTCAATTACATTATCTGTCAGAAATTACATATACAAAAATTACTGTTAATTAGGGAATATATTTATTTCATCACATTTCAGATTTCCACATGATCTCCAAGCAAGTTAGCAAATGAAAGCGCGAAGAAAGGACTAGCCATCGATTCTTTAAAATAATTGTTATATTTACACTTTTTTATATTGTTCGGACTTAATTGTCATATTTCCAACATTTCGATCGCTGTACGCTCCGGTCTTCTTCATTTGTTATTTGTTGGAATTTCGAACCGTACTCATTAATTAATTCATGGGAGTAGATTGTTCTAATTCTATGTTTCATGCCATTGGATATCTCAGTTGCTAACTCAACTTTCCTAGTTTTTGTTTTCTCTGCTGTTGCTAGGTTTTGAACTCCCAACTCTTTGGGTCTTCACATTTGGAGTAGCAAACAAGCACATTGTTCCACAGAGCTATTAGTGAGCGAATGTTGGGTACTTATAAACCTCATGACTCAGCAATCATTTTTAATAGTCCTCATATTACAGTTTTTTCTTTTTGCTGTTTTTCTCTACCTCTCTGTATTACTGATTCTCATATTATATTCATGTCCATGCTTGTTGCCACACAGGCAATTTTTGTGGCCAAGTATATGCGCTGATTCCTGAAGTTTTCGTATTTTCCAGTGATGTTCTCTATTATTTCAACTTCATTCTAAAGAGGATGATGATTTCACTCTTCTCTTCATATATGATCAGCCATGCCTGATTTTTCTATTTCCCAACGTGTACGGTTTTATGGTGTTCCTTCAGTCTTATATAAAAGGGGCGGCATGCTTCTCAATTAATCATGTAATCTATAAATGTTCTCACGCGGAAGAGGTCCGTGTAGTGTTGAACCACTCTTGAATTTTGAACTAATGTTGTATAGACAATAGATATTCTTTATCTTTTTTCCGATAAGCACTTCAAATATGCTGTTTTCTGAGTGTTGTTATCATTTTACAACTTTCTATGTTTGTGAGGGCTACTGTAATGTATCCAAGGTAGTTATTACGCTGTAGGGTACTGTTTATACTAACTATTTCTTGTTCATATGTCACTGGGTCGCTACTTACGAGTTGTTCTCGAAATTGTAGGTAGCAGAAAATACCTTTCTTTCTACTATATGGCTTGTGCCTATCGAATTTTAAGTATTGTCGGTGAACGGTGGCTAGCGGCATACGAACGTTTTGAACCCATGGTCTGTTTTAGATGTTACTACATCCAGCAATGCTAGTGTGCTGTTGTTTTCTTTCTCTATTGTGAACTGTATTGATAGTTTTATTGTGTTCATATTGGTCCACTAATAAATGTACACCTTCCGAGTGGGGCCAGAGTATGAAGGCGTCATCTACGTATCTCATCAATTGAGTTGGCTTTTGCGTTTTTGTGATGTTGATTCTCATGCAATTCCCTCGAAGAAATCCATGTATATATAAACCATTGCTCGAAATAATAGTGAGCCCATCGCCAAGCTTGTCGATATACGTCTAATCCAGTTCCGAAGAATGTTATCTGTTGATAGACTGTTACGTTCTTTTCGGGTATATGATGGTGACTTTGAACTCCCAACTCTTTAGGTCGTCACATTTGGAGCAGTAAACAAACACATTGTTCCACAGGGCTATTAGTGAGTGAATGTCGGGTACTTATAAACCTCATGACTCAGCAATCATTTTTAATAGTCCTCATATTACAGTTTTTTTCTTTTTGCTGTTTTTCTCTACCTCTCTGTATTACTGATTCCCATATTATATTCATGCCCATGCTTGGACCACACAGGCGATTTTTGTGGCCAAGCATATGCGCTGATTCCTGAAGTTTTCGTATTTTCCAGTGATGTTCTCTATTATTTCAACTTCATTCTAAAGAGGATGATTATTTCACTCTTCTCTTCATATAAGATTAGCCATGGTGATCATATATGAATGGGTTAAATATATCCACAAGGAAGATGATGGCACGCAGATTCTTGGCAGCTAACAATTGGCCTGAAAGGCTTTGTGAATTTGGGGAAGATTGTATATATGAGGTAGATTGCTATAATTTTGTGATAGTTGCCTGTATATCTTAGGTTGGAAGTGGTACTTGTTCTTGATTAGGATCTGCAGCATGTCTTTTCGTTTTCATTGTTGCATCTTTCTTTACTATATTTACCACTTCCTCTATATTCTGTGTTGCCCATCACTACATTAGCATTGCATTTGTCAAATGGTAGCATGACACTGTTTTATTTCCTCTGTACGGATTTGAATGTTCATGGCTATTTCTTCGATTGGGGCTGTCAAAGTGTCGTATCCGCTTGATCGCTGTTGCAAAGTTGGGACTTGTATTAAGTACTGACTCCTCAGAGTTACTCATCATTGACCGATATTGGATGCTGTCTTGACGTTGTGGTGATGAACCCTCTAAGTCACCTCCTGATCCTTTCAAATTTGTTCTTGTTGAACACTGACTGCATCGAATTCGTGTCGGTGAGATTCCATTTAAGTCTTATTCGTCGGTAATTCTCTTGAAGACGTCTTCGAGCCTGTGTAAGATGTCGGATTGCAACTGGTGTTTTATCAAACGGATAGATACTTTCATTATGATTCTTACTTGATCAGTCGGGCTTTCCTGTAATTGATTGGACGGGATGAGTCTTAAGACTCTGTATTGATTTTGGAATGTCAGATTGTTCGACATGCGTGCCAAATCTAGTGGGACTTTTCTATCTGTCTCTATATTTTTGGTATTACTCAAATTGAGTGTCATATTTCCAAAGTTTCGTCCGTTGTACGTTCTTCAGGTGGTATCTGTTGGAATTTCAAGACGAACAATTTCTTTAGTCCGCGGAATAGATTGTTCTAATTCCATGTTCCATACCTTTCAGTGTCTTAGTTAATTCCTCTTGATATCTCAACTCTAAGCATTTGTTGTCTCTGCTGTCGCTAGGGATTGAACTTACTTTTGGATCAATCAAAGCTCTTAACGACTGGGCCATATGTCTTTCAAGACAATAGAGCATGGATTGTTGGGACTTATACTTTAGGCTGCAAACATCTAAGCAGACTAAGCAAAGAAATGAATATAAAACGGGGTCCAATCATACAGTGACATAGAGAAAAAGCAACAATAAAAAAATGATTTCTAGTTTTAAAAAATGAGACATTAGGTCTATAAGTCTCTCATATCTTGGCAGGAAGAAGATTCCACGCCCGGAAAAATAACCCAAAGCCACATATACACTCGCCGATTGCATTGTGTAACATGATTTTTGTCCATAGGTATAAACTGCTATTTCTTTTTTGTTTATGCTTGGAAAGTTTGAAAACTTGTTATATTTCATTTAAACTTTGCTTTGGTGTGACCAAAATAATGATATTTCTGAAATTTGCCTATTCCCATTGGGAAAACTGGAAAATTTAAATATTCTCGTTCACGCAAAGTAGGAACAAACCGACAGGACTCAAAAGTAGCATTTATTTATCCTAGTATTACACATAAGAGACTTAGAAGTTAGTATTGTTATAAAATAAAATAATACATATCTCGGCTGATTTACAGGCAAATACTCAAGAGCGAGAGCCGGATGTGAACTGGACAAAGCCCCGTCACAAAATGACCATTATCTTCGTTTACAAATGTTCCGGACTCACGAGTTCCGGCCGAAAGCTAAAATAATATTTAAAGTGTTCTATTTTTCGTCCAATGAAAATGTTTCCCTCCTAATTATACCCGCTTCGTTTTTCGAACCTGTTATGCCATAAAAAACGCTATAAAAGGGGTTACACGGAAGTTCAACAGGCAGTCAACCGGTGACCAGGGAACAGACCTATCACGGTCAGAACTAGCGGTCAGCAGCTGTCAGCAGGGGAGCATCAACCACTGTCAACATATGTGAACTACTCTAAGAGATCGACCTAGATCCGAAGCCGGCTTATGAACTATACCACAAGGTAGCTGTCCCAAACCCTCACGTTCCTGCTGAAATAAACCACGTAAATCTATTTCTGCTGTTGTCTTATTTCTTTCTTGCAACCATACGCTTGTCTATAACAGTATTATTCATTATTTAGGCTTATACCGTAAATTATTTTCACAAATCAACCTTTCTTAAATATAGTTCCTCATCATGTTTTAGTTAGAAGTTTCATGGTAGTTAGCACGTTCTAGAAATTCTTGAAACTTTTGAGAAACCTTAGAAAGTTTTTGAAACTTCTAGAAAATTATAGAATGCTATTCTTCAGTAACTCAATCCTGGATATATCTGGGATGTAATAGATTAGTTTCAAAACATTGTTGTCCAGATCACAAAAGCAAAGTTTGAAGGGAATGATAGTTTCTTTTCTTTACTTTGTAGACAATTACTCACAATATTTTTAGTTACTAGGAATTTCTTTTTCTTTTCTTTTTTTACATAATACCTTGACCTATAAATTCCACAGCTAAAATATTTTTAGTATTTAAACTTTTGCAAACTTAAAAATATTATAGGAAAGCCTGTTTTAGGTATTATTCTGTGGTATTATTGTCTTGGTTTTTGTTTCCCATGCAAAGTATTGGATTATGTTTAAGCCTGCTTATTACTAATTTTGAAATGATTTACTCTGTCATACTATGTATTTATTTAGGGGTAAATATTTTCATTTCCTTTTCTCGTTTAATATCTGTTGTGCACATAATTATGACAGTTTCAAAATATTTTTTTACGGTGTTAAGTTATATAATTTACTCAGATATTATCTTTTTAATATTTTGATAACAATGATTTTTTAAATGATATACAAAAAATAAGGTTCGGATATAGTTTTACAAATCAACACATCATTTAATCCATGGAAGTAAATCGATTTTTTCTAATCTGCCAAGGACATGTGGCACAGAAGATAGACGCTATAGTTAGTGACAAGCCCCAAAGAGTGTGAGTTCAATACCCAGTTAGGTCAATGGAGAAATTGGAGAGAGGAATTAACAGGGGATAACTGATAACTGACATCCATTAAACATAGCACGTGGAACTAGAACAGTCTACCCCAGTGAGCGAAATAAAGGGTTCAGTTCGACATTCCAACCACCTGAAGAAGGCCGGATCGTACAACAGCCGAAACGTTGTAATAAATATGGCGAAAAAAGATTAGGACTATAGTCCGAATAATGTAAATAGTGTACATGATACCTCATCACATATATATCAAATATAGAGAGATACTATCAACGTTTTTTTCGTAATATCTATTTTTCTATCAACCTTTTCTCTTAAACTATAAAGAAAAGTTATTTTTAACGGATGTATTTGAAAATAAAACATTTCAGAAGGTATAGCACAAATTAATGGGACACGTTTTAACGTTTATCTTTAAAATAAATTTCAAAAGGTGTCTTAAATGTTCAGTCATTTTCTTTTTAATATTAAAGCGAAATGGGTGTTATCGGATCAAAATGCATTGTTAGGTTAACACAATATACCTGGACATTTCCATTCCAAGACACATATTCAGACGATTTAGTCTTTAATTCATTTGAAAAAAAAAACAGTGCTCCATTCTAGAAAGAGGAAACCCAGAAATGTAACCCCTCTTCTTTGTGAGATTTTTCAATAAAAAAAAAAAAAAAGATAAAATACTAAACCTTACATCGATCTTAATTGGAGCCTGCTAGCTGGCAGATTTCATGAACTTAGACAAATTCTGCAACGGCACCAGTACGAATCTGCAATAATTTATACTTTAATTTAGATTCTAACGATATATCTAAGACAGGGATCTTGACGGACGCCTATCACTTACGTAGAGAAATCCCGCTAAACCTGTATCGCTCTACGCTACACGATCGTTTCCCGAGAGCGATGAATACCATCGCATAAGAAATAATGTAATACTATAACTTCTTACTGATTCTCTTTCTTTGTATCGCATGACCAGTTTGAAATAGCTACTCAAGTAGAATTAATATATCTCTCCTAATATAAATTAAAATTTAGAAAGCAATGAAGCCCATGAACGAAACAAACTTGGACAATATTCGCGTTCTCTTCTGGACTTGTCAGGTTAGATATATAACCCTAACAAGTGCATCTCATGCAAGAATAGTCCGAGACATGAGTCTTCGAATGCCCTCCATCGGATATTAGACAACGATAATGCATGC
>OZ010592.1:74311497-74401497 GCA_963932145.1 Acanthosepion lycidas | reverse complement strand
TCAATTTCTTTCTTACGTTCTTTCTATCTATTGCTCTCAGTTTCTTTTTCTTTCTTTCGTTCTTTCTATCTATTGCTCTCAATTTATTTTCTTTCTTTCGTTCTTTCTATCTATTGCTCTCAATATCTTTTTCTTTCTATCTATTGCTCTAAATTTCTTTTTCTTTCTTTCGTTCTTTCTATCTATTGCTCTCAATTTCTTTTTCTTTCTATCTATTGCACTCAATTTCTTTCTTACGTTCTTTCTATCTATTGCTCTCAATTTCTTTTTCTTTCTTTCGTTCTTTCTATCTATTGCTCTCAATTTCTTTTTCTTTCTTTCATTCTTTCTATTTATTGCTCTCAATTTATTTTCTTTCTTTCGTTCTTTCTATCTATTGCTCTCAATTTCTTTTTCTTTCTTTCGTTCTTTCTATCTATTGCCTTCAATTTATTTTTCTTTCTTTCGTTCTTTCTATCTATTGCTCTGAATTTCTTTTTCTTTCTTTCGTTCTTTCTATCTATTGGTCTCAATTTCTTTTTCCTTCTTTCGTCTTTTCTTTCTATTGCTCTCAATTTCTTTTTCCTTCTTTCGTTTTTTCTTTCTATTGCTCTCAATTTCTTTTTTCTTTCTTTCGTTCTTTCTATCTGTTGCTCTAAATTTCTTTTGCTTTCTTTCGTTCTTTCTGTCTATTGCTCTCAATCTCTTTTTCTTTCTTTCGTTCTTTCTTTCTATTGCTGTCAATTTCTTTTTCTTTCTTTCATTCTTTCTATCTATTGCTCTCAATCTCTTTTTCTTTCTATCTATTCCTCTCAATTTCTTTTTCTTTCTTTCACACTTTCTATCTATTGCTCTCAGTTTCTTTTTCTTTATTTCGTTCTTTCTATCTATTGCTCTCAATCTCTTTTTCTTTCTTTCGTTCTTTCTATCTATTGCTCTCAATTTTTTTCTTTCTTTCGTTCTTTCTATCTATTGCTCTCAATTTTTTTTTCTTTCGTTCTTTCTATCTATTGCTCTCAATTTCTTCTTCTTTCATACTGTCACAAAGTCTTTTGTCTTTATATCTTTCTCAACTACTTTTTCTTTCTTTCTTTCTGTTCATCTCAGTTACTTTTTCTTTCATTCCATCACAATTTATTTTTGTTTCTCTCTCTCTTCATCTAACTTTCAAATTATTTCTATCTATCTATCTACCTATCTATCTATCTATCTATCTATCCCTCTAAAGTTTTTCTATGTACCTATCTATCTATATTGGGTGCGCTTTCCTTCTATAATACCCTAGTTATAATCTCTATCCATTGTGTATTTGTCAGGACGGTGACGTCATGGTGTTTTCGGACTCGAGTCTGTTTAGAAGCGTGTGGCTCATTTCGAACTTGCCTGAATAATATACTTCGGGATGAAACTGGGTAGACAGAACTGACAGGATGACGGGGCTTTTCGAAATAAAAAGACATCGTGATCGAGGGTTTCACTGTATTGGCATTGATCAAATTATTGAACATTCCAGATTACCCTACTTGAAAGTGCATAATTATTATAAATCTCAGTGCTTGTACATGTTTTTTATATGTGTATGGTGTCTGTATGTTTTTAGGTCAGCATGGTGAATTGACTTGAGACAGATTTCAGCAAATTTTGCGATAATCTGAAGGTCATACGATATGTATTTAAAGAGCATAATTTAAAATTGACGTGATATATAGTAGGCATATTCTTACCAAAATGAAAAGTTCAATAACAAATGTATTCATAAACCATGTTTTATGAATACATTTGTTATTAAACCTTTCATTTTGGTAAGAATATGCCTTGTATATATCACGTCAATTTTAAATTCTGATCTTTAAATAAATTATTTGTTATTGAGATATTTTGAAATGGAACACCGTTGTTTTTCGTGATATTTTGTATATATAACAGTATAGTTATTCATTCTTCCTGCTCTTGCTTGCACCCAGTCACTGGGGAAAAAATTACCTGCTCAGCGCCTCTTATCTAATCCATTTCTGGCTCTACAGTGGTTACAAGAGTTCCTTCATCCAATAGTCGCTTTCGCAACTTGGCATACCACAATCCACCAAACTAATTCCACTTGGTCATCAGGAACACTAAAACTTGATTATCCTAAGGTATATTTCTTCTATATAAATATTTCATGGTGCACAGGCTCACATTCTACTCCCCATAGCTTATCGGATCCCTGACTATATAGTTGACCATTTCCATCGCAGGACATAGACCCAAACACACCTGGAAATCCGAAATCATCCCAGATGAATTTACTTATTCCCACAACAATTAGCTATATTACTTTTTCCACATAATATAATTCTCAAAATTCACCAATTATTAACTTAATTAACGAACCAATGAAGGCCAAACGATACACATGGCTCTTAAAAATTCCACCCAGAGTTAAAAAAATTAAAAAAAAATTGCTTGTGTGTTAATTATAATTAATAAAAAAAAATCCAATTCAAGTTTTACAAGTGCTTTACGTGAACTAAAGCACTTGTAACGCTTAAAGAATATTACTAATTAAAGAATATTCTCGTGCATGCTACTGCTGAAAATTAATTCTTTCCTCACATTTTATCCAAATATAAAATAAATATACAATTTGGGAATACCATGAAATTTTTTTTTTTTTCTTTTAATTGCAACGATTTTAAACCGGTATACAGTCTGTGACCCACTCGAGCTCGAGGGTTACAGATTAAGAGGTACAGTTTATGTAGATATTTAGGGAAGATAATGGTTAATCCTCAACATGAACAGCTAAAAATTGTAGTCATCGGGAAAGCCTCGCCTTGAGAATCAGTTCCACAAATCAGCGGTTCGTGAGAAGAAGCTCTTCAGGTGGAACTTACATCTCACTAATGGAGTACAAAGAAAATGAGGTTGGTTCGCTACAATGTGCATAACATGGCGGGTCTTCTTCTTCTAAGTTTATAAATGGTAGACCTAAGGACTGTAGTCCGTCTGAGAACTTTCCATGAATATTGCGATAGAGTAATGAGAAGCTTGTAAGGTTTCGCCTGTTATAATTAGGTAGTAGGGTCGAAAATAATTTGTTACCAAAAAAGACACAAATACACTTTTGAAAGTGGAAAAACTGGGAAGCTCTTCTCCATACATGGGAACTGTTCTTCATTTTTGGACTAATCTGATTCTTATAAAGTTAGAGGATAGTAAGGAGAGTTAGGTAGATATTGATGCCTAAATGGAACCGACCGTTTTTCTACGATCTTTAGCAATGGATCGTCTGTACGATTTCCATCTAAGGACAACGTTTGTTATAATAAGAGCAGGGGGGGGCCGCCATGTGGGAATTTCTGCTTAGCGTCATATACAATTCTATGTGTTATTTAATGCCTAGAAATAAATATATTGCACGCAATTTTATTTCTTTCATTTGGAGATAACAAAGATTTAATTATGCAGGTCTTATTAATAAACTTATATCTTGGGGAGAAGAGGTGGTTATGCCTTTCGTAAAGGTATTTTCGAATAAGTGTATATAACGAACACAACGGCAATTGGAACTCGACTCTCCGGTTAAAAATTCCGAGCCATTATTCATTACACGACCCTCATATATTATACAAGCTTATACCGGCTTATACCAGCGGACATTACCAAGCGCTTACCCCACTAGGTTCGACGTTGCATAACTTCAATGGTGGCTCACAAATGTACGTTTGAATGTGAAACAAAATTAAAGGAAAGCAGACCCTGAGGAAATAAAACTAATATTAAATCGATTCCTTATAAACAAAATCAAGTAATAGCATATTGATAGTGGATATAGAACCCCAAGTAGTCCAGATTAAGAAGTAAAATAGTATAATAAAATGTTTTCAAGGCATGCTATATTTATGGATTAGAGTGCTCAATATCGGGTATATAGCAAATGTAAATAAAACATAAATGGTTTGATGACTGCGTTTAAATGTATTTCAAAAAGTGACATTTTGCTTAGTATATTTCTTGTATCCTTTTGGATTTGCATTTCATCTGAGGATTATTAATAATCTGGAAATGCCCGATATTAACATTAATCGAACAAAAATTTATATATATATATATATATATATATATATATATATATATATATATATATATATAATTATTTATTCAAAAATATGATTCCATCACGCTACATAAGAGTTCTCATGAGAAATTTTATGTAGCGTGTTGGAATCATATTTTTAAATAAATAATTATATTTATGCTCTACTTTTGTATCGAGCACTATTTTTTAAAAAAATAATAACTCAAATACTAAAGAACTTTGGATTATTTACCTAACCAGTTCTTTCCTATTTTCTATATATTTTTCACACACATATACATATAAATATATATTAAGTTTGTGCAAAAATAATGACGTTATAATGTCATTTTTTGGCGTATTTTTAACGTCGAAAAACGACATTATTACGTCATTATTTTTGCACAAACCTAATATATATATATATATATATATATATATATATATATATATATATATATATGCAGTAGTTACTGCCTAAATACACATAAACACACACACACATGTGTGTGTGTGTGTGTGTGTGTGTATTTAGGCAGCAACTACTATTTTAGGCATGTCTGATTGCTCAGATTACAGAATCCGTTCATATTCACGAATAACCTTGATGCTAAACTATGAGAGTACTATAGCTCTTTAAATTTTCATTTCCTAAGTACATTCGATCTTCTTCTAAATCCATCTTCAGTGATGCAAGTGGTACAAAACTATATGTTGTTCATTAGTATAAGTATTTATACAAAGATCTGAGCTGTTATACATACCGTTGTTATAACGTAATGTTTTTCATTATACTTTTAAATGAAAAACGGTTGACAATGTGCTGAGCGTTCATTAGAAGGTGAAAAAATAATCCTTGATTCATTTTTTTCCCTCTATGTTATAATTTTATGGTCATGCGCATTAAAGCATGAAAAAGTATGTTCCTTTATAGGCATTTCAGAATATTACTGCAGTATTCATAGTTGATTTTGTTCAGTGCCGGCTTTAATTTTTAATATAAATTGCTTCTAGCGTGACACCACCCTGCTCTTGTCCTGTGCTGGACGCGGCGCCAATTGTGACGCCACCGTTCAGTTTTGGTCACGGCCGCCAACTGTGACTCCTCTGGGCCCTGGGCTGACTGCAGCATCATCTGTGAATGATCTAACCCTTAGCTGGTCCGGATGGAAATCTGGTTTACCACGGAACCATGTGTGACACTAACTCCTCTGGTCGTCTTGGTCGCGGTTGATGTCTGGTAAGATTCGATATCAGCCTTGCCGTTACCAGCTCGCCTCCAACGTCTGGTTACCGAAGTAACTGCTTTGATCTCTAGTCTATCCTACCCAAGTTTGTGATTTGTTGCCGTAGTGCAAGTTGAATCTGGGGCAGGGGTGATACCGCACAAGTGTATGTAAATGAAAAATAATGAAATAAACTCAAGAGGTTCAAATGTGTTGAAAAATAACAAATATCTTTATATCTGTCTGCTGGATACAGGACTGTGTCTTTCTCCCAAACATCTTCTATGTACCCGTGACACTTTCGCGTTTCTTAGGCGAGTTTTGATATCTTAAGTTGTTTTTCAATAAACTGCTTTTTGGTGTCTTCAGGCGATATTCGTTAAAATTGTTTTGGTGGTGTGGGTCTAAGTCGTTCTTCAAAAAAATTGCTTTTGGTTAGAAGTCTAAGTCGGAATGCGTGGAATTATTTCGGTCAGCTCCTCCGAGGCTGGTCTTCGAAGTCAAAAGCTCTCTGTCGATCTGCGTGCGTCTCCGATCTCCAACACAACTCTAACTCAACTGTAACTGTCTCAATCTCTTGGGTCGTTCGTTTATATGGACACCGACCAAAACCTGGTCGGGTACTGTCGTGGTTTGGGTTCTTCGATAATTCCAAATTCCCAATAAGGATTCTATTTGTCTTCGGACAGGAATATTTATCACTTCCCATTTTTGGAAGTCAATAAACTTTCTACCCTAGAGGGTCTCTACTCCTTCTGTGGGGAGAGGTCTGAGGGGAATTATACTCCTAAACTCTTCCTTTCTCATATTGGTATCTCATACCAATCCCTTCAGTGGGCGTCAACAGGTTTCCCTTCTTTCTCATATGTTCACCTTCGCCCATCACTCACGCCACCACTCAGCCAATGAACGCTCGGCAGTATGGGTGTGGCTATACTGGCCTCAGTTTACAATTATCGGCCAAAGAAAAAAAACATCTTCCCATTTCTTTCTTTCTTTTCTATTTGCCAGAATTCTTATGAATCACACTGCAGTCATTAAATTTTTATCTTAACTTGGGGTCACCTGGAATTCATTATCGGAAATTTTCCTGGTTCATTGCCTGGGTGGTCACAAATACTCTTTGTCTTTCCCGTCTCAAAACCATCGCATTCTGTCGCCAACAGTTTGTACAAGCAGTAATAATGGGTTTCTTCGTCGTTTTTTTTTTTTAGATAACCGAATTTAAATTTTTATTACTGCCACACGTTTGGGCAGATTTTTATTCTTTATCCGTATTCCGTTTCCCTTGGCGCTTAACTCTTAGCACGATAAGATCCGGACATACAACAGATGGGTCTCTTTCTGGGCACAAGAACCAAAACTAAATGATATCTCCGAAAGATAATTGTTGACTATTCTTTTTGGGGTGGTCTCACTGAATTCTTTTTCGGTCGTATGCTTGACCCAGTTTCGATTATCTTCTAGAATTCTGCTTTGTATGCCGCTGAACGAGTTGAAATTATTATTATTGCCACACGTGTGAGCAGATTGTTATTCTTTATCCGTATTCTGTTTCCCTTATCACGTCATGACATTAATTAATTCCTACAGAATCCGATACCCGCTTTTCCTACCAATTTTCTATCTTCTGCGAAAAAATACCTTTCTTCGTAAATGAAAATAAAATCTTTACCCATTTTTCTTTTGTTAAAAAAAATAAAGTCGCTCGGTATGTCTTTCGTTATAGGTCTTTCTCGCCGTAAGTATTTCTCGTTTATAATTTCCATGCTTAATTTGTTTGGCAATTACCATAGCTAAATAGTGTCACACTAGTATCTGTAATGTAAATTTGTTGTTTTCATGTTGTAGGAGAGTTGTGTTGTCGATTAGTATTTTTTTTTTATAAAATGAATGTGGACATTCATTCTTATAGTTGAGAATACAAGAGTTTTTGCTGGTTGTTTTTTATATACAGAGTGGTAGCAAATGCGTTGTTATTTGTGTCTATTAAAATGTAAAGGAAAGGAATTTCGTTCTCATTATTATGTTCGTATGTGAAATTGAGGAAGGTGGTTTTTGAACGATTTTTTTGAGTTCCATTATTTCTTTAATGTTAATATCATCTACATATTATAGGTTGATGGATGGTTTCTTGGTGGTGCTAAATATATTATTTTCTAGGTTGGCCATGTAGAATTACTGAAGGTTGGACCGAGAACATGAAGATGTAGGCAGTCTATGCTCCATCGAAATAAATTTATTATTGACTATTGATTTGATATTTTCCCTAATTATTCCTATTATTTATATGGAGTGAAAATCGTCTTTAGAATAATACCTACCAATTATATTTTAATATCTATCTATCTATCTATCTATGTGTGTATACATACATACACACACACACACACACACACACATATATATATATATATATATATATATAATTTTTTTTACATATTATAATCTGGCAATCAACAAAGATTGTTTTCTGTATTTTTAATAAACATCAATAATATTAGCTGAAACTGAGACAATATACTGTTCACATGAATATAACCATGTTCTAAAAATTGTTCAGACATCCGTTGGTTATTAAGAGATTTCTTGAGAAAGAATTGATTTGCATATTGAGATCTGAGAAGATTTTAATGATGGTCATTTTCCTGTCATTCCTGTCAATACGTTGACATGATTCTCTCCCCCAAAATAATAGCCGTCATAATTAATAACTATTAGTCTGGTATTGTGCCTAATTTTTACAGGAAATCTCAAATTATCAATTTTGAAATTTTTTAAAAGTATCCCCGCATTAAAATTTCGAATAAATCTTCTAGAATGCATACATTTTCCAAAGAATAGCAAAACGGCAGAGATTATAATCATAAAGACAATGTGCTCAAAAAAAACTGACTCACACACACACACACATACATATATACATATATATATATATATATATATGAATGTACATATATATTTCTATAGTTAGGCAACAAATTACCTTTTAAGCATGCCTGATTGAATAAATTACAAACATTATGTCTATTTATTTTTAACATAATCCTTTTATATTCACGAATATTTTCACGTATATTGCAATTAATTAATGTTATTTAATTGTATTATACGGAAGAATATATATATATATATATATATATATATATATATATATATATATATATATAAAATTTTTGTTTATATTGATACAGAATTTATCAATATCCATATCTCGATTGAAGCTAAAAGGAGGGCTGAAAAGTTAGTTTTATAAAACATTACAGTTTTGTATAACCATTGGGACAACTTTTGACCCGCAAATCGTAAAATAAATTTAATTAAGAATCTTACTCATAGGGCCTTAATGATCTGCTCTATAAGCAATATAGATGACGAACTTTTATTGCTACCATTCTCTCTAAAAAAACCATACCCTTTGGGAATTGTTCAGTCGGTAATTACGAATAAAATTTCGGAATTCAATGAAGTTAAATCGGCTACAATTTAAATGCTAACTCTCGTCTTATTTTTTTCTGCCACTCCTGTCTTTTCATTCACCCGGAAGAACGTTCTCCATCCACATCATAATAGTTCTTTGATTTATTCATTTAAATGTAGTTGTGGTTCACACTACATAGGAAGAACGTCTCAAACGCTGGATGTCAGAATAAAACAACAAATATATGAAAATTTAAGTATTCTCCGTCAGATATTCTGATCAACAAATACGGTTCTTCCATCGCGGACCAGCTGGTAAATAACCATAAGTGTATCGGAAATGTTAGTGTGGGCTTATTTTCGGTCTTCAGCAAATTCCACTCAAATTACCCCTTGAAAATACCGGAGCCCATATATTTTTATTCCTTGAAACCTTCATTATGTTAACAGAAGGATTTTGTCCTGGACCCCCAATTAATTTCCATTTAAAAATATTAACCCCTACATATTATCCATCATTTTATTGATGATTATATATTTATTAATTTCGATTTCGCTCTATTGAGGGAGATTCAAAACGAGTTAGCTCGCTCCATTTTCAATTACATTTTTCTTTTTAATCATTATCATGAGTGTTAATAAAATTAAATTTTGCCTATATATATATATATATATATATATATATATATATATATATATATATTTGATATTTATATATATATATATACCTTTGAGATATATATATATATATATATATATATATATATATATAATATTAGTGGTAAATATACACATATATGCAAAATCCTCAGGTGCATATACACACGTATATTTTTTTGAATAAAAAATTCCGAGAGGATAGAACCCAGGTGGAAATCAATGTCCAGGACAGAGTAACGATATAATAAAAAGGCTTAAACACTTATATTGAATGGTCATAATTTATTCCATTGGAATCGTAAATACGATCCAATTCATCAGACCTACAAATTATATATATATATATATATATATATATATATATATATATATATATATATATATATATATATATATATATAAAGAAATATAGTCTTAAGGTGTGCTATATTTATGGAATAAAGTGCTCAATATCAGAGATAGAGCGTGTATAAATATAAAAGTGAACATGGAAGTCAACACTTAGAGGCGACAGTCTGTTTCATGCTATATGCAATCGTCAGGCCACGTGTGCTGTTATTTTTCTCGGCTATTTATATATATACGGGTTAGTGGTGCATTGTGGGTATTCTGTTATGGCGGTTATTTCACTGGAAGTCGTTTGTTTATCTATTTAGGTCAAATTATGTTGCTTGTTTTTATTTTTTTTTCTTATTTTATTTATTTATTTATTAACGTAGTAAAAATTTGTTTATATAACTTATTTAACAGTTTTGTTTTGATTTGGGAATTTAATTAAAGGTATTTGTTCAGTTTTGGGGTTGATTGTTGTAGTTCATTCTAAGTATTATTTTGGCGGGAACAGTTTTTAATTGATTATATCTTTATTTGGGATTGGTTTGTTTATTTATTTACTTGGATGAATTTAGGTTAATTTATTTTACTTGTATATTTTTTCTTTTCGGTTTTCGATTTTTAAGTAACATAGTATTTTTTTATGTTTTATTTCTATTTTTTTTGTTATTTTTGCTTATTAGTATATTTATTTGTTTTTATTTTATTTTTTCCGTTTTTAATTTTTTAGGTTACGTAGTAAAAATTTATTTTCATGTCTGCATTTTGAGATGAGTTCGGATCTTTTGTTTAATAATTTATTTTGGTCGGGAAAAGTAATGATAGCTATTTTTTCCTCCGAGCAAAGTTTGCAAGTTTTTGATTGGTTATTGTAGGCTGATGATTTTTTCCTTATCTTCCAAGATATTTTTGGTGTGATGTTCGTTTTGTTTTTAATTTCCCAGATATACTTAGAAAGCATTGTACTGTTTGCATATTTACTATTTGTAAAAGATGTTTTGTGTGTATAATTTCTTTGTTTCCAGGGTCCTTCAGTTACTCCTATGTATACTTTTTCTTCATTATCTGGTGATTTTATCGTGGCTTGTATATTACGTTGTTTTGTAAACAATTTCCGTTTAAGGGACATTCGTTCTTTATTCTGCAGTTGCACGTGGGTTTAATTTGTTCGTGTGGTTTGCTGATAATTTTCCTATTGTGCTTTTTTATTATTTGTGCCATGCTATCGGTGCAGCTGTAGCTGATTTTTACTGTGTTTTTGTTGAATATCTTGTGTAAGGTGCTTGATTCTGGGAAGTGTTTGTGTAAGAGTTTGAAGAATATTTTCCCTACGTTTGTTTTTACGTTCTTGCTGTACGGTGGGTTGAACCATATGATATTTCTTCTTCTGTTGGCCTTTTTTTGTATTCTGTGGTGAGTATGTGAGTATTGCTGGGAATCCGCTATCTTTTAGGGCTGTTTCATACTCTTTCTTAGCTTTGTTGAATAGGGATTCATTGGAGGAATTGTCAGAGAGCCTGCGGTTAATCGATTTTGGTATCTGTTTGATTATAGAAGGTGGATGGTTGGAAGATGTGTGTATGTAGAGTGGTTTGTCATTAGATGGGATATTTGACACTACAATGGGAAGCTTTGACGGTGCAAAAGCATGCGAAATCATAGGCATTTACTTACTAAACGAACGGAGCAAAATAATAGATAGAAATGACACAGGACTCTACAGGGACGATGGTCTCATAATCTTAAGAAACTGTAACAAACAAAACACAGACAAAAATAGAAAAGCAATAATAAAGATTTTTAAAAATAACGGATTCGACATAGATATAAAAACTAACCTAAACGAAGTAGATTTTCTAGATGTTACCTTCAACCTAAGAGAAGGCACACATAAACAATATAGAAAACCTAATGACAAACCACTCTACATACACACATCTTCCAACCATCCACCTTCTATAATCAAACAGATACCAAAATCGATTAACCGCAGGCTCTCTGACAATTCCTCCAATGAATCCCTATTCAACAAAGCTAAGAAAGACTATGAAACAGCCCTAAAAGATAGCGGATTCCCAGCAATACTCACATACTCACCACAGAAGACAAAAAAGGCCAACAGAAGAAGAATCATCATATGGTTCAACCCACCGTACAGCAAGAACGTAAAAACAAACGTAGGGAAAATATTCTTCAAACTCTTACACAAACACTTCCCAGAATCAAGCACCTTACACAAGATATTCAACAAAAACACAGTAAAAATCAGCTACAGCTGCACCGAGAGCATGGCACAAATAATAAAAAAGCACAATAGGAAAATTATCAGCAAACCACACGAACAAATTAAACCCACGTGCAACTGCAGAATAAAGAACGGATGTCCCTTAAACGGAAATTGTTTACAAAACAAAGTAATATACCAAGCCACGATAAAATCACCAGATAATGAAGAAAAAGTATACATAGGAGTAACTGAAGGACCCTGGAAACAAAGAAATTATACACACAAAACATCTTTTACAAATAGTAAATATGCAAACAGTACAATGCTTTCTAAGTATATCTGGGAAATTAAAAACAAAACGAACATCACACCAAAAATATCTTGGAAGATAAGGAAAAAATCATCAGCCTACAATAACCAATCAAAAACTTGCAAACTTTGCTCGGAGGAAAAAATAGCTATCATTACTTTTCCCGACCAAAATAAATTATTAAACAAAAGATCCGAACTCATCTCAAAATGCAGACATGAAAATAAATTTTTACTACGTAACCTAAAAAATTAAAAACGGAAAAAATAAAATAAAAACAAATAAATATACTAATAAGCAAAAATAACAAAAAAAAAAATAGAAATAAAACATAAAAAAATACTATGTTACTTAAAAATCGAAAACCGAAAAGAGAAAATATACAAGTAAAATAAATTAACCTAAATTCATCCAAGTAAATAAATAAACAAACCAATCCCAAATAAAGATATAATCAATTAAAAACTGTTCCCGCCAAAATAATACTTAGAATGAACTACAACAATCAACCCCAAAACTGAACAAATACCTTTAATTAAATTCCCAAACCAAAACAAAACTGTTAAATAAGTTATATAAACAAATTTTTACTACGTTAATAAATAAATAAATAAATAAAATAAGAAAAAAAAAAAAAAACAAGCAACATAATTTGACCTAAATAGATAAACAAACGACTTCCGTTGAAATAACCGCCATAACAGAATACCCACAATGCACCACTAACCCGTATATATATAAATAGCCGAGAAAAATAACAGCACACGTGGCCTGACGATTGCATATAGCATGAAACAGACTGTCGCCTCTAAGTGTTGACTTCTATGTTCACTTTTATATATATATATATATATATATATATATATATATATATATATATATATATATATATTATATATATATATATATATATATATACGACTCTGGGATGGATTTTAAAAAATAAATAAATAAAATGAAACAAGAGAAAATAGATATAAATATCTATTTAAATTATCGAATCAATTGCATAAATTTTGCATATCGATTATTTTAAATTTCGTTATGTAATTTCAGAAACACCATAGTCAAACCAATATACGATGCATTTCTGTAAGAGAAAAATCTTTTTACTTTTTACAAAACGTTTAATATTAAACAAATATAATCATATATCATAGAGTTAACTTATCTGAAATATCAACATTAAATTGTAATTACTTCCACGAACTTGTATCAAATAGTCGACCGATCTATATAAGCAAGTGAATATATAAAACTATATTTTTATTCTGAAGGACATCGGTCTGTTATTCCTAATGTCGATTATAATGGACAATAAAGATCACCAACGAGCCAGTCAAGAAGTGGAAAGTAAAACTGAATTAATTCCATATTTGCGTTTGGCATATTTTGGATCGCCTAAACATAACCACAAACAAGTCGCTCGCCAAGTTTATCCAGCCTAAGAACCTGCTTAGATTTGGAGCCAAAAACAACAGATGGCTTGCATACATTCGCGGAAATAATCGAATTACACAGAAAATAAACAGACTGAATTATAGCAGGCAGACAAATTGAAGACTACAGAGAAGGCTTATTGGTAGAATATTGTCACTCGGTCAGTGTCCAAGTTTCAGCGAATTTCAATCTATTCCGGTTCTTTGCTCTTCGATTGCTAATAATGTATTCCTCGGTGAGTCTGCCAGAATTTCCTTTTCTTTTGCTGAGATCTAAAGATATTTTCTAATTTAAACACATATATAATATCATTTTGCAATGAGTAAAACGACCGAGTTATTTATATTTAATTATTACTTACATTGGTATAACTCAAAGTTTAATTATAATTATTGCAATTATAACGTTACTGTGATGTTTAAAATTCAGTTCTGTGTCAAAATTAATTACAAATAAAACATTATTAAATAAAGAACTGTAGACGAATTGACATTATTCAACATCACCATTACTATGTTATATTACTATTAGGTTGGTGCAAAAACAATGTCGTTTTCTCACATATGTGAGAAAACGACATTGTTTTTGCACCAATCTAATAGTAATATAACAGTAATGGTGACATTATTCAACATCAGCATTACTATGTTATATTACTATTAGGTTGGTGGAAAAATAATGTCGTTTTCTCACATAGTAACATATGTGAGAAAACGACATTATTTTTGCACCAAACTAATAGTAATATAACATAGTAATGGTGACATTATTCAACATCACCATTACTGTTATATTACTATTAGGTTGGTGCAAAAAATAATGTCGTTTTCTCACATATGTTACTATGTGAGAAAACGACACTATTTTTGCACGAACCTAATATATAAAATATATCGTTAAACTACAAAATGAGAAACAAGGTAGTGAGTTTATCCATGAGAATATGAAGTTTTAACTCAAATTTATTTGAAAATTAATAGTATTATATGAATATTTATCTAATATTTATTTAACCGGGTTCAACCCAAGCAAGGCAGTAAATCCTCTGAGACATAATGTTTTTCTTGGAGTGAAACATTAAGAAACAGAAACATTGGCAGGGAGCGAGAACAGAGGAAGATTTATCAGGCAAACAGTACATAGCGATTGATATTGCATTTAAATTGTTGTAAATCTTACCTGGAAAAGCAAGAAGCCGGAAGAAAAGGGACTTATCACATAGAACTTACGGTTACATATAGCCAGCTTAACTGTAAATTGGTGAGACCTCTTCGGCAGTCTCGTAATGCGTATTAATTCAAAAAGGCTTGGCATGAAACGTAGAACTCATCTGAACAATTTACATGAAAATATTTATAGAAAAGGCGAAAATAAACAGAGAGAAGCTAGGGCACCAAATAAGTGTCAATAATATTGCTGATTGTTCTTTGTATTTTATAAAGGATCTTCAGATAAATAACAGTTGCACCAGACCGTGAGTGGAAGCAGTATTTTAAATATGGATGATTTATAGATTAGTAAAATGAGACCCTCGAGAGACAAATCATACATCACGGAACAGTGATCAAAACTTCATAGCAGCTGACTTAGCAATGAATTCAAAATACACTTCCCACCATATGCCAGCCTAGAAAGCCAGCTCAAATTATTTCGAACATTATTATAATGGATACTTTGTATTTAAAATAGACGATATATTTTTTTGTTAAACTGTGAGTATTACGTCTGACGGTTTGCGCATTAAAGAAATCGTAGTCGAACAAGATATGATGTCAAGCAATAAGTATATACTTCTTTCCACAATGGGTCCTATTTGCTCATCGACCATAAGTCATATTTTTCCTTAGAAAAACAGTAATTAACACGTGTTTGTTGCAGGCTGTTAAGTTGTTTTAATAAACCAGAGACGCTCGTAGAAACAATTTTTTTCATACCTCAGAGGAATTTGTTTAGTAAAATTAAGATGGTAAGAGATTTTACTTGTGTTTTTTTCTATATATATTCTTTCAATATATATATATATATATATATATATATATATATATATATATATATATATATGTGTGTGTGTGTGTGTGTGTGTATGTGTGTGTGTGTAATTTTAGATATAATGAAAATATATCTTTAAATACACCATATAGATAATAAAGACAAAATGAGAAACTGATCACAGCTGACGGGTTTCCACTTCAGAAGGACAATCTCAAGGTAGATTTTTACTTTGCCTTTTTCATATTTGTTGTACAATAAAATCTTCCGATTTGCCTTGATAAAGAAAAACAAGTTTTATTTTTGTCTTCATTACACACGCACACTGATATATATATATAAACAAATTATTTTTATCATATGTATATATATATAAATCATTTTTAACACAAATATATAAATTGTTTTCACTATATACATATATATATATATAAATTATTTTATTATATATATATATATATATATATATATAAATTATTTTATTATATATATATATATATATATATATATATATATATATATATATATATATATATTATTTTTTCACCTCCTTAATTTTTTTGTTCTTTTTTCTTTTATTTGAGTTTTCCTTTTTAATTTTCATTTTCTTTAATTTCTCTTTTAATTATATTTTCCTTTTCTTTTGTTTGTAACCCCGTCTGTTTTTCGTTTTATTTTTTGTTTAACTTAACGTTAATACTTTAATTCTTTCCATTTTTATATCCTTTAAGTTTTTCGTGTTTTTTTTTTTCTTCTAATTTTGTATTGTCTATTTGTCAAATTAATTTTTTTTCTAACCTTTTTTCTGTCTATTTGTCCATTTATTTGTCTATTTACTTGTTCTAACGTTTGTATTGTATATTTTCTTTTCTTTATATGTTTTGGCGTCAGCCATTTTGATTTTTGTAACTAGCTTCGTCTAGTTCTGATATTTTCGTATTTTCTTTGTTTTTCTTTTTTGTCTAGCGTTTTCGTTTTTCTTTTCGAGTTTTTCTTTTTTTTAATTTTATTGTTTCGCCGTTTTAAATCTTTGTCTATTATTTATTGTACGTTTTATTTTTTCTTACCGTGGTTTTATTTGCTTGTTGTCTCGCTTTCGGGCGAGCTTTGTGTTTATAATTTTTGTATGCTTGACTGTTAATTTTTCTTTTGCTTTTTTATTTAAGTTTTCGCCTATCAGGCTGAATTTTATTAAATATTTCCCACCCCCTTTTTTACACCTCCCATTTTAAAAAAATGGAAAAGAATAAAAAAAGCGCCTTCTTTTTTAGCGATTAAAAAGAAAGCTCATCTGGCTGACTATAGGAAGTGAATTAGGAAACATTTATTTAACCCGAAAAAAAAAGACACCCCACCCCTTGATAAAGATAGTCTGGAAGAATACCCAGCCGTTGAACCTATTTCCCCTAGCAAGGATGAAATTTCCGGGAAAAATGAAAATTTGGAAGTAATCACTCCAAGTATGGAGGCCAATAATGGCAACCAGAAAAAAGAAAATAATACGGAGGCCAATAATGGCCATGAATAAAAAAAACAAAACATGGAAGTCAAGAATGGCCGACAAGACAAGACTGAGGCCGGGGAATCGCCCTCTTGTTGGAAGTCTCCAAAACTATCAAAAAGGCCTCAAAACTACCCGCTCGCCCAAAGGGTTCTAACCGTTATAAGAACGGGAACTGGCTCAAAGCAGATTTGGGCAATGCTGGACGAGGCCATCATGTCGTACAAGATGGCCTTGCCGATCACTATTGTACATAACGAGCAATTATAGCATCTGAAACCATTTTGTGCAGGGAGGGTCCCCGTTTTAGTGTACAAGATGGCCTTGCCGATCACTATTGTACAAAACGAGCAATTAAAGCAGCTGAAACCATTTTGTGCAGGGAGGGTCCCCGTTTTAGTTCACACCTCCCTGTATAGAGCCCTAAAACTAACGTTTCCCTGGGATATCTCCCAAGACAGTACCATCTGGAATGAGATGGGCCATGGGTCTATGGGAGAAGCTTTAGTTATCCTGACTCCCACCATTTTCAAACTAGTATTACAAACCTAATCTGTTTTCATCATAGCACTCTGGTTACCTAGTTTAAATGTACGGGGCCTGAAGTCAGAGTCTTGCAGAGCGAGGCTCTCTCGTGACCTTCAGCGCCTCGGGGTGAATGTTTGTTTTGTGCAAGAGACCTGGTTTTCTTCTCATGACCGTGAGGATATACTGTCTAAGGGGTTGGCCCTTTATTCAGAATGTTTTGATGGTCGTTCGCGTGGTCCCTCTTGGCTAGTGAGCAGGTCTTCGAATGCTGCATATACCCTTGTCTTCGCGGATCCGGCGGGCAGACTTTGCGTGCTGGATGTTACCATAAAGGATAAGGTTCTATGTCTCATTGGGGCTTATGCGCCCAATAACCATGCTGAGCGGCCTTCTTTGTTTCGGCAGATCGGGGCGTAATTGACATCTCGTCGGGTAGTTTTAGCGGGGGACTGGAATGCCGTCCTTGACCCCGATATAGATCGTATCGGGCAAAAACAGGGTACTAACAACCCGGACATGAAACCATTTCGGGACTTTATCGATGAGTTTGATCTTGTCGATAAGTTCCAGAATGAACACCCTCGGTAGCATGGACTTGGACAAATAGTGGCAACTTTGCTCCTGGGACGCTGCGAGCTACCTCGACCGAGTCCTAGTTAGGAGAGTCGACGTAGAGCTCTTAGGGTGTCCAAGCTTCCATTACATAGTTTATACGGATCATAGGCTTGACCGGGTCCGTGTAAATTAGATAAGCCTAAGTTTAGGCTGAGCAGGGTTTCCGGAACCAGCTGCTACTAATGATTCAGAGGGAATTGGAGGGGCGGTTGTGGGGAACGCCTGGTGGGATAAATTAAAATAAAAAATTAGAAAGTTTGCTGCCGATTTTAGTCGTCTACTCAATCTAGATAGATTAGCGGCGCAAACGGCTTTAGAAGAAAAAGTTGATCGGGCCGTGAAATCCCGTGTTAGTGGGGAAATAGTCTTAGCTAAGGCAGAATTGTCCTCCTTGCTTATGAAGAAGGATCAAGCTCTGGTAGTTAGGGCTAGGTTAAAAAGAATGTCTCCTGAGGCGACGAATATAGCCGCTGAATTGCGTGCAGAGGAAAATCGGAAAGCGTCTAGGCGACATATAGCGTGCGTCACATTGCCGGATAAGCTGACCGTGACTACAAACGCGGGCATATGCGTGGCCTTTCGAGATTACTTTCAGGATCTTTTCACCAGAGAGCCCGGTCTAAGCTGTGCTCAGTTCGGCGCCTATTTAGCCGACTTTCCTTGTCTCGAGGCAGCTGATGCGGCTAGGTGCGAGGGTCCCATCACAGAATGGATAGTCTGGGAAGCGCTGAAGCAGGTTGGCCTGGATAAATCTCCGGGACTAGATGGTCTTCCCTACGAAGTTTACTTGTGGAAGTCGCCCGTTTTTGTTCCTTTGCTGGAACTAATTTTCAACCACTGGATGAAGCAGGGTTCTATACCTCAACGCTTCGCCAGGGGTGTGATCAAGTTGCTGCGTAAGGACAAGAACGGTGGGAATGAGTTAGGGAATGTTCGCCCTTTAACCATGTTAAACAATGAGTTAAAGATTTTAGCGAAGATCTTAGCCAACCGTTTGCAGCTTGTCCTGTCTAATCTGATTGGCCCTAAACTGACTTGTGCTGTGAAGGGCGGGACTATTCAGGATAACCTTCATATGGTACGCTTGATCTTAGAACAAGTCGACAGTGAAGCCGCGCTGATCAATTTAGATCAGTTCAAAACCTTCGATAGGGTTGACCATCGTTTTCTGGAGGCTGTCCTTTCGGCGGCCGGTTTCGGAGCCGACTTTGGCTACTGGATCCAACATTTGTATGCGACCCCCGGTGCGTTGGTGGAGGTGAATGAGGTAAGATCGAAAACTTTCGTATTGTCTCGCTCCATTCGTCAAGGTTGTCCGCTTTCGCCTTTGCTTTACGTTCTTGCGTTGGAACCATTCCTTCGCAAGTTAAAGGCGAATCCGGTCCTGCGCGCAATTTCCCTGCCTCGGGCTACCACCTCAGCCAGTTATTCTGCCTATGCTGACGACGTTTCGGTTATTGTCACGAGAAGAGCCGAGATTATCGTAGTCAGCAAAGAGATAAGTTGGTATGAGATGGTGACAGGGGCGAAGATCAACCGCGATGTCTGTTGGCTTGCAGTTGGGTGCGTGGAAGGGAGTTTCTCTTCTCGGACCTTTCCTCTGGACGGATGGGCCGATCAAGATACACGGCGTCTGGTTCGGTCCTGATCTCCAGTTGGAAATGAATTGGTTGGAGGTACAAGGGAAGGCCGAGATCGCGGTTATTCTGTGGTCTCGGAGGAGGCTTTCCCTGAAGGGAAGGGCGGAAGTATGTGTTTCACACACTACCCGATTCTACTTTACCGACTCTCTGTACTTCCACTCCCGTATGCCAGACTAATATTATTAGTACGGATCTTGTTCTCTTTCTTGTGGAGAGAAAAAGCCCCTATGGTATCTCGCGAGATCCGTTGCCTTCATCCCTCTGAGGGTGGTCTGGGTATGCATAGCATTAAGATTCGTAAACATATGCTTCGCATCACCTTTCTAGACCGAATATGTCGCGGATCGGATGAAGAGGGCGCCTTCTGGAAATAAGACGTCCGTAAACATTTCCCATCCTTGAGAAGTGTGCACTCGTGCGACGAAGAGGCCAGCCGTACACCCCGAGTTGAGTGGAGTGCTCCTTCTACTGCGAATGTCTTCGTGCTCTGAATCTCCTCTTACGGGCATCGGCTGGCCTCTCCAACGAACAGGGGTTGTCGCGTAAGGCGTTGTATCAACTGTTAGTTAGGCGGTGAGGCTTTCAAGATGATCTGATTGGCGAGCTCGGTCTTATGAAGCAAGGGGCTCGCTGGATATGGCCTTGGGTGCCTGGGTTGGAATGCCTCAATAATGATGAGGTATCACTCACCAGACTGGTGATTCGTGGGGCAATCTGGGCCGCCAAGAGACTTTGTTCAGCATGCTTGGAGAAATATCCAAACTGTGGGGAAGTCGAGACCATTGGTCACGCTTTCTTTCAGTGCAGAACGGTAGTGCCGTTGTGCAGGTTTGTTGAAGTCCACATGGTTCGCATGGTGCAGGGAAAGTTTTTTGTCCTTGAAGCCAATTCTGTTTGTAGCAATGTGGTGCCGCAGATGACGAAGGCTGAACACTATGTGTTTTGTTGCTTACTAGGGGTTACGAGAGTTGTGATTTGGACGACGCATCAGAAGGAATTTTATGAGAGCGAGAAGTTCACTTCTTCCCAACTGATCTTGTTCTTTAAGCATCAGCTTAAAGTCAAGATTAGGACGGAAAGGCAGTGGCTCACCTCAACAGAATTTGGCAAAAGGTGGGTGAATGTATCGCGTATGTGCCGAGTAAAAGGGGCTGACCTTGAGTGGCATTTTGATGCCGCCTAGGCATAAGGATATTTTTTTCCTGGATTGAACATAGGCAACCCATCCCGAGATTAGGCTAGATTAGGTTTTTGTATTTGATTTTTTAGTTTTTCTTTCCTTTTTCGGTAAAATTAGCTAGGGTGTGTTTGCTCATTGTCCCCTTTTATTTCTGCCTCCCCTTTTTGTTCCTTTAGTTTAACTCCCCATCCCCTCACTCATTTAGGTGGTCAGTGATGTCGGTTCTCTGGTGGATGCGGGGCGGCTTTCGTTTCGTGTGTGTGTTTTTCGTATTTGTTGTTGTGTATGAATGAGTGTGTGCCTGTGTGAATGCTTTGGATGAATGAATGTTTCCCATATTTTCATAGTCCCGCATCGATTTCGCCCAGTTAACTGATATTCCTGCCATATTTAAGGTTTTGGGGGGGTTATTACTAACACCTTTTTGTTTAGTTTCTTGTAAATATATTATATGTCATATTGTATATACTCATTGGGGATCTTTTAAAAATTGTTGTTTTTATGCCCCTCCCCCCACAGACAATATTTATATATAAGGGGACTATTTAGGATTTTCATTAAGACAAAGAGGGATTTTGGTGGGCGTAGTGAGAAAGGTATGGATAAATGTGTTGTTTTGGTGATAGGAATATTGTTTTGTATGATAGGGTCAGTTGTTGTGGCTAGCTAAGTTTTATATTAAGAAAAGTGATGACCGTTCTTTTACCCAACCCCTTTTTGGCCTTGTGCCACATTTGTTGTATTTACAGCAATAAATATTGTCAGTAGTTCAAGTCGAGTCAGTAGTTCAAGCCGAGTCAAGAGTCGAGTCAGAGGCAGTCCGAAACAGAGTCGCGTTCATTGGAATAGTGATACTGGTCGAGACTACATTGTTCTCTCTACTAAACCTGATTGTTCATACTAACACTTCTACTTCTCTGTATATATTCCTGTTTGTAATATATCTGTGTTATCCCATACCTGTGTTCGAGTTATTCTTTATTGGTTCTACCTTGGACCAAAACCGTGGTACAAGGAACCAGACCATAACAGTATATATTAGGTTGGTGCAAAAATAATGACTTAATAATGTCGTTTTTTGACGTTATAAATACATCAAAAAACGGCATTATTACGTCATTATTTTTGCAACAACCTAATACATTTGAAGTTGTATAAGATAGAACTACTTTGAAAATAGGACAAACAGTATTTGCAAAATGAGGAAAACACCGAAATCATCCAAAAATAACACGCAGCCTGATAGTTGAAAAACCTGCTGTAACGAAAGACCATACAATGTCAGCCAGAGTTTGACTTTTCCAAAGTCGCCACAGTAATTTTCAATAAACAGGACACCAGCTGGGACCGAAAACTACCAGTTCTATAAACCACTCTCGCGATAAACTAAGCGTTTAACGACATTCGCAGGATAACTATTGTCACGAAAAAAAAAAACAAAAAGAAAACACGATGAATGTTCTCCAATTGCTGATCGAGTCTACAAGGAGAACAAATTATCAATGTGTGATGGACCAAGATAGAAATCAGGTTTATCTTACCTACTTAGAGGCAAACGAAGTCCAGTTTCTGTATAGACCTGTGAACGTAGGCTTCCGATAAACATGGAGAATAAATTAACCACCTTTACGCTCAACCAGTATGACCAAAACTAAAGGCAACATACAGTGTTTTCTCCTTTCATGCTAAATTGAAATAATGGATGTATGGAATTAAGATGATTATGACATCATTGATAGAAACTAAAACAGAAAAAGTGTCATCGACATAACACAGATACAGGTTCGAATAAAAACCTCCAAAAATGTTAGTTAATACAAGACCCAGGGTACTGCTCATCGAAGCCCCATTGACTTGGGCGTACATGTTACCATTAAAGTTTAATTATACCCGTCCGTTGTTGAACGCAAAAACTCCCAAAACAAACTGTCAGTAATTAAGGCGGAAGAGAGATGGCCTCTATGAATGATGTCAGTGCTGATTTGTAAATTATCTTGAAAGGAGGCATTCATGTACAAATTGATATTAACAAAAGATACAATAATCTTGAAAATTCATCTAGTCTCTGATCTGACTGAATTGCTTCAATCAGCCTCTGATCTCTTTTCCACATACTGTGTTTCCGACTCTTTTCAGTTTTCTAATTTCATTAGAGATGCTAATTTGGGTTCTGAAAACAATGTGTGTATTTGCGTATGTGTATGTGTATATGATTTTAAGGTATGCTGTATTTATGGATAAATTTGTACTACATCATGCATAGAGTGTTTACATATGAAACTATAAAAATGAACGCTGTGGTCAAAACCAAGCGGCGACAGTTTTTTAATGCTTGAATGCAATCTTCAGCCTTGACCATTGTATTCAAGGATGCAACACAATGTCACCGCTCAATTTTGACCTCAGTATCCAAATTCACACACTCACACGCACACAAACACACACATATATATGTGTGTGTGTCATGCATCTTTTCTTTCTCAAACCCTTCTTGATATATAAAAATTTATATAGTTATCTCAAACCCTTTCTCAAACCCTTCTTGATATATAAAAATTTATATAGTTATCTTATATATATATATATATATATATATATATATATATATATATATATATACACGAATTTGTAATTGGTAGGGATAATTCCAAAGAGGACATTATTAATCCAAAGAGCTCAGTCTTAGTTGCAAAGCAATATAATAAGAAATCAAGAAAAACTTTAAAAATCAATTTCGGTTATAATTTAGGGATATTTTAATATTCATCTCTTCAGATCGATTTAAAAAAAAATCAACTTAATGTTCGAAGAGCTGAATATTAAAATATTCATGAAATAAATTACAACTGAAATGGATTTTTAAATTTTTCGTGATATATATATATATATATATATATATATATATATATATATATATATATATATATATATATATGCGCGCGTGTGTTTGTAGAAAGGTAATTGCATGTATGCAACTGACAATGGCAATACTTAATTGTAACTGACTAGAAGTTCCCGGATGTTGGCCGTCGCCAAAATCAGAAAATAATGTTATCAAGAATTCTGATATGACTTTGATGAATTCTGTCGAACTTTTAATAGTATTATTATTTATAATAATAATAATAATGATTAGCTATTTTTTTGTATAAGGTTGTATATTGGAAGAGTTTGATTTGAAATGTCACATAAATAATGAACATATCTACAGTTTTCTTTTTTTTCGCACCATGTCTCTTCAGGGTGTAGGATCAGGGCCCTCCTCAATTTCCTGTCATTTGGAGATCTTAGTAAATATTGTCAGTTTGTTATTTCTCCGAAATCTTTTCTGCAATACATTTTTAGTAGCTTGTTAGGTAGGTTATGCTGCTCCTCTCTTTGCCATCTTCACAAGCTCGTTAGGTAGGTTATGTTATGTCTCTGTCTAACTTCTCTCCAATATATGTTGTGTGTGCCAATATTTCCAAGCCCACTTTCGTCATTATGCGACCGAGAAATATAGTACGTAATTATTCTTTCGATTTTCGCTAAACCATCGTCATTACTATCATATTCAGACCATGATAGCCTCAGCATCCTCTAAAAGAACTAATTTTCAATCACCTCAAGTTTCAGATGACTGATATTATGTAATAATTCGGTATTTTTACTTTACTGAATGTCTAACACAATTTTCCTGTTGCTTTATACTTTTCTCTTTCGCTATTTACAGTGTTCCAAGTGTTCTCCTCATCTTTATCGTCATGTTCACGTTACGGAAGTTTTACGCTTCGACATTCTTCTGATGATTGGAATTTCGAAATGAACCCTTTGTTCCGTCTACTGGTGTAGATTGTTCTAGTTCCACGGGCCATACCTCCTTCGGATGTCATAGCTATACACTTAACACTCCAAGTTTTTTGTTCACCACAGACGTAGCAAGTTATTGAACTCACAACTCATTGTCTCAAGTCACTGGTTACAAGCTTTTATCTTTGTCTTGATGGCATCAGTGTATGAAATTTTAGGACTTATAAATGATTTTTTAACAGAGCTCATATTGGAAATTTGTGTTTTTTTATGTTTTTCCCCACACGCATTAGTGGTTCACATATTGCATTTATTTCTATGCTTGGCTGGCTCAGGAGATTATGTGACATAGCATATGTGCTGATTCCTTAAGTTTTCGTATTTTCCAGAGATGTTCTCTGCCTCTTATTCCAAGCTCATCCCACGGAGGTGGTGATCTTTCTGTTCTCTCCATATGTGGTTAGCCACGCGTAATTTTTATATATCCCCTCATGTTACAACTTTACGATGTTCTTGCGGTCTTTTCTTAAGGGGGTGGCCTGTTTCTCTCTTATATTTCTTACGGCAGCTGCTCGAGATGCCGTACACATAGTAATTCATCATATTGCCTTCTATGGGAGGGTCCTACTCGGATAACATCGCTATCCCCATGCGCCTTCAGATTTTGGCGTCACACTTTCTGTCATTTGTTAAAATAAGTCGTAGATATTTACATTTTTGTACTTGTTTTGACATATCCTATTGTGATGTTGAAATTTTTCTTTTCCTGACAACCTGTCTTCTTGCAATTTATGGTCAGTCCTTTCTTGATGCTTTCCTTTACTGAGTTCTGTAGATGTTCTCCTGGGTCTACTAACGTCTACTAACAACACTGTTTCAGCAGTATACCTTACGTTAAGTTAGTTGTCACCAATAACGAATCCAATAGAATGTCTAATTCTCTCCGAATATCCTCGCTCTTTGGCTGAATAACTCGGGTGAAAATACACATCCTTATCTTATAACACTTTGTTGGAATTTTTTGGTACGCTGGTGTACTAGTGAGCCAGCCAAAATGAGCTGACTAATTTTATAGTTCACCAATAGAAGGGTAAACCAATCAGAAAGCTCAAAATATTCAATGCGACGTGTATAACAGCGCCCATGTTTTTCCCGAATATTCACTGCCAGCCTTTGATATCGAAGACTGAAGAATTACGGAAAAGCTGCTGGTGATATTGGCGATATAGTCAGATTCAGTAGAGTGTCTGACTCGTGAGTGTTAATCTTTAACGTTGTTTCATTGAACAGATTACGTACTACGCTGTATTCGATATTCTTAGACTATGGTGAACATGATCAACACACTTCCTGTTTTTTATACATACGGTACGCATTTTCTATCTATATGCAGGAAGTTTCATGCCAGTATATATTCTTGAATATTCTAATATCTTTCTTGAATATCTCGAGGTTAGCTAGCTCTTCCAATAGATTATTTTGTTTTTGTTTTTTGGTGATATACTTTTTTCAAACTCTTTTGCTTAATCTAAAAGTATGGGTATACATCCTTCTGCATTTATATTAGGTTGGTGCAAAAATAATGTCGGTTTGTGACTTTAAAAATACGTCAAAAATCGACATTATTTTTGCACCAACATAATATTATAATTTCTGATATCATCCTCTCTACAATAGAGCAGTCACTATTCCATTGCCCTTAATGACCCCGCACTGTTCTTGTCCTATTTCTGCTGTTCTTCAGTATTCGGATATGCTTTGTTATGTAACTTTTTGTCCAGAGGATTTCCCGTTAGAATAAACCTGCTTCTTAAGCGGTGTTATGAGAATGGATTTACGGACATCTTAAACTATATCAGCATCGGAGGATATTTCATTTGTTATATCTATTAGGTTGGTGCAAAAATGATGACGTAATAATGTCGTTTTTGACGTATTTTTTAACGTCAAAAAACGACATTATTACGTTATTATTTTTGCACCAACCAAATATATTCTTGTTAATGTCGAAATACTCTAAGACTTCCAGAATCCCTGTTGTAATTGCATCTGCTATTTGTTGGTCTTTCGTTTCAGTTTGGCCAGTGCTAATTCCAATTCAGATTTTAATATTCCTGTTCCTTTGATATTTCCCTTTAATGCGATTTGTCTTCTTACGTCGTGGGAGGTTTCGCCGATCTATTCCTTCGATCTCTTTCTCTAATATCATTGGTTCACAAACACCATGTTGATTAAAATAAAAAACGATGGCAGAAATATAACAATAAATTTTGCATCATGTATCATGATGGCCGACATGAAATGAGAAACTCCTTTATAAACATGATGAAGGTTCCATTCTTTTCAGAGGATACTAGTACTTTGTTCCGAAATAATAATAATAATAATAATAATAATAATAATAATAATAATAATAATAATAACAATCCCTGTTGTAGTTGGAGCCCTAGGACTGGTTGGAAAAGATTGCAGTAGACTAATTGCAGGGATTCCTGGAAGCCCATGCCTCAAGGAGATACAAAAAATTGTTCTGACAAGTACAGCCCACACTTTACGAAGGGCTCTATCTATGTAATTATTTTATTTTATTTTATTTTTTTATTTTTTTATTTTTTTTTTGTCAGTGAAAAGTGTCATGATGCCATTTCTAACCTTAGGTCCCTGGGTGGGACCCGGAAAGAAATGTGTAAACGCCAGAAAGCAAAGAAAATAAAAATAATAATAATAATAATAATAATGATAATAATAATAATAATAATAATTATTATTATTATTATTATTATTATTATTATTATTATTATTATTATTATTATTATTATTACTATTTATGTATGATATGTTTCTTGCTTTGTATCCTGAAGAGCTGGGTTTAAACTATGTATTTTTTAGGTCATATATGAGAATTACCATGTAATTGATAGCACATTTCTTAGTATATGGGATGCTTGGAGTAGCGCAGTATTCGGCTCAACTTTTATGTTGATGTTACCTGGGACACCGTTATTAAAATTATCCATTCCTTTTCTCACGAGACCCAGATCTCCGATTACTATTGATACTGTCTCAGTCTTCATTCCCCATATCCTGTTAATCTCGATCTCCAGGTCCTTTTATTTGGATAAGTTCTTGATAATTTTTATGGGTGTGTTTCTTTCAGATGGTCCTGCATACACTTCCTGGATTTCTTGTCTTTTATGATAATATCATGTCTTTTGGCTTTTATTTCCCTTTATTATTATTATTATTATTATTATTATTATTATTATTATTGTTGTTGTTATTATTATTATTATTATTATTATTATTATTATTTTCTTTGATTGTAGTGTATATTCATCTTTTCCAGAGTCCCAATAAGTGACCTCAGGTCAGAAATAGCATAATGACATTTTCCACAGAGCAATTTTCTTTTAAAAATAGACCAAAAAAATGAACATACATAAAGCCATTCGAAAGGTTCAGCGCTTGTGTGCATAATTTTTTGTATTTTTTAAGCCTTGGGCTAACGAGGGTCACTTCACTGCGTCAATCGCAATCTTTTCCAATTAAACCGAGCTCCAACTACAAATATTTTTTGTGGTCTCTGATCAAGATATCTGAGCTATTATTTTTTTTTCTCCTGCCTGCGTGTATTGTAAAATCACATAAATATTTTACAGGTTGTATCTCTGTAACGGTGTCAGTGTGGTGCTCATATCAATTTCTTTGTGTTTTCTTTCTATAAGTTTCTTATTTTCCAATGCAGATACTGCCCTACTCTGTTATGCTGGGATCTATATTACGTGGATGTCAATGTCATGCAACTTGATACAAGATTGTCAATTGTTTCTGCGTATTTATTACAGAATCTGCATTTTGGTCTAACATATGGTAATTTCAACCTAGCAAGCATTTGCCCTGTGCAGCAAGAATAAAACCTTTTGTTTCAGATTTTAACCCTGCTCTAATTAACCGCTGACAGGCAAGAGGTTTATCTGCATCAGATTTCTGCTAAGGGTAGTGTATTGACGATGAAGTTGCTTATACTGCCATCGTTTCTGCATTTGTTAGTTTGCATTTTCTTTTGCTGTTTTTTTAGGTCCCTTCCCGCTGTAGTAGATGTATACGTGCGTTTATTTACATAATTGAAATTCACTTTTGAATTTGTTGGATTCCTTAATTCTTGAATAAACTTTTCTATTTCTTTCATATTCTTTGACAGAGATCATCATCCAGTCTCCTATAGTTTCCAGATATCTTTGAAGACCGATTGTTCAGGATTTGTAAGACAGTTCTAGTTGAACTAATCTCTTGTCTCTTTCAGGTCTGAGTACATACCGACAATAAACATTAGCCTTAGTATGATGCATGTGGTGGCAAGTAAGAAGCTTTCTCTTGTTGACAGCCACTCGATTATTGTCAAGTATGGTCCAGTTAAGGATACTGAAACTTTATTGCACCACTGGCTGATATTCGATTTTGTGAATTCAAATCTCTATTTAACACCAGACGCTCACGCCTGTAATATTCTTTTCTGACTTTCTCCTTCATTTGGGTATCCTGTATTACATCCCTTTCCTTGACTCCTAGGCATTTATAAGCTTCTTTTTGTTCCAGTTCCCTACTCTCTGAAAATAAATCTAGATCTATTGAACGTGTTTCTGTAATTCTTCCTTTCTTAAATGCTACTTTTTCAGATTTATCTATTTCGAAAACTATAACCATATCATCGCTTAAACATTTTACAATTTTGAGGAGATCCTTCAAATCATAGTCATCTTTGGTAAAGATTTTGATATCATTCATATAGAATAATGAATTAAACACTTTCTTTTTCCTTTTTCGTCCATAGTATGAACGAAACAGTAATTGTTTAGTTCATGCGAAAGGTGGATTATGGAAAAACAGAACATAAGGTTTGACAGAGAGTCACCTTCAAAGGTTCCTTCTCTGAAATTCATAAATTGGAAGTAGCAGGTACGATTTAGATAAAATGTGATTTTCCATATTTTAATGAAATTTGCTCTCATCGAGGAAGCTTTGTATATTTTCAAAGCCTTAAGGACCCAAGATTACGTTAATCTATCTAATCTATGCTTAGATTTATACCTTTTTCATGAGATTTTCCAGTAACATTTTATGCGTTAGTATTGATCTTTGCAACCATATGAACTCTTCAATATTCCTTCATTACCAAACAAAGAATGTTGTTTTCATCGAGAAAAGAGTAAGTACAGTCCGTCAAGATAGATGTGATAAATTTTGATGTGGTGGACAAACATGTTATTTTCCTACAACGTTTGGGATTATCTGTATTGGTAGGATATATGTAATACCTTCAGGGATCCATCCTGGAATTTCATTGTGGTTATTACTTATCACTGATAATATTTGTGCAAGAATTTTATGATTTGAGGACGGATGATAGGGCCAACTGTTTGGTACCTTGTCATTTTCAGGGGATTTACATTTTGGGGATTTTTTTAGAACTTAACATTATTCTTGGTTATGATTTTTTGTTCTTGTACAGATTTATCTTTCATTCTTTCCTGTTCTCGTTTGATTCACTCTGCATTGGAATTATATTATTTTGAGTTTTCTCCAAATATTCTCTCAAAATGTTTGCACTGTAATACATGGTGTTTTTTGACTTTTATAACAGATTTTCTAATTTCCATGTCAAACTTCTTTATGTCCGTTTGAAATTGTTTTATAGCTTTTAACTTCTATGGTGACATTTATATTTACACACGCTCTCTCTCGGATATTGAGCACTATATCCCATAAATATAGTACATCTTAAGACTATATATATATATATATATATATATATATATATATATATATATATATATATGTGTGTGTGTGTGTGTGTGTGTGTGTGTGTGTGTGTGTATGTAAGCAAATATATGGATACAGATCCGACAGTATTAAGAAAAATATACGGAAAAAAACAAACAAAAAACCTTATATGCAATTATGCTGTTTTAATGTTAATATAATGTCAACGTCGGACGTTTCTTTGTCATGTTTAATTGATAATGTTATTATATTTTATGAATATGTTCTGAAGATGGTTTATTAGACCGAAACGTCCGACGATGACATTATATTAACATTAAAGCAGTATAATTGCATATAAGGATGTTTGTTTGTTTTTTCCGTATATTTTTCTTCATATATATATATATATATATATATCGAAAAGAATTGAATTGGAAAAAAAGGTTCATAAAAGTATAATATTTCATTTCGGGTTTCATTATATAGAAAACAAAAAAGTAAATTCTGTGCAAGTGTATTTGTGTGTTTATTTAACATAAAACAATCATATATTTTTTCCAATCTGCCGTTGCTAGTGACTGGAAAACATAGAAAATGGGTGACTTATTTTAAAAGTCTTTAAATATTTTATGTTATTTGTTTTAAAAGTCCGAGTTTAAAGATTGAATTACATCAAAATAACTGAAAGATGTTTTGTTTTTTGGTTTTTTTTTATCTATGCTTATTCCATGCGGAGAATTCATTAAAAATCTGGGTAAAAAATATATCTGATAATGAATTTCTCTCATTTCGGGGGAAATTCATTATCGGGTATTTTTCAAAACATTATACTTTCAGGAATAGGTTTTCCAATTGTCATTTAATATATAACCGTGTCGGGATCATTTACCCAAATTATTAACACACGCACAGAGGCGCGCGAGCGCACACACACGCATATATTTATATATATCTATATATGTATTTATATAAAATCAAATTATGATTTTGTTTCAAATATTTGAAATAATAGAAGAAATTGACCATTCTGATCCAAGAATAAAATAAGGAAATAAAATAAAATAACATTACAATTCGAAACGCTGGAATTGTAACATCAAAATTCTGCTCATCTTGACAAGTTAAATGGCATAATTTCCTGTATCTTAATAGGTTTCATATATAGGATGGTCGAGGCTGGAAAGTCCATAGGCAGGTAAAGATATAAACGGAGCCAGACATAAGAGTCTGTAGACTAAAAGAGATGCAAGCGTACCAAAATATAACCTCGGGTCGGCCATCTGTTGAATCAACTACACTTTTTAAGCAACCTTCGTATATATAAAAGCGGTAATAAATAAACTGACTTGTAAATCACGCAAAAGAGAAAATAACTCTGTTATCTCATTTTAAAAGATATATCTACCAAAAGGATAGAAAAAAAACTGGAAATACTAAAGAGTAATTTTATTCAAGTAATTTCGCAATTAGCTTCAACCGCAGGCTTCAGACGACTTGTAATTCACCTTCATTTCTTCTAGACGGCCTCCTTATTTAAGTTGGTGAATGTTACCTTAATCCTTGCCTTCAGTTCATCTTTGGTCTTATATTGTGTGTATTTATAAGTCCCTCACTCAACTGCAGCCCGCACATAAAAAGCAGTAGTCAAATATAAGGGGCGATGTCGTTTCAGAAAGCCATGACTGGGTTCTCCTGCTTCTGTGGCATGAGTCAGTGTCCTGTTACCGGATATAGGTTCCGTCAAAAATTCCGGCTGTGCATTCGACACACACACACATCTTGCCTTTTATAGATAGAGATATATTGACCCCTAATACCATCTATCTATCTATCTATCTATCTATCTATCTATCTATCTATCTATCTGTATGCATGTATGTATATATATATATATATTCAAAATTTTCAAGCGACCGCAAATTCATTGACTCAGCCGGATTAGTCCATTAGAATGAGAATTCGCCAACGCTCTGACCGTATTCCATTTGTAAGAACAATGTTCTGCTTGACTTTTTGGTCGAAAACTTATACTAACCGAAAAACACTGCTGTGTGTAATTTTCTTAAGATGCTTAATCACTTTCAATCGCTGTCAGCCATATTTATCCTCACAATCTTCACTTTCTTCTTCTATCTCTTAGCTCCATATCACACATCTCATTTAAATGATTGTGCGGGCCAAGTCAAGCGGAGTTCCAGATTGACAGCTAGGTCTCATTATTTATCTGTTTAATTTGCTAATTGTAACCATAAGTTATATGATAATAATTTATTGTCGAGCCCTTATCATTTGTGTAACTGCCTTTCTCATTCCGGCCTTCCTGTCAACTACGATCTTCAGAAATTTAAATGCTATGCCAATAATTATTTCCTTTATCCCCTTCTTTATATTATCCCCTCTGTTTGTTTATTTCTCATAACACCTTACATCATATTGATTTTTTATTGCCTTGTTTTGCTTGAAATTATAAGGAAAAATAATCCCTTCTTATGAGTTTTTCTTTAGCCTTGTATTTGGTGAACCCTAGTATAAAACATCATTTAGCACGAGAATTCTACTGATCAAAGATTAATAGAATAACGAAGGAAACTTAGAATTTTTAATGTAGATGGATTTTGCTTAATTCGACAATAGTTTCTCGTCATTGTTTATTGAGTTATTCAGTCATTTGCAACTAATTAAAATATAGATTCTCTAAATAGAAACTGAGATGACATCTACCCTTAAGCTGGTCTTTTAAAATAACCATTTTCTCTAACGTCATATTGCGATATATCAGTGTGTATCAAAATATGATGAAATCACCGTTCGATTTTAACGTATACAAACCAAACCCTCAGGGTAGACTTTAACTACAAGGATAAACAGATTGATGTTTGTGTTGCTTCACAGCTAAAGAGCTGATAACATAAGTGGTGCCCCTAGATACTCGACATTTAGAAATATTGTCTTTATGCGTCATTTTAAACGAGTTTAAAATCGACTCAGGATAAACCTTTCCAAAAACAAACACACATACACTAAATCAATCATAATACTTCAGGATTTGCAATTATTAAATACTAAACGTTTCAAATACTTCCGTATATGGGTTAGTAATTTAGTAAATTAGAAAAGGACATAGGTTCACATTGAACCGGGACTTGCTACAAAATCGAAAACATTAATCTGAAAATTCGAGTTATGTTCTTAAATTTCCTCATCAAACTTTCATAAAAATGTCATGGTTGGAACCAAACCCGTTAGGAAATATCTAAACTGTCAGCTGAATATAACGGCTTTCTAAGAACAATTGTTAAAAATGGCTTTCTGTGCGTGAGGCAAGTGACCTGGTGAAGATCATGTTTATTTGAACATTGCGCACTGGCGCTACTGAATCACAACATTTGAACTGTATCAAATAAGATAAATCATATCAATTGTGGACTCTCAACAGCAGCAACAATTAAAATGAATAATGACATAACGAATATGTTTACATTCCACAACTCTTCAAATAAAATATTACAATCGAAACTTATATCAATATAGGAAAGATGACAGTTAATAAACTTGAGGAATTTATTTTATTAAAAGTTGCTTTAACAGAAATATTTTATAAATTTCATCTGTCAGAAATACTTGGTCAATGCATGATAATGTTTCTTTGTAGGGGAAATGTAAATGCCAACTTTTCAATTACCATATTCTGTTGAATAATCTTAAATTCTATCGAATTTTTATGTACATAAGCAGACAAGATTTGAATTCAGAATTTTTTTTTTTAGAGACTGACAGAAGTCTAATGCAAGAAATCACTTTCTACCCGACTGTTTTCTCCATAACTAGGAGAAAATCGAATCATAACTTTTTTCGGCGGCATTCTATTTAAATGAACAAAGAACTTTGTTTAGGATTTCAACTCACCTCGTCTATTCCCCCAGAAACTTGACAATCATTGTTTTCCGCAGATTCCTTTTCTTTAATATATGCGAATTACAATGCTTCTTTGGGAATGATAGTGGGTGAATTTCTTCTTTGGATTCTGAGTATTACTACCTAGACTAGATAAGACTGAATTTTATACAATCCAGTCTAAAAACACAGGCACAGGACATGGATCCGTGTTTCTCCCAAGGACATTATTACAAAAGTCTAGGTCAGAATTTAAACATTCCCGCGTAGATAACACACTTCTGCCTCTTTTTTCCACGGTTGATTTCTTTAAGACACATGATTTATACTTATATTTTAGTAGAAACAAAACTTGTGAAAGGCAGTTAAGTTAAAAACAATGTTCTGGTACAGTGTATTCAATAGCGCTGTAGCATATGATGCATTTTAACTTTTTAATTAATTTTCTCGCTTAACCACTGCTACTCTGATAAATCTATTGAGAAGCTTCACATGGCTTAACATATATTTTTATTCCGCCATACCCCTGACACCGAAGTATTGTCTGTCGATCAATTTAATTTAATCTACAATCTTTGGTAAGCTTACATTCCTCTCCATACATGATCAACCATACCTGATTTTATTGCAGACACTGTAATTTTGTTTCTTTATGGATTTCCTAAAATTTGCATACATTGTGCGAAAATATCAATTAAAAAATACAAAGAAAAAACATTCACTTGTAATAAGCAAATGTTAAAAATAAAGCATGATAAAAAGTTTGTCAAAAAAGAAAAATGACATGAAAATAATTAAAAGAGGAGGCAAAGGAAACCAAGTTTGGCAGCAAGTCTGCCGCAACAGCAGAAGAGGCAAGAGCAGCATTAGGATTATGGCCCCGGTATTAGCTTAGGATTGTTCAACAGAGAGCAGAGATAAAGCGTTGGTTAGTGAATTTGCTGACATAATTGTGACTTGAATCCCAGGCCGGGTAGTATGTATATATTCAAATGATAAAGTTAGAATTAACTCAACAATTAAAATGGAGGAGACATGGACAGTGAAATCAGAACTACCTGCCTCTGTAGATTGTATAGAGATTTAGTACGATATTCTTTGAATGTTATTCGGATAGAGAGACATCTCTATAAGGCCGCAGAGCACAACTGTCGAAACGTTGTGATCATAGCAAAATGTTAAGGGCATTTATCCAAATCTATATAATGATAACTCTTAATAACGGAATTCCAACTAGAAAAATAAAGCTTGACAACATGTTTCAGTCAGAAATGTTTTATTTATGTCTCCCTGTGGATGTCTCCCCGTGGATGTCTCCTCGTGGATGTCTCCTCGTGGATATCTTTGATTTCTTATACTGTTTCCACTGTGAGGAATGTAACAATATTCAGCAAGACAACTTGTTTGACAGCCGATGAAATCTACTTTTCTAAATAAAAATAGAACGTCTCAATATGGCTTGCTATAATTTTTTTTGGTTATCCCTTCCAAAACCAATTCGATAATGATATTACTTCCTCAAATGACATCGCCCTTAATCCTTTGGTTTCTGCACGATTATTATTATTATTATTATTATTATTATTATTATTATTATTATTATTATTATTATTATTCCTTTGCTGGGTTTTATACATTTCCTGGCGTGTCCCAATTAGAAGCCACCGACCTTTTAAAAAAAAGAAAAAAAAATACATTGAAACTATGAGTTCTTCGCGATATCTAAGCTGTACTTGGGTGTACAAGTTTTTATATGACTTTAAAGTATAGGCTACAAGTAATTCCTTTTAATAAGACTATCGGAAAATTTTCTAATCAATCAGAGGTCTCCAACTACAACTGGAATTATTGATGTACCCCTATGACACAATTTTTGAGATTTCCATTTCAGAATTCTTTTATTTGTAATTTTTTTTCAAGATCTTCAAAGTTGTATGAGAGTTAGCCATGCCAATAAGAAAGCACATTTTGTTCTTGTGGTCTTTGATCACGATGTCTGGTGATTAGATTTGATTGTTCTCTCTGTATCTTAAAGTCCCATAAAATTGTTACAGGTCCTATATTTATAACCGAATGTGTGTGATGTTCGTACCAGTTACTTGCAGTTTCCTTCCCGTAAACGTTGCATATTTTCCAATGCAAAAATTGGTCCACTCTATTATGCCGAGTTTCTTATTCTATGTAACCTGATACAAAATGGTGAATTGTTTCTGGAAAGTTGTCACAGAATTTGCATTTCGGTTTAACACAAGTTGTGCCCTTTGTAATTTCTAGCATTAGTTCTGTGTAGCAAGAATAAAACCTTCGATTTCAGATTTTAACCCTGCACTACTCAGACACTTCTTATTCTTCTGCTTCTTCTTCTCCTTCTTAATAGTAGTAGTAGAATTGGAAGTAGTAGTATTCCTCTAAAATGTGACTGCTATTCTTTGGTTCACAGAGTGATCTATTATTGCCCCCCATACATGTCCGATGTTAACCTCCCATAAAGTATCTTGTTGACTCTTCTTGGTCAGACGTTATAACAAATCTTTTTTATCTCGTCAGAATCCATCATGCAAATTTATAAATCTTCCAGCCTGCGTGCATTAAATATTGCTGCGTTGGATAACTTCTCTCTAGCGTTATGCAAATGTATCTTTCTGGTTCGTACATCTAAACACGTGTTAAAAAAGAACAAGATATTTCACTCAAAGAATTACTTTATCTTTTATAGACGGCCTTCTTTTTAACAAATACATATTATGCATATTGTCTGTACTTACAAATCTGTACGGTTGTTAATTTGATGCTGCGGCTACCAAAACACTGTTTAACCATGCAGATGTGTAAAATCACACCAATACGAAGTTGCTTTTGTCCTAGATACAGACAGAACCGCTTGAGGATGTGATCAGTGACTTTTTATTCTAGATGAAAACGGATATGTTTCTACCGTCAATATTTGAGTGTAAAACGAACCTTTTATACAAATTTTGTATCAAGCCTGACCCAAATCTAGGTTATTCTTAATTTTTCCTGTTAGACTTCTAGTTGACAACTAGGAAGTTACGACGGTTAGCGATGTCGATATGTTAAACAACTTAACCAATTAAATACACTTTACAATGCATTTGCTTTAAAATGATCAGCAATATACTTCCTGTACTCTCTCCAAACCATTACAACCATTGATCTAATGTTTCTACTGACACCTTATATATTTCCAAAAAAGTTTCAGAGTGAAGAAACCTACCGAAAACAATGGTAAAAAAAGAAAAATATAAATGTTAAGCAAAGACGGTATTTATTTGGACATTTATTCCAAATTTTGTTTATTGATGCTCTTCTTATGTGACGTGCCCCTTCAAGAATGTCCACCATTTCGTATTCTCTACAAATATGACAAGAGTTAAACGATTGCAACACAGTGTTTCGACATTCTAGCAAATTATCGGTTTGAGGTAGACACAAGAACTTTGAAAAACCGGCCTAAATAAGTTCCCTCAAACATGATTGTCGTGCTATTCTTCCGGTTAGCAATATCGGCAGGTTGCAATTTTCTTGTATGATAAATTACACGTGTTATTTTTCACCAGCAGACATATTTTTATCGAGAGAGTCTTTACCTTTGTTGGGGAAACCGGAAACAAAGAAATGGCTCGTTATTTATACATTCATACTCTACGCAGATGACAGAAGCAGATTGAATGCATGTCTGAAACATTTATTCATTTTCCAAATATTATTTATTGGAATTTTACTCATCACAATAGGATACATATACTTACACACAACAATATATATATATATATATATATATATATATATATATATATATATATATATATATATATATATATATATATATATATGCGTGTGTGTGTGAAATATATAGAAAATAGGAAAGAACTGGTTAGGTAAATAATCCAAATTTCTTTAGTATTTTTGTTATTATTTTAAAAAAATAGTGCTCGATACAAAAGTAGAGCATAAATATAATTATTTATTTAAAAATATGATTCCAACACGCTATATAAGATTTCTTATAACTCTTATGTAGCGTGTAGGAACCATATTTTTAAATAAATAATTATATATATATATATATGTATGTATATATATATATGTATGTATATATATGTATATGTATATATATATATATATATGTATATATATATATATATGTATATATATAAATATTATATATATATATGCATATATGTATATAAATATATATATATGTGTATATATATATATGTATATATAAATATATATGTATATATATAAATATATATATATATATATGTATATATGTATATATATATGTATATATGTATATATATATATATATGTATATATATATATATATATTTATTGATATATATATATATATATATATATATATATATATATATATATATATATATAATATATATAATATGTGTGTGTTGTTAGAAATATTCTGTATAAACAACAAAAAAAACTTGTTGTGTACACCAAAATGTGAATTGAAAAAAGGCACCTAATATCTAATATAGTGACATTTATTTATTATATGAATTTTTACAGAGAGGAATTAAAATTAAAATTATGTTACTTACAATTGGATTTTCAGATTGCTTTCTTAAAGAAATAATCTGTTGTTATTTTATCTTGTTTCGCTTAGTTCTTCACAAATTTTTTAACTCTTTCTATCTCCACGTGTTGATGCTTAGGTTTTGAACAAATGCAAAAAATGAAAATCAAGTTGGATAACTGGCTATATATGTCAGATATGGTGATCGAAATTTGGTAGAATCTATTTATTCAATGAATTAAATATGAGTTTGAACTTGTTGATGAAAAATATTTCCTTATTAATCCGCCTTAGTTCAGTGGTTCTGTAGTCACACTGGTACAATGGGAAGACTAAAATTTGACAGATTTTGTGCACTGCATTTTTCTACATATTGGCTAACGGGTATATTTCTAATTTGTTGGCGATGAATTGTCATCATTTGCCGGGGTGTCTAGTCGATTTGGTCAATGTTATACTCATAGCTACCTTCTCGATAAACCATTTTTAATTTTAATCCATCTTTGAAATGAAATTCATAGCTCTCTAATAAGTAGTTGGATACTCCGCAATTTTTCAGCTGATTTTCTTTTATTTTGTTCTGCTGATTTTTGTTTTGTTTTGTTATTTTAGCGATTTTGGTTATCATTTACTTTTTATGATTGGCTATATTTGTAATAGGCTTTTCATTTTTAGTCTTTTAGTAAGATTAGTAGTTTAAATTGTATGTGTTCGTAGATTTCTGTGATCGTAGATTTCTGTGATCTTTGGGTTGAAAGTGGAGATATAATGATCTTTTTTTCTTTTTGTTTCTCAGTATGTGTGGATGGTAATTTGTTTTGTTTTTCTATACTATTTTCGATCAAACTTTAGTGGTATTTTCTCTTGATGAGTAAATTTCATCACTTTTAGTCTATACTCTGTTCTGCTTGTGTTTGAGTCTATTGTACACATCCGCTTGGCTAGACTGAGTGCTATGTTGGTACGGTTGTGTTTCGATTGAGAAGATGTAAAAAGGAGATATTATCGTGTGTTTCTAGTTTAGTGTTTCTTTTTCTTAATAATATGTCTAAAAAGGGAATTTTTTGTTGCTCTACTCCATAGTGAATTGCATGATAGAATTTATATTATTAATGGATGAATGCCTTTAATTTATCCAGATCTTCATTCCAAAGAATGAAACAGTCATATCTTTTTCAGTTTTCTTTTATGTTGCGACTGAATTATTGCCATAGATTTCCGAGGTTCTGACATAGATGTTTAGTTCATGGTATCACATAACTTGGGTGGCATATATTGGTGTAGAATTTGTCCCCATGGTTGTTCCTGTTTTTTGACGGTAGCGTTTTTTGATGAACATTAAATAGTTTTTTTAAAGATGAATTCAAGGCTTTCTATGATGAAATGTTTATTTGATACCATGTGGTAGCGTTTGGGGAAAGGTTTCTAGCCAGTATTTGATGGATTCTATTCCGTAATCATGTGGGATGTTGCTATATAAGTTAAAACCATTCACTGAGATCATATAAGTATTAAGGTTTACCTCGTTGGGCAGATAATTCAGAAATTCTAGATAATCTAGAATGAAACTTCAAACGTGTTTGATAAGAGTTTTCAATAGGATGTGTAGAAAATTGCTTAGACGGTGTGTCTCGCAAATTGGGCATGCTATTATAGGCCTTTGTTTTAGGTCGGTTGGTGTGGGTATATTCATACAATAAGTTTTTGTATTATTGCATGTTTCGTTAATAAGCTTACTTGTGCGTATTTCAGGTAGTCCATAAAAATAGCATGTTTTATATCGAAAGTTTCTAAGGTAAGCATGCTGCTCCGAAGTAAGACAACCTCGGTATGAGTGTATTAAAATGAGTTTTTTTAATCAATTTGTACGATGGCTATTCTCTGGCTTCTCCATAGTAGGTATTGTCATGTAGCATAATTTGAATTGATGCTTGTATACTTTTTGTATACATAACAATTACACACACACACACACACACATATATATATATATATATATATATATATATATATATATATATATATATATATATATATATATATATATATATATGGGTTGTATCAAAAATACTTGTACAAATTTTTGGGAACGGTTCCTTACACCAAAGTTCATATAAACCTATGTACGTAAATCATTCGTTTTTGAATTATTAACTTTAAAGTACGTTTACGGTAGATGGCAGTCTGTTTCCATGAAGTCAAGTTTATATTTGTCATTCGTGTACTAGTCAACGCTTAACGTGTGTCGTAGTGATTTCACTGAGGAGGGTTCTGCTTAGCAATGTCAAAATATTCATATCGTGTGGAGGCATATATGATTTTTTACATATGATCGCGCAAATGGTAACAGACGCGAGGTTGAACTATTTCCGATTGCATTTTTAGACCGAAGTCAACTGAGTAATCAAAACTCTCCTGCTGTTTATAACCGCATTGCTGATATTTATATCCGATCGGTCAGAAATGTTGGTTGTGTAAATTTGTTATTCGATCTCCCCCAAATGTTGTCTCACTCGTAACCAAGACTGAAAAGGAAAGCAATGGATCGGCAGTTTGTATCATAGACCATTGCCAAATATTAAATATGTAACCAAGTAAACATGGCAACACAATGCAATTTACCCAAATTACCGTAAACATTTTAAGCTAAATAGTTTTGCCTTTGTTTTGTAGTGAGGGACGCGCCGAAAAATTGTTTTTAAATATTTTTGATACAAACTATATATATATATATATATATATATATATATATATATATATATATATATATATATATATATATTATAAGTTAGTTGATTTAAAATGTTTTTCGCTACACAGTTCTAACCATGTTTCATAAATGATATGAATCCTAGCATTTTTGAAACATGGTTAGAACTGTGTAGCGAAAAAACATATTTTAAATAAACTAATTTATAATACTAATGCTCTGCAAATTTACATTGAACATTTTTTTGTAAAAATAAAAATATCTATAAGAACACCGGATTATATATCTTACTGTTCTTTCTTTATATATATATATATATATATATATATATATATATATATATATATATATATATATCATTTTCATATTCGCAGTTGACACTACTCTCTACACCTCAATACTAAATTTGGTATCGCTGAGAAAATTAACCTGCCCATTGTTCTCGAAAAGGAACTTCAATCTCTGGTTGACTGATGTAGACTTTAATACCTCCAAAACGAAACTGCTCCGATTTACCCACCATAGAGAACCCTCTCTGCTTCCCATCAAAACGAGTGATGCTAAACTCCACTAGACTGCATCTCTGCGCCTGCTTACTCTCACGCTGATCTGAGGAGGAACAAATATCTACTTATTCTAAATGTGATCGCCTGCGTTAGCTCTCTGGTGATCTGTTTTCAAACTGTAGTGTCGGCAGCGACATTTTATTCGTAGTTAACACTATATTTTGAAATAGAATTAAATAAAATACAAATTTCTTAACCATTTGCTGTTCCAGGATCCTGCAGTTAAAGAATTTTCAACAGGATATGATTGTTCTATTTAAAAAAAAAAAGAGATTCGAATTTGGAGTCTGAAAAAATGAAAAAAAAAAAAAAATTACAGTACTTTAGTTTGGATATCGCATCTAATATTTTTGTTTTTCTTCTGATTTAAGTTGCTAAATTACTATCCTTTTGGTTTCTTTTGTCTGAAATAACAGCGACAAAAATTCAAAGTATTAAATGACGCGCTCGACGGAGGAGAGGCGAATTTTTTATATTTTTGCGGCACTACCTGAGTAAAGTTTTTAGCCAGTTTTGTTCAACGTTTCTTTTCATGGTTAGACATGAGGAATTATAAATGTAGGACTACCTTACACTTAAGTAAAATAATAACAATAATAATATTTATTAAGAATTTATTATAGAAAATATCAAGTTTTACGGAAACATTGTTGACAATGAAGTAAAAGTTCAAAAATAAATAAAAATAAATGTTGATGGTATATTTGATTTGTTAGGTATTTTCATTTTCTATTTTCTTATTGGCAGCATTTAAAATACTTTGGCAAAAATGCTTAGATTTCTAAGTTGAAATATTCGTTTCTTTATGATTTGTTACCTCTCTTTTCCATTGTTGTTTTTAGATCGCATTCTTCCAGTCATTTGGATGGGCAACAGTGGAATTCTGAAATTTAAAATTATTAGGTTGGTGCAAAAATAATGACGTAATAATGTCGTTTTTTGAGGTATTTTTAACGTCAAAAAAACGACATTATTACGTTATTATTTTTGCACCAACCTAATATCTTATTCCATTTCAAAATTAAATTTTTTAATAAGAAATATTTTGACTAAATCTACGAAAACATATTTGGATATTGTATAACGAACAATTTGCAGTAAAAAAAAAAATTTTCGATTTTTGTTGAATACGCCCATCCTCCGCCGAACGCGTCAAATAAACTGTAACAAATTTTCTTTTTTTTTTGTGGGGTACCCTGTTTAATGAGAATATCCAGATTGTCATGAATAATAAAGAGTCGTCTCCAATTGTTTTGTTACTCGCCTATTTGAGAGAGCTATTTCGTTTAACTGGGATATAAATAGACACTAGACGCGAATCTTGTCTCCTCAGTTGAAGAAATTTTTTTTTAAAGCCTACACCTGCGTACCTTTGTCATTACATAAATCATAGCTATATGTACCGTGTCCCTCTGTGAGTTTAACACTAGGATAGTCAACTGGGATTTCTGAAAATCGATAATACTTTGGTGTCTGCATACGACAGCTCAGCTTCAATTGCGCCCCGCCGCGTGTTCACACCCTCTCTAATTCAGGAGTGTAGTTGAAGGGAGCAAAATAAACAATTTACTGACTCGGAATTACGTGAATTTATCAAATACGCCCGATGTGACTAAAGTAGCGTTTATGTAGTTTTTTTATCAACGAAGTTAAACGTTATCATATATATATATTTATAATATTCAGAATACCATTCGAAATGATGATCATTGGTCAGTGTATGTTTACGACATTATATTGTATTTTTGAAAAAAAATACGTCACAGCTTCAACTAATCAATTTATTTCACATATTTTCAATATGTAAAGTAATATATGCAAAATAATATGCAAATAATGCAAAAGATTAGTTTTCCTAGTTACATTAACGTTAGAATATAGTCTCTAAAACAGTCCTAACCCTATATTTGGGTACGGACATTTAACGGGTTATTGACGGAAAAGGACCTAAACATATTGTATGAATTATGCACCGAATTTTAACATTCTTGCGTCTCTTTCGAGAGAATGAAGAACATGATTATAGAAGCTCCCAGAGGGACTAAAGAAATAGATGGGCTAGCTGAACACGGTGCACTGACTTCCAACAACTGCAATTTGCAGATAACAAGTTTCTTGAACGTCTCTAAGTTTATCGTGTTCAGGATAAGGCAGTAGCTGAAAGAATCTAGCAGCGATGTGTTATGCCTGATCAAGGAAAAAGAATAATTCAACACTGTTAAATTGCTTAGGGTCCTCCACCTGCTCGATCCAAACCCCTATCATCCACGAATCTAGCAGGTCGATGAAGATCAATGTAACGAACTCGGATATCAAAACCTGGAGTGTGAGGGCGCCATGGACAGTGCGCTTGGAAGTGCAGTGAGTATTATGACTTAATTCCGCAACATATGCCATTGATCTCAGAGAGGTGGTTAGCAAAAAGAAAGGACCAATATGAAACTTACAGAATGGAGATATTAAAATAAGACTGGCCCAAAAATTTAGATATCTAGGCAGCGTTTTAACAGAGGATATAAATTGCAAACTCTGAAATCCTAAGGCGTAGCGAGATATCGAATTATGATCTTGCAAACAATAAAAATTGCCCGAATTGTAAAATAAAAATAAATACATATCTTAAAGAGCTTTTGTTTGTCTTTAATTATAACTGCCTGTATATGAATTAAGCGGATGAATGGAAATTTCTAAAATAATTTTATCAGTAGAAACCCAGACGGGCCACTGAAGAACGTAAGTATACATTTGTTACCAGAGACCCCAACCCCACCTAAATTTAACATAACTTTGTAAGCAACATATATTGGATACATAAGTTGTCTAGGGAAATGAAAAACCCAGCCAACCCTAAATTAAATTAGAGTTTCCTTAATCTTAACAATTCATAATATCAGTAATGTCTGCGCTTATAAATTAAGTATATTCCTTTGAAAGTTTATTCCTATCATCACTTGACAATGAAACAAGACTATGGGAATTAAGTTTAATTTTTTAATTACATTTATAAATTTAGTTTCAATTTTAAAACATGGGAATTTTCTGTATCGCTATGGAATCATACTTTTTAAAAGAAAATAATTATAATAGTATATATATATATATATATATATATATATATATATATATATATATATATATGTGTGTGTGTGTGTGTGTGTGTGTGTTTGTGTGAGAGAGAGAAAGCGTGCGTGTGTTTCTGCATTAGTATTTTTGAACTCGAATGCATTAATACGCGATATGTTTTTCTAATATAAGAATCACAGTATATTACACGAGATGTGGAATATGGTACACTCCATATTACATATAAAATGATGTTATAAAGGGTGTTTCTCAATTGACTAAGATCTTCCGTGTTGACTTTATTCACTTTTTCTTTTAAGGTTTTTGCTAGGAAGTAGTTATCATTTTGATATATTTAACCAAATATCGCGAAATCATGCCTTGGACAATGGGGCAGATTTTTTCAAGCAAGATACAGAAGGAAGTTCAATTTCAACATATTTCTAAACAACCGTCAGATTTTCAAGTTGATCAAGAACTTTGAAACTCATACATTTTTAAAGATCGTAGGGCAACGGAGTTATAACCATCTGGGCCTCCGGTAGCAATCCATAAACCCAAGAATGTCATCAGGGTTCAAGAATCACTCAGATGGAGTACGCCCAGATCATTGAAATGGAGGAGCCAAGAATTTTGAATTTCTGTGTCTTCTTTTCGGTGCATTCTGATTAAGGATTTCATATTTTATCCCTACCGGATCCAGATCAAGTACCAACGGACCCAGGCCGATATGGGAAAAATTATATACACATGCCACTAGTTTTTACGAAAGATCGAAGATGAAGAATTCTTGAATGATTTCAGGTTTTCGGATGAAGCCCACATCCTCATGAATGGTCATGTTATCGCCAAGAACTATGCGTTTTGAGGAAACGATAACTCTCAAAGAGTCGTTGGATATCTTTTGCATTCAAAAACGTGCAAAGCATGAGTTGTCATCTAAAAGCATGGAACCAATGAACCATTTTTCTTTGAATATGATCGGGGTAAAGCAGTGATAGTGACCAAAAAGAGCGTTACCTTGCAGTGCTTGAGCAGTTATGGAAAAGCTCGAGAAGCGTGTGGACATTAATGTGGAGCAACGGCAGGATGTTTCTTCTCCTCACTGTTAATGCAGTTATGTCAAAACAACGTGAAACGTTTGGGAAGCGTCTCATCAGACGCAAAACTCAAGTAGAATAAGCACCTCAATTGCCTGACCTGAACCCTCCAGATTTCTTCTTCCGGGTGTTCCCCATGGGCAACATCTATCAGGGCAACCCTTGCACCATTGCTGCGTTGAAGAATGCTATTACTGAGAAAATTCAAACGATCATCCAGGAGGAAAGTGCAAGTGTTATCAACAAATTTTCACGCCGCGTTCAACATTGTCAAGTGAACGCCGAACATCTGATCATGTACTTTAGGGCTCCGCTTGATATTCTCGGTTCATATTTGAAATTAAATGGTTTTAGATCCTAAGATGACACCATTTCTTCCCTTTCAATAAGTATAATTGACATTACTCTATCATTTGTGATCCTTGATTTGTGAACATTTTTTTGCAAAAATTGTGAAACACCATTTATAAAACATTATATGACACATATGAAACACAGTAAAGAAAACAAATATATAGACACAGGCGTATATATATATATATATATATATATATATATATATATATATATATATATCGAAATAAAAGTATAAAACTTAATATTACGAGACATATTAAAAACGGGTGAAGCAACCGGTTTCGCTCCCGCTCTTCAGGCTTCAGCGGGAGATTTAAAATTAACACAGAAAAATGTATAAACAACGTGAGTGTCTGTTGGCACTCGCTGTCATTTGTCTCTAGTTCCTTTTGCATATTTTTTCACATCTTCTTTCTATTGTACATTTGTCTGTTAATTTTAAATTTCCCGTTGAAGCCTGAAGAGCAGGAGCGAAACCGGTTGCTTCGGCCGTTTTTAATATGTCTCGTAATATTAAATTTTTTACTTTTATTTTGATCATTAAATTTTGTACCTACAATATATATATATATATATATATATATATATATATATATATATATATATATATATATATCTCAGTTATATCAAAAGTACTTTTTCAAATTTACGTCGCGTTCCCTGGCACCAAAAGCAAGTAAAATATCCATATAAACATATGTCCAAACCGGTTGCTTCGGCCGTTTTTAATATGTCTCGTAATATTAAGTTTTATACTTTTATTTCGATCATTAAATTTTGTACCTACAAAAATATCTTTATATATATATATATATATATATATATATATATATATATATATATATATATATATATATCAGTTGTATCAAAAGTACTTTTGCAAATTTTACGTTGCGTTCCCTGGTACCAAAAGCAAGTAAAATATCCATATAAACATATGTCCAAAGGGCCATCTTTGTACCTCAAAACAGAAACTCATAATAAATGTTCAAAATGTCTTCCGCTTGCTTCTACACATGGATGTACACATCAAATCATTCACTGGCGAACCCTTCAAAATACTCCTAGAAAGGGTTTCGCTGAAATGGCGTCTCTGTATTATTAATGTATACTGCCTAAATGAATTGTTTTATGTGGTTCCAAAGACGAAAATTCAAAGGTCGCTGGAACATGTCATTAATAGAACAAGTCCTTCTGTAACATTTCATGGTAGATGTCAGCCAGTGAATCACGTACAATGTGACTAAAATGTGCTGGAATCACAATAATACGCCTTCGTATAAGTAGGAGTACATCTAGCAGGTAAAGAAATGTATTCGAAATAATGCCACTGTAGACAACTGTAAGACGTTCTGGGAGAACTTATGCACCTACCAGAAAGTCTCATAAAATTCAAGTCCACGCATTAATCTTAAAATGATGCTGGTGTCTAGCCTCTATTGTACCATGGAGATTCCAATCCCCCCACAATTTTTTTTTCCAATCCCCTCGCAAATTTTTTTTCCAATCCCCTCGCAAATTTTTTTTCCAATCCCCTCGCAAATTTTTTATTCTATTTCTTCCATAAACAAGACTGAAGAAACAAACAACGGATCGGCGGTTTGGGCAATAAACCATCAGCAAAAATGCACGTGTTTTAAGAGATAGGTATACATGAACTGCCTTGAATTACCCTCCATACGGTACTATATGATGTACGACATGCTAGGGCCATTTGACGTGTACCGATACGTAGATCCTCACCGACAATCAGTAGAATATGTTAATCGTGGTCAGGCGTACGAATGGATGTCTGTCTTTCTCGATTCATAGTTATGGGGCTATGGATCCTGTCTCAGTAATGCGAGGATAGACAGTACCAAAGATTGGATGACTCGACTGCCTTTGTTCTACATATGTAATCTGATAGAGCAGCAAAGAATCGTGTCGATTACCATTCTTGCGGTTGTATATAAAAATCTTATCTACCTGCTCACTATATGATTATCCTGCCATTGATAAACGGAAAACTTCTCAGTTAACCGATTAAACCCTTAAAGACACTCTAGCAACAAATGTACACGAATGACAAACGTAACTTAGTCTACATAAATATTGTGCGGTAGGAGAAAAGAGAACGGTAGACATTGATATAAATCTTAAAAGTATTCAGGTAAGAGATGACAGAGAATAGTGCAATGCATGTGGCTATAAAAGGAAATGCAAAAGGCATTTTTTTACATAAAGCGTGTAAGATGCAAGATATTACTGAGTGTTCGAGAATATGAGGAAAAAAAACACGATTAATGAGAAAGAATATTCAAAAACAAGAATTACAAAGAAAGAAGATAAAATTTATCATTGCAATTAATTTTTGAAGATCAAAGTTGTTTGGGAAAAAAAGTGGCTGGAAGATACTTCCACAAGCGAGAAGTGCGATAGAAAAGCTGTTAGCATAGATTTCAAGGTTAGATCTATCTATTTCAATTGTAATATTAGACATAGCAGCAAATCTCGTACGGCCCTTAAGTTCATAATGACTAGGTACGTTAGAGAAAGGATTATCAGAACAATTACCATGAACATATTTATAGAAAAGACATAGGGAAGCTACGTAATATCGGTTGGAAAGCTACTGAAGTCGAGATGCAATGTCAGAACCAATAACATTGTAGATTCTTCTTTGAATTTTATCAAGCTCCAGACCATATGTGTCAGTAATATACAAAGCAAGGATGAATGGTAGACTTATAAATGTCCAAGATAGATTCTTTGGATTTTATCAAGAATTTCTAAATATATATCAGGAGCACCAGCCCAGATGTGGCAGCAATATTCAAAACAATGATGAATGGTAGACTTATAGATGTGCAAGATAGATTCTTTGTATTTTATCAAGAATCTCTAAGTATATATCAGAAGCATCAGACCAGATGTGGCAGTAACATTCAAAGCAAGGACATGTGTAAGGTAGATTTTGGTGAGAGAAATTGTCTAGCACAATGCAGTGTAACAAGTGCTTCAATAAAAATTTTCCACTTCATATCAGTGGAGAATATTAGTCCAAGAAGGCGCAATGAGTCATTAACCTGGAGGTTATCATTAGTGATGTTGATGTATGTTAAACAGAGAGTAGTTTCGTTTTGGCGGCTTTAATATTAACACACCATACATAATCCCACTTAAGAGTAGGCTGTATTTCATTCCACAATAATCGTTGTTGTTAAACGTTGATATATTATCTGCTGTAGCTTTTTTTTTTTTTTTTCATTTCGGTACCCGTAAAAAAAAACCGTCCTAATTACGATAGTTTTCCGGGACACTGGCTTCGCACTGATAAATTCTCAGTAGCTCAATCATTTGTTAATACCGATCTCTACATAATTGGTTAGTATTCATATTGGTACAATATAACAAGAACAATATAAAACCCTTAAAGTAATGTGCAAGAATTGTAGTAACATTCAATAAATAAACAAGCCTATAGGCCGTTGAATGTACAAACGCCAATACACTATATTTGTTTGCGTGTTTAGCTGCCTATAAACTTCTTATGCGACATTTAATGCAGAAATTTAATTTTCTTGGGAGCATTATTAATTTCTTTTGTAAAAACGTACTGCTGATTTTTTTTTTTTTTTACTATGAAAATGTATTGCTGATATATTTACAATAAAAAATAATTATACTTTCAGTGTTTGACCCCAGTTTTGGGGTCGACTATTTTCCCGTGACAAGTGCTACCAACTCGGATAAAGTGTAGACCTGAGAACAACAACAATTAAAAGGTCGTTCGACGCTTTTCAAAACAGAGACTTTGCTGCCGGATGTAGTCCATTGTCATATCTAGGATGTACCATTTAAGTAAATTCGAAGAAGATATCTATACTTTCATGTGCGACTTGTTTTATGACGCATTCTAAGTATTTCAAATCGTTATGCATAACTGAAAATAATTACGATGCTTAATTCCTGGGATTTTCCCGCTACGTCATTAAATATAATTTAAACTTTCACGGCTGCGAAATTCACTTGAACTAGAACGCCTTAATATGAGATTCAGTAAATTAACTTCACTTAATAGAAAATTCAGTTGTCGTGCGATCATTTTTCTAAGCGAGGGCGTAATCGCTAGTGACAGGTCTTATGATACAGCGTAAATGGCAAATTCGTTTTATTAGGATTATCTGAAATGAATCTACATGCTATCACGGAAGCATCCTGTCAAAGGACGAATATTTTCTATGAAAATTTCTCGGACATTCAGGCCGGTAAATATTATTTAATACTGTTTATTATAAACAGAGCATTTACTTAAATACTTGTATCTATAAAAAGAACGTTAAACATAAAAAATGTCTTTAATAAATAAATTGTCGGACTTTGTCCATTTCTTAATGTATGACGTCATTTGTTTACATTTGATACGCCATGAGCAGTTATAAATGCACGAGATCATAGAAGATTGCAGTTTATAAGCAGTAAATTTGACCTTGCCAACCGAACGCTCTTTTGTGGCCGAATCGGTTAGGCACGCCCGGATAAATGGCGGTTCCGTATAGGATGCAGGTTCGAATCCTGTCAAGGGACGAATATTTTCTATGAAAATTTCTCGGACATTCAGGCCGGTAAATGTTATTTAATACTGTTTATTATAAACAGAGCATTTACTTAAATACTTGTATCTATAAAAAGAACGTTAAACATAAAAAAATGTTTAATAAATATATATATATATATGATTATGATCGAGGGGTGCATGCGTGTGTAGATGTAAACAGAGGCCATTTTGAACATATGTATATATGTATGTATGTATTTTATTAAGGAAAAACATGGTAATCCGTATGGGTAATCACAAGGAGGATGAAACCCTGAGAGCTCAATGTAAATCAAGAGCTAATGATTTAAATATAATTCTTTAAAATTTTTATAATGGTACCTTAAAATGGTCTGTTTTTCTTTAATATATATATATATATTAGGTTGGTGCAAAAATACCAACCTAATATATATATATATATATATATATATATATATATATATATATATATATATATATATATATATATATATATATATATATATATATATATATATATATATATATATATATATATATATATATATATATATATATATAACTTAATAAGTTCTTATTTAAATTCACATGGAGACCTACCAAACACTATCCGTAATATACTCGTTACTCAGGAAATTGTCCTCTGTATTTCTTGCTATTGGTCTAACATCCCTGCTTTGTCCCGTTTCCTGATGTTTCCAAACAGAATAATCGAATGTATTTCTGGGAATTTCTTTTTAATTTCTCAGCTTGAAAATCCTACTATTTAAAGGAATGAACTTCAAGCATAAGTTCACGTTTTTTGTGCATTTGTTCCGGAAGAAAGTTGAAAATGTAGGTTTTAATTTTAATAAACAAAATAAGAATAGCAGGTTTCACTGCTGGGAAAGGTACAATGGTATCGTAATTAAAACCGGTCGTATCTATCAAGCAATAATTCAACACAATATAATATAATGTGAATTCAGGTGATGGTATAATACAATGGAAAAGGGTTATTCATGCTCAGTACTAAAGAAGAAATCAATCATCAAAAGATATCTGGTTATATTAAGGTCAAAATTACTGAGGAAAACATTTGTATAATAAATAAAATCATTGTGCTTAACATGTTTCATTAAAAACTACACATTTAGGATTAGACATTTTTTGGGGGTTGTAAAATATTTTTGACTGACAGTATATATACATATATATATATATATATATATATATATATATATATATGTGTGTGTGTGTGTGTGTGTGTATGTGTGCGTGTGTGTGTGTGTGTTGTAACATCAAAATTGTCCTAGTGGTACGCTTTGAACCGATCATATCTTGGAAATGATTAACAATATTTTACTGAAGTTCTCTGAAGTTTTATAACTCTATTAAACACTACTTTGAACAATTAGACTACATTTGTTGTAGTGGAACACAACTATTATTTCGTTAATAGAGTCTCCCACCTATAATAAATAGGAGTAGTAATAGTTACGAACAGTTGCTCGGTGGGTCGGTCTGAGTTCAGTCTGAAGTCGGACGGCCGGCTGACCGGTTGAACTCGCTGCCTTCGGGCGGGGAGGAACCCGAACGAGGCTACGCCGAAGGGCAGAGTCTCTTTCGGGGAGGTAAACCGACCCTGGACCCGTTTATACGGGTTTTAAAAGGGCATATTTTTGACCGAGCCCACAGGCTTGGAGATCCCACGTTAATCCGACCATGTGCCACATGACAGGCTTGGAGATCCCACGTTAATCCGACCTTGTGCCACATGATGCCCTCGTGGGTGGGGTGACTGAATATCGCTTAGTGCGTTCGGGCAGTCAGTCAATGCCGGACGACCGTTAGTCGGATACTAAAGTACCAGCGACCACAACTAGATTTACTCTGCGTCATTACCAATTATATGAAGTTCCTAACGTTTTGTACGTCGAACTTATTTTAGGACCGACTTAGTACAAATAAAAGCCTCCACTGTGTAACCACTTCATAACTCACTTGGCGACGAGGTATTCGGATTCATTCGGCGGAAGAGTAAAAACATTCACACTCCACAACACTTATTTGGCGACAAGGTATTCAGATTCATACGGAGGAATAAAATAAAAAATTCGTTCGCCATAACGGCGAACGAATTTTTTATTTTTTTAATAAAAAAAATAAATTTTTATTGTTTTAATAGACAAATGCAGTTTCAAAGAGAAATGGAACAGATGCATAAGGAGTTCCAAAACAAAATTCTTGAAATAACTGAGAAGAGGAAAGGGAAAAATCTACAAAATGATTCTTTCCAAGAAAATACAATATGGAATTCAATTGAAATATTCACGTACAGTCCAGATGAAGAGATATCTTTTGAGGAGTATTATAAAAATATAAAGACGTGTATAACGAGGACTGCCACTCGTGGTCTGATGGAAAGGTCAGACTTCTTTTAAGCAAGTTAGGAACTGCTGAACACAACAAATTGGTAAACCACATTTTACCGAAAAAAAAAAACTAGCGAGTTGACATTTACCGAGGAGGTAAATATATTAAGTGAATTATTTAGTACAAAGACATCTTTGTTTCACAAGAGGTGGAAATGATTGAATCTGATGAAAGATGACGAACAAGAATATATAACGTACGCAGCCAATGGGAATAAGCACTGTGAAGAATTCAAGCTAGCAAAGTTAAGCGCTGACAATTTCAAGTGCTTAGTGTTTGTTCAAGGGATGGTATCGGAAAGAGACGCAGAGTTGAGAAAATTAGTGCTGTCAAAATTACAAAACAAACCAAGAATTACGATACAGAAATTGGCAGAAATTAATACAGTTGGAGACACAACCATTTTCTTTTATGACGGCCAGTGGGCATTCATTTGATACAAATGAAAACTCAAGCAACATCTGATTTAAATGTTCGTCGAAACAACTCTTGTGACGTGCTAACGATCGTGAATTGTCGCAGTCCCACGAGACGGCACATGTGAATCGTACTACCAATTCTTGTCGCTTGACTTTACGCTTTTCCTTTTGTCACAACATAGGATATATTCATTATCTGAAAATTAAACACTTTCACTAATGAATGCAAATGCAAACCGAGGTGGTCATGGAACGTATCTATTGTAATAACAATATCAAAATTTAACATGTATGCAGAAATATTTACGAAATATTTATTTATACGTTTTCTACGTCTTATCAACTCATTACAAGTTATTTAAAGCCAGAATATATTTTAGATCTTATAATTTTTTTTTTCCAGCTGATAATGATTTAGTAACTCCACTTTGAACAAAAGATAATATCTTGAAATACTAAAGATTAGATTTATTCAGTAAAATTACTATTATCTTCAAACACCGTCGCCATAACATTTCGGAATCTCCTGCAACTCTTCTGGGCGGTATCCCTGTTTAAGTTGTTGAATGCTGCCATAATATTTGCTTTCAGTTCATATTCAGGTGTTGTAAGGAGTTTTGTTGGTTTGTCTCTCAACTGCGCCCACACATAATAATGTATATATGTGTGTGTGAATGTATATATATATATATATATATATATATATATATATATATATATATATATATATATATATATATATATATATACCCATGTACATTAAGAAACGAAATACGTTGGTATAAAATTTATCTGAATCTTCGGGATGGTGAATAATGTACATAATGTACACTATTTTTATTCATTTTCCTAATCTTTTTTTATTCATTGTCCGAATGTCTTTTTCTTTTTTTTCATAACGTTTCGGACGTTGTGAACACCTTGCCTTCCTCGTGTGTATATCGAACTTGAATTCTGAAACTGTTTATTTAATTTCGACTGTTCTCGTTCCACTACTTATGTCTATGTATATGGTTGAGTGTTTTATATAATTACACACAGCGACTGAACTCACTACAACTATGTCAACAAATACCTATTTTATATTGTTACCAATTTTCATAGGAAAATATAGAATGATATATATTAAATTGTACTGCAACACCCTTATGTTCGTTTCCATGAAAAATTTCCTGTTCCTCCGTAAGTTGCTTAGATTTCAAAAGTTATCATTTTCACGTAACAGGTTCCATCATCTATTAAAATAGTTACAAGAAATTTAAACTACTGAACTTCTGATTTCAATATTACCAATTCGAAATTCAAAACTCGTCCTGTTTCTCTTGAAACATTCTGATAACCTTATATTCTAATAAACATTCTAACTTCCTTCCCAAATAGATACAGATTTCCTAGCAGTTCAAAAACAGATACTTTTGCTAATCAAGTTATAAGGATAGCTGACAGAGCAATCCGAAGGGATGCTGGAATACCGAAAGATCTCTTCCAAAAGCTAAGCAAACTATTAAGAAACATGAGAATGTAAGTTGAAACAAAAGAAAGGGCATATCTTTTATATACTAATCATCATATATAGCAGTTTGAACATCACTGAAAAAAATGACGTGAGGCGACAGAGATATGGTTTTATAGAAGGTTGCTATGATTACAATGCACGGATCATGTGAGGAACGAGAAAGTTGTAAGGAGTTTAAGAAAGGTCACAGAAAAATGAAAATGGTAGCAAGCATGATGAGGAAATAGGGTTTAGAGAAATTGAGGTTCGCTGGCTACTTATGGAGGTAAGTGGTCAGATGGAAAGAGCGGGTAACCTACCTAACAAGGTTATATAAATGGATAGCAAATCATGAATTATGAAGGGTAATAAGGGAACAAATATTGTTAAGAGATACAAAAAATAAAATTTGTGGAAATATGTGATCACCTCAAGAGACACGGCATATAGAAGCAGAATAATAATAATAATAATAATTATTATTCGCTCGACTCTTCCGTCGAATCTGACGTACGAGGCTCAAGCAGATCAGTTCCCAGGAAACCGACAGCCCGACAAAAGCACATGAGAATCGATTATAGTGGTGAAGGTTTCGTGCAGGACCATCCACACTTTTTGAAAGGCCGAATACAGAGACCTGTTGCACTACGTGCCACAAGGTCCCCAAACGATCCTCCGCCGGTTTTGAATACAGAGTTGTCCTTCTCCTAGACCAGTTGCCATCCAAGGCTATAGAAGCCAGTCTGCCCTGCTATTTACCCATAGATGGTGGGAGATAATGGGTATTAGCACGTAAGTGAATGTAATGGATTCGAATTGAATTCGAATCTCCGATTCTTCAATCCAAGCCGCTATCCATTACTCCACCGTGCCTCCATGCTATTGATATTATTATTATTATTATTATTATTATTATTATTATTGTTGTTGTTGTTATTGTTGTTGTTCTTGCTGTTGTTCGGATTTTGGTATTTTTGTAATTATCCGTATTCACTTCAAAATATGGTGTGTTCCACTCTAGTTAGTCTCTTACGAGAATCGCCCTTTTTTCGCTTTCGTATTATCATTAATTTTCAAGGACTTACAGCACTTACTTTAATTACAACCTTTCCATAAATATGCATTCACCTCTTCTTTAAATGTTTGCAACATATTCTTCTTAATAAAACAACGCTATTATTAAAACACTTGATTGTTGCAACGCTATTATTAAAACACTTGCTTGTTGCCTTTTTAGGGATTTTGATTTTAGGTTTAAAATTGAAAGAAGTTAAACGCAGTTTGCTCGACCCTTTTTCTCTTTTCTGCTATTTTCTGAAATTCTTTTTAACTGACTTTTTACTTCTTTTTCCCTATCATTTCACTCTCAAGCAAGACGGTAAAGCCAATGGAACACGAGGGTTTACTCAGTAGTAGAGAATATGAGAAAAACTACTATTAAAGAGTGAAGACAATAAAAGGACAAGATTTAAGAAGACTGAATATTACGAATTACATTGCATTTAAATTTTTGATGACCAAAGTTGACTGGGAAGCAAGAATCCGGAAGATTATTTCACAAGCGAGAAGTGAGATAGAAGAAACTGATAGCATAGAACTTAACCTATAAAAATGAAAAAAAAATGATTTAATTAATTTATATAATTTAAAAAAATAATTATTTATTCAATTATTAATTAATATTATATGTATATATATATGTATATATATATATATATATATATATATATATATATATATATATATATATATATATATATATTATGTTTATCTTTATGTATCTTGATATATATTTAATATTTTTATTTAGCTTCATTTATTTTACTTTAAATTTAATTTATCGATGGCAATAATTATTATCATTATTATTTTTTAATTTTATTTTCTTTTATTTCTGGGTTTTACACATTTTTTCCGGGTCCCGCCCAGGGACCTAAGGTTAGAAATAGCATCATGAAACTTTCCACTGAAAAAAGAAAATTACATAGACAAAGCCCTTCGAAAAGTGTACTTGTCAGAACAATTTTTTGTATGTCTTTGAAGCAAGGACTTCCAGGACTCCCTTCAATTAGTCTACTGGAATCTTTTCCAACCAATCCTGGGGATGCAACTACAACAGGGATTTTTGATGTTCCCATGTGCCACATTTGTGTGATTTCTATTTCAAGGTCCTTCTATTTTGAAAGCTTTTTGAATAACTTCAAAGATACATTGCAGTCAGAAGGGACTGCCATATCAATTACGAGGCACTTTTTTGTTTGTGGTCTTAAATAACAATGTCTGGGCAGTTAGTTTGATTGTTCAGTCGGTGTGTATTGTGTAGTCCCATAGAATTGTAACAGGTCTTACTCCGTAACCGGGTTTGGGTGGTGTTCATATCAGTTTCTTTCATTTTCCTTCCTGTAGAATTCGCAAAATTTCCAGTGCAGATGTTGGCCTACTCCCTGGGTTTAATATTCAATGGGCGCCAATATCATGCAACCTGATACAAGATGATCAATCGTTTCTGGATATTTATCACAGATTCTGCATTTTGGGCTAACACAATATTTTAGTGTATGTGCTTGATAATTTCTAGTAAGCAAGCATTGGTCCTGCGCAGCAAGGATAAAACCTTCAGTTTCCGCTTTCAACCCTGCACTACGTAGCCACTGATGGATACGGGTTTTGTCAACGTCGGCTTTTTTTTGGTGCAGGCAGAGTATTGGCCATGAAGTGGTTTATCTACCCATTGTTTCTGTATATGGTCGGTTGCATTTGTCTTTGCATTCTTTTTTAAGTATTTTGCAGCTTCAGCCGGTGCACTGTGCTTTACTTGTATTTCTGCGCCCATTTACAGCTCCATTTTGAATTTGGTGCCTTCATTTATTACGGAGGAGTGGCGCTTAATACTTTCATGTTCCTTGACAGATATCATCATCCAGTCTTCTGTAGTTTCCAAGAATCTTTGGAGGACTATTATTGTAGTTTTGTAGGACAGTTCTAGTTGAACTAATCCTCCGCCTCCTTCGGATCTGGGCACATACAGACGATCAACATCGGCTTTGGGATGATGCATGCGGTAGCAAGTGAGAAGCTTTCTCGTTTTGGCGTCCATTCGTTAATTTCAGATATTGTCCTGTTAAGGACATTAAAGCTGGATTGGACCACAGGGACAGCCAAGGTGTTTATGACTGATATTCTGTTTTTGAGTTTAGGTCTGTATTTAGGACCAGACGTACACGACTCTAGTACTCCTTTCTTACCTTTTGCTTCATTTGCGAGTGTTGTATGCCATCTCATTCGCTAATTCCTAGGTACTTATAAACTTCATCATACTCCATTTCCCTAATCTTTGTGACAAAATCTAAATTTATTAAGGGTGTTTCTGGAATTCTACCTTTCTTGAATATTACTTTTTCACATTTGTCTAATGCGAAGTCCATACCTATGTCGTCACTGAAGTATTTTACAATATTGAGGAGGCCCTTCAACTCATTGTCGTCTTTGGCAAAGAGTTTGAGATCATCCATGTAGAGTAGGTTATTGAATATCTTGTTCTTCTTCTTCTTCTTCTTCTTCTTCTTCTTCTTCTTATTATTATTATTATTATTATTATTATTATTATTATTATATTCAATTTGAAATTGTGATGATTATAACATAATTATGGTGATTGTTTCGTTATCGAAATGCCATGAATATCAGACAATTCAAATGTATCTATTCTGGGTCCGATTGCTCCCCTATCTCGCTCTGTATTTTAACTTATTCAGTCCTTAAAGAAAAAAATCATTTCTAAGTCACCCTATCAACTCTGTTTAATTCTTCCTTTTTTCCTTCCTTTTCTTTTCCTCACTCTCTCACACACTCGTTCGCTCCGCATTCTATTTTCCTCTTCTCGTTTTCACCCTTCCCCACTTTCAAATTTTTTAAATCATCATATTCAAACCTTATTTTTCTTTCTTCCTCCTTTAATATTATTGTTTCTTTTTCTTTTTTTCTTCTCAGGTTTTCCTGTAATCTGGATAAATTGCCTCCATTTATATTAAAAAAAACAAAACAAACTTCGATCTAAAGAGATGAATATTTGTATATTCATGAAACAAATTATAACAAAATGGACTTTTATGGATCGTCTGTACTCATAATATATATATATATATATATATATATATATATATATATATATATATATATATATATATATATATATATATAACAGAAATTGAGTTATACAAGTTTGTTTAAAGAAAGTTACTTGTTGAGAATTTATTTTCTATATTTACAAATATTGGCTTTATTTCCGGTGACAGTTTATAATTATATTGTCGAATGTCTGCAAATTTTCGATTTCCATACTCCATTATCAAGAATATTTTATGAAAGTTTAGAACAACTGTACTAAATAGATGTTATAAATTTAAAAAAAAAGAATAAATACAAAGAAAATAAATAAAATATCACAAACTGTCACATGAAGGAGCGATAAATTAATAAATCGTCATATCGCGTGTTAAAACGATACTTGAAAAACAATGAAACTCAGATAACACAATACAAACCTTTGATAATAGCTTATTGAAACCGAAATTACTCAGAGCATTACATAAATTATTCATCGCAAATGAGAAAAGTATTCATCGCAAATGAGAAAAACAGTAATATATAAAAAGTAATTAAACAACATTACAAAGATAATTCATTGTTTTTATTACCAAACATATACATATACATATATATATATATATATATATATATATATATATATATATATATATATATATATATTCCTCTAAAGACCCATGTTCGTCTAAAATACAACGGATAAGTAAAAAGATGGCAGGTAATGGTCATACGTAAAAATGATTTGGCAGACATCATATATATATATATATATATATATATATATATTTATATAAACATTTCAATCAAAGCGAAACGTGTGTGCAACTGGTTCGCATGAAGTCACATAGATTGAGGTTGAGATGAACAAAAATATCTGTGTATAGGGGGAATAAGGAAACGGTGTTCAAAACATCAGAAGATGTCAGTTGACATTGTATTTAAATTTGTGAAGATTGTAGAAAACTGTGGGTCCGCAGAGGAGAAACGCGAGAAAAAGAAGCTGCCTGAGTTGAAGGGATGGATACATTTGTTTCAACGGTAAATGCGTGACGCCTAGATGCTAAGCAGGTAACACGCTTAAATTTATGCTGTCGGGGGACCAGGAGAAAAAAATATAGTCTCTAAGTGTTGACTTCTATGTTCACATTTTGGTGTTGTCGACAAATGTTTTGTCTGTACTGTGAAGCTGGACAGAAAAGTAATAGTAGATCAATTTAAATAACAAAAAGACAAAATACAAATCATCTCAAAGTGAGCTGATTTAAAATCCAAGACACAAACAGCTCTAATGTATAATCAAAAAATAATAATTAAATTGAAATTTTACAGCCCTTGTTATGTGGATAAACTTCATCCAACAGTAAGGCCTCTGGTCGGGAGAATGGTGCATTTCATGAAGATAGAAGCACTTCTTAAGGGCTGCTGTTGGTTGCCCATGTTAAGATCCCAGCTATAAGGAAATCGTGAACCCCAAAACAAAATACTATGCAAGTATATAAATACATTTTATAATATAAATACCAGAGACACATTTTTATATTAAAAATTACCTACAATACTTATTTAAAGTAAAATTATCAACATTACATATTTAAGGTAAAATTATTATTATTATTAATAATAATAATAATAATAATAATAATAATAATAATAATAACAATAATAATAATAATAATAATAATAATAATAATAATAATAATAATAGCTGACCTCTCGTATTCGAGGATACCCGTCTAGTAGGGCTGCTAACCAATACCTATTGCAGACTCTCGCTCAGGCACATTTGTGTTTCTTCAGCACCCACATAGACAACCTGTTTATACTGCAACTATGCTGAGCAGGCTTTAGTTACAGTTTCTGTGGAAGAGTACGATCAAATATATGAAAAACCCCAGCACACTCAAGCACTCGGTCACAATGACTTGGGACTTCGTGCTAGCACCGCTATCGACAGTAACCCACTCGACGCATTATAGTAAAATTACTATCAATATAATATGTATTCACAGTAAAATTACCAAGAGTTGAAGGCATAAAATTGTGTTCAAAACATGTTTTTTGACGCCATATAATTCTATTCAAAATATTTAGATTTCGGCATTAAATAGCCCATAGATGTGTTGTTATGCTACTAAACATAATCAGTCAACGGAAAGTTCTTATTGTTAATTTTCCAATATATTTTTCTGTCTATGTTTCAGTGCTTCCAAGCATCCCGTGTTTATTAAGCACCAAACGTTGTCAATACCTTACACAATATTAGAACGCTACAACATTCCAAATTTGATTTGTTTACTTGATTCGTTTTCTACGGCTTAACAATTTTGCAAGTTATTTAAAGCCAGAAAATAGCTTAATATTGTAGCATTTTGGGGAGATAATAATAGTTTACTGAGAAATATTTCTAATTAACCTATACCTGGGAAAAAGAGATGAATTCATACATTTCTCATTGCGAGTAATAAAAGCATTTAGATCAATAATGGGATATTTTTATTATCATGCTGAAACTCGCTGATGTTCGTAAATGTTCCGTATCTGGATGGGTGACCACTTGAGAATAGCAGATCCTGTAAACTTGCATATCGGATGGTGTAATGGATAATGGCTTGAAATTGTTTATCGGAGCGGCGAGTTCGAATTCTTATTGGATTCCTCATATTCACTTACGCGCAAATAATCTTGGGACATGTCTGAATCCAACTCTTCTCCCGCCCAGCGATAACTTAATTCGTCGGACTTTTATTATAATTAATTCCAAAGAAATTTTTACAATCAACCTATATTTTCTGACTTTAAATAACCTGAAATGGTTGATAAACAGTAAAATATCAAATCAACCAAACAATAAAAACAATGTCATATAATGAATAAAATATCTTGAACCAAAAGAAATAAAAATGGCGAGATTAAAACAAAATGTAAACATTGCATGTGCGTGTGGTGTAATGGGTAACGAGTCTGAATTGGAGAACGGGGAGGAAAGTTAAAGTTTCATTTGTGTTCGCTGTATTCACTTACACGTAAATAGCCTTGGGATAATTACGAATCCACTTATTCTCCCCTCAGTTATGGGTTAAATAGTTAGTCATTAAAATCCTTATTTTCTCAAAAAAGACTCTTATACTCTAAACGTAATTCCTAGCTTTAAATAAACTTCAAAAGATTGATAAGCCGTAATAATGAAATCAAGCCGTCTTCTGTTCAATATAATGTGAGAACTGCAATAAAACCTTCTCTTCTGTGTCAATATATATATATATATATATATATATATATATATATATATATATATATGGCGGTGAAAATGAATCCATAGCTTATTAATGATAATCTATGCTTTAAATAACGGTAGAATAATGGATAGCGGCTCGGATTGAGGAATCGAAATCAATTACATTTAATTACGTGATAATACCCTGGGGAAAGCTATGAATCCTCTTCTTCCCCATCTCCAGCTATGGCTAAATAGCAGGAGAGACCGAATTCTATAGCCTTGTATGGAAACTGCTGTACCGCATAAAAAAATGACCACCTACTCCTGGCAAAAAAAAAAAAACAAACAGCATCTGCCTCGTCATATATCGAAAGATACATGATCACATAAGCATGGCACATAAACTGATTGCGTAATTCCAATTTCCGTATCTAACTAGAAATCAGTAATAAAATTTTGTTCAATAAAAAATATTTCATTTTTGCACTCACACCGTACAACATAAATATAAAGGTTTATATGGCGCACACTTAAGTAGTAAGTGTAGATTACAAGAAAACGTCACAGGATGTTAGCCTCATTCAAGCGAAAGAAGGAATCTGGTACTAAAAATTGTAAAGTTTTTGCCCCAGTGAGCCGCGGAGAGCTCTCTCAGACCCGGATAAATATCGTCATCTAAGACACTGGAGTAATTTAATGTTAATAGGTTGGACGTTAATACGGTTTGACGGCGATCTCACCAAGAATGAGGTAATCAAAGAGTGATAATGTTATATTTATGGAGTGATATTGCCCTATACGAAGTTTATGTGGCCTTTTGCTGCCATGCAGCATTGGTTTCCACTTGGGCCGGTCGATAAAACTGAACTACATTTGTGCCAGATTCAGTACGGTTGCAAATATACACTTATGTTCAATGGCAGAAGTGAATGCACATAGGAAAAAAACACTCGTTCTATGTCTCACATATGCAAATATACACATATATTGACGTTGTGTTTTTACAGTATCTTTTTATTTAATTTGTGTCTTTAAGAAAATGTATCTAGAATGAATGGGTGAAAATTTAAAAAAAAAATGAATAGAAAATAATAAAACTGATTTAAGAATTCATTTTGGAAGACAGATTCGTTCATTAATTTAAGGTTAGACATTTTGCGGTGGCTGACTATTTCTATAAGATGTGGACATTTTGACGGGGTATAATGGTTAGCAAACAAGTCTCGAAAAATAAATTACAACTGCGTAGTGAGTTCGATCTTCACTGAAAGCCCAACACTTTAGACCGTGTTCTACATCTATGCTACGCTTAGAAAGCGCTATTTGTATTAGGAGATCAGTTCTCACAACGTGACCATAATTTTCAATCTGGACTGTACTAAACTATATGTTATATTTAAAGGTTAATTCTTAGCCTGTCTCTCAGGGGAAATTGCGCATATCGTATCAGCAATAACGATCGAAATTCGATCTCAGTTAATAGCCATGATTTCAAATGTTCATTCTTGGGCAGTTACCATTTACAATTATCACATATTGCTTCAATCTAAAATAATTACACTACTACTCTTGAAAGTATAATGTTGGTCAATTTCCTCACAGATAAAAAGAAGACTTGAGGCAATAGTAATGTTGTATAGAAGGATGCTAAGAATACCATGGGCGGAATATATAAAAGAAGGTTGGTTCTCTGTGCCGCGCCAGAAGGTTTGTCTCGCCCATTCTTCACATCTACCATTCGTCCATGCATTGTTTCTTGTTGCCATATATGGTCTGGGGCTCCCTCTGTTCGTCTCGATGTTCTCGACAAAATCTAAAAAACGGATATGCAATTCGATTGGTTCTGACTTGTGTTTTCGAATCCAGTCACTTTTCCACCGACGTAATGTGGCTTTACTCTGTCTTTTCTATAAATATTTTTATGGCGTCTGCTCTGAGAAGCTATTTTTACTGGTGCCTTGAATCCATGAATTTAAGCGTGCCATTAGGTTGGTGCAAAAATAATGACGAAATAAGGTCGTTTTTTGACGTTAAAAATACGTCAAAAAACGACATTATTACGTCATTATTTTTGCACCAACCTAATACTTGGTGGGCATCATGGTCCCACGCTTTTACTGTCGAAGTGTATTTAGTTTTATGTATTTGTCTTGTTAAAAGGTAATATATTTTATTTTACTTATACATAAATCAGATAGTATAGAACATCTTTGCAAAGTCGAGTGATATTTTTTTTTCTTTTTTCATGACTCCCTTGATCTAAATCAAATATCCAGCCTTTTTGTTAATATCAAAAAATCTACTGTTCGGTTAATGGTGAAAACAAAATATGTTACTCGAATAAAAATGTTCATAATATATCAAAATCTATTGTGAATAGATGAATCCAAATTTGAAATTTTTATATTAAGAGGATCCTGGAGAGAGACTGAAAATGAAAAGCGAATACACTGTACTTATTGAAATTTTATTTTTTACATCAAAATGATACAAAAATATCTCGTGTAAAGGTATTTTTAAAGAAATGCTGTATGGCACCAAAGGTTTTGCATGTATCATATATATATATATATATATATATATATATATATATATATATATATATATATATATATATATATATATATATATATATTGGGTTGGTGCAAAATAATGACGTAATAATGTCGTTTTTTGTCGTATTTTTAACGTCAAAAAACGACATTAGTACGTCATTATTTTAGCACCAACCTAATATATATATATATATATATATATATATATATATATATATATATATATATATCAAATATGTGGTGAAGTTCAGTTTATATTACAATGAGGCATTCATCCAAATAGTAGATTAGTAATGTTAATGCAATAAATGGCGAAATCCTTTCGCAAAACAAATTTGTAAAGTTGCAATAACCTACAAATGACTCGATGAATGTTATGATCGTTGTTTTGATAACTATAAGATGTATAAGAACTGTTTTTTAACATGCAAGTACTTTCCATACCTGAGGATGACTGAATGCACAGTTGAAAGTATTGTATATTAAAAAAACAGACTTTATGAAGCTTGTCGTTATTTAAAACAACGATCATTATATTCATCCAGTGATTTGTTGGTTAATGCAACATTAAAATTTTGTTTGCGAAAGGATTTCGCCATTTTATATCATTAACTTTACTAACCTACTTTTTGTATGAATGATCCATTGTAATATATATATATATATATATATATATATATATATATATATATATATATATATATATATAACGATATGTCTTTTTTATAAAGGGGGTTTCATTAAGATGAGTTATACATAAGGCTGTTTCATTAAGACGGATTAAAGTCAGCAGTTAATATATCAGTATTATTGGTGAAAATTTATTTATTGGATCATGATATTTAATAATACCACCGAAATATCCGCTAAATCTGAAAGAAAAATAAAATAAAATCATTAGACTCTTAAACTCAATTCACATTTAAAATCGGTCTAAGTTATTGGAATAACCTTTATAACAAGAACAATATTTGGAAGAAATCTTTGAGAATGTGGGAAAAAGTTTTCGTTATATGCGTTTCGGCCTTTCACACGGAAACTTTTTTCAACTTTGCCTCACACGCGCACACACAAATATATATATATATATATAATATATATATAAATTGATTCATCGAGTCTGATAGAAACCTCAGGAAGCACTGGACGGCCGTTTCGTCCTATATTTGGGACTCAGCAGTGCGCATCCACTACCGAGGGAATCGAAACCCCGACAGTTAGGTTGGCAAGCGAACACCATGCCATACCATACCATATCGGTGACGAAGAGATTGCAAATCAGGCTCAATGAAGCACCGCTCACTCCCACATTCCGTGGTGGAACTCAACAGAGATTCTCTCTGACCATAGGACTGAGCCTCCTGGAGGCACGACTACTCTCACCAAGCCGCTCCAACTGGAGCATTAGAAGCTGGTTCAAGCGATGATAAACACAAATAGTAATGAGGAGGATTTGATATTATATAATTATTATAATTATATAATTATCAAATCCTCCTCATTACTAATATATATATATATATATATATATATATATATATATATATATATATATATATATATATATGGTGGGGTGTATTACTTCTACTCAATAAGCCCTATAACAATTTGAAACATAACCGTTACAGCCCTACAATTATAGCCGTTGTATAAATATTTGACACTGGACGAATAAAATAAATGCCTAATGCATAATAAAATTGATGAAACAAAATAAATAAATAAGTAAATAGATTAAATAATAAACAAATTAACAAACTACGAACGCGCGCATATGCACAAGTAAACATAATAATAAAATCTAATAAAATTTTAAATCATATCATAACAGTTTAGTTTTAATGTATGCTATATTTATGGGGTAAATGCTCAATATAAGGAAGAGAGCTTATATAAATATAAAAGTGAACCCAGAATTGTTAATCGGAGAGACGATTTCCAATTTCAATTTCATTCGTTATATTAAATTACGCGCAGATACTCTAGGGAAAACGAATCAATACACGTCTTCTTCCACAAACTATTGATTAATTTGTAAAACTTGTATCATTAAATCATTACCTTCTAAAAAACCGTACAGTTTAAGACATATCCATATATTAATAACCTGAAAATTGTTGATAAACCGTAGAAACGAATGTATGTATCAAAATCTACGTCATTATTCTAGAATCGTTAATTAGCATTGTAAATGAAAATTAAGGGATAAGACCAAACTTAAACTTTTTATCTCCATTCTCGTAGGAGCTGCCATACTAATTTGAATCTGAATTCCCTCTTCTCATTTTCTATTATTTCTTTTCGACACACAGTAATGCGTCATCTTTTTTAACGTACAAACATTTATTTAAAAGAAATCTTATAGCAGTTTCATAAATCTCTACAGCCATTCAAAGTAGATAGTTACAGTTGTATTAGTGTAAGAAGAGCAAAGACGTGCAGTTCATTCCATTATGAAGGAAAGACAATCGTTAACGCTAGACTTGGAGAAGTCAAGATTGTGATGACTGACAAATATCCTGCCGGGTATATGTTCTACAAAGTTGTAGTCTTTGGGGTGAATGTCTCCGATTGGAATGTACTTCTTACTAACAGAATATAAAGGGAATAGGGATGATTCATCTACGAGTAAGCGACATTGCGGGCCCCAGCTGCAAAGGACAAGGCTGTTGAAACTAAGAAATATAGGTCGTCATCAGAACACGTATCATGAGATATCAAAAGAAAAGAATAGCGAAAGTCTTGCGACATTTCAATTGTGCTAAAGGTTTTGAATGGTGGAAATGATTAATTATATACAATGCTGCGTAGACGCTTTTGATATCAAAACAGGCAAACGAGGATTGAGGTAAATCCAGTCCAAATATAACGGCAAAATTATTTTTACAATTATCTCCATTTTCAGTATTTACATTAGTCGGACTATTGTCCTCATCTTTGTAGCCATATTTGTCACAACGTTTCGGCCGTTGTACGCTCCGGCCTTCTTCAGGTGGTTGAAATTTCGAACTGAAACCTTTATTTCAGTAAACCCTTTATTTCACGCTATCCCGTGCAGCTGTGGAAAGGAATATAAAGGAGAGACAGGCCGATCCCTCAATGTAAGGCTTCAAGAACACTGTAACGCGAGGGGAAGTAGAAAAATCAGGCGTGGCTGACCACATATGGAGAGAGAAGGGAGATCACCGTCCCATGTGGGATCATGTTGAGAGCACAGACAGGGAACACCATTGGAAAATTCGTAAACTTAAGGAATCAGCACATATGCTATGCCATAAAAATCTCCTGAGCTGACCAAGCATAGACATAAATACAATATGGGAACCAGTAATAAGGAGTTCCAGAGAAAAGCAATGATAACAAAGTTGCAATATGAGTTCTGGTAAAACATCCAATGATAACAGCAAAAATTGCAATATGAGCACTGGTAAAAAACTGTTGCTGAAAACATTAGGTTTATAATACCCAGAAATTCATACCCAGATGATAAAGGCGTTGGTTAGATCCAGTGACAAACCCAAAGAGTGTGAGTTCAATACCCGGTTTAGGCAGTGGAGAACTTTCAGAGGGAAAATTAGCGGGATATAACTGATAACTGAAATAAAGGGTTCAGTTCGAATTCCAACCACCTGAAGAAGGCCGGAGCGTACAAAGTCGAAACATTGTGACAAATATGGCGACAAAGATGAGGACAATAGTCCGTCTAATGTAAATACTGTACATAATACCTCATCTCAGAAATATTGACAGTATCTTAATTTTTTTATTAAATGAATTTATGAAAATTCAACACAATTACTTACGTTTGGGGTTATAAATATTTTGACATTTTAAAAATTAAATAGCTGGTAGAAATACCCATGAAAATTTGTCAGTTTTCCTTCTGGAATTTTCTGAAGAAACCTAATTCTTAAGTTGATGATTTCTTTCGCTACTTGCCAGTTCCACGATCATAAACTTCCCGTGTTGCATCGTTAAATATTTAATCTTGAATTTTTTAAATATTACAATAAAAATCATACATATGAATGCGAAACATTATGTGAAGAAGTATAATGGCACAAATGGAAATATTTTTATTTCACTGAAGCAGACTTTAACAACATGAGAGTATTATCGTTTTCACTATATTCCGGTTCGGTTTCATTCTTTCTCACTAAAACCAGGTAACGTCATTGATATGTATTTGTCGTCCTTCTACGCGATCAGAACGGAAGAGGCTATCATTTATGTGGTCTTGGAAGGAGACAACAACCATGTTAATTTATTAACTGACTAACGAAATAAGGTACACGAAGAACTATAATAGATTGATTGTACAAGCCGTATGCAACTGGTGACATTTAGCACATGTGTAGATTCATTGGCTTAAGAAAGAGAAACTGATTTTAAAATACTTTCCTTGAAAACAAGATGCGTATTCACATCACGTTGTCGATCTGCAACGGAAAGATGAATTTAAGCGAATTTATTTAGAGAGAAAGGCAACTGGTACTACTACTACTACTACAACTGCTACAACAGTTAATAATGTTAATAATGAAAATATTTCTGTTTATGAGAAGACTGGAAGAATAAATTAACTTTAAAAGAAATACAAGAAACAAAAGCCAAGAAAAAAACAAATCTGAGGCAAGTGAACGTGATGTGTGTTCAACTTATATATAGTAAGGGATTTGTGAGCAAAACGGTCGTCTTTTCTCGATCTTTTCTTAATACATCATTTTGAAATGGCATTTCTTCAATGAGAAACGATACTGGACGGTGACAGATATGAAATTTAAAATTTGAATCATTTCTCTGTCAATTAATTTTAGAGACTGAGAACAGCCAGTGACTCCAAACGTGTTTATCGATATGAATTTTAAAGAAATGTCAAGAAAGAAAGATACGAATGGGAAACATGGGCGGGACTAAGTGTGAGAGAGAACGAAAGAGAGATTATTGAGAGAGAGTATGAGGAAGAGAATGAGAGAGAGTATGAGAGAAAGAATGAGACAGACAAACAGAAAATAAGAGCGAATAAGAGAGAGAGAGAAGAGGGCAAATGAAAGCTAAAAACTGTAAAGGAGTGAAAAGCTAGGATATTGGAAAAGAAAAGAAATGTGTATTTCAAATTTCATTTATGAGCTATATATATGAAATGGAAATTTTCTAAGCATCGAATATTCCTGTAGAGTTTGCAGTAAATAAAAATGTGTCCGGATATATTTTGTAAGTAATAAGCTTGGACGAGGAAGGCATTAGATTTTTAATGTCATTACATCCACCTATTTCCACAGAAGCACATATATTTTGTTAAAACTGTGTTGATGTACACAAAAATGTGTTGATATATGCTACTATAAAAATATAAACATATCCAGCGACATGTATGAAACGATACCAAATTATTTCGAGTCATGAGAATTTCCCTTCCACATCTATCTATCTATCTATCTATCTATCTATCTATTAGGTTGGTGCCAAAATAATGACGTAATAATGTCGTTTTTTGACGTATTTCTAACGTCAAAAAACGACATTATTACGTCATTATTTTTGCACCAACCTAATATCTATCTATCCGTTCGTTATCTATTTATCACAATCTCTTCGTTATCTATCAATAACTGCATCTTTGACAATTTGTTCGATATCTATTGATCTTTCATAATATATCCGTTATCTATCTATCTATCTATCTATCTATCTATCTATCTATCTATCTATCTATCTATCACAGTCTGTTCGTTATTTATCTATCACTATCTGTTCGTTGTCTATCTCTGTATCTGTCACAATCTGTTCGTTTATCTATCTATCTATCTATCATTTTGTTCAATATCTATCTATCTATCTATCTATCTATCTATCACAGTCTGTTCGTTATTTATCTGTCACTAACTGTTCGTTATCTATCTCTGTATCTGTCACAATCTGTCCGTTTATCTATCTATCTATCTATCTATCTATCTATCTATCTATCTATCTATCTATCTATCTATGTTCTTAACCCAGTTGTACTATACATAGATGCAGCATAGCTTTGTATGTTTTGACGAGATAAAAATGTTGTTGAGCTGGTGTCTATAATAGGGATTATCTAGATACCCTGTGCTCTGAAATGAGCAGGAACACATTACATGTATATAAGTATAGATAAGTGTGTTTGTACGTCTGTGTTTTTCTGTATAATTGTGCGAGTGTGTGTGTGTGAGAGTGAGAGATAGAGAGAGTGGGGGCTGAAAATACTTCTGTCCAAGTAGAGGAGTGACAGTGCGGAATTATACAAACATTCTTTTGCGGATCACAGACCCAGCTGTTAAACTAACTTCAAAGATCGGTTCTTTAAGTCTTTTCAAAAGAGATGCGCATATTTGAACATTGGCATACTCCTTTGCTATCAATTATAAATTATATCATTTTTATCACTTTCCTCCCTTGGAAAATCGTATTAAGATTGGGAAATAGACTCCACTGAAGCAAAATCAAATAAACAATTTATGGTCTATATGCACAAATCCCAGCTTCTCCATAGAATTTTCAACACTTTTAGCAGTTTTATTGTTTTGAAAAGAGATTCCTCAGTTTCCAATACCGTTTTTTGCTCAAATATAATTTAGTTGCTGCAGAAAACTTACAGTTCTATTCTGTACGGTGGAGTAATGGATAACGGCTCAGGTAGAGTAATCGGAGAGCCGAGTTCGAATTCCAGTCGAATCGATTACATTCATTCACGTGTTAATATCCTTGGTAAAGATATGAATCTTCATCTCCCTCCAGATATGGCTAAATAGCAGGAAAAACCAGGTTCTATAGCCATGGGTGGCAGCTGGTGTACCGCAGAAAGAATTGGAAACCTACTGCGAGAAAAAATTCTGCCTCAATCATGTATCGAAAGATACATGATCGACTAAACGTGTATCACGCATGGCACATAACTGACTGATTCTGTATTATTTAAGAGGACAAGTCAAAATTTTTCGCTCTTTTGCCATAACATATCTTTTGGTATTTCACACTGTACGTGTTTATAGTTATAGCTGGTATTATTGTGATCCAAATTTAAGCTTGATCGTGCCAGGTTTCTTGGTGTTGTTACAGTGTAAACACTGACCGCTCTACTAGCGGGGTGTGAACCGAACGGGGAGGGGCAAATTTCAATGATCCGATTCTTCTTGTCGGACGGTGTGTCAGGGGATGAAAGTCACCGAGGGCTTTTACAACGACAATGCGCTACTGAGTAGTCTTATGTATGGGGAGATTTCGAAGTTTAAATGTGGCCGGATAAGAGTGAAGCACGAAGAAAGAATAGAACACTCGTCAGACTTCATCACTGTCGAGAAGATTCACAAAGCACGATTGATGGTAATGGCATGTACTCTGCAGATTCGTATCACTGCTATTTGTTCCTTCTTGGGGCATACTTCTACCGCAGTTATCATGTATACAGTGCAACAGCAGCAAGAAAACTGTCGCGATCAAACTCAAACTTTGATCACGTGAAAACAATAGTTTCAACTATAAGTACGCATGAGCAAAAGACGGATTGAGAAACATAAATAAGTTATGGTAAAAGTGTGTCATTTTGACTTACCATCCTATATCTCTATCTATAAAAGGCAGGTTGTGTGTGTGTGTTTGTGTGTGTGTGTGTGTGTAACGAATGCACCGCCGCAATTTTCGGCGGATTTGCACCAAAATTTATATGCACATGCTCCAAGTCAGCGGGAAGGCCAAGACCGGCGTTGCATTTCCCAACTCCCATTGATAGTGGGTGGAAATAATCGATTTTTTCATGCTTTTACGGCAGTTTTCCTGTAGTCATCTACTGACAAGAGTGAGAGCTTATAGCTGACTGCCACGAATAGGCAGTAAGATTCTATTGGCCAGCTTGAGAGCCAAGATCTGACTGACACGAATGTTAACTAACATGCTAGCATGCAAAAAGATCGATAGGTGCATTCATCACAAGTGGGAAAAATTTAAATCTGCATGACACTTTACTCCAATTGGCTCACCCGCTTGCTTAAACTCAACGTTGATTCTGATTCCGCAGGACTGGGTTGGGCGTGAAAAAGTATTTGATGTTTACATTCTTTTTTCATTCGTTTTTTCAAGTTACGAGTCCTTTTTTAAAGCTGATCGTTTTGTGTTCATTTTGTTTAGTTCTTTTTTCGTAATAGATTTAATGTTTAGTATAGATCTTAGAAAAAATTCGCAGTGTGAGATAGGCAAGAAGTAAGGCATGTAGCAACATCAGCACGGCAAAGGTCACTCCTTTAAAGGCGAGAAGGGGCAAAAATATTTTAAGTCAAGTGATAGCGATTGCTGTATGAGTCGTACGATTTTTTAATCAAGCACGGGCAACGCCGTGCCATGCTGCTAGTGGAATATAAGTATATAGTCAGACATACCAAAAAACTTAGCTCGCCATCTTGGCTGCTAGTCTGCAGTCCTGCCCTTTTTTTCAATAGTGGCTCACAGAAATATCCTCAGGCATTTCATATTCTTAATTATTGTGGTGTAAATCATCCCCCAAAAGTTATCTCTAAATATATACTACCATAGACAGAGTAATCTAGCAGGCATCCTTTCTGGTTCATATTCAATAATTTTGTCTATATATCTGAGATATTATATACACTATTTATATTATTTGGACTATCGTCCTCATCTTTGTCGCCATATTTATCACAAAGTTTCGGCCGTTGTACGCTCCGGCCTCCTTCAGAAGTTTGGAATTTCGAACTGAACCCTTTATTTCTTTCGCTGGGTTAGACTGTTCTAGTTCCACGTGCTATGTGAAATGGATGTCAGTTATCAGTTTTCTCCTGTTCATCTCTCCAATTTCTCCACTGCTTTAACCAGTTATTAAACCCACAAATCTTTGGACTCTTAAGGACACATGGCGCAGTGGATAAAGAGGTTGGTTAGATCCAGTGACAGAGTGGTGTGAGTTCAATACCTGGTTAAGACAGTGGAAAACTTGGAGAGCGGAATTAACAGTAGATAACTGATAACTGGTATCAATTAGACATGGCGCGTGGAACTAGAACAATCTACCTCAGTGAGCGAAATAAAGGGTTCAGTTTGACATTTCAACAACCTGAAGAAGGCCGGAGCGTACAACGGCCGAAACGTTGTGATAAATATGGCAACAAAGATGAGAACGATAGTCCGAATAATATAAATAGTGTATATAATATCTCATCTCAGATATATAGACAAAATATGGTAAAAAGGATGAGGACAATACTCCGGATAATATAAAGAGTATCAATAGTTTTGACTGACAACTTCAGCCTACACAATTATCTGCTCATAAATTTCAGCTCAACAACACTTCTGGATATATTAGTTTGGTGCAAAAATAATGACGTATTTTTAAGGTCAAAAACCGTCATTATTTTTGCACCAACCTAATATCTAACCGCTGTTGCTTCTTATGGAAGCACTTCTAAAAATCAAGATTATCTGGATATTGTATATGATCCTTCCTCTGATATATTTCTAGCAGCTTTGTATTGAAAACTGGTTTGCAACTTTCAAAGCTTCAAAAATTAAGGTAGTATTTTTTTCATCATAAATCTATCAAGGTCGTTGCGAATAGCCAATCAATAAAGTTATCTTTCAAATCTCGCATCATTCCTATGCACATTCTACTTTTAATCAATTATCTGCTTAAGTATATCCTCAGATCAGTAGTAGATATCTATTTAACAGATGTTACCAGAGTTTCTGGCCTTAATATCATAAAAAGGATATCTTGCTTTTCAACTGTTGAAAAATCCAAGCTAGTATCAATTCCTTATCCTCGATCAGACCCCAGACTTTTTACAGTCAAAAAGCTCCACAGTCAAATTGCTTCAAGTCTCAAATTCTCTGTAGACCTCATGGAAAACATATATAGAAATTAACAGACTAAATATAACATATAAATACACAGAGCTTGCTATCGCTCCACGTTGTACCTGGCTTCTTCTGTAAGGTTTTATCATTATAAATGTCAGATAACACAAGGAATTCGTGTATTTTGTGACTCCGTTATATACTTAACTACTGCCAATAAAATATTGGACTAAACATCGAAAACTACACACCTTTTATACCAATAATTTGACACTTAAGAAAAGAATAATACCCAAGAAATGACCGCATATACAAATGATTAAATGAAATAAATTTTTGGGAAGGAAATATCGGATTATCTATTCAGATTAATATAATATTACCATTAAACTCCTGAGTTAGAAAAAAACTGGAGCAAGAAAAATGAAAGTAAAATTTAAAAGCGAAAATATTCCATTTTATGAATCGTTGTTGTAAATAACTAACAACTTGATTGGTGGTACCTTTGCTGGGTCTAGGCAATCTAGCCATTGAGAACCTTACTGAGTAGGTCAATTTGATTTAAGGCTTTTTTTATTTTTTTCAGCTTTGGCGGTTTTAGTCGTGACGGCCTCTGAAGAAGAGTTTTAGGTTTTGTCAAGTTTTGGCATTTGTTTCTTTAACATATATATATATATATATATATATATATATATATATATATATATATATATATATATATATATATATATATATATATATACGTGTGGGTGCCTGCAAGTGCGTGCGTGCGTGTGTGTTTTTTATATATGTAAACTCTATATACATACATTTTTATACTGGATACAGTAATGAAACTTAATATTAAATTAAAAATGAAACCCTTTCATTTCGTACACACACAAAAAGACATGCAGACACACACGTTCCATATATATATATATATATATATATATATATATAAGGAAAAATATGACATGATGGAAAATTTTGTGTCGTGTTTTATCCTTTAGGACGTTAGTCTACTAAAACTTTGGCCTAAACTTTTTCTTGATATACAAAAATATATATATCGTTTTCCCATATATATATATATATTCATTCATTGATAAGTCATTTTTAAACATACCCACAAAGCATTCAGATGCCTAAAATCTAATATATTCTAATTACACTTATTTGTTGCTGGATGTGTCAATTTAAGAAAGTCTGTAATGCTGAATAAAGGTAAACTTTAATACGGCCAAAATTTAAAACAATATTAAAAATTGGGAAAAATTTCGACAGGTATCATTGAACTCTGATTATGTTTGTTGAGGATTGTCGACAGCTCCGATGTAAATCTGATAATGGCGTCTTCTGGATTTTATCTTGCCTGACTCTGTCTCGTATCAAGAGAAGATATGAAAATAATAACATAGAAAAGGAATCGGCGTCTTTTCCGAGATAATAATTTAAGCCTGTGGCAACGAGACATCGTGAAAATTCACAGATAACCAATCAGATGACAACACAAGATGATGCCGTCCATTTGTCCACATCCAAAGACACAACTAGAAAGAAATTCGTATTGAATTGTCAATAGTACCGATTTTTCAACCGCGTTTTTTTCAAAGACGAATTCTGTACATTCTTCGATTTGTCAAACTGATCCACTTGTGGCTGGTCAATTACTGGCAACTAAATCGATAGTATCAACATATCGGAGGCACGTTGATATTTAGAGATGTGTTATTGATGGAGAAGTATACGTTTTAGTGGTAAAATTAGTGGAACCTATTCTTAAAATCTTCAAGGTTTAATAAACGACTTCTAAAACTAGCTATACTTGATGAAAGACCTATTTGATATGTTATGTATATTATAAAAGCAATATTCAAACGGAATGTATTCTCCATCCACCAAAGATATTTTTAAAAACCGTTTATGTGTTTATTTTCAGTTATGTCATTTTTTTCATATAAAACAGATTGCTCCTTATTCAGATTAGCATTAGAAATTTAATATTATTTTGGCAAATTTTTGTACGCATACGTCTTCAGAGTTCTCGAGGAGTTTTCAAGCCACTTCAATAAATGATTATATTCGAATCACATGGAATTAAATTCGTCTTATATAAAAATCATTTTCTTACTTAAATTGTTTGAATTCTTCCCGAACTAGGACTCCTCGAGTGCATTTAAAAATCCCAATATTCTTAATGAGTCATTTTAACACTATCTGGTATTCTCTTCGAGAATTTAAAGAATAGTCTTCATTACTGTTACTATTATAACTTCCAGTTCACAATCTATAATAGAACCCCAGATATAACCTCAACTCCGCCTTGTTCGTTTATTGCAATCCGGGGATAAAAATGCAATTTTCGGCAATAGCTTGAATGACACGTTGTATAGCAAGTACTAACTACTTCACTCGAAGAGCGGAGTAATAAACATGAATATGATTTCCCAGTCAATTCGCCACAAGGAAAGGACATGTTGCACATGTTGTCATACCTTCTTCTTCTTCTTCTTCTTCTTCTTCTTCTTCTTCTTCTTCTTATTATTATTATTATTATTATTATTATTATATGAGCTGTATCCCTTCAGGGCGTTGGCGATCATGAATCTTTAAAATTTTCCTGTTCTTTGCAGCTTCTATTAAATGTTGTCCGTTTATATTGTTTTCTTTTTTATCACTCCTAAACTCAGTTTTATCATCCATTTTCTCAATCCCGTGAGGTAGATTACACTTTGTTTTCCTCTGTTGCTCTCGCCCTCAATTATCCTCTCATTTTTGAATTTTCCCTATCGTCTTTTCTCTGTAATTTATCTCCTCAGAATCCAGCTATAGAACCACATTTCTGTTGCTTCTCCATATATGCCGAGGTTCTACAGCATTCTCTGTCATATTTGAGGAATTTTTGTGTCTAACGAAATTTTTCTGTTTCTGAATACTTTGCTTAAATTTTGGCAGGCATCTTTGACTATACCAGTTCTCTTTCAGATTTCAGCGTCACACTTTCCATCCCCGCTTAAACTATTTTCCAGATATTTAAATTGTTGTACTTCTTTGATTTTGGCTTCTCCAATTTGTAATTTGCAAACAGCCATGCGTTTTTTTTTTTTCTTTGATGATATTTATTCCTCGCTTTCTTTCCCTACCTCTGTAGGAGTTCTTGTATTTTCTTTTCTGTGTTTTCTAACAAAACAGTGACATCTGCATGTCTTATGTGGTTAAGAACTTGGTCGTTAATGATGAATTCTGATAGGATTCTTATTCTCAGGGAATAGCATCTCTGTATAGATTGAATAAGTTCGGTGAGAAGACATGTCCTTGTTTTAAATCCCTTTCTATGTTACATATTGAATTCATTTTCTATCTGTATGTATACGTTTTGCTGTCAGTATATGTTTGGGATTATTCTGATATCTTTCCCATATATGCCAAGGTTACCTAGCAGTTCCCACAATTCCTTCACAAACTCAATTTTTGACTAAAGTGAAATTATCTTTGAATCTTTTCACCTGGAACATGAGAACAGCGTGTGAAGAAATTAGATTAGAATGTGATAATTTCAGTAAAGGTTGACAGGCTGGATGATGCTGTTTTCAGTGAGATCCGCTTTCCAGAACAAGGCAGAGAGAAAGTGCACAAGCCGGGTAACATCCTGTATTTGTAGAGCAAGTCGAAAATTGAAAGACGCCTGTCTATATTCTTTTAATTTATTTTTTTTAATGAAATTCACCGCAAGGAAGTTTGGGGTGCCACTAGCACGCAAGGGGTTACAGAGGATTGAGAAGAAGTTTAAAAAGGCGTGTTTGAGGAAAGGATACAGAGAAGGACTGGGAACAAGCTCAGGGAGTAAGATGTCGATTGACATTACACTTGAATATTTGAAGATTATAGTCATCCGGGAAGCAACTGAGGGGAAAGTAGTTCCACAGACTGGAAGTGCGGGAGAAGAAGCTGTTTGAGAAATAGTGACGGTTACGTTTAACCGTTTTGACAGTGTAAGTGTGGAACTGAGATGACAAACTGATAGCACGTTTAAATTTATGAAGTCCGGGAACCAGCGAAAGTAGTTCGTCGGAACAGTTGCCGTGAAAATATTTGTAGAAGAGACAGAGGGAGGACACAGCACGTCTGTGGGATAGCGATTGTCGACTAGATGCCAGATCAGGACCTATCATCTTGCATATTCGTCTCTGGATTTTGTCAAGGACCTCGAGACGTACAGGAGGAACATATCATATATGACAGTAATAATTCCATGTTTTGATAAGAAACACTATCACCCCTTAACTTCAATCCAGATGCACATAGCTAAGGATTAACGTGCTCGGACAGGCGGATATATTCCTATTCTATTGCAATATGTGCAGCTTCATAAATCACTCACCAACGTCTTTTCATTTATTTTTACGCCGTATTTTTGTGATGTAAACGAATACCCTCTGTCACTTTCGTAATGCTCGTTGTAGAAGAGACTTTATAATCGCGGTTAAAACTATAGTAACTCCGTTGAATAATACTAGTGTCAGACACCTTCGAATATCACTCGTACTAATAGTACTTGCTCTATCATTCTCTCTCGATAAGTAATCCGTATAGAGAAATAGGACAGAGAATAACAGAGTGAATAGAGAAGAGAATAGCGGTCCGTATAGTAATAGAGGATATAGCAGAAATAAAGATCCGAATAGTAATAGATATGGTGATCCATTAGACACACGCTACCTCCCATACATGCGTTTCCTCTATGCTCACGTCATCTACTTAATTCAATAATGGCATCGCCTATGTTTGTTCACTGGCGATCTATGTTCGGCAGCGACACTTTATTCAAATATAACACTTATCAACACTATGTTTTATTTAAAGCCGAAACATATTTTAGAATTGTAGGAACAATTCCTTTTTGAGGGAGTGTGACGTCGTCCCCTGGTCGCAGCGCCAACCGTGACGTTCTATCCTAGTCTACCACGGCACCAACTGTGACGTCCCTAAACAGCACCAATTGTGAAGTCCTCGCCGCGGCGCCAGCCGTTCGCTCCTCGCTGCTCCGTTCGGGTGTCGCTGCTCCAAATGTGACGTTCTAACCTTTTGGTGATTCGGGTGGGAACCTGGTTAGATTTGATATCAGCCTCGTCGTTCCCAACTCGCTTCCAACGCCTGGTTACCAAGGTAACTGCACTGATCCCCCAGTCCGCCTACCCACGTTGTGAATTGATCTTAGGCAGACGAGATCAAACAGTGGTTGGGGCCGTACTGCAAACCGAGTTCAACGGGGGTGATACCACACAAATATGCATAAAAGACAATAAAATGAAAACTCAAAAGAAAAAGGTAACAAACTTTATGTCTAGTTGTTCGATACATAGGACTGCATCTATCTCCCGACCCGTTCTATGGATTGTGGCACGTCGTTTTCCGCTAGGCAAGTTTTAACACTTCAAGTTGTCTGCTCTCTAAGAAATTGGTGTTTCGATGGGTCTTTGGACGAAAGTCAAAAAAAAAAAAATTATTTCGGTGATCTGGATCTAAGTCGCTTTTCAAAATAATTGTTTTTGGGTTGAAGAGGGATCCGGAATGTGCGTGAATCTTGGTCAGCTATCTGCGAGGCTTGCTTCAACTGAAGACTAACTCTGGGAACTGCTGGAACTCAACTCTACTCTGCTCGTTGTGGCTTCGTTTATATGGGCGCCGACCAAAACCGGGGTGAGTTTGTCGGCGCCGGGAGGTTCTCGATAATTCTAAATACATATCCACCTCTCTGGTTAGGAATTTCCACCTTTTTCCATTTTTTGGAACCTTTCCTCACTCCCACCTTCTCATCATACTTCAGAGGGGCGTGAACTGCCCTCCCCACATCTTCGTAGCAACCTCTCTTACTCATCCTCCAGATGGGCTGCAACAGCCTCCCTCGTGCGTCACGTGATCACCACTCGACCAATGATGTCTTAGTCGGGCGTGGACGAATCCGCGGCTTTGTTTCAGGAAGAAAAAAATATCTTGCTTAACTAAAAAAAAAATTATCTCTTCTCTTTCCCTTTTCTTCTTCTTAATGGTGTTATCATTTCTCTGGCCGCGAACGGGACAATATGACAATGGCGGTCATAACTCTTGTTCTACATGTGGTTTACGTCAGGTATTTTATCGCTAATTATCAGAATGTGTGGTCTTCCTAACACGGTCTCAAAAAGAAACATCTCCAAAATTCCAGTCAGTCTGTCACCTCGAAGAAAGAAAAAAACACACTTCTAGGTTCCCATTCATTTTCCTTCGGTACATATTACTGATAACATAATTTTATATCTGTCCAAAGTCCCTTTAGTTGCCTGTTTTTCGTCACTTATCGAAATAACATTTTGATTTGAATTTTTTTTTTCTTTGGCCAGCCGGTCTGTAGTTGATAATAAGATGTCTTCCCGTACCAATAGTTTGTTTTCATATCCTTAGATAACACAGCCGATGCCAAAACATATCTGATTCTTTCCTTCTTTCCCTTTCTTTTTACTCAGAATTTCCCTGTCATTGTAATGACACTCTTTCGCCATTTGTTACTTATCAAAATATCATTTTATCCATTGTCTCTTAGCCGTGTGTGTGTTCTTGCTTATCACTCACGATTTGGTCCTTAGCCTCTACTTTTCTTCTTTTCTTTCTTTTCCCTTTCTGCCTCGTTAAATGGTGCCACAGGATAACATATTGTATTAATAATTTTTTGGAGAATACCAATGATTTTCCAGAAACATCTTCTTTCTATCCCTTATATGTGGAGGAAGAGATTCATTTATACCTTGCCAAAGGGTAAATGCGCTAAGTGTATGTATGGGATTAAATGGAATACGAACTCGGAACTTTTCATCCCAAGTCGCTACCCATTACATCGCCCGTTCATCAGCAGATAAAATCGGTGCCTTTGGCAACTTCAAAGCTAGAATAGACCGTTACTAGTACATCTTTATAGAAATTATAAAAATACATGATCTAAGAAATTAAAAAAAAAACAGCACTTCATTGAGTTGTATACATAACATTAACTGTTCTCTTATTCTGGTATAAATATTAATCAAATATATAATATTTGTAACAAAAGACCTTTCAATCTAAAGCTAGTAAAATATCAAATTTGTAACAGAATCCATCTCAATCTAAAGCCGCTTAAAAGTATAAGGTTTTAAGAGAGTGTTTTTCAAACTAACAACAATAAAAGGATCAAGTTTGTAACAGAATGTTTCTCAATCTAAATTGAGTAATAAGAATCAGATTTTTATCAGAATACATCTCAAACTAAACCCATTAAAAACCATGTGCTGGTCTTTTTGAAAAGGAGTAGAAGTTTGTCCCAGCTTTCCTTTTCAGGATTGAATTTCCTGTTACTTCTAAACTTTTCTCATGCTCTTTCACTCCAAGCAGCTCCGGTAATGGTGCTATCTTACTTTGGATGAATTTCATTAAGAAAAGGTCCAGCATCGATCTAAAAATAGACGATATGGATATATCTAAGAAAATATTGAATCACAATTAAATACCTAGAAAAAAAAATTTCTCGATCAGAATCGTTTTGAATAAAATATATTATATTTCAAAGATATCTTTTAAATAAAGATACTTGCGCAACAAGAAGAATGAAACCAACAAACAAGTCTACGAACGAAGATTTTTTTCGCCAAACCTGTCTCACCATTCAGCTTGAAATCTTATCTAAACTAAATAAATGGTAGATAACCCTGGTAAAATCAGTTCAGTTTTAGGAATATCATGATTTTCTTTAAATCAAAATATAAAGGCTTCGTATGACGTCTGCTACAAGACCAAAAACTTACTAAGCAGTGCCAAGTGGATTCTGGGTATTATGCACTACAGCTACAAATTTTCATTTTAAATCGCTGGTCTGGGAATTTCCATATCATTCACAGCACAAACTGTGTAACTAGACCGTTATAAACCATCAACAATTTACCTTGTTTAATTAATCTAGCAACAATCTGTAGATGAAGGGAACTTCATCGCAAGAGAGAGATTTAGAACTACAAATTGCTTGATTTTAACACTAAGTCCTTATCTACATTCCATTCATTGATGTATGTAATATTCTAGCCAACTCCGATGCTGCAACCGACGTGGAATATCTTGAAATCTTTTGTTCACGAAGTAAAGTCATAATATTAATGTCTGCGACCATTTGCATTAAACTTCACATTTAACATTAAACTATCATTTTCCTAAAATGCGACAAGACGTTTATCACTGTACAGTGCTGAGCGAAAGCTGTGGCCTATTATCAGACGAAGCTCCGTTAATTACATAAGTGTAATTTGATTGGCGAAAATATTTTGCAGACAGGTATCGCATAACCAATAAAAAATATCCTCGTGCGAACTTCGTTTTAATCAAGAAGAATGTTCGCTAATTTTGCAAATATGTTAGTCTTCGTGATTCTCTTAGTGTATCAAGAATAAAGTCATGGAGTGCAAAGTCTACTGCGTTGCATAAATTTAGAGAAAATATAAAAAATATTTTATCATTATTTAAAGAAAAAAATGGAGGATGTGATTTACGTTACAGCAAAACAATGTAACTTTGTTCCAGTCGATTGTTTTATGTGTATGTAATGATTTTTCCCTTAAAATTCATGTTATACGATTTTTTTTTCCTTCATATTATAGCATTTCAGATTGACTTAATTCACTATACACTTTGGAACTGGATAAACGTTCGTAATAAAATAGTAAGGGTCTCTTTAAGTAACAACTCTGTCGTTTTGTCGGCTGATTTTAGCCGTATTTTGGTTTTGTGACCCTTGTTTATCCGAGTGACGACCGATCCGTTATGAGTTTTTGTATGTAAACACTGAAATTTTTATTTTTTTCATTTTATCCTTATCCGCGAACGGGCAATTTTCTTCAAGATACCACTTCTAGCGACGACTGTCAACCAAAACTCGTCCTACCCATGAGACAAAGATATTCCCTGTCGGATATCGTTCAGATATTTCTAGGCGACGGGGAGTTGTTATTATTATTATTATTATTATTATTATTATTATTGATTTGTTTTTGTCAGTTTATTGCAGGATAAACATCATCATTTACTCATAGATGTCCTACAAATTAAACCATAAATTAACGGAAAAGAGGTCGGCACATAATTTTCTAAACGTATTTACGCGTAAGTGAACATAACAAACCCCAAAGGAATTGTAATTAGGCTTGCTGTTTCCTAATTCCAAGCCATTATCTAATACACCACCCTCACATCCAAGCTTACAGCAACTGGAATGCACAAGAGGTTACGCACCAAGATACTGACCAGGCTAAACCTTGCTTAATCTTGGTGATCGGACGTGAACAGGTGTTTCAAAGTGGTTATAGCCGTAAGCTATTTCCTGATATTCAACAAAGACCATTCTCGTAGAAAATCGATAAAAGAATACACCATTTTTATTTAATCTTGGAATTTACGAGGATTTATCAAAAAGTTTCTATAATTTTGGTATAGTAACGGAGCTAAAGTAAACTCGGCAAAGAGACTTTGAACTGCGCATGCACACTAAGTGTTAACATTCTCGCTCACTTCCGTTGATTATATTAGTACTTAGAATTAAAGTGTGTAGAGCATGGTCGTCTCATCACATCGTAGAGGTTTCACGAGTGATTCCATGTTTGTGCAGAAGGTTTGGGTCGTGAACAACATTTTCTAAGTCCGAAACCACTATGTTCCCCAGATGCCGCCAATTGCGACTTTTTCCTCTTCAAAAATTAAAACCAATTTGAAAGGATTAGATTTCAAGACGTCGAACAAATCTAAAATAAAGCAACGTGGCAGCTGCTGGCTATCTCAATAAAGGATTTCCAGGAAAGCGTCCCTCAATGAGAACGAGGCTAGTTAATATATTTGGCTTCAGATGTGAACGACTTCGAAGGGGATGAGATACCGAATTGATGTGTTGTAGGTTTGTAGTCCCGATACTTTTTGATCAGACATCGAACATTGATCCAAAAGTATCACGTTACGATGGGCAAGTAATTTTAAATAGTCAGAATGGAAATAAAACTCATATCTTTACTTGTGATATTAATATTGAATTTTCGAGCAAATTAAAGAAAACAGATGCATGGTTCTAAATTACTTCCATAATTTCATTTGCAATGTTTTGTTAAGGGAGATTTTAGGAATATATGGTTTGACACTTATAATTAAAAGAGAATTGATTTACTATGACAGAAACACGTCAAATATAAAATACATTCATGCAGATTTTATCGGAAATTTATTCATGAAGGGAAAAGAAGCATACATTGAACAGACCAGTGAAAAGAAGAAGAAGTTTAAGTGCAGAAAATAGGGATAAAATGTAAATTTTATAGTTGGAGAAAAGTTTGAAAGACAAATAATTCGATGAAGTATCTCGCTTCACTTCTGGATGAAGAAGATTGGCTGAAATAATATGACAATATGACAATCACAACCAATGAAAACAGACACTATAAAAGAATAGGATGGTGCTATATTCTAATGTATGCAGGCGTAAAACAGTACATAATTTGTCATATATATATATATATATATATATATATATATATATATATATATATATGCGCGGTACATAGTGAAAAGTGCTCAATATATGTGATACAGCTACCATATTCAATTGTATGGTTATTAGATTGTAACCCTGTTTCACGCTTTTGCGATCACCAGGCAATTTTTTTTGTAAATAAATAGATCGATTTAAAATACCTTTCATAAAAAAACTTTAATAAAAATAAATACTTTAAAGTTTTACAATAATATTATCTATATCTATAATTCTCAAAATCTGTGTGTATGTCTGTGTGTGATCGCCCTTCCACAGTTTTCATCCGATTTCGATGAAATTCTTTTGTTTGATAGCTAATTCTTCAGTACCCTTTTTAAGTCTATATTTCACATTCCCCTTTTCGTGGCCAAGATCCAATCTCTCTCAACTGATCTGACCTTTTCCGTTGCATAAAGCCTACTACTACAGTTTTCAGGCGTTGCTTTCATTGTCGTTTATAGCCGTTTCAAATTTATTTTTTATTGTCCAGCCAGTTTTTGCATTGCATTCAGCGTAGTAATAAGTAGGCTTGCTTTTTTATTACTCAGCATTTATTTTTCCAACCTTTCCCAAAGTTATTGGGGCTTAGTCTCCCTGTAGCTTTACAGCGTTCTTTTTCTGGTATTTGTCTACGCATTCCATTTGTCAAGTCATACTTGCCTGAGACATGCCACCAAAGAAAAGAAATTCCCTAGGTCAAAAAACCGCTGCCGCCAGGTCCGCCATGCGAATAAGAGATAACGAATCGTCTTTAGAACGTTCAGTTTGCCTATCGCTAAATGCCTATCGGAATATTTCAATCAGATCCACTGTTTCCGAAGATCAACGTAGCCATCGGCTTTCCAGAAGAGCATATCTGAACTCTTGTGCGCGGGAGGCTGAAACTGCTGATCAAAGTACGTAACGGCAGAGGAGAAACGCCTCTTCAACTGCCGCTTTGAGTGAGGCTGAAACATGATTCAGAACGCAAAAACAGACATTTTCAGGGCCAACCCTTATTCAAATTGTTACCCCACCATTTGGGAATGTGACTCAGTTGCGCCCGATTGTTGTTACTAATACTGATTTCGTGTGGACTGATTTCAAAATTAAACTACTCGATTTGAATAGTAAAAAAAGTTCCCAGTAATGAAAGACACAGTCGAAGATGGGTTATACTGCTTATATATATATATATATATATATATATATATATATATATATATATATATATATATGTGTGTGTGTGTGTGTGTGTGTGTGTTTGTTTGTTTGTTTTAGATAGATAGATAGATAGATAGATAGATAGATAGATAGATAGATAGATATTTGATGATACGAAAAAAAAATGCTTGATACGTTTCGTCTCTACGGACATCAGAGACCAAGCTTGATTACGTTGTCAAGAGAAACAAACACATAGTCCGATGCGTATTTTCCCCAAAACTGTTATTTATATATAAGAAAATTGTATGTCATTATCCGGCAGATATATATATATATATATATATATATATATATATATATATATATATATATGCATTGATAAAATCGACTGATAAATAAATGGCGATGAAAAGAACGTGGATAGGAATCTTGGATAGCATTCGAAACGTCATGTTAATTGTCAGTTTCAGCATACATCACTCTGTAGACAATATACATAAAATAACCATTCATTTCTAAAATACACAGTCATCATATAGTCGGTACTTGTATGTTCGCAGCAGTGGCCATTTTGTAATCCCTTGCCTAGCGCAGTGAGGTTCATTGTCATTATATATATTCGCTACCCGTAGTCAAGATCATCGGGTTCATAGTATTTTTTTCGCCAGTTTTGAATTCAAAGTTTTGCTTCTCCTAGACCATATGATACCGAAGGCTATAGAACTCAGTCTGTCCCATTGTTTGCCGATAAAATACTTGAAGATGAATGTAGCATCATTCGACATTAATCGGGGAATAAAATAATTTAAATTAATAAATTTTTGAAAATTCACCGAAATCATCAAACAACAAATTTGGAAATTTCAAAAAGTTATAAATTATGAGCGAATATGGATTTAAAATATTATTTCTCTCGAGATACACTTGATATGTTTTTACAGATCTCTTCTCTGACGATTGACATGTGAGATTGTCTACTCAAGAAGCTGGTCGTATGCAAAAACTAAATAAAACTTTTATCAACCCATAATCTACAAAAGACCTAAAGAAAGATATTAGTCGATAACATTAGAGTCATTTGTAAATCAAATTGCACAATGCACATCAATATAGATTGGCCTTGTGGATCAAACATCTCCTCCCCACAATCAACCTCACCTTATTTAACAATGCTAACGGAGTCTTTTAAAAATAGCAAGTCGTTCACACAAATTCCAGTCATGCCCAACACACGATGGCTTGTAATCATGATTCACAAATAATACATCTCACATTATCAAAACATGAAAAAAAAATAACTACACAAAAATCAACCCTCTTGAAAACTGTTAAAGAAGTGGCCGAAAACGCTTCGGGCAATCGATAACATGGAAAGTTATTGAACTCGTTCGATTCTACCAAACGAAAAAATGTTAGAATGATGAAAAAAACTAAATAAAATTTAATAAAATTTCTCTTATTAGTATATTTAACGAAAGATGTTTCAAAGAGCGGTTGCTGACCATATATATATATATATATATATATATATATATATATATATATAATTAAAGTGTCCATGTGTGCTTCTTATAATATGTAAAGTAGATAGGTTAGTTAATAAACCAAGAACAAACGAAAGGGTACCAATAAAATCAGTACAATAAACATTTATTAACTATTAATTATTAACCGTATAACAAAATGAAACACGGAGAGAAAGGTTTTCAGTTCGGAATTTTCAAACACGCCTGTGTCCATCATCAACCGACCAAGGAATAAACAGAGAAATGGGAATTACTCACCGACAGATGTTTTTGTAGATAGTATATTTTCCACAAAGCAAGGTCAGTATTGGTAGCAAAAAACAATTCTCTGTCAGGCTCCACGATGTGCGAAACTTTTCATGAAGATAAACTTAAATTTAAAATTTTTATTGGTGTATAAGCGTTCAGCAGTTGTATTATTGCTAGTGGATGTGGTTTTTTTTTGTTTGTTTATCTAAACACAGCACCTCTTTCTACATTTGACAACTTGGTCCGACAAATTTTGGCTACGATTTGCGACTCGTGAGACGACCTTGCCTCTTCCCAGATGCTAACTTTCATCATATATGCTTACAATCTTGCTCCCTCCACGACAGAATCCTTCATGTGCTTTCGATCCTTAGCTATGAATAATTAATGATGAATATGTTATTTTTTTATGTTTGATTTCATCAAGATTCTTCCTTTAAGCTTGGAGAGCAATTATACATTCTTATTTCTGAAAGTAAATCCCAATAGGGTTATAAAACCTCAGAAAATTCCAGTAAGATATCTTTAATCATTTATAAGATACAACGGTTCAGAGCATAATATAACATTTGGTCATTTTTACTGTTAGACCCGGTATGTGTGTGTGTATGTGTGTGAATGTTTGTGCATATACGAAAACTTTCTCGAACGGAGATTCAAGAATGTATACCATTTTTAAATATCTACGATAAAATGTATTTTATTCAGATGCGAACTATCTCTTGTTCTTTCATTCACTACAATGATATTAACTCTGATTATTGACATTATGACAGGAATAAGATATTTTTTACGGTTATTTTCACTCTGTACCCGGGAATCTCAGAATAAGATGTACAATTTGTGCGGATACGTATGGAAAATAACGGTCAGCCCTGGATATGAATAGGTTTACATTGTGGTGATCGGGAATCACTCTCCCGGGAGTCGGTTCCGTAAAGCAACATTTCGGAGAAAGAAGATTGTCGTGGAACTTGTATCTCAGCACTGGAATACGAAGGGAATGAGGGTGATTG